>JAZHRO010000060.1:20000000-21200000 GCA_037157565.1 Thalassia testudinum
TGATGGTTTCAGCTTAAAAGGAACCCTTCAACTCAATCTTCCATTTCCTCCAAAATTGACTTCCCAAATCAGAATTTCCCAGCTCCTATCCTCCTCATTCGGCATATCAAATTCCATGACCTCTTGTATATTCATCACCCCGTCTGAAATCTCCATGTCTAGATGATGTGGCAAAATCAAAATTGACTTGGGTCTAATTATCTTAAAATTAGAATCATCAATAAGCTCAACAGGGTGTAACTGATAATCAGGGCATTGAACTGATTCTTCCAGAAAATGCGATTCTGGATCTGTAATGTGTGCCCTAATAAGATCAGTTTCCTCAGTTATTGGGCTACCAAATGATCTATCAGATTCCTCAGGCCCAATCGTCTCACAAAAATCGTGTTCTGAAAACTCGTGTGAGACTTCGCAACTTGAATCTTCACCATCAAAGAAATCAGGATCCGTATCAATGTATGTCCCAAAATCAGTTGTCACTTTGTGTTCCCAGGAGACATACGCTTTCTCATAACCTGGCTCAGGGATCTCAGGTGAAGAAATCAGATCATCCTTAATTGGTTGCTTTAATTCAATCTGGTCAGCCTCGTAATACATGTTCCCCCCAACAGGTGCCTGAGCGGGTTCTGTCTTTGGCTTTCCTGAAGAGGGTTCATCCTGGGAATCATCCCAAGATTGAACCAAAGCAACCACGAACCTCATCCTCAATTTCGCTAATTTCCCAAGTAGAAACTCACCCGGGTTCTTATCATTAACGTCCTGGAGCCAATCCAACAAAGACTTGTTTAAATCATCAATCATTTCAATCAAGGGTTCCAATCTCTCAATGCAAGGTATTGGCTGAACTTCTAAAGATTGTATGATATTTCTCAAGTTAGCCAGAACCTTATCTTGAACTTGATTAACCTGAACCAAATGAGTTGGTTCAGGATTGGGCGGGTTTGACATCAAAGCAGAGGAATTAACGAATTGAGATTCGTTATACCCTTCCTGAAAATAGGTCATTTCAGAATGTTCAAAGGATGGTGATGACCTAAAGGCAGTGAAATCAGAGGATGGGTAAGGATCGGTGTATCCTTCTTGATTGTAGATCGTATTAGGTTGTTCATGAAAGGAGGACGATCTATAATCGATGTAGCTCTGAGAAGGATAGAAATCAGAATCAAAGTGTTCAGGGTTAGACCCTAAACACGGAGGTCTGGAATTGTATCCCCAATCCGAATTATCCCAACTAACCGATGGTTGATTACAATACGAGTCGGGATAATCGTCATGTTGCGGATAATTCATGACAGGAGTGAAAGAGCGGGAATGCGTGAAATATGTGGAAGGATTCATGAGACACGGGAGGAAGAAAGGTGCCCTGCAATACAAACAATCAAACCTGTCCTTAAATGGGTTAGCCTACAGACCTACAGACTCCCAAAACCCGTCTTGAGATAAAGGAACGATTTGATCTACTTCCGTATGTTCAATCCAACCAGTTAGAAGGAGGGACTGGGGAGAAGGTTCTTCCTTCGGCTTACGCCTCCGGTTCCTAGTGTACCCCCCAGCCGCGATCGTTTGACTCTGCTCCCCTAGCTAGACATCAGATTGAACAGTAGAAACAGACTAATCGAAAATAATCTCGTTCTGGGTTCTGAAGAGCGAGTCCAATCCTTAAGGCCAACATCTACTTTGTTTTATTTAGGGCTAGGTTTGAATGTGCTTTGGAATGTGATGGGCCCTTTAAATGGGTTGTGCCCTTAATGATTGATTGATTTGTGTGTGAGTGCACAACCAGTGGTTTTCAAGCAAGATTGTTTTTGATGTGGTGAATTTTTAGATTCAAATCTTGCTTAGTAGCTTTTAGGATTCAACTTTAGGTGTTTTCAATCAAGTTTCATTGGCACACCAGGTTTTGAAAGCACAGGTGAAGATATTTTCCTTTAAAGTTTAAAAAGAATGTGGAGTGCCTGGTAAATCCCCAAGAGTTGAACCTAATTGGCAGCTACTTGATGAGTTGATTTTATTTGAAGTGGTGTAGCCCAAACAACTCAAACAACTGGCCTGATGCACCACTTAATTAGGCACACAAATGATTACCTAATCTGATTTCTACTCAATTATGTGTTTGGATGTGTGTACTGGCTCCTAAGATCGGTTTACCGGTTGAGTTAGAAAATCAGATGAGGTTGTGTACCTCTGTGAGATTTTTTTTTATTTTTTATTTTTTATTTTTTTAATGTGGGGGTTGGAGTGAGTATGGATGTCAAACAACAAAACAATCTGACCTTAGAGTTTATAAGAACACCTAGGTTGATTGATGTTTGAATTATTATATGATGAAATGAAATCTAATGGGTGGGAGGTGGGGGATAACTTACAAAACCTTCCACAGCACTTTACTCCGATCTACCGCTTTTGCCTGTCTCAAAAGAGTACCTGCAATTACAATAAGAAAGGAAAAAAAAAAGTGAGGTAAATGATTTGTAAGTTACAAAATGCGAAGAGAAATCAAAGAGCGTTGCCTCCCCGGCAACGGCGCCAAAATGTTGAACTATTACGAAGCTACGCTAACGTGTTCGGTTTTGGAAAACCTGTCGTTGTAGTTCGAAAGCGAAGGATTCGTGTTCAACAAATAAAATTTATACCGAAATTAAAATTCCGGGTCGAACACAGGGAGGCGAACGTTTGATTTAAAAACTTCGCGTTTCTTTTTATTTTGTCACGAAGAAATTCAATTTAAACTATCTAAGTATCTACAACAAATAAAAGAGAGAGAGGGAGTAAGAGAGAGAGAAAGAATACTATACATGGAAATCAGAATGAGATGTAGAATAGACAAGGAATTTATCATAAAAGAGTTCGTTCGTTACAACTAGAAAACATAAAACAATTACTCTAGAAAGCATTAAAAGAATGGAGGGAGAAATATCCTCCTCGACGATCGCTCGGAGGACGAATAGACTACTCTAGAAAGCAGTAAAAAGAATAGGGAGAGAGAATCCTCCTCGACGGTCGCTTGGAGGACGAGCCGGACGGGACGATGCCTGGATGAAGGAGGACGAAGCGGGACGAAGGAGGACGAAGCAGAAGAACGGGAACGGAGCAGCACGCCGTCGTCGTCGCGGGATCCACTTCCGAAGGGGGACGAAAATTTGGACTTTATCTCGCGAGAAGCATCCCGGGTGTGGGACAAGCTTCTCTTGAGCTTTGGAGAGGTAGAGAGAAGGAAGGGATGAAAATTTCGTATGGAGGGGGTCTCCTTTTATAGTTGCAAGGAGTGGGGGCAAAATGGACATTACACTTTCAAAACAATAAATGAGGGGTCTTTAGTGACGGATAAAACCGTCGCTAAAGCCCCGACGTCGCCGTCGCCGCCGCGCCCACGCGCGCCCGCTCGGCTGCCCGCGCGCGTAACGCCTACGCACGTCCGCGTAGTCTCAGCCGTCCGATCGCGAGATCGGACGGCTTAGATCGCGTCCGCGCCCGCTGCGTAGCGCGCTGCCCGCGTGCGATCGCGCGTTACGCCCGGCGTCCCATCGCGCGTCATCCTGATTGAGCGCGCGCAGCCGTTGGATCTTCATCTGACGCTCGTCCGCACCCGCTCGCCCGCGCCTTCCACCCCCTCACCGCGGCTCGAACCCGCGACCTCCGCTTCGCCCGCAGCTGCGTCGCCGCTGCGCTACGCGGACGGAATGGTCGCGCGGACGCTTTTAAGCGCGAGCGACCGCAGCTGTTGGATCGAGATCCAACGGCGGAGAGGAGACGGTGCGCGGTCTTCACAAGACGCATGCGGCCGATTGGGCGGCTGAGATGGCGCCACGTGGCACCATCTTGGCCGTCCATCTTCTGGAAGTTGTAGATGGTGCCACGGATGTCGGATTGACTCGATTTTTGTGTCGTTGGGCTGCGATCGTCGATCCGAATTCATCCGTGTGGTCGGATTTGCCATCTGAAGTGCGGATTTACACCATCCTGGCCCTTGATCTTCTAGGGTTCCCCAGTCTCTATCTGATGCTACGGATGCCTGATTAGAGCGATCTTGGAGTCGTTGAACTCCAATCGTCGCCCTGATCATATCCATACGGTTGGATCTTTGATCCGAGGCCCCGATAAAATATTTGCCCTGTCCAAGCACATAAAAGGAGACAATTAACCTCCATTTTATTCAAACTACTCTAAATGCAAGATGATGCATGTAATGCAATATTTATATCATGAAATGCAATCCTATGCTTAAGAACATGCATAAATAGGCATTTTAAGTAGTGTAAATGTGTTTACATCAACTGCATTCATGATAATCTGGTAAAATTACAGTTTTAAATCTAGTTTCTCGCTTTTCCTTCATAATGATTATGCAATGACTTGTGACTCTCTGGTGGTTATGTAGGAGCGTTTACTGACTTAATTGGGTCAAAATTAGCTAGTTATGGCTCATGATGGATTTCCCATCAAGGGGGAAAAATCAGATGGTCTCTCAAGATGTGGGTTCTGGGACCTTCACCCGTGCATGCACTTTTTTGGAAGAATTGGTATGATGGAGAAGAGAGAGAGATGAGAGAAAGAGTGCAATTCAAACAATAAAATTCTAGACCTAACTTAAATGTGACTCCCTAAAAATTAACCTAAGACTTGATCTACCTAAGAAATAAGAAATCAATAGTGAATACCCGTTCTATCAACAAATCTAGCCAAGTTGCATAGGGTGAGGTTTGGGCCCAAGCATTTCTCAGGAAAATCCCCAGGGGCATGTGCAAACCCGCGCCTAGTCTTTTGACACAACCCCTCAGCCTGACACTAGATATAGATGACATAATTGGCATTAACTAGAGAAAACTTAACACATATATAGCAAGCCTAAGTTGATGAAACCTTAGAGGTTAAATTGCTACAATTTTTAGTTAGGTCTAGGAGACTAGAGTGCACACGGAATGTGGAGGGCGTTGATTTGGGTAATGCCCTGTTATTTCAATTTTTTAGTGTGTGTAAGATTGAAAAGTGATTCCAATAGCAAACAAGTTGTCACACAAATTTGTTTGTTTTTCTACTTTTAGAATTTGATTTAACTTAGTGTATTTTAGAATTTTCTTTTTAAGGTTTCAAACAAGTTTGAGATTCCACAAATAAAAGGAAATCAAGTTGTACTTGTGAAGATAAGTTTTCTTTAATTTGTTGGCCTCTAAAAATGAAAAGAAACCCTAATCAATTAAATCTTAAGCAGAAGTTTAACTATCAATGAATTTGTTTTTAAGCTTTCAATTTAAGTAGTGGTCCAAACAATGCAAACAACACCACTACTGTAGGTCAAATCAAACAAGATTACAAAAAATATTTTTTTGTGATTTTAAGAATCTATTTGATATTTTTTTTTAATTTTTCTTTGTGTTGGTGTCAAAGTCCAAAAATGATATCTGAGAGTATTTTGGACTTTTTAGTACCAGCACTGACCTCGGAAAATTTTTGTGATTTTATATAATGTTTATAATTTCACAAGGATTCCAGAAAGCTAAATGTCATAAAAATTGGATGAGTATAAAAATTACTAAAATTCGCGAACACTAGCAAAATAGGAAGATTAGAGGAGATGCCCCCTTTGCAGTCCATGAATTTTTAAAAATGTTATTAAAATTCAATTACTCTGAAATTTGGAACAGATGTTCCTTAGTTAATTTGGAATCATTGGTGAAATTTCAAGATTTTTAGAGGCTTGTGGTCTTGGGAATTTATTTTTGAAGTTTGGACAAAAATCTGGGCCTGAAAATCAGACTACCAACACTTGAAGTGGAGTGGTATTTAATGATGCAAACAAGCAATCAATTGAATTTTAAATGAAATCACTCCACTTAACTTAATTGTTTGAGATCCTAAAAGCTAAGTTTAATGTGTTTTGATAGTTTTTAGGGCTATGTGTGACTAGAAAGAGAAACCAACCTGAATTTTCATAAGAAGACAAGGAATTGCAAGCTCTTCCTTCCAAAATCCCACTTTCTTCCTGTAGTTCCTACACACGAGAGAAGAGAGACAAGGGGATGGGATCCACTTAAAGCAAGAGAAAGATGATAAAGCAAAGCCATGCCCCCCCGGTAATGACTAAAAAAAGTGTTGTGAAAATATGCGTGATTTGTAATTAGGGTTTTCAAATCGTTATAACACATGAATTTGCAAATGCTTTTATATTTTATAAATTTAGATAGGGAGAGTATCTAGGGTCGTCTAAGGAGGCGATGTTTGCAAAATTCTAATCTCTTACTCAAAAATGGAAATCAACTTTCTTTTTAGTTTTTGAATATATAATACTTTTTGGATTTTTGAATAACAAGGTAATGCAGTTTTGATTGCAAAAAACACTAACACGTAATAGGTAAAATCTAAATGGCAAAAATTGATTTCTTTCTAAGCTCACCCTAGGCACGTGGAGGCCTAGGATAATTAGAAAGAAAGAGTGAAAATGTACTAAAGTAAAAGTAACAAGAATTGCAAAAAAGACTAATTGAGAAAAAGGCAACTTTAATTGATGGAAAAAAAATGTTTCACACAAAACCTAGTAGAGGAATGCTTCTACTACTAGCAAATAAAAATAAAGAAAATGCAAAACACTAATCCTCTGAATGTCGGTGAAGAAGAGAGGCTCTTGCTTCAACTACGGCTGCTCCCACAATCAAAAAGAGCTCCTTCTTCTCCTTGTCCTTGCAAGTTCCTCCAATGGTGTGGTCTCCTGGCAAGCCCAAAGGGGGGGTGTACTTGATCGCCTCTTAGGTGTATGGAATTCCACCTTCAAATGCTCCTCCAAAGGTGGCGTGGACCACCTTTAATTCCTCCTCCAAGGGTGGTTGTGTACCACCCTCAAATCCTCCTCCTAGGGTAGGCATGTACCCTAGGTCTCCTTCCAATGCCTGGCTTCTTCCCTTGGCTGGCGTGGGCTCAAGAGAGAAGAGAAGAGGGGAAGGCACCAAGGGGACAGAGTGTCCCCTTATCTTCTTCTTCTCTTGGACTTCTATGTACGTGTAAATATAAGTAGAAAATATGTAGCCAAAAGTGGATGTTAATGGTGGTGGGTATGGGTATATATAGGAGTGGTAAGGGGTAAGGGTAGTTAACTAAGGTTAAAGGAAAGGTGGTGTGATGGAAGGCTAGGATGTGGAAGTTGGTTGATGGATGGTGGATGAAGGTTGGCGTGGAGGTAGAGAGGTGTATAAGGTGGTGGTTATGGTAGGTGGAAGAGTTGGCACCAACTCTATGTAGGGCAGGGTTAAGGGATAGGTTAGTGTGTTGTAGGGCTAGGATTAGATCATAGGGTGGTAGTTAGGAGATGGATGGCTAGGGTTAGTTGGCGCCAACTTAAGGGGTATGTGGGGGTGTGGTTAGGTGTTTTGGCGCCAACTATAAGAGGGTTTAGGTGGGTGAAGTGGCGTGGGTTTTAGGAAGAGTTAGGATGGCTCCATGTGGTGGTGGTTATAGGACTAAGGGTAGATATAGGTGGAGCCAAAATGAGGGGGTGTGGATTGTGTATTTTGGCGCCAACTAAGGTGTAGTTTAGGGTAGTTAGGGGGGGTTAAGGTTGGCGCCAAGGGAGGGTTTCTAGAAGGGGTTAGGCAGGTGGTAGGGATGGGTTTAGGTGGTGATGTGTAGGGCTAGGACTTAGGCCCAAGTTGGTGCCAAAATGATGGGATGCATGTGGTGTTTTTGGCACCAACATGAAGGGGTGTGATTGGTGGTAGTTGGTGTGGGTTTGGCGCCAAAAGGGGATGGGTTAGGTTAGGGTTAGTTATGGTTAAGGGGGAAAAGGTGGACGGCCATGGAGGTGGAGCTAGTTGGGAGCTTAGCTAAGCTAGCTTAACTAGTAGAGCAGAGGTGGTGGAGCTAGGGTTTCATGAAGGAGGGGTTGGAGAAAGTAAATCTGGAGCTGGTGGTTGCTACATCTGGAGCTGGATTTGATGAGGCAGCTTCATGGGGAGCTCAACTACTTAGCTAAGCTACCTAGTTCTTATGATAGTAGCTAGGCTTGGGTAGTTGAGCTAAGTTGAGCTGGCCTCAACCTAGCTGGAGCTAGGTTGAGCTGAAACTGCCTCAAATTAGAAATCTAGAGCTAGCTGAGCTACTAGTTGACAAGTAGTAGCTCAGCTAGCATGGAGTCTAGCTGCCATGAGTTAGGTGGAGCTGGAATGAGCTAGGGCTAAGCTAAGATGGACTCCTATCAACTCAGTTGAGCTAGCTAGAGCTCCTAGTGAACTGATGGGAGCTGAGATGAGCTAGACTCAACTAAGTTGAGCCGGATTTGAGCTGGCTTGAGCTGGCTTGGGCTTAGATGAGCTGCTTTGAGCTACCATTCTGCTAAGGTGAGCTGAATGGAGCTAACCCTAGTCCAAGGGAGCTGGTATCCAGCCATGATGAGCTAGAATTAGCTGAGTCCTAGCCTGGTTGAGCTTCCTCTTCACCAGTTGCCTTCAAGAGTGCTAGGGTTTTAGGGATCTGTTAATCTGTTTATCCTTAACACTCCAAGAAACACATTAAAAACACAATAAAAAATGCAAAGCATGCCTATCCTAATTGATGCCTAAATGCAACCCAAAAACCCCTTTATGGAGAAAATTCTTAAGAGCTAGGTTTGTTTTAATGCATAAGAATGATGATAAATTATTGTTTATCATATGCCACCATACGAATGCTAAAGTAAATGTAGCATATGAAGCTATAGCACGGTGATGTGGATACGTAATTCCTTTGGATGGACTTGACATAGTTTCCCCTGCTGTACTCCCATTGTTATGATGACAACAAGAACATTGCTCTTGTTGAGAAATGTTTTCTCAGAACAAATGCGTGTCTGCAAAGAGAAGTCTCCATCATGAAATAAATGCGACGTATGATATAATAGTTATCATATTTAGTGCTCCAGCTTATGGGTTGACACTTTGGTTGATCAAGGCTCTATGGTAAAGCTCTTTGGTGTTGAGTTGGCATCATGGGGTCGAAGAGGAAGTTCAAGATTGTCTCTTAGGACAAGTGGGAGTCTGTTGGAGTTATGTGCTATGAGCAATCCAACTTGAGTCAAATCATTAGATTAGTGGTTCAGATTTAAGTGTCAAATCATGTGGATACACTAATATGATTAGTTAGGTCCCTCAATACAATTGCAATAATGTATTGTGCCATGTTGGATATATCGATAATAGGTATCAAAGAATCCAACAATTTGGATTGAGGATTTTAATAAGTCATCAAGAACCATTATTATATCCACCTACTATCTCTAGTTTGAGAAGAGTTGCAATCTTCTCTAGAGACTATTGTCTGACTGATTCCCTTAATGCACATCCTATGCATGGGAATATAGATTCAAGGTTATTATGCAATCTGAGTCAAAGAGTTGACTTGACAAGATGAAGATGTGGAAGTTTTCTTATCACTGTCACGAAAAAGGTGTATCCTTTGACTTGAGATAGATATGTGCCTCTATTCATGAGCACATACATTTGGTAGACCGATAGTAAACACAACCACCTCACTACTAATACTACAAAGCTGGTGCATGCGGGAAGGGTCAAAAGACACATGATCTCGCAAATGGATCACACAAATCCTTTGTAATAGGTGTACACAATAGATCGGGAGACTCAAGCTCGCTCTGTGTATATTGGGAAGTATAAAATTTCATGTAGGGTCGTACTACAACAAAATATATAAAAGGTGACGAATAAATAATGACTATTAGTAGCATTCGTTGTTATGTTTAAATATAATAACGATTTTAGTTATTCGTTACGATTTCTTTTGAAAATAACCACAATTGTAATTATTCGTTGCGATTTCTTTTAAAATTAACAACGATTGCTTTGATTCATCATCATATATTTGTTAATGACGAACAAAAATCATCGCCATCCTATTTCAATAGAAATAGATAATAAAAAATATTTTTTATATTTTTTCTAAACTCTACTAACAAACTCCCTAAGCCCTCCTCCCCCACCCCCGCAACTCCGATTCTTCCTGCTCCCCCAACTCCTCCCCTCACTCACAGATCGTCGATCCCTCAACCTCCCTTCACTCCATGTCCTCCCCTCACCGATCCCTTGACCTCGACCGTCACTGTCGGTCGCCTCGACCTTGACTGATCTCCTCTGCCACTCCTCGCTCTTGCATCACCGATCGCCTCGACCTACCCTCGACCTCGACTTCGACCAATCACCACTCTCGCTCCTCACTCTCGCATCGCCAAATTGTTGAGTAAGGTAAGATTCAAACCTAGTCTTTTGGATGGGAACCCACTTGCTCAACCACCAAACCACTCAACTAGGTTGGGATCAACCAAGCTACCCTCACCTCAAATGAGCAACTTAGAACTGGTTAGTGGAGTCAGCACAATTGGGTTTAAAATCCTCGGGGACAAAGCATATTACTTTTCAATAACAAGGGCATGTGTTCTCTACTAACAAAGTGTTGCAGAGAGGACTGACTGACAAATGACAACATACCTAATTAATGTGGTTGATGAGCACATTGTCCATTTACTAGTTGATTGTGCTTCGTCTATTACCACTTTCCACAACATAGGCTAGTTCATTCCTCATTATTTATTGTGTTAAGTAAATGAAGGTTGCTGTTATAAAGAAAAAGTTGTGTTTTAGTCATTTGTGCTCACAGGATATGTATGTATTTATGCTAAAATTAGGATGTTGATAAGATAGAGCATTTATCCATTAGTTTTTAATGTAAATCAAAGTAGTATATTGTTGTCATGGATGTAATGGTAAATTGTTAGGTACATCATGGAGTTTTCCTCTAACACCTATTATTTTGACTTTGATATTTCAGGATCTGGTATCCATCTTTCTTATGCTTTTTAAGTGGTCATAGGAGCCATGGTTCACTTTTAGCCGTTGCTGAAAGCAGCTAGGCTTGGTCTTGCAGCTAGTCTACACTGATCTTGACTGGGTAGACATTGATTTAATTATTTTGGCTCATTTTTCTTTGTTGTTCCAGATAAGCATATGGGATTTTAGAATGAAGGAAAATGAAGGTTGCGCACAAAGAATTTGTGGTTCAGTAGGTGATATCATCCATGCTATCTGTAGTTCTCCCATTGGTGAAATTGTGATTGGCAAATCTGATCGGACCGTTACCATCTATCAGCCTCAAAGGTTTATATTAAATGGTCCACATTCATGTGTGTCCTTACCAAGTTGAGTAAATTTTGCTACATTATTGTGTTGTTGACATCCTTTAAATATTTCATGTTACAATGATCTTTAACAAGAATTAAGCATTGATTCCTCATGATGTTACAATAATCTTAATCATTTTAAGCACTGGGGCCTTGAGTCGCATGCATTATAAGTTACTATTAGATTTTTATACATAATGAGAGCATACTAAAGTTGGTACATTTGCCATGTGTTCCTGCATCTCTAGTATTTGATTCAACATTTCAACTAAAACATTCATTTCTTCATTGACGAAAGTTACTGGACTCAGATTCAAATGTATAAATATTTATAGTTTTAAATGTAAGTTTAAATGTTTTTTCTATTCCCCTTAATAAAGTAATGGGCTTCGTCCATTACGATTTTTTGAGATGGAGTATTTTGTGTTCTCACGTGTGCTAATCTTTCATTTGCGCTTCTTGATATGCACTAAGTTTTTTTTATTCTTTTTGGTTAACATGCACCAATAAATATTACTTTTTGGTGTAGGAGCTAATACCAGTTACACAACTAGTTAGGGAAACTGCAGCTGTTATGCAGGAGTTCACGCAGTCAGGGTAAGAGCTTATGACTTCTTTGATGTTATAGGGGCAATCTCTACTCTAGATGCGGGTTATGTCTAGTGTCACCTGTTGCTATTTCATAGTTCTTGCAGATCTAATATTTTAAATAAGATTATGACGAGTACTGATCTAATATTTTAAAAAGTGTTCAAAAGAAATCCATTGCAAGAGTCAAGCATGTGACTCAAAAGTTACTATAACCATGAAGAATCACTATTGTCAAACTAACTTGGCATGTTAAATGTTTGCTCTTACTATTTGTATGCAATTATTACATTATGATAACCAAAAGAATGTTCATTAGATAAAAATAATTCTCATTCTATAAATAAATTAAAATAAATAGGAAAAAGAAACATCAATGCATTTCTAGTTAAATCAATATTATGCTTATTAGAAACACTTGCATGCCTTTATATTTACCTATTTATTTTATTTGCAGGATCATGGACATTGTATTTGGTTAGCAACTCATGTACATTTCAAAGAGTTTGTGTTATCTGCTGGACTAGAATTCTTTTCCTTTGGCGGTGATATGAAAGTTCTTACTGAATGTATAAGGAATATAGTTTTTTGATTTATTGATACATAAATGATTGGGTAGTTCATCTTTTAGGGAGAAGATTTGATATAATTTTTAGGTACTTGTTTCAGATATGATTAAAACAAAGCTTCTTACCATGAAAATAAAGTAAACTTTTGACAAATTTTAGGTTGTTGAATTATTTTTTGTTCTTTTATCATGAAAATAAAGTAAAATTTTTGGTGAATATTGTAAAACAAATTTTCATTTTACAGGTAATCAAAATAAATTATAAGTATGATACATTATAAGTGTTTTAAAAGATGATTACTAAATTTTTGTATCCTTTGTATATTGTGACGAATTAATCGTTGACATATTATTTACAAAGCGATGAAAAAAATCATTGTTAAAAGAAAGTAAAGATAACGAAAACATCCGTTGCTAAATTTAAAGTATGACGATTTTAGCGACAATTTTATTCGTTATTTGAATTTGCCAACAAATATATTATTCGTTGTAAATTTAACAATGGCTCGTATAGTAACGAATATGATGATGAATAAATTATTCGTTAATTGGTCATATAACGACGATTTATTTGTCATCATCTTCATAAAGTATTCGTTGCCTTTAACCTTTTTTCTTGTAGTGGTAGGAGTCCTAATTAGACTCATACGTGGAGAGAAGACGATCCTTTGGGAAAGAGTCTCGTCTTCGTTATCGTTCCAATGATACAAAGAGAATGTGAAAAGTATGCAACCCATGATGGGATGGATAATGTTTCTGGGATTTAATCATATGGGTTACATATATCTTCTAATGTGAAGTATTCACAGATATTTGGAATACCTGAGAGAGGCGTAGTGCTATAATTTCACTAATTCTGAACCCTTGATTATTGATAAATGTCAGTTTATCATCATTTTTATGCCCTAAAACAGATCTAGTTCTTAAGTTTTTAACTCCGCAAATGGGTTTTCGGGTTGCATTTAGGCATTACCTAGGTTAGGCATGCATAGCATTCTTTTTGTGTTTTTAACATATTTATTTGAGTGTTAAGGATAAGAAGATAATCAAACCTTTAAAACCTTAGCACTGAAGAAGGCAGAAAGTGAAGAAGATCATATCAGCTGAACCCTAGCTGGATCCAGCTCATCTCAACTAGGTATCAGCTCATCTGGGTTAGGTTTTGCTCCCTCCAACTCCATTTAGCTCATCTTAGCTGGATAGTAACTCAAGGTAGATCAACTTAGCTCAACCCACCTCAACTCAGCTCAGATCCAACTCAACTTAGTTGAGTCTAGCTCATCCTAGCTCCAATCAATTCACTAGGATCTCTATCTAGCTCAACTCAATTGATAGGAGTTCACCTCAGCTCAAGTCCATCTCTCCCCAACTCCACTCAACTCATGGCAACTGAATTCCCTCTTGCTTAGCTACTACTTGTCTGCTTAGTAGCTAAGCTAGCTCGGGAGTTCTCATCAGTGGCAGGTTCAGCTCAACCTAGCTTTAGATAGGTTGAGACCAGCACAACTCAGCTCCTCTACTTAAGCCTAGCTTCTAGTAGAAGAACTAGCTAGCTAAGGTAAGTATTTGAGCTCCTAAGAAGACCTCTTCGACCATCATCAGCTCTGAGAAAGTTATTTCAGCTCCAAGTCTACTTCAGACATCTTCTGGCTACTCTCTCCAAGCTAAATCCTAATCTCCTCTACTCTGCAACTAGCTAAGATACCTTTGCTAGCTAACCCTAGCTCCTCTCCACTCCATGGCCATCCAACATCACCCAAAAACCTACCTAGCTAACTCCAGCAAAAACACCTAACCCTAAGTCCACCTAAACTACCACCTAGTCCTACCCTTTTGGTGCCAACCCCAACACACACAACCCTTCACACCACCACCTAAAGTGGCGCCAATCACCCATCACTACCCATGGTTGGTGCCACATTTTTTCCTCCAAAAACCCCCCTCATCACTACCATACACCTAAGCTCATAAGCCATCCTAACCCTACACCTAATCCCCCTTCTAGAAATTCTTAGTTGGCTCCAAAATAGCCTACCCACACACCTTCATAATGACTCCAACCCTACCTTATATCTCCACCCTACACGCCACCAAATACTTCGTATCCAAATCATCTCCACCCTCCATCAATCCCACGCCAAGACTAACCCTTAACCACACCTAAAATTGGCGCCAACCCTTCATTAACTCTACCTCCACACATCACTTCCTTTGGCACCATTCAACATCCACCTTCCATCTTATAACCACCACCTCATAAGCCTATCCTAAACCTCCATGCTCCACACCAACTACCAACCCTACTAGCCCTCCATAGTTGGTGCCATTCCTTGGTGCCTTTCCATCACCATAACCACGACCTATATGCCCTTTCCCTTGGCGCCAGAGAACCCTAGCCTTAGTATCATTAATGATGAGAGCCTCATTATGAGCCCTAACTAGCTCATTTTGATCCAAGAGAGAGAATAAAAGCTCCTGCATAACTTAGAAGAAGGCTTAATTGGAGGAATAAGTGTTCTAAGAAGAAATCATGAAATAAAGGGTAAAACTGTAATTTTACCATTGCAGTACATAAACGGGATTTCTCAGAGACAAAACACAGGTCAAATGGTCTAAATAGGATAAAAAGTGGGTTGATTCAATCAGAAATGGGTTCATGTGCAATCCTGGAATTAAATGACATCTGGTAATCCTAAAACAGACCCGCTTAATTCAACAAGGTTTCGATCAGGATAAAAATCAATTAAACCTCTAAAATTTATGGAAAAATATCCCCTAGGGTTTAGAACATTCAATTTGGCCTTTGGAACCTAGTTTGACCTAGATTGGGGTCCTAGCTCATCAATTAACCTAATTTGGGTTTTTACGTAAAATATCTAGTCAAACGTGGTCAAACCTAAAATCCAACTTCACCATTGGATTCCTTAGGTTCAAATTAGGTTTGTACCAAAATTTGGACCTAAGGGGAGGTCATCTTGACCTACTTTGCAAATTAGTACACCCAATTACATTTTGACCCTTATCTTTTGAAAATCATTACATAAACCCCCTAGCTTCCTCGCCACTCTTACAAACAGGTCCCTCTATCATTAATGGGGAGGAATCCTTCATCGGCGAGGAAGGGAGGGGGGATACTCCCTGATCCCTCAGAGATCTTCTCCCAGAATTGAAAGGGAGATTCTCTGAGGAATCCCCCTCCATCTGAGCTTAATCACAATCTTTGATTTCTGTCCAATATTTCGTGCGAACGCACGAAAGATTTGAAATCCCAACTACCTTCCTTCTCCGGCGAGACGACGGTGGACGAAGGCTTGCCCTCCACGCACCAGAAGCTCGGCCAGTGCTTATAAAAGGACCCTCGACCCTCTGTGAATGGCTCAGACTTGTTTTGGCCGTAGAACCCTCCAAACTTCATCTCTCCTCTCTCCGACCAAGAAGCTCGCAAGCTCCAACGATTCTTCCTCCTCCTTCTCGTCGCTCTGCTACCATATCAGCAGCAGAGTTCACTTCGCCTCATCCTCCTGCGTCGTGCCACACCAAGCGCATGCCTCCCTGACCTCCTCCTCGTCGCTGTTATCTCCCTCAGGGTCGTCTTCTCAGATGATGGCACAAACGAGCCATCTGTCTCCGCTGCCCCCCTTTCACTCCCAACAATCCAGATAAGTTCCCCGTCTTCCACTCTTTCATTTTCCTCACTTTATTTCACATAACCGCTCCTCGACCGTCACTGTCCACAGCCACCTTCCTCATCTCCGGCCACCCTTCGGCGAGATGCTCCCGTCACTCTGCAGCCCCACACGTCTCGCCAACCACCCCATAACCTCCGCCATACTCCACTGAATAACCTCCACTCATCCACAGACCCTCTACACCACCACAACTGCCCCCCGACCAAACCCATCCGTCTGGCCACAGAGCGACCTAGGCAAGCACGCCTAGGCCACCTTGCGGCCTGCCACCTACTGCCTCACCTTTTCCGTGCCACGGCGAAGGTCCCTTTGTAGTCTGATTGAGCCGCAAGGCCCTTTTTGTGTCAGGTAGGTTTCGAGCTCCAGCCGCCACTAGCGGTGACTCGAGGAGGCTGCACGGTTGCTCCAGGTTGCAAGACTTCAGGATTCCAGGTGCAGCAAACTTGGGGAGGTCTTGCGCATCCAGTTGTCCCAGCAAGTGACGCTGCGAGACCTGCAGTTGTGGCAATTGGAGGCACGGTCTGCTGCGGGCGCGCGAGAAAGAGCGGTGAGCATTAGTCCCACCTCGGTAAGTCACAAAGTGTGTGAGTCCTTTATATTGATTTTGTGCTATTGCTGTGTTGCCTCGAATACACTAGGGGTGAGGTCCCTCCTCACCTATCCACGTACCTTGTCCGTGACTTCATCCTGCAGATCTGGTGCCCCGACCCGACTACCCCCCTCCTGAGCACTCCTCGCCCACCACACCCATGCCGGTGCACCTGGACCTGGGAGCACGACCCGACCCGATAACCTGGCTCTGGGAGAGCGTACCGAAGAGAGATTCTGAGAGAGAGAGAGATGCACAGGAATGGTAGGGGAGTAGGTTTTGTTGCGTGTTGCTTGTGTGCAGGAAGCAGGGACTTAGCTGCTGTAAGCGAAGGAGAAGAAGAAGGAAGGAAGCTCCGCAGAGGAAAAAGAAAGGCAAGGTAGAAAAGAAGAAGCGAAGCCAAAGTGAAGAGGAACTGAAGTAGGAAGAAGAAAGAGATCAAGGGGCAGACAAAGAAGCAAGAAAACAAAGGAATAAGAGGAAGAAAAAGAAGAAGAAGAAGACAACCTAAGAAGAGGCAAGCCAGGACTTGGCTGCAAGAAGAAAATCAAGAAGAGAAGGAAAAAGAAGAGGAACAGAACAACTAAGGAAGAAAAAGAAAAGGAGCAACCAGAGCTGCAGCAGAGCAAATCACCAAAAGAAGAATATGAGAAATACTTTAAGACGTCTGATGCAATATCAGACGTCCATTTTTCTTGAGCAATTTCTTTCTATATCACTCTCATGTCACTTCTATTGAACTAGTCATTTCTTTTTATTTGAAAGTTTTGTTCTCAAGTTTTGGAATACTCAAATTGCTCCCTGTGTTCGACCTCACATATTCTGATTTTCGGGCTATAAATTTTTATTTGTTTTCGCGGAAAGTTCATTTATATTACAATGAGATATTTGTTAAAACATGAACTAGTTGCGTTAACAATTAACCACCCCCAAGATCCCATCATAGCTGACGTGTCGATTTTCTCTTTCGAATAGGATGATTAAGATGATTTGTTGTTGTATTTTAAAGTGGTGGAAAATCGACTAATCAAAGTATTAAATTGAAAATAAACCACTTAAGAGAGTGGGTCGTGTCCATAGGGAGGCAATGACCTATTTAAACTCACAAGGGTGCAAAATTGATGTTCACTATTAATTTCGTTAAGAAACCGAATCAAAATCACTTTCAGATTAGGTAAACAATAAGAGCTAATGCTTAAATAGCAATTTTGCACAACTGAAGGATATATTTTGCAATGCAGCTCAATAAAATAATAATAAAAGTTCACAATGGCACTAAATGTGAATTTTAATAAGAACTTTATTATAGCAAAATAGGGGAAATTCTTCCCCTCGTCCGTGCGCGAAGAGGAGGCTGTGATTGAAGGCGAGAAGCTCACCTGAGGTTGAGTGAGCCAAGGGCTATTCGGCGGTGGTGGTCTCATGGCCAACAATGGCCGGAGGCGGTAGAGGAGAGAAGCGACGGCAGTTAGCGGTGGCTGCAACTTTGTTGCTGCTGCGGGCTGGTGCTTGTAAAGGCACGCACACGAGGAGGTGAGGGTGGGGGTTGGTGAGGACGTGCGTAGGCCGTACGGGCACACACGGGCGCTGTTGAGCTAGACCGCAGTTGCTGCTGCTGCACACTGCAGGCCGCACACGGGGAGGCACTGAAGGACGCAGCTGCTGCTGCTGGCAGATTGAGGTGCTAGAGGATGCACTTGGAGAACGTAGCTACTGCTACTGGATGCTGCTGGCCGCACGCTGCAAGCCGCGCGCTACAGGGTGCACGCTTGGGCTGGCTGCTGGAGTGGCGGAGGCATCGAAGGAGAGGCGCGCACGGAGAGGGGAGGGGGTGCAGGGGGCCGTGCGGTCTGGAGGCGAGGAGGTCTGCGCGAGGAGGAGATCGGTGCGCGCAGGCGAGAAGGAGGGCAGTGAGGTGGCGCCAGACGTCCAGGAAATTTCCTGGATGTCTTAACTGATGCGGGGCGAGGAGTTGGTGGTGGTTGCTGGTGTTGGCGATGAGGGTGGTGCTGTATGCTGTTGTTGCAGCGTGGAGGAGTGCACACTAAGGTTCTCACAGTAACGCAGCTGCTCCGATTTGGTGAAGCGTCCTGTCACGACGCACGCCTACGGTGGTGGAGTAGACTGCCGCAGTCGAGGTCGGTGGTGGTGGAATGGAAGAGAATTTGATCTCTGCGCAGTGGTGAGTAGGGAATGGTGGCTTGCCCATGATGGTGTAGTTGAGATCTTCTTTTATGGCTGTAGGAACATGGAGAGGAAGAAGTGTTGTGGAGAAGAGGGATCGTCGACGACGTGCAGTATCCTCTCTCCTCAGCAATTAAGGCGTGCATTCAATGTGGGAAACCGTTGCTGCGAAGAGAATAAAAATAAAGAAGAATGATTATTGGGTTATTTATATGTAAGACCTTAACTTCTATGTTAAATTCAAAACACTAATTGTAATGCAACCTATTTCAATGCATGATATTCTAAATAAATTCTAAATGATATTATCAATGAATGTAATGCATGAGATTTTATGTTATCCTAGTTACACATTAATGTATGCTATATAAATGTACATGTTAACTTGATGTCTAGGCATTAAAATACATACTTAACCCACAAATATGGGTTCATCAAATGTCCCTATGCCTAATTTTTGCTAGTCCTTAGCAAATTCAAGCAATAACCCAACTCTTCAATTGGACTAGCCAACCCAATCGATCTTCCTTTAGAAACATGTTAACTTTAGACTTTAGACCTAAGGTTCCCAAGTAATTGCTAAGTTACAGACTAGGTCGGCTAAAGATGAGTTGCAGGCACAGGTTTCCCTGATTTCTAACTCTACCCTAGGGTTTATTGGTCCTAGAGATTAAAGCATCTATGCATGTGCATTGGTCTGAGTTATTTGAGGTTGGTTTGATTACCAACCAGGAAAGAGAGTAAGAAAGAGATTTTTTTTTTAATATATAAATTTTTTTGTTTGATTCCTCTAAGTCTAACCTTGGATAAGCTATCAATACGGTCTGTGTCGAATTCATTGTCCCCATCACCGAACCTCGAAGGGTGCCTGGCTTTCGATGCTTCAAGATAGCACTGCCTATAGCGACCCCAAGAACTCCTGGCAATCGACACTTCAAGATAGTATTGCCCATAGATTTCTAAAGCGAATTCTGGCCTGTGGCAATTGGCACTTCGAGATAGGGCCGTCCATGGTACCAGAACCGCACAATGCGCTTACATGCCCCCAGTAGGATGGATATCCTAGGAGACAAGCACCGAGGAGGTGACATGTTATCATCGTATCCTTAAGGTGAGTATATACTCCACCTCTCCTGCAATAGGAACTCTTCCAATCAACTTGTGTTTTCAAGCTTCTCCTAAGTCAGAACTAAGAGAACCAAAATTTTTCTCCAAGAAAGGAATTAGGGTGATCACTATTTACACAAGACTAAGAGTGTGTGAATTGTGGATGCTTAGGTTACGAGGACCCATAAACCAAAAGGTAGAAAAAGAAATCAAGTACTACCTAACGTTTAACTCAATCCCTAACTTTCCTTCTTCAACCTCTTGAGGAATGGTCTGCAACTTAACTCCTACTTGAGTTTTTTTAAGTCCACAAAGGACCCTAAAGGTCTAAAGCTAGTAACTCAACTTAGCTTCTAAGTCAAACCCTAGAGTCAACTTAGTCTAACCTAAAGTTCTGGTCTGCCCAAGAATGCAGGACCCATCCAGTTAAGCTCAATAATGCAAAATGTTTTTTTTTTTTAACAAATGTATGCAATGCAGAATGTTTAAACTAAATGCATGAATGCACTATGTATAGATGCCTCAAGTCCTATCCCCCCATGCCTAGTTCAAACAATGTTCTCATTGAAAATAAAATGGTCAAGGGAAGATGTTACTTGAGGCGAGAAAGAAAGGAGCTAAGGCTCCTCGAGAGTGACCTTGTCAACCAGATGACCATACAAAGTTACATAAGGTTTTAATCGTTGGCTGTTGATGGTAAAGGGTGCTGTTGAAGAAGAAGGGCTCTTGATTTCCACAGCCCCATGTGGAAATACTTTGGTGATAATATAAGGCGCATCCCAACGTGATTTCAATTTTCCTCAAAACAACTTAAGTCTGGAAAAGCTAGAGTTGTTGGTTGGGCTCAAAGGTCTTTCTAAGGATATATTTATCATGCAAGACCTTAGTTCTCTCTTTATAAGCTTGGGAGGTGTCATAAACGTCATTCCTCAACTCCTTAAGCTCAGTCAACTCCAGTAAATGTGCTTTACCAGCTTGCTCTAAATCCATGTTGACACTTTGGATAGCCCTGAGTGCCTTATGTTGAAGTTCAATGGGTAAGTGGCATGCTTTCCCGTACATAATCCGGAAGGGTGACATACTGATGGGTCGGCCCGAATAGGTTGTTAATATGATATTTTTATCGTTGAAATGTGTATAGTGGTTAACCTAATTCAGACCTAACAATCTCTTTACAAAATTTTTAACCTGGCCTAATTGATTTTATCTTCACTTTTAGACCCAGGGTCGAACTCAGGGAAGTGGGGTTCAAGTCGAGTTTCTACGTTTTTCTTAAAACGCGTCTCTTTCGTTCGTTTATTGTGTTTTTGGTATTTTTCTTATTTAGGTTTTTTTTCTGGTAATCCTTGTTCTTGAGGCACACCCTCAAAATTGTGTCCTTGGCTTTTAGCCAAAACAGAGTTTCAAAACACGTCTTGCTACTTACAAGACGGGGTACCTGCAAATCAAAGATTATCTTTTCACTTTTATACTTTTTTTTTTATCTTTTTACTAAGAAGGAAGCTAATAGACAGAAAGTAAATATAGTAGCTATAGATATATATTTATATGTAGTATATATATAAAGGGGTGGGGGTGGAGGTGACGATGGAGTGTAGCACTATGTCGAGTCAGTCGACGTCTAGAGAGACGCAACCAACACGACTAGGTGCTGCGTGGAGTGTGGATGGAGGATGGATGATGAATGTGTCCACACTTTCTGTACACGTGTATCGGGAAATATCAGCAACTGGTGCAGATATTCCCACGATACAACGTATAGTAAATAACGTGAAAATATATGTACATATGTATGTATATAAGTAACTATATTTATATATATAAATATATAGGTATATATGTATAGATATATATAGATATATATGTATATATATATAGGTGTATATGTATATATATATATATGTATGTAGCTATGTATATATGTATATAAGTATATATATATAATACTATATAGATGTATATATATATATGTATATAAGTATATATGTATCTAGATATATATATATATATATGTGTGTATATGTATAAGTATATAGATATGTATATATATATATATATGTATATAAGTATGTGTATATATATATATATATATTATATATGTATATGTATATATATATTATATTATATGTATGTATACATAACTATATAGATATACTATGTATATAAGTATATATATATATAGATATATGTATGTATATATATATATATATATATATATATATATATATATATATATATGTATATATGTTACTATAAGTGTGTGTGTGTGTGTCGGTGAATGTGTGTGTGCGTCGGTGTATGTGTGTGTGTGTTGCTGTGAGTTAAATAAAAGAGAGAGAGAGCACCAGACAGAGAGAGAGCGGGCGGGAGAGATCGAGCGGACGCGCGCGGGAGAGATCGGCAGAGAGAGAGAGAGATCGCGGACGCGCGAGTTAAGACGTCTGCAAGAGGCGGCGGACGTCTGACGCCGCGTCGTCTGAAGGCGAAGGCGGACGTCTGACCGTCGCGGTGCACCGCGCCTTCGCGCAGAGGACGTGAGGCATCTCCTGCAGACCCGGTGCGAGGACAGAGAGCGGGCGATGGCGCGCTCGGAGAAGGCGGCGGGGAGTCTGCAGTCGGTCGCGGAGGGTTGCAGAGGTTGGCAGGGGGCGGCGAGAGGGCCTGGCCGGCCGCTGCAGTGCGCGCAGCGGCCGGTCGCGGGTGCAATGGCAGAGGCGACAGAGCAGAGGACGGAGCGGAGAAGTGCCCTGCAGGCGCGCGCGGAGGGCTGAGCGCTTGCGGGGAAGGTCGCAGAGGAGCGAGGGGAGCTGCTGCTGCTGCCGCCGCCGCGGTTTGGCTGCTGCTGCTGTTGCTTCAAGCTTCGGACCTTGAAGCGGCAGCAATGGCGTGGAGATGAAAACGAAAAGAAAAGATGACACCACGCCCACCTGCTCGTTGAAGAGCTGGGCGGTGGTGTTCCCACTGTGGTGGTGAGCACCACAGTGAGTTCTCCTGCTCGTCGGGTGTCTCCTCGACGGAGGGCCGGCGTATGGGAGGGGAGAACGGTGGAGAGGAAGGTGGTGGCTGTGGGGTCTTTGCAGCAGCTCCCCCCTTCCTCGTCGCGAGGAAGAGCTGCGGCTTTATAGAGGAGGAGAGCGTGGCGGGGAGGCATGGCAGCAGCAGGGAGAGGCGTTGGAGAGTGGCAACCGCAGGGAGAGGTGTTGGCAGGGTATGGCATCGCATGCAGCATGGCGTGGAAGAAATGAACCGTGGGAAGAAGAGAAAAGAAGAAATCAAGAGGAAAAATAAAAAGAGGTGGATTTTGCAAGGAGGCACTTGAAGAAAAATGTTAATATGCCGGCGATTGTTTCACTCCTCTTCCTCTCTTGATTAAATGCATGCATGCAACCGTTTTTACAAATGTGGCTATAGGATTATAATATACATAGTTAATGCTAGAAAATAACATAAGAAGGCGTTATTATAGGCGTGTTTTGAGGTGCAAACACATACCCAAAGGGGTTTTGTAGGCCGTTTGATAAGCCCATAAAGCGTCATGAGCTTTTGGGACCAGTCCTTCCTATTTGGCCTAACAGTCTTTTCTAAAATGTTCTTAAGCTCCCTATTGGACACTTCAACCTGGCCACTTGTCTGAGGATGATAAGGGATAGCAATCTTGTGAGTTACTCCCAGACTCCTGAATAGCCAATTGAAGTGATGGTTCCGAAAATGAGGTCCCCCATCACATATAATCATCTTGGGGCAGCCAAAGCGAGATATGATATTGGCCTTCACAAATTTCAAATTCACAGAGTGGTCATTTGTGCGTGTAGGGATGGCCTCTATCCACTTGGAGACGTAATCCACTGCCACCAAGATATATTCGAATCCATGGGACGAAGGGAAGGAACCCATGAAGTCTATCCCCCAAACATAAAAAATTTCCATAGGTTGGATAGGGTGTTGGGGCATCTCATTCCGCTTCCCAATCGTTCCAATCCGTTGACATCTAAGACATGCCTTAACAAAGTAATGTGAATCCTTAAATAAAGAAGGCCACCAAAAATCAGACTGGAGAACCTTAAAAGTTATTTTCTTAGCACCAAAGTGTCCTCCACAATGAAGCTCATGGCAAAATCTCAACATACTCTGTTGCTCTTCTTCAGGCACACATCGTCTCCAAACTTGGTCTTGTCCAATATGAAATAATTCTGGATCTTCCCAATGAAAGAATCTAGCTTGGGAAATGAATCGCTTCCATTTTTGCGCATCCCAAGAGCCAGGGGTTTCTCTAGTGACCAAGTAATTAACTGTATCCACACACCAGGGTGAAGTTGGTGTTACTGCCATAAAGGTTTCATCGGGAAATGTCTCACGGATGTCTCTAGATTGAGAGTCATCAAGGGGAAGGCGAGACAGGTGGTCAGCCACTACATTTTCCACTCCTTTCTTTTCACAAATTTCCAAGTCAAACTCTTGAAGGAGTAGAATCCATCTAATTAATCGTGGCTTAGAGTCTTTCTTGGCAATGAGATGTTTCACTGTCGCATGATCAGTAAAAATGACCACCTTGGATCCAAGAAGATAAGACCTAAACTTCTCCAGAGCAAAAACTGCAGCAAGTAATTCCTTTTCAGTGACTGTGTAGTTTTGCTGTGGTTCAGTTAAAGTCTTGCTAGCATAGTGCAGCACATGTGGTCTTCCCTCAACCCTTGTCCAAGAACGGCTCCCACTGCATAATCCGAAGCATCACACATCAGCTCAAATGGGAGTGTTCAATCAGGAGCTCGGAAAATAGGCACAGAGGTCAAAGCCTCCTTCAACATATGAAAAGCCTCGGCACACTTTGAATCAAAATTGAAGGAAGATTCCTTCACCAATAAGTCACAAAGTGGCCTATAAATTTTGCTGAAATTCTTAATGAATCTCCTATAAAAGCCTGCATGGCCCAGAAAGGATCTAATCTGTTTGACATTCGTGGGCAATGGAAGTTTGGAAATAGAATCAACTTTAGCCTTATCTACTTCCAAGCCTCTTTTAGACACATGCCCAAGTACAATGCCTTTCTGTACCATGAACTGGCTTTTCTCCCAGTTGAGGACTAAAGCAGTCTCCTTACATCTCTTCAGCACATTCTCCAAGTGCAGGAGACACTGGTTGAAAGATGAGCCGTAAATGGAGAAGTCATCCATAAAAACCTCGATGCACTCGCCAATCATGTCCGAGAAAATGGACATCATACACCGTTGGAAAGTTGCAGGTGCATTACATAATCTAAATGGCATACGCCTGAACGTAAAAGTGCCGTAAGGACTAGTGAAAGTTGTCTTCTCCTAGTCATCAGGGAAGACTACAACCTGGTTGTACCCAGAATATCCATCTAAAATGCAGAAATACTTGTTCCCTGTCAATCTCTCTAGGATCTGATCAATAAAGGGAAAGGGAAAGTGATCCTTCTGGGTAGCGGTGTTCAATTTGCGGTAATCAATGCAGACCCTCCAACTAGTTGAGGGTCTGATCACCACTTGTTCACCCTGGTCATTTGTTTCTACCATAAAGCCTACCTTCTTTGGCACCACATGGATTGGACTAACCCATTTGCTATCTGCGATGGGATAAATGATCCCAGCGTCCAACCACTTCAGAATTTCCTTTTTAACCACCTCCCTCATGTTGGGGTTAAGACGTCTCCGCATGTCTTGAAAGGGTTTGATGGAATCATCAGTATAAATGTGATGCATGTAGAGTGTTGAGTCTATACCCTTAAAATCAGCAATCGTCCAAGCTATGGCTTCCTTATGCCTTGATAAACAGTCTAGCAAGGCTCCCTCTTGCACTTCAGATAGTGCAGATGAGATTATTATAGGGAGCATATCATTTCGCCCAAGGAATACATACTTGAGAGAGTCTGGGAGGGGTTTCAGTTCAAGGTCGAGGGCTTGTATGGTTGAGGGTTTCAAAATAGAAGTCCCCATCTCAAGTAGCAGATCTACCTTAGGCAGACATGATGGGGAGAGAGACTCGGTAGAAACTCCAAGTAATTCCTCAAGTTCTAGCACATCCCCTTCACATTCCTCCAAGAGATGGGAATGCTCATTAAGCATGACATGTTGAAGGGGGTCATCACATAAAATTGCAGGAGTTGTCTCTTCAATCAGATCATCTACCACCTCAACTTGGGAACAATCCTCAAATCCAGCTTGTTTATAAGCATCAAACACATTTAGCCGAATTTTCCTATTCCCAAAGCCCATTTTTAACGCCCGAGTGTGACAATTAATTGAAGCATTAGAAGTCGCAAGAAAAGGGCAGCCCAAGATGATGGAGGGCTTGGTTGGTTTGTTGGTAGGGTCAGTGTCTAGTACTAAAAAGTCAACAGGGAAGAAGAAATCCTCCACTCTCACGAGGACATCTTCCAGCAGGTACCGTGGTGTCTTCAAAGAACGATCTGCAACTTGGACGATTACAGGGGAAGGCTTCAAATTGCCTCCTCTAAGTTGTTCATATACATAGCTCGGAAGGATGTTTACCCCCGCACCCAGATTAAGTAGAGCCTCGTCTATATGTAGGTCACCAACGACCACTGAGATGTATGGGGCTCCTAGGTCCTTAAGTTTTGGGAGTGTCCCGTGTTGTATAATTGAGCTAACAGAATCAAGCATGAGAACTTCTGATTGCACCTGTTTCCTCGTTTGCCGCTTTTTCATGCACAGGTCCTTGAGAAAGCGAGCATAGGATGGAATCTACTTGATAGCTTCAAGCAAAGGTAGGTTAATTTGCACTTGTTTGAAAGTCTCCATGACTTCATCGATCCTATCTTTGGCTCCAGATGAGCCAGCAGAAGTTTGCCCAGAGTCAGATAAGCGCTCTGGAAAGGGCACTCTCGATCTCTGGGTGGAAGGGTTGTCATGTCGAGTAAGTGGGGGAACGGAGATAACCTCTTCCGGTGAGGCGATTTCAAGTGGAGAAGAGTTGGGCGGCTCTTCTCCGGTGGGGGCGTAAGTCAGGGTGGATGGGTTCTCAGAAGGTGGGACTATAGAAGCATCAGGTTTAGAAATTTCTCTCCCACTCTTCAGAATATTCACCGCCTGGGCATGCTCCCTAAAAACAATCCCTTTCCCTTTAGGGTTCTCCGCAGATGAACTAGGAAGCTTCCCAATCTCTCTTTTACTCATGACCTCGACAAGGTGTCCAATTTGTGATTTCATCTCATTGATTGCCTTGTCGTGAGATTGGATGATCATGCTTTGATTCTCCTGCATGGCTTTCAGCATGGCTTTAAGCTCATCCATCTCAGAAGTCTTGGATGGTTGGGAGGGCATAGGAGGTTGATTATACTATTGAGTCTAAAAGGGTTGGGGTCTATAATTCCCTGAATTAGAGACATTCCCCTATCTCCATGAAAAATTGGGGTGGTTCCTCCATCCCTCGTTATAAGTATTGGAAAAAGAGTCATTACGAGGTTTGGGTCGGAACCCTTGGGCGGCATTCAGGTCCACCTGTACAAGGTCAGGGAATTGGGAGGCCAAATGACAATCCACAATAGCATGCATATTGTTGTTGCAAATGGAGCATTCAGAAGCTTGGGAAGCAGAGGCATTTGGTGTGAGTTGGCTAGGGTTTGTCATAAGCCTTTCCATGTTTTGGTTCAACAATTGAATCTAGAAGGCCAAATTCTAGGTATCCCTAGCCTCATTTGCCTCAATCTTTCGCTGCATAAGAGTGGGTTTCCTATCCAAATAGGCAGAATTTAGATGGATAGAATTCTCACTCAAGGTCTCAAAAAGACCGCAAGCTTCATCTTCGATTTTTGTAAGAAAGGTTCTTGCACAGGCTCCATCCACTGTTTTCTTGTGCTTGTCATTTAATCCAGTGCAAAACCTTTCTACAAGTTGCCATCTTGGCACTTGATGATGGGGACATAAGCATAACAAATCTTTGAAGCGCTCCCATGCATCATGAAATTGTTCTCTATCTTGTTGAGCAAAACCTATGATTTCCCTCCTGTAGTGATTAGTCTTGCTCATAGGGAAGTATTTTTCAAAAACTCTCCCTTCAAGGCATCCCAAGTATCCACTCTACCATCTAGAGTGTGATACCAATGCTTTGCCTTATCCTTGAGGGAGAAAGGAAAGAGGGTTCGCATTTGGGCGTCATCAGTAACACCCTGCTTAGAATGAGGGCAACAGAGAATGAGGGCAACAGAGATATGGTACTACTCTTGATTTCATATGGATTGTTCCTCCCATATCTTCTCAATGTATGGCCAAGTTGGTTGGTAGGGATAAAATAATCTCTCAAAGATCATTGGTTCTCCACAATTCTATTTTCACCTTCCTCGGCCATCTCTCTTCTCTTTTGGTTGGCTCACCTAAGGATCCTTTCAGGTTCTGAATTAAACACAAGTTGTCTCCTTAGAGACCACCTACCAAGCATACACAAATGAACACAATTCCAAAGGACTTTTATGTCTTTAATCAATTAAGGCCTTTGAGATTTTAGTCCAGTTGTAGGTGACAATACAACTTGCTCAATCAATTACATGCCTATTGTCAGCCTACAAAATGCCTTAATGAAGACCTAATTGGAACTTAGGTGCTCTACCCTAAAGTTCAACTGGTAAAGTACTCCAAGGACGGAAGATCAAGGGATGCAAGTAGGCCTAATCCTTCCTTTGAAGCTGTGCTTTCGCGGTGATTCTTAACTACCCTAAAAAATCCGTGACAGGGTATCCCCCTCCTTGGAGTTACAAAACTTTTGAACTTAAGTTTCAAACACTTTGGTATCCAATGGTAGGAGAGTTTTTTCCTAGTAGCTCAAAACCTAGGAGTGTCTAATTGCGTGCTTTAGTGCACAGTCATGCACGTGTGCTTTCACCGTAAAAGTTTGAATTTTTGAATCGCAGCACCATGTCTCAAATCAATTCTTTGGGTTTTATATGTTCCTCCTTTAATTAGTTCTTTTCTTTCAGAAAAAGTGACCACTTGTTAAGTCATTTCAAGACAAATTATGTGGTCTAGGAATTAAGTTCAAATGCAAATGCGTGATTAAAATATGGATGCAAAGTAAGAGAATGCGTACCTTGTTTCCAGCAATCAACAATGCGAAAATGCACGCAATGCAGAGAAATAAATCTAGAGGCTGCTCATACACACCTGAATGGTTCGTCCTAAGGGTAGGCAGCTTCTAGCAGGCATCTCGTGTTTTTTTTTTGTTTAACTACTTATGCACAATCAAGAAAAAATAAAATCAATCCACAAAAGAAAGTAAAAACCTAAATCTAAAGAAAGAGGGAACAGACTCCCAAAAATTACTCAACATGGGCCTAAAACAAAATCAGGGAACAAACCCCTAAAACTGGCCCCAGAGTACAAGGGCTAGAAAACAAACAACTAAACTAAACCTAAAGAGTTAATTCTAAAATGCGGAATCAAAATTCTAAGAGGAAGACTCCTCCTAGATGGTCCTCCATGCATCTCTATGTGTGTGGGTCAAGGCCCACAAGCTCTTGTGTTTATCTCAGAGGTGGCCGCAAGATCCAACAAGATGCGAAGCTCAGTTCCTCCTTCAAGTGGTGGAAACAAGGTCCACCACGGCGTTACTGAGGCTGATGCGACCACTCGTGTGTAATATGCGTACCTTGCACCAAATCAGATAAAATAGTTAAATATGTCTCAATTTAAATCAACATGAATAAATGAATAATTGCAAATTAATTAAGCCTGTTGCCTCCCCAGCAATGACGCCATTTGACGAGTCGATTTTCGCTTTCGAATAAGATGATTAAGATGATTTGTCGTATTTTAAAGTGGTGGAAAATCAACTAATCAAAGTATTAAATTGAAAATAAACCACTCGAGAGAGTGGGTTGTGTCCACAGGGAGACAATGACTTATTTAAACTCGCAAGGGTCAAAAATCGATGTTCACTATTAATTTTGTCAAGAAACCGAATCAAAATTACTTTCAAATTAGGTAAACAATAAGAGCTAATGCTAAAATAGCAATTTTGCACAACTGAAGGATATATTTTGCAATGCAGCTCAATAAAATAATAATAAAAGTTCACAATGGCATTAAATGTAAATTTTAATAGGAACTTTACTATAGCAAAATAGGGAAAATTCTTCCCCTTGTCCATGCGCAAAGAGGAGGCCGCGATTGAAGGCGAGAAGCTCACCGGAGGTTGAGTGAGCCAAGGGCCACTCGACGGTGGTGGTCTCGTGGCCAACGATGGCCGGAGGTAGCAGCTGCGAGGAGAGGAGCTACAGCAGTCGGCAGTGGCTGCAACTCTGTTGCTGTCGCGGGCTGGTGATTGTGAAGGCGCGCACGCGAGGAGGCGAGGACGTGCGCAGGCCGTGCGGGTGCGTGCGAGCGCTGCTGAGCTCGGTCGCAGCTGCTGCTGCTGCACGCTGCAGGCCGCACGTGGGGAGGAGCTGAAGGACGCAGCTGCTGCTGCTGGCAGGCTGAGGTGCTGGGGGATGCACTTGGAGAACGCAGCTGCTATTGCTGGATGCTGCTGGCTGCACACTGCAAGCTGCATGCTGTAGGCCACGCGGACGCGCGGGGAAGCTGCTGTGCACAGCAGCTACGCGCGTGGGCTGGCTGCTCAGGTAGCTGAGGCGTCGAAGGAGAGGCGCGCATGGAGAGGGGAGGGGGTGCAGGGGGTCGCGCGGTCTGGAGGCGAGGAGGTCTACACGAGGAGGAGATCGGTGCACACGGGCAAGAGGGAGGGCAGTGAGGTGGCGTCAGACGTACGGGAAATTTCCTGGACGTCTTAACTGGTGCGAGGGCGAGGAGTTGGAGGTGGTTGCTGGTGATGGTGGTAAGGGTGGTGCTGTATGCTGTTGTTGCAGCGTGGAGGTGTGCACACTAAAGTGCTTACAGTAACGCAACTGCTCCGATTTGGCGGAGGGTCCTGCCACAACGCACGCCTACGGTGGTGGACCAAATTGCCGTAGTCGAGGCCGGTGGTGGTGGAATGGAAGAGAATTTGATCTCTGCGTAGTGGTGGGTCAGGAATGGTGGCCTGCCCATGATGGTGCAGTTGAGATCTTCTTTTATGGTTGTAGGAACATGGAGAGGAAGAAGCGTTGTGGAGAAGAGGGATCCTTGACGATATGCAGTATCCTCTCTCCTCAGCAATTAAGGCGTGCATTCAACGTGGGAAACCATTGCTGCAAAGAGAATAAAAATGAAGAAAAATGATTATTGGGTTATTTATATGTAAGACCTTAACTTATATGTTAAATTCAAAATACTAATTGTAATGCAACCTATTTCAATGCATGATATTCTAAATAAATTCTAAATGATATTATCAATGCATGTAATGCATGAAATGCATGAGATTTTATGTTATCCTATTTACACATGAATGTATGGTATATAAATATACATGTTAACTTAATGTCTAGGCATTAAAATACATACTTAGCCCACAAATATGGGCTCATCAATAGCCATCCACCTAATCTCATCCTAACCGCCTCCTATATACACCTATATAAAGACTTACCCTACCATCAAAAAAAGATCATCCTTGGCTACACATATTCATATTCTTGCTCCTTCATCCCACCATCCTAACGATCAAGGAGAAGAGGAGAAGAAGAAGATTAAGGGGACACTCTGTCTCCTTGGTGCCTTAAACTTCTTTCCTTCTTCTACCTTGTGTCTTCACCGAGCCAAGGAGGAAGGACAGGCAAGGAGGGCATCCATTGGAGGAGCAAGAAGGGTGGTCCACGCCACCCTAAGGAGGACTTTAGGAGTGGAAATCTTCCACTTTAGGAGGAGCTAGGCATACCCACCTAGGGTTTGCCAAGAGAAGGAGAGCCAGGAGCAAACTTCCTTTAATTCAGGGGCATCCTAAATTGGAGCGGGAGCTTTGCAGCAACATCACCTTCTTCAAAAGCTTTCTTCTACTTTTTTTTATTTTTTTTTGCATGGTAGTGTAGTATTCATTTTGTGTTGAAGATTACAAGTAAGAATCCCTCTCGCTTGTGAGTTCTTCAACTCCTTTGTAAAAACAATTTTCATTTTAAGAAGCATTCCTTTACCATTTGTTTAGTTAGCTTGTGTTATTTTGTTGTGTGTTGTTCCTCCATTACTCCAAGCCATCCATGCCGGGAGTGAGTTGGACAAGCAAGGCACTTGCTACCATTAAATTAGCATTTTTTATTCTCGTTCTCTCCGAATTTGTTTTGCCCTTATTTTAAAACCCTAATATATATATATATATTTCAAAACATAAAAAGAAAGTTGATTTCCAAATTTTAAGCGAGAGATTTCAAATTGCATTCCTACCTGCCTTGGGATGACTCGAATACTTTCCAAGTACTCAATCTATATAAATTTCAAAAGCGATTGGATTAGCGTGTTGCAACGATAAAAACCCTCATTTACAAATCACGCTTTTTCACGATCAATTGTTGGCGTGATGTGATGATAACATCATATCAGCCGTAACTAGATTTAATTAATCAGAATCAATTGACAACTGCCCCTACATAATCACCGGAGAGTCGTAATTCATTGAACATCCATTCTGAGAAGAGTGCATTAAATTAGGGCTAAATTTGCAGTTTTAACAGAAGATCATGAATGCAGAATAATCATGGGGTTTCCCAGGGATTAATTAACCATATGTTCATTAATGACTAATAAGAGGGTCCGTGTAGAGAGAAATGGGTTTTCGCACATTTCAAGAGTCAAAACAGTACCTGAAATCCTAATTTCAGACCCGCTTAAATAACAGAGGTTCTGGTCAGAATAAATTCCATCTAAACCTTCTAAAAATCATAGAAAAATATTCCATGAGGTTTGGTATCCTTGATTTGACCATTGGAACCCATTTCGACCTAAAATAGAGTCTCAGATAGAAAGTTACCCTAATTTGATTAACTGCAAAAATTATCTAGTGAAACTTGATCAAAACTGAAATCCGACTTCACCATCAGATTTCTTGGGTCTAAATTAGGTTTTTACTAAAATTTGGGCCCAATCAAAGATCATCTTGACCAAGTTTGCATTTTAGTCCAGTCGACTCTTTTTCTCTCAAATAGCCCCTCAACTTTCAAAACCCTTACAAAGACCCCCCTAACTTCATTGTCTTCTTCACAAAAAGGCCCTCACCACCATTATAGTGTGAACCCATCAAGAATCAACCTTCCATTTGGGATTTCTCCCTGATTTCACGCCCAAACCCTTACAAAATTGGAAGGGAGACTCCTCAAGAGATTCCCTTTAATCTGGACCCAATCTTGATGTCCAAATCTTGCCCTAGAGTTCATGCGAACTCTTGGAAATCGTCAAGTCCTCCTCCCCTGATTTTTGAGCTTTCAAACTTGTTTCCAAGCTTGGAAGCTCGACTATTGCCCTATAAAAAGACCCTGATTGCAAACCTCGCTCCTTAGCTTGGTTTGGACCGGATTCCACCCTTCCTCTCCCCTCTCCGACCAAATTCTCTGCAAGCTCTGGCGAGCTTCTCCGTCCACCCTCTTCGTCGGCTGCCACAGACCATAGTCGGCCGATTCTCCTTCCTCAAGTTCGTCCGCATCTTGCAATACAAGCAGGCGTCTCCTTCCTCCGTCTTCCTCACCGTTCTCCCTCCCAGAGGCTTCACATTCTCCAACGTCGGCCATACCACAACCGGCGCATTCCTCCCCTTTCGTCTGTTAGCTTAGGTTAATTAGGTTCCCCTCTCCCTCTATTTCCTTTCCCTCTCTATTATTACTCAATTCAACCCACAACATCCCCGTTCGCCCGTCATCATCTCCATGTCCGGCTGCACCTCCGACGAGGCTTCCCCGACGCCACAATCCACCAAACGCCTCACCAATGACTCCACAAGCATCGCCTCATCCACTCGCACCAAACCCCTCAAGATATTGAGGGGATTACCACCTCAATTACGCCCCCGAACACAGCTGCATCCGCACCACGTTCTCGCCTCCATTCGGCCACCACATGCACCTTCACATCATGCAACCACCACGACCTTCGCCATGCTTTGGCAATCCTCCTGAGGTATTCTAATGTGGCCGTGAGGCGATCCTGTGTGTTTTAGGTGTTCACCGTTCTCCGCCGCCGCTGCCCTCATCTCCGACGACATCCACAGTCCTCCAGCCACATCCACCCTTGAATCCACTTCTAGGCTTCATGAAACCCTTCTAGGCATCTCTCCAGGCCATCAATTAGAGACCACGACTTTGACTTCACCCACAATTGAAGGCATCTCCTCTGCTGCTATTGTGCGAAGGAGGGGGACTAAGATAGTCCCACCTCGTGGAGTGAAGAGTGTGCACGCACGCTTAGTATGTTTTTGTGTTCTAGCCTTACTGCTCAGTAACACAAGGGGTCGGGTCCCTCACTACCCATCTCACCCGCTAACCTACCTATGCCACTCCTCGGTCACCACTTACGCCGGCAACCCTAGACACTGTACATGACCCGAATACCCGAGAATATGGATTTGGTTACGCTGGGTCTGCGAGGGAGAAGAAGAGGACTTGTGAGAGAGCGGGGGAGGGTTTTGCTCTCTTGTGCTCTGTGCGACACTTAGTCGTTGAAGGATTTGGTCCCCTATGCTGTAAAGGAGAAATAAGGAGAAGGCTCTCTGAAGAGCAGGTCATGCCTTTGTGAAGGAAAGAAGGCTTGAAGAAAGCCTTAAGGAAAAAAGAAGCCTTTGAGCTGAGAAGAAGGAAAGGCTTAAGAGCCTTGTGCTTGTGATGTAGCTTACACTTTAAACTGTCTGATCTGGGAAACTGTCATCTGAGGCACTATAACATTCAAGCTATTGTTCATTTATTTGATATAATTGAGATATGATATGCATGTTTGATTAGGGCTAATAATTGGTGATTCAAATCACCATTATTTTGTCTTGACTTCTTTTTATCAATGTGGACTATTGAAATACTCATTCTTATGATTGAATATCAATTTAAGTAGATTATTATTCACTGAATATCCATTTGAATACTTAATTAATTGTGCTCATTGATTCTGCATAAGATTAATGTTGTGAATTCCACATTTGCTCCCTGTGTTCGACCTCGGATTCCTTAGATTTTGAATTATAAATTTTATTTGTTTTTGAGCGATCGAGGCTTTACTACAACGATTACATGTTTTAAATCTCCTCTCTCACCCGTTAACATGATGAAATCAATAATCATTTTGGTGGATTTTTATTGGATTGGATTGATTAATGTAATTTAACAAGTTAAATTGCATTCAATTTGGTGATTAATTGTATCTAATTTGATTAGGTATAAAATCCAAGGGTTAAATTGCAATTAATTTTTATTCTGATACTAGATCAAAACATCCCATAAGTTGTTATGGGCCAATCCCATAAAAATCAAACAAGATTACTTTTCAATCCTTGGATGGAGATCCAAGAGTTCCACCATATTAGGTTTAGATTTAGGAACCCTATAAATATCTCCCTAAACCTACTTGGAGACCCTAATTGATTGTAATTAGTTGTGTGCATCCACCATCCAAGAGAAGAAGAGTCAGTTGCCACCTTCTTATTCTCTTATTCTTCTTCTTGTTGTTGCGACCAAGAAGAGGGACGACCAGACCAAGCACTAGGCACCCTCCTTCCTTGAAGGAAGGAGAAGGACAACCAAGGAGGGCTTCAGTTGTCACCCTCCTATTTCTAGCACAGGGGCGACGACCAGGAGGTGTCTTGGACATCCAACTTGTATCGAAATTGAAGAATTTCTCCTTAGGCGTTGACTAAGAAACTATTTTAGTCGACTGGCTAGTGGTTGGCCAGGAGGATTTGATCCTCTAAGCCAAGTTCTTAGTGGATTCGAGGTGAGGGTTGCCTCCCAGTTTGCAAGAGTTTGTGGAGCACGAAGGGTTCACGCTACACACTAAGAAATCAACTTTTCTTAGCACAAAGGGTCGCATCCACTTACCAAAAGAAGGGTGTCCCTGTAGGTAGGACTTATTGTAGGAGGCACAACATGTGGGTGCTGTGCTACACCACCCATAGGTATAATCTCTAACTAGTGGGGATCCTGGAATGGGGAGAAACTAGATCTCCCCATGTGGTTTCAGTTACATGGGCTCGATGTTTGTTTCTTGATCTTTATTATTCAGGTTTTCGAGCATTGACCTGAGTATTGGATTCGTAGAAATTTTAAACACCTATGTTTTCATGCTTCCATAATGGCACAGGGATCGAGGATCAAATTGTTCAAAGTCCTTACATTCCCTCCATTATCGAGTGAGTACTATATTGTTTCCCAACATTGTTTTCACATAACTATTAGAGTAAATCCTTATTGGCTAATGTGGCATGTAGGATGAATATTGTTGGAACTAGACAAGGGATGGGACCTAAGGAGGTGGGAAGAAATTTTCTCCATGTATCAAGGGTCGATCGGTGAAGCAAAAGATTTTGTTGATTCAATTGCTCCACGACAACTATGGTGTGGGCTACATCAATGGCTTCTTTACTAGGACAACCTGGATCGGTAACTTTAACAAGTAGACAAGATTGATGTACACAAAGGACTAACTATAGAACTGATGAAAGATGTTGAAGGACTTCCATGCTTATCAGGTGTTGTACAGCAAAAGCAAGTGGGGATGGGATTACGATGGGAATTGCTCAATACTGTATGACAACAACATGTGGTCAGAGGTTAGTGACTTCCTATTACAAATATGAATGAGTTGAAACACGATTTAAAAAGATGTGATTTTTATGCCATTGCAACATATAACGAAAGTTTAACTTTTAAATTTTTTTACCGACTTGTGCAGTGGCAAGTCAAGTTGATTCACAAGGAGGTAAGGTGTCAATTTGAAGACCTAGTTATTGCCTTGCTTATTTTCGATATTTTGACTTTGTGATTTCTTTTGCTTTTTTCAATAAGAAGAAAATAAAATGCAAATCGATTCTCTTTTGGTCACAAGAGATAATACCAACTACTTTCAACCAACAAACGAAGCTAAAGGATATGAAGATGGCTTAGCAATTGAACTTACAAGCACCACGGTGGGTGACTTGTAATCAAGTATTAAGCAAATTCACATGGCCAATAAAATTAAAGAAGGAACAGAAATGTAAGTTTCATTGCCATAATATTCCAGGTTTAACAAAAAGATGCTTATTCTAGAAAATTTACAAAAACAAACGACTACTAACTATCAAAAGTAAGCAAGAAACTAAAGAAGAAGAAAGCTTATGAAAAGAGATTCTTGAATGATAATGGCCCTTCTCTCTTCCACGGTGTGGAAGCGAGCTTCCTCTAAGAGGGTGACGTGCTCCTCCTTACTCCTTGGGGTGGAAGAAGAACCCCAGCCCAATTTCTTCCAAGATGGTGGTGTAGGATGATAATAGTGGAATGAAATGATTTTGGATTGGCAATTGAAGGGTGGTGGAGTGACTCCCTCTCAATGCCTAAAATTTAGACTTAGGTGGTCCTTAGGCCCTCCCTTTCTCCCTTAGAGTGCTTAAGAGATGGGATTGCCAAAGATGATTTGGAAGGATTGAATGAATGGCCTTATATAGAGGTAGAGAGAGGTAAAAAGGGAAGGAAGGAGGGGTGTGCCAACAATTATGATTATGAGTAGCTATGTTGAGATTAATAATGAAGTTTTGGAATTAGCTTAGGTGGCTATTAATTGGTGGAGAGATCTAGGTGTGGTGAACTGTGCATCCATAATGAGGGTGACTTTATTGGAATTGGGAAGGACTTAAATGTGCCATGGAGATTGTGCAAAGGTGGCTCTAGGTGGAGTGGAGCTAGAGCTTAATAAATGAAGTGGAGGATCTTATTTATTGTTGATCCAGGATAGTTTTTTTCCTTTGTTGAGTTAGAGCGTAGGGTTTGTGAGGCTACTGAGTTCTTTCTTCATCTCTTTTTTTCTCAGCCTTCAATCTTGTGGTCACAAAATATCATGAATTAGTGTAGATCACAGAAATTATGGAAAATTGAATGGATGCCTATCTAAAATGCAAAACATGCTAAATGTATGTTGTATGATCATACTTCTAACGTAATTGACTAAGAAACCTAGCAAAGTACATCATAGGCAATAGAAAATGTGGTTTGATCAAAATCCAAGACTTAGTCATTTAGTCCTATATCCCATTGACCTAATGAACTCCATAAACTAACCATGCAGCTTCCAGAGAACTTGAGAAAGTTGCGTGGGAAGTCCTTTACATACTACATGAAGGTGCTTCCAATTGTGGGAAAGGAGTTTGCTAGGGGCGAATGTTGCATTGAGCCTTTGATGTCCTGCCCTGACATGGATAATCTTGGGGACATGTATGGAAATCATGTCATCAACCTCTCGTAGATGGAATTCTCAGGCGATGAGGACTTTAATACACAGAACTAGATGTCTCAATGAACTCCCCCAAACAGTGAAACACAAATGCAACGATATGCTTCCTCTTTAAGGTGGCAAAGGAAAGGGAGTTGACCTTGGCAGTGCTTTTGAATCTAGTGCAAACGTCCTCGCAATGTAGGCAATGTAGGTAAAAGGTTGCATAGGTTGTTTGATGTTTAGAGGACATGTTACATTTTAACCAGAGCAGGAGGGCTAGAGATGAAGAAAGTTGGGACATAGATGAATGTGTCCAAGGGTTGTTGGCACGTTGCTAGACATTGATGTTTGTAGCAGAGTTAAGATGATTACCCGTTTAGGTAATCTACGCTTCAAGGTGTTCTGGCGAGGTACTCGGGATGACATCATTGAGCTCATGAACACAATTATGAGAGGTGAATATTAACTTACTTTCAAGGTTTTTATGCTGTATTAGACATGTGGTTCATGTCATTTTCATGCTTTTCTCATGCTTTGAAATCTCTAGCATGTAACATAAAGTTATATTATTATGGAATGCAGTTCTTCCATTTTCATGAAATAATGCCAATAGTTGTTTAATGGACTACATTTCATACGTTTTATAGATGGACCCACATGAATTGTCTTTAGACGAAGCTGAATTCAAAATGAATGTTATGGAGGCAGTGATAGAGACAACAACCACCTACATTCCTGTTGAAGTACAGGGCAATAGGCACATCCCACACCAACCAAAACATACTGTCAAATTAAAGGAACTACGTACCATGAGAACCTCATCATGAACCCTAACTAGCACATTTTGACCTAATAAAATGAACAAAAGCTCCTACATAACCTAAAGGAAGGCTTAACTCAGGGAATTACCAATCTGAGGAGAGAACATGACACAAGGGGTAAAAATGTAATTTTACCATTGCAGTGCATCAATGAGATTTCTAAGGGTCTAGACATAGGTCAAGTAGATTTAATAAGAGAAAAAGTGGGATGATTTGGTCAGAAAAGGGTTATAATGAAATCTAGAAATTAAATGACATTCTATAACCCTAAAATAAACCTACTTTAATTCATAAGGTTCCAAGCAAGATAAAAATTAACCAAATCCTATAAAATTCATGGAAAAATATCCCCTAGGGTTTAGAACCTTCAATTTGGCCTTTGGAACCTGTTTTGACCTAGATTGGTATCCATACCCAATTTTTGACGTAATTTAGGTTTTTATGAAAAATGTCCAGTCAAACGTGGTCAAACCTAAAATCCAACTTCACCATTGGATTTCTTAGGTCTAAATTAGGTTTATACCAAAATTTGGACCTAAGGGAAGGTCATCTTGACCCACTTTACAATTTGGTCCTCAAAATTACTTTCTAACTCTCAACTTTTTGAAACCCTTGCGATTACCCCCACAGCTTCCTCATCGTTTTCTTCACTTCGGTCCCTCTGCCATCCACAGCAGGAGCCATACCTCCGACGACTTTGCACGGAGGTTTGCACCTCTCCTGCATGGGGAGCCACCCCCAGCTTTGAAAGGGGAGCTCCCTGCGGAGCCTCCTACTGCATGGGCAGCTCCCCATACCCTGAAACCCACCATACCTCTCGTGCGAAAGTGCGAGAGGTATGGGTGTCCAACCAGCCTTACCTCCTGCGTGGCCTCTCTACCACCCTTACGCGCTTTTCGCCCTGCCAATGCCTATTTAAGGAAGGGCACGCCACGCCGCTTCCTCCAAGCTCGATTTGGCCTAAGATCCCCCTCCAATTCATCTCCTCCCAACTCTGGCCGACTTCCTAGAGCTTCCAGTGACTCCTCCTCCCCTTTCTCGTCGCTCTTCCACCGTACCAGTGGCAGAGCCAGCTCCGTCATCCTCCACCGCACCGCGCCGTACCAGCGGGTGCCCTCTGACCCCCTTCATCATCGCCGTCCTCTTCCCCTGGCACCTTTGTCTCCGGCGACGGCAGGCACCAGCCGCTCGCCCTCCGCCTCCCCCTTTCACTCCTAACCTACCAGATAAGTTTCCCTCAGTCCCCTCTTTATTTCCCCTCTGATAATTTGTACTTTCGACCCCTCAACACCACAGACCACCATTACCCTCTCCACCTCCGACCACCAACTCCGACGAGGCCACTCTACCACTACAGATCATTTCGTCCCTCGCCAACCGGTCCCTAAGCTTCACCACCTCCCACTGATCACCTTTTGCCCTTCCACTGACCACCATACCCACTGGAACCTCCCCCCGAACATACCCACCTGCACGCACACAGTGTGCCCTAGGCACACACGCATAGGCGTCTTCATGCCACGCTGACCCTTGAGCCACCTTTGCCGTGCTCCGACGAAGCCCGCTGAGTGGTCTGATAGGGCCGCAAGGTCGTCCTTGTGATTTCAGGGTTGTGGCCCCTTCCGCCATTGGCGTAGAAGCACGAAGCATGCTTGAAGCTTCATTCAGGTCCCAGCGCCCCAGGTCTCCAGGTTCAGAAGGTGCGGATTCCCCTCGCGCACCCAACCAGGCCTTCAATTGGCCTTAGGGGCTTTAGCTGTAGCTGAAATTGCTCGCGCTATCTGCTGCCAGGCGCGCGACAAGAAGGTGGGACGTTTAGTCCCACCTCGTGATTCGAGTAGGTGCAGGTAGATAAATTGAAAGTGTCAGAGGCTTATCGCCTCCTGACACGGGGTGAGGTCCCCTCGCCCACTCACCACCTCGCCCGCACTCACTCCTCCGCAAACCTGGCTGACCTGACCTGATAACTCTGCACACCTCGCCCACCACCGCATGCCGGTGGGCCTGGTCCTGGGCACGTATACCCGACCCGTAACCCAGCTGGCTCTGAGAGAGCTGTGACCTGAGAGAGAAATAGAGAGAGAGAGACACAGGGAGGGTAAGGGTAGGTTTTGCTTAACCGTGTACCTGTGTAGGGAAGAAGAAGGAGGAAGAGGAAGTAGAAGAAGAAGAAGAGGCCACCTGAAGAGGAGGAAGAGGCTGAGGACTTAGCCACGCCAAGGAAGAAGGAGTAGGAGCTGAAGAAGAAGATAGAGGAAGAAGCACAGTGCAGAAGGAAAGGAAGAAAAAGAAGGCAGAAGAAGGAGCTGGAGAAGAAGAAAAAGCCAAAGAGGAAGAGAAGAAAAGAGAAGAGAAGAAGAAGAAGACAAGGAGAAGAAGCAGCCAAAGTCAGAGCAACAGCAGCCAAAGAGAAGAAAGGAGGAAAAAGAAGAGGGCGTGCACTGTAGCAGTCGCCACTTAAGGTGTCTGATTCCTAGAATCAGACGTCTGAAGATAGAGAAAATAAAAGAGAGAGAGCAAAGAAGAAGGAGAGAAAAGAAGAAAAAGAGAAGAAAACTTCTACGTTTAGTCTCTACATTTTTTGTAAAACGTTACAGTATTGTGAATTGTGATTTTTCTATTTCTAAAATCGAATTTGCTCCCTGAGTTCGACCTCGGAATGTTTTCAAATTTAGAGTAATAAATAAATTAAATTGATAATCGATATCAATTTTTGGCACCGTTGTCGGGGAGCAACGGGCACTTTAGAAGTTTTAAATCACAATTTTTGATTTTATACTGACTTAATCTCTCTTTGTTGTGGTTGTTGCAGGAAAGGAAGTCAAGAAAAGACAAGCAGCCGCACAGCAACCACACCAAAAACAGGTAACCTTCAACCCTCTCTTTTAAGCCCCTCACAATCTAAAGAGGAAAAATAAAAGAAAAATCAATTTAGGGGTACCTGTCTTTCGTACTTAGTAATTTACAAAGTTGCCTGATTTCTACTTTCAACACATCTTAACTGCATATCCACTTAAGGTAACTAGGGCTAAACCCTTCTTGCTTGAGCCCTAGTTACCCATTTCTGAGGTAACTAACTGGACCAACTAGAGCCAAGTTAGGGTTTTAGAGACACACCTTCTTCTAAACAGAAAATTAAAAATTTCAAAAGAAGTGTGCCTAAGCCATTGTTTGAAAAGACCTATCCAAGAGAAACCCTAAGCAAATCAGGCTCTTAATCTACTTGAACACTAAAAGAAAGGACCTAAGAAGCTCTCACAGGAACAAAGAGGTGAAGTTGATCCTTTAGATCAACCAACCTTTAAATTAGGTCACTTTGCACTCAAAAGATTTAAAGTTCAAGTGGAACCCTAAGCACCTTGATTTTAACTAAAAGTGGTAGACTTAAGAGGTCAAGGTCCTCATTTTGGTCTACCTGGAATGTCAGTGACAAGAGAGGTCGGGTGGGGGAAACCCTGTAACCCGTGGGGGCACTCTACCGTGTAGGGGTCTTCGCGGGACTTGGTAGAACTTGAATAGGTTGTGTTAATATGGTGAAATTATCGTTGAAGTTATTATAGTGGGTTAACCTAAATCGAGTCTAACCGTCTTTCACAAAATTTTTAACCTGGCCTACTTAATTTTATCTTGGTCATTTTTAGGCCCACGGTCGATCCCAGGGAGGCGGGAATTAAAGGTCAAGGAATTTCTATGCCTTTCCTAAAATGTATCTCTTCCTTGCGTTTATTATGTTTTTTGGTTTTTCTATTTAAGATTTTTTTTATTGATAATATTGTCCTTGAGGCACACCCTCAAAATCAAGTTCTTGGCTTTGAGTCAAATGGTTCTTGGCTTGTAACCAACTTAGGGTTTCCAAAAACTAGTCCTGTTATTCGCAAAATCGAGTACCTGCAAGACAAGAATTATCTTTTCTCTTTTACACTTTTTTTTTCTTTTTAATAGCAGGAAACAAAAGATAAATAAAAATAAGGTAGGTTGCTGGCAAAGAAAGGAATACTTAGCTTAATATAATAAATACAGTCTCTATGTATATGTATATATTATATATAGGGGTGGAGGTGGAAGTGGAAATGGAGTGTAGCATAGTGTCAAGTTGGTCCATGTCTAGTAAGACGTAACCAACAAGAGGAATGCCGCGTAGAGTGTGGGACGAATGTATGTGAGTGTGTGCGAAGGCGCTTGCTTTACACGGATATCGGGGAATATCAGCAACTGGTACAGATATTCCCGCGATATAATGCATGGTGGAGTGACTAATGCACGGGAGTATGGGTGGTGAAATGTATATACAGATGCAGGTAGGTGGATGTATATATATACATATATATATGTATGTATATGTAAATATATATATATATGTATATATGTATGTATATATTTATAAATATATAGATAGTTGTATATGTATATAGATATATATATATATATATATGTATGTATGTATGTATATATGTGAGTGGATATATATATATATATCTGTGTGTATGTGTGTGTAGGTGTGAGTATATAAGGGTGAGTGGGCGTGTACAGGTGTGTGTGTGTGCACGCGTGTACAGGTGTGTGTGTGTGTGCGTGCACAGGTGGATGAAGGGGAGCGCAGTAGATAAGCCGTCTGCTGCGCTACCCCGTCGTCAGATGCGCGCAGCTGCGCGCATCTGACGACGAGGTAGCGCGCGGGCGCAGGAGGGAGAACGCACACGGGGCGCTGGGGGAAACGCAGCACTCCCTTCGTGCGTGGGTGGGTGCGGTTGAGCGCAACGCAGCGCGCTGCGTAGTGCAGCGCACAGCGCTGTGGGCGGGAGCAGGCGCAGGCACAGATGCGAGCGAGTGCGAGCGACCGACTGGCATAGGTAGTGGGTGAGGAGAGAAAGCGCACAACCACTGGCTAAGTGAGAAGCGAGCCGGTGGCTACAATGTCGCACTGAGAGGCGTGAACAGTAGCTACAGTGCCGCACGGAGCGGGCGACCGGTAGCGGCTGGTTCTGCGTGCGCGGGCGCGCTGGGAAGCGCCTGCGAGCGCGGAAAGGAGCTGCGGAGGTCTGCTGGCGTGCATGCGATGGCGGACAGCTGCTGCAGGTTGGCTTGTGCGCTGCTGGAGCTTCTAACCTTGAAGCTCTGGCAATGGCGGAAATGGTGATCAGCAGTGAAAACGAAAGGTGAATCCACCACGCCCTCGTACTCATGAAAGAGTTGGGTGGTGGTGGAACTCATAGTGGAGGTTGTGGGACTACTGTGAGTTTTCTCCTGCCCACAGTGTGTCTCTTCAGTAAGAAGAGATACTGCATATGGAGAGGGAGAGGGGAGGAGGTTGGCCTAATGATGGAGGAATGTGTCTGAAGGTGTGTGTGTATGGGTCTCCCCGCATGAGGGAGAGGGCTAAGGGTTTTAAAGAGGAAGAGGAATGCCAACCCATGCTGCTAGGAGCATACCTCTTGCCATGCTGTTGGCAGGAGACATGGCACGAAGAGGCACGCATGCTCACTGTCCTACAGCTGCGAGAAATTCAAAGCAAATAAAGAAATGGAAATGGTGAAATTGCAATGCAACACTTGATGAAGATGTTAATAGAAGGCTAATTATTCATACTCTCCTCCCCTCTTTAAAAATGCATGCATGTGTCTATTTACAAATGTAACTATAGGTACATAAGATGCAATGGCAGTGTTAGGAAATAACACAAGATGACATAATTACTAGTGTATTTTTGCTGTGCAATCATACCTCCATGCCTATCTTTTGCTAGTCCCTAGCAAAACATTTTGTATTGTATTTAGAAATGATCTTAAGCTGAAAATTTTCTTCTGATGCGACATGGGTGTGTTGATCTGTTGGATATTGTGAGAACCAATTGCAGAGAAGACTACCAGTACTTTAAGTCTTATATGACATAGACCATCTCTCGACTAACCTAGACTCTTGATATTTAAACCATAAGTATGATTTCCAGGACTCAGAAGGTTTTTGCCGTAAGCGAGAGCTCAAGAGATTATGGTTTGTGTATAGTAAAGGATCAAGACTGACCAGATGAACATTAAGGCTCAAGCCTAGGGTTTCACGAATTTTTAAGTGCAGGTTGGTCCCAGTTTCAGCTCGTGTCTTCAGATTGACCCTTAAAAAGATGACGGAAAACTCAACTCCCATTTTATTGCTTTAGTGGCTCAAGGGAATATATGGTAGAAACATGATATTTATGACATGCCCTAAAAGACTTTTTGGAGAAGAGAATTTACAGACATTTGAAAGATATACTGACTTATTTGCATAGATTTTCTCTCTATTTTTTTTTTTCGAAACAAGTGTTAGTATATCTCTTACAACTTTATTTTGAGGAGCACACATTTTTGGTGGGAGAGTTCCTTTTTGGTGGAAAGAGTTTCTCCTAGACACAAGACTAAAGCCTGGGATAAAAAGTCTACCTGCGCGCACGGGTAAGGACTCCACCTTCCCTAATGAACACTAGGGTTGGATCTTATGTTCACCTGGTCTTTCTTGATATGTGTAGTGTGATCCAAGATTACTTAGGCTCTTGAGTAGAAGCAAACCAACGAATCCTGTATTGGTGTCTCAGGTACAAGAATATGTCCTTAGTTAGGAGAGATTCCAATCTATCTTATCAATGCTCAAGTGAATTAAGCGGAGCTTGAGCGAATCAAGCTTCTTTGGCCTGGAAAGTCTTCAAAACAGCAGTTGAATATCCATAAACACTTATTGTATTTTTGTTTTAGCCTTCAGATCATTACTAAACACCCCCTTGTTTTTTTTTAAGCTATGTATATATTTATAGATGGATATGTATAATGGAAGCTGCATGATACCATATAATATACAGATCCTATGGATGCCTATCTACCCCCCCATGCCAAACGATGTTATGTCCTCATATGCATGCAAGGTAGAGGAAGGTCCAAAGATCGGGGAACGAGAGCTGACATGCAAGGTGTATAGTAGGGTGGTAGGGTGGGTGGATGGTGGGTGGTGAAATGAAAAGTGTAAGTGATAGTGGAGGAGTGTTGCTGGGGTGCCTCCCAACGAGCGCTGAATTTAACGTCCCTAGCTAGACTCAGAATGAGGCACGAAATTAGTTACCCTCCAGCAGGGCAACAGCTTCACCAACGGGGGCAGGTTCATGAGTAAAATAGGATTTTAAACGCTGGCCATTGGCCGTAAATTTATGCCCAGATTTGGGATCTTTAATTTCAACGGCCTCGTTGGGAAATGGTCTCGAGACCAAGAAGGGACCAGTCCATTTGGACTTCAATTTCCCTGGAAAGAATTTGAGCCGGGCATTGTAAAGCCAAACTTGCTAAGATGGCTCAAATTCCTTCCGCCAAATTCAATTGTCGTGAAAAGCCTTAGTGCGTTGCTTGAAAGTTAAGGCAGAATCATAGGCTTCACGAAGAAGCTCTTCCAGCTCTTGGAGTTGGAGTTTCCTTTCTCAACCACACAGGTCTGGGTCGAGGTTACATTGGCGAACCGCCCAATAAGCGCGGTGCTCCAGCTCCACGGGCAAATGACAAGGCTTCCCGTAAACGATTCTATAAGGAGACATACCTAGGGGAGCCTTGAAGGCGGTCCGATACGCCCAAAGTGCGTCAATCAGCTTGTCAGACCAATCCTTACAGTCAGGCCAAACCAATTTTTGGAGAATTTGCTTGATTTGCCGATTCGATACCTCAGCCTGGTCGTTCGTCTGAGGATGATACGGAGATGTGATACGATGGTGGACTCCATATTTCTTTAGAAGTGCCCGAAAAGAAGCATGGGTAAAATGACTTCCTTCATCCGAGATAATGGCTCGAGGGATCCCAAAGCGTGCAAAATGTGGTCTTTGACATATCGAGTAGATATGACATGGTCAGCATGGCGCGTGGGAATAACCTCGATCCATTTGGAAACATAATCAACAGACGTTGGAGGGAGGAAAGGGACCCATGAAATCGATTCCCCAAATGTCAAAGATTTCGACAGCTAGGATGGGTTGCAAGGTCATCATGTCACAACGTGACATTGACCCTAACGACTGGCACCTAGTGCAATGTTTGGCATAATTGTGTGCATCCTGGTGAAGGGAGGGCCAAAAGAAACTGCACTGCAACACCTTGGCTGCAGTTTTCCTCCCCGAGAAATGGCCTTCGCAGGCCTGATCGTGGCAGAAGGATAACACACTGGGGAATTCGCTGTCAGGAATACAGCGACGGATGATCTGATCAGCACCTATTCGAAAAAGTAGTGGATTATCCCAGAAATAATACTTTGCTTCTGCAATGAGATGCTCGCGCTGGTTTTTAGGCCAGCCACGTGGAAGGGAACCAAAAGCAAGGTAATTGGCAATATCGGCATACCAAGGTCCACTTGCCACATTAATTGCCAATAGGTGCTCATCGGGAAAAACCTCATTGATCGGCAGGGTAAGTCCAATGTGGTCAGGGTCTAGTCTTGAGAGATGATCAACCACAACGTTCTGGCTCCAGCCTTATCACGGATCTCAATGTCAAATTCTTGGAGCAGAAGGATCCAACGAATTAGTCTAGGCTTAGCATCCTTCTTGTGCATGAGATGGCGAATGGCTGCGTGGTCAGTGAATACAACAATATGTGAGCCTAGAAGGTAAGAGCAGAAGTTCTCCAGCCCAAAGACGACCGCCAGTAGTTCTTTCTCAGTGGTAGTATAATTACGCTGGACCTCGTCCAATGTCTTACTGGCATAGTACACCACGAAGGGTTGTTTATCGCGTCTTTGTCCCAGGATGGCTCCAACTGCAAGGTCGAAAGCGTCACACATGAGTTCAAAGTTGAGGGACCAGTCAGGTGGCTAGAGAATAGGGGCCTTGGTGACAGCATCACGCAGCTGCGTGAATGCTCGTATGCAATCAGGGCCCATATCAAAGGGTACCTCGGTCGATAGGAGATGAGTTAAAGGTCTAGAAATCTTGGAGAAGTCTTTGATGAATCTCCTATAGAAACCGACGTGTCCCAAGAAGGAGCGGATTTGTCTGACAGAGCTAGGCACAGGTAAATCAGCAATTACATCAAGCTTGGCTCTATCAACCTCAATACCCCTATTGGAGATGATATGCCTGAGAACAATTCCCTCGTGTACCATAAAATGACCTTTTTTCCCAAGAAAGCACGAGGTTCACATCAATACATCTCCGAAGGATACGGGTCAGGTTGGCAAGACAGTCATCAAAAGAGGACCCAAAGACTGAAAAGTCATCCATGAAGACCTCAAGAAAGTCACACACCATGTCATAGAATATAGCCAGCATACAGCTTTGGAAAGTTGCTGGTGCATTACAAAGTCCGAAAGGCATCCTTCTAAATGCGAAGGTACCGAAGGGGCAGGTAAAGGTGATTTTCTCTTGGTCCCGGGGGTAAATTACTACCTGGTTATATCCAGAAAATCCACACCAGTCCCGGGGTATATATACGGTTCAAAGGCAATCCACACCAGTTAGAATAGGTCCTTATTAGTCTGGTACACGTGCTGACGGTCATGTCCTCGTCAAACGTGTCATCCTCGATGCAATCGCAATCAAAGTTCTTGGCTGCCTTGAAGATGTTTAGCTTGAGTTTCTCAGAGCCAATGGCAATCTCAATGCAGCTCGACTCGCAGTTGATATGGGCACAGGCTGTGGCCAAGAAAGGTCGACCAAGGATGATAGGACAATCAGAAAGTGAGCTAGGAACTTCCATATCCAAAACAAGAAAGTCAACAGGAAAATAGAGACTGTTGACCCTAACCACCATGTCTTCCACCACACCCTTCGATATTTTGACAGAACGATCTGCCAATTGTAACGTGACAGGGGTGGGTTTCAGATTTCCTAAGGCAAATTTCTCGAGTATGATGGTTGGTATAAGATTGATGGAAGATCCTAGATCAAGCAGAGCACGGTTAAAATTGTAGCCTTGGATGCTACAAGAAATCAGCGGTGTGCCCGGATCTTTCTACTTCGGCGGTAGATTTGACAGTATAGCACAACTCGCATGAGGCAAGAGAACCACCAGATTCTTTGTTTTCTTTGACTGTCGCCTGGGTGTAGTGTAGTCTTTGAAAAATCGGGCAACAGTTGGTATATGGTCGATAGCCTCTAACAGGGGTACCTTGATTTCAACATCCCTTAATAAATTACACAGGTTATCAAAGGCCTGCGTATCCTTTTTCTTGCCTTTTGGCTCCCTCAGTAGAGCCTCAGGGAATGAGACTGATTCTGGCACTAGTTTGGGTATATCGTCCTCACGAGAATGCAGTGCGCATCCCGAATGAGAGGGCGATGAAAAAGATGGGCCAGGATCAGGTCGAGGCGGATCGACGGTTTGCTTACCGCTCCTCGTAGTAATCGCATTGGACATTGCGAGTCCAGTGGGATCATAAGGCGGAGGAGGGTTCGCAATAGGGACAAGGGTGAGGTGCTGCCGCGGGATTAGCCTGGAATCTCGGAGGAATGCTCGGTGCTTGCAGAATCTGATGAACCTACCCCTAAGAAGGTCATGCCTGTGGTTGAGGACCACGAGGTACAAAATTTCGCTGGTTGGGAACAGGTTGGACTGGAAGTACCCTGAGATCGAGTCGCCATGTGTAGTTAACTGATCTCAACATTCTGCTACGCCAATTGGTACTGAAAAGAGGTCATGTTCTCTTCATGGTGCTTAGACATTTCCGTCACCATTCGCATCAGTTTATCAAGAGGACTTGATGCGTGTTCTGTTTGAGGAATGTAAGGACCCGATGACGGATTTGCCACAGGATTAGACTGGGCCCTTGGGATGACGGGTGCGGATGGTCTCATTGGTCCACCTGCGGGGTTTTGGCATTGTGGGTTATTGGACCATGCGAAGTTAGGATGATTTCGCCACCCTGGGTTATAAGTGGCAGAGAACGGGTTGTTCCCCAGGGCGCAAGCGTCTTTTAAGCCAGAAGACGAGTCCGCATGTATGTATGCATCCGAGGACACGGAGGCTTGGTCCTCCATGTCGAAATACTGGCTTGCAGAAGCCAGATCCACATTACTTACCGAATCGCTAGGCGCGACATTCGGTAAGGAAGATCTCATGGGGTTTTTGGGAATAAGCCTGGCGTTGGAAGGATTAGGGTTGTGATGGAGTGGTGAGGTAGAGGTGTTTGCCATAGAACGGGCAGGATTGGCCAGAAGCTCGTCCAGCTTCTTGTGCACGACGGAGACTTCATCTAGTTTTTGTGCGATATGATTAAGATCTGTGGATGAATGGGAGGGTCCCATGTCAACTTCGTGAACATTACGGGCAGGCTGGTACGATTAAAGGCGACAATGGAGGCATTGTTCATTGAATTTTCACTCATATTTTCAAATAATTCAAATGTTCCATTCTCGTCTTTATTCATGAAATCCCCTCCGTAGGAAGCATCTGCAATCTGCTTCAAAGTTTCATTTAGCCCATAATAGAAGATCTGGGCTATATGCCACTTAGGCAGACCGTGGTGCGGACACTTCCAGAGGAGGTCATTATACCTCTCCCAAGCCTCATGAAACTGCTCGCCATTTTGTTGCGTTAAAGAAGTTATACCACGACGAAGCGCATTGGTTTGCACGATTGGGAAGACTTTCTTGAGAAATGCTGTTCGCATCTCTTCCCAAGAATGGATGATTCTCCCAAGGGTACGTAACCATTGCGACGCTTTATCCCACAATGAAAATGGGAACATTTTCCTGAGGACAATTGATAACCCGATATTTCTTAGTTTAATAGTTTCAGCTAATCGAGTTAAGTCTTCCAAATGGAGAAAAGGATCTTCACTTGCAAGACCATGGAAGTGAAAGATAATTAGGCCAATGACATTGGGTTTCAATTCAAAATCGTCCCTGCCCATGGGGACCCGAATTTGTCCTATGGTCTCTATAGCAGTGGGATTTTGATAAGAGCTAAGAGACCTAGGCTCCTCCTGTTCGGGAGGGTTCTGCATTTCCTCCAAAGTTTCCCTAATGGCTTCAATATGCTCATTATACATTTCCATTTGGGCTTGGAGGCAGGTTATGGGGTCTATGGCTCCACCACCTGGTGGGATTTGAGGGGGGCGGATTCCTCCCTCAGGATTTGGGGGTGGGCATGCAGCCATGTTTGTGGAGGAGGATGACGAATCGGCTTCTATCCTTCTAGAATTATCAGACAATTCAAACAATTCAAGGTTTTGTGACATCCTCCCAAACATGCACTACCGTAGGAAGAATTGGGGAGATAAGAAGGGAAAAGGGGATGAGAGAAATGACACCGCAAGGGTACACTTGATAACAAATCAAAGCAATCAAAGTCCTAACCTCTACAATGTGCCCTTAGACCTAAAGATCTAAGTTACCTACTATCACAACCTACCGAACCAAATGAGAGTACTGCGGAACCATCGGGCCATATTGAAAGGCCGTTTGCCCCAGTCTTAGACACTCGATAGCACGCAGGAACCCGCACCAGCACGTAGGTGCTACACGCAGGTAGTTAGACCTCCAATCCTTAATAAGGGTCAAGTTGCTACCAGTTTTATTTAGAGGCTTAGGATCAAGTGCTCCAAGAATGTGAAGGGCATTGTATAGGGGTAATGCCCAAGTGCGTTGATTTTAAAAAGTGTGTAAATCAAGCATGCAACGGGGAAATCTCCCCGAATTAAAGTTTTAGTTGGTGAATGATTTTTAGAATTTCAACCTTAAGTAGTCTGGATTTTAAGATTTCTCTGAGTTACCAATTCAACCAATCTTCAGGTTTTGAGAAAACACAAGTTCTTCCATGCCCAACAAACCCTTCTTCAATATGAATTACTTAATGCATGCTAAAAATGCAATGGTCTTCCCTAGATGGAAATTTCTATGTGTGGATGCACGAGTCTATTTTAAGCCAATGTGAAAGGGAGCCAAAACACTTCAATTCAAGTGCTCCCAATCACCAAAATGATGTTCCACACATAAGGCTCAACCACAAGATAATGTAAAGAAAATTAAAATTTTGGGGTTGAAATATTCGAGATCAAATCTAAGGCACGTGAAAGGTCGTGGTGGGGTTGGAATCAACTCAATTCCAAGTCTCCCCACCAAAAATGTGAACAAATGAGGCAAGGAGGGATGGAAATCAATCAATTTAAACTTGCCTCAAAGAACACTTCACACGACGAAAGATCCAAGAATCGAGATTCTTGGATTTTCGCTATGCGAAGTTTGGCGGGAAATTACGGGGCGGTGGGGGTGATAGCAAACAATCAATCAAGTAATTTTTAGGTGACAAGTTAACCTAAGTTGCTAAGAGAGAGAGACCTACCTATTCAGCAACGTGGGCGAAGCTCCAGTGCGACGCCGGCAACTTCACGCTCTCTCTTCTACCTTGGATCTGTCCACGTCTCCAACTTCCTTTGCTTGTCTCCTCCTTGCAATCGGTTTACCTGCACACAAGAAAACAAACACCCATGAAGAGAAGGGTGTGAGAAGAGAAAATCAAAGAATTGGAGTAGAAACTTACCTCAATTTGCACCTCCCCGTCAACCGCGCCAAAAAAAGCGTGGTAGAACTCGAATAAGTTCTGTTAATATGGTGAAATTATCGTTGAAGTTATTATAGTGGGTTAACCTAAATCGAGTCTAACCATCTTTCACAAAATTTTTAACCTGGCCTACTTAATTTTATCCTGGTCACTTTTAGGCCCACGGTCGATCTCAGGGAGGTGGGAATTAAAGGTCAAGGAATTTCTATGCCTTTCCTAAAATGTATCTCTTCCTTGCGTTTATTATTTTTTTGATTTTTTTATTTAAGATTTTTTTTGTTGATAATATTGTTCTTAAGGCACACCCTCAAAATCAAGTTCTTGGCTTTGAGCCAAATGGTTATTGGCTTGTAGCCAACTTAGGGTTTCCAAAAACTGATCCGGTTATTCGCAAAATCGAGTACTGCAAGACAAGAATTATATTTTCTCTTTTACTCTTTTTTTTTTTCTTTCTAATAGCAGGAAACAAAAGATAAATAAAAACAAGGTAGGTTGCTGGTAAAGAAAGGAATACTTAGCTTAATATAATAAATACAGTCTCTATATATATATGTATATATTATATATAGGGGTGGAGGTGGAAGTGGAAATGGAGTGTAGTACAGTGTCAAGTTGGTCCACGTCTAGTAAGATGTAACCAACAAGACGGAGTGATGCGTAGAGTGTGGGACGGATGTGTGGGAGTGTGTGCGGAAGAGCTTGCTTTGCAGGGATATCGGGGAATATCAGCAACTAGTGCAGATATTCCCGCGATATAATGCGCAGTGGAGTGACTAATGCACGGGAGTATGGGTGGTGAAGTGTATATACGGATGCAGGTAGGTGGATGTATATATATATATATATATGTACCTATAACTATATGTGTATATATGTATGTATATATTTATAAATATATAGATAGTTGTATATGTATAAAGATATGTATATGTATATATGTATATATATATAAATATATATGTATATATATGTGTATATATGTATATATATATATATATGTGAGCGGATATATATATATATGTGTGTGCGTGTGTGTGTGTGTGTGTAGATGTGAGTATATAAGGGTGAGTGAGCGTGTACAGGTGTGTGCGTGAGTGCGTGTATAGGTGTGTGTGTGTGTGCGCGTACAGGTGTGTGTGTGTCGCGTGCAGGTGGATGAGGGGGAGCGCAGCAGATAAGCCGTCTGCTGTGCTACCTCGTCGTCTGATGCATGCAGCTGCGCGGATGCAGGAGGGAGAGCGCGCACGGGGCGCTGGCGGAAACGCAGCACTCCCTTCATGCGTGGGTGGGTGCGGTTGAGCACAACGCTCCGGGCGGGAGCGGGTGCAGACGAGGGCGACCGGCTGGCGTGGGTAGCGATCGAGGAGAGAGAGCGCATTGCCACCGACTAAGTGAGAAGCGAGCCGGTGGCTACAGTGTCACGCTGAGAGGGGTGAACAGTAGCTACAGTGCCGCGCGGAGCGGGCGACCGGTGGCAGCCGGTTCTGCATGCGCGGGCACGCTGGGAAGCGCCTACGCACGCAGAAAGGAGCTGCAGAGGCCTGCTGGCGTGCGTGCGGTGGCCGGCAGCTACTGCAAGCTGTCTTGTGCGCTGCTGGAGCTTCTGACCTTGAAGCTCTGGCAATGGCGGAAATGGTGATCAGCAGTGAAAACGAAAGGTGAATCCACCACGCCCTCCTGCTCACGAAAGAGCTGGGCGGTGGTGGAACTCATAGTGGAGTTTGTGGGACCACTGTGAGTTTTCTCCTGCCCACAGTGTGTCTCTTCAGTGAGAAGAGATATTGCGTATGTAGATGGAGAGGGGAGGAGGTTGGCCTAATGGTGGAGGAAAGTGCATGAAGGTGTGTGTGTATGGGTCTCCCCGCACAAGGGAGAGGGCCAAGGGTTTTAAAGAGGAAGAGGGATGCCAACCCATGCTGTTGGCAGCATACCTCTTGCCATGCTATTGGTAGGAGACATGGCGCGAAGAGGTGCACATGCTCACTATCCTACAGTAGCGAGAAATTCAAAGCAAATAAAATGGAAATCGTGAAATTGCAATGCAGCACTTGATGAAGATGTTAATAGAAAGCCAATTATTCATACTCTCCCCCCTCTTTAAAAATGCATGCATGTGTCTATTTACAAATGTAACTATAGCTACAAAAGATGCAATGGCAGTGCTAGGAAATAACACAAGATGACATAATTACTAGTGTATTTTTGCTGTGCAATCAGGACTCACCCTCTCTGGCTGCCCAGGTACTTCTTAGGTGGATGACCTTCTGATCAAGGGGTATCATCTGCCCCGGACCTCTATAGTCACCCAACATATTTTGGGTGTCTTGATTGGGTCCAACACGTTCTAACCTCATCCAGTATTTCAGTTCATGTTTGGTACGAGGTCCTTGAAACCTCCTCTAGAAATCCACTCTCCCCAAGGCCAAGCCTCGGCACCCTTGTTTGTGCAACAACCCTTCCACATAGATGTTTCTTCCGATTCTGAACCTAGTTCTCCTTCTTCTTCCATCATGGCACAACCTGTTGAAGAAGAAAGTAATCTCGAGCACCAGCTTTAGCATCTTAATGACCTCTTCCAGAACTTCATGAACCCACCGCATCGCCCCATGATGCGAGATCATTATAATCCCGCTGCAGTGGCAATTGAGCCTCGAGTCTGAATCTCGACTAGAGGGCCTGATTCTGAATTGAAGCCCAATATGATTCATGCCATACCAAAATTCTATGGGCTTAACTCCGAAGATCCATTCCAACATATCAAACATCTTAAGCATCTAGCCGAGACCTTCGGGTCAGATGCGCAAAATCAAGATATCTTACTCATGAAGATGTTCTTTTTCTCCCTCATGGACAAGGCGGCTCATTGGTATCAGACACAGACCCATCCGATCAACACCTGGGATGAACTTCAATCTAAATTTTTGAAGAAGTTCTTTCCCATTGGTCAGACAAATGCCTTGCGCCATCAGATTACTCACTTCACCCAGCAGACGGGAGAACCTCTTCATGAGGCATGGGATTGATTCCTGGATCTCATGTGGAAGTGCCCTCATCACGGAGTTCCTAAATGGGAACAAGTCAAGTCTTTTTACCAGGGACTCCGTGAAGACATTAGATTATTCGTCAATGCAACTTGCGGAGGGAATATCATGGGTCAACATAAGGACATCGTGTGGGAGATTCTCGAGAATATGTGCGATAACTCCATCAACAATGACTCCATAGGTTTATTCGACCGGGCGAATACTCGCACATCGACGAATCTTAGGGGAGCATATGAAACGCAGGGCCTGTCTGCATCCGTCGGCTTGGAACTGACGGCCAGTCGGTTGGACAAGGTCTCTATTATCGAGAAGAAGGTGGACAAGCTGACTCAACATTTGCAGCGAGCCACCTCTGCGCAAAACTCCTTCGCACAACCACCTCTCGCAAGGGAAACTGTGCAAAATATCTTCCATCAATCTTCTCCTGGGATGGACCCATATCCAGCCCCATCTGACTCCAGGACCTGGGACCTCCGATCCTTTCTATTCTTGTCAGGGGAACTCTGATCCCCCATACTCTAACTTTCTTGAAGCTCCTCAGACCTGCGAGGACCTCAACGCCATTCAGAACGACCCATTTTCCAACACCTACAACCCTGGATGGCGAAACCATCCTAACTTCTAGTGGGTGGGAAATTCTCAGATCCAAAGACCACCTTATCAACCCCGTCCACAAACCTCTCGTCCTTATCAGCCGCCTCAGCTTCGGCCCAACCCCACCCACCAATCTGGGCCAAATCAAGGCCAAATGTCCCTCATCCTCCAAACACTGGTTGACATTCAGAGATCGAATGCGGCTATCCAAAAATAACACAAGGACGAGATCATAGAGGTCCACAACCAACTCGCTCAGATGGCGAATTCTCACCAACCAAGCACTCTTCCTTCACAATCTCTCCCAAACCCTAATAATGTCCTGACCCAGAGGCGCGTTATGAACCCGAACCCAGGCCAAGCACACATGATTTATCAGGCCCCTTCCGTTCCATCACTTGATGGGATGGAAGCTTCAACATCCTATGCGGGTTATCAACAGCAGCCACCCATTTTACCGACCCCTAACCCAAACCAGGCAGGATTAAACTTGTAACAACCCATAGTGGTAAAGCAACCCAAGACCCACCTTATCCAGACCACTCCAAGCCTGGTAGTGACCCAAACCCTAGGATAGTTATCCAGGATGTCCCTGTCTCAGATCAAAAACCTGGATCTATTCTAGAGGAACCAACCAAGGTTCCATTTCCCGAGGCCTTGACCAAGGGAAAGAGGACAACCAAACCTGTGGCTCCTGAGGAGGACCTGATCAAGCTCTTTTGAACAGGTCCAAATAAACATCCCCTTGATGGATGCAATCCGCCACATACCGACTTACGCACGATTCTTGAAAAACTTGTGTACACCCTAGCGTAAGCTGTGAACCAAGAGTGGGAGTCCGATCGTACTAGCAAAGCAAGCCAGCTCTGTAATTTTGAGTAAACTCCCACCCAAGGCAAAAGACCCAGGCACTCCCCTGATCTCTTGTAAGATTGGTGAAACCCAATTTGATAGAGCATTATTAGACCTAGGGGCCTCCATAAACTTGATACCCACATCCTTGCTTAACCACCTTGAAGAATCTGAGCTTAAACCAATTGAGGTGACATTGCAGTTAGCTAATAGATCCATTAAGTCACCTAAGGGAGTTCTCGAGGATGTTATTGTTAGGGTGCGGGATTTCTACTTCCCAGTAGACTTTATAGTTCTAGACATGGATGCACCTGAGAACCCAAGGGATACACCAATTATACTAGGGAGACCTTTTCTGGCCACTGCTAGGGCCAACATAAGCTGTGAGGAGGGCCAAATAGAACTGAAATTTGGAAACCAAACCCTTAAGATTGATATCTTTAAGGCCCAACAAGGGACTAATTGCGGTGTGGTAGAACAAATATGTGATATCAGAGCCGTGGTTGATGAACCACAAATTGAGGACAACCTGATTATCCCCAATCAACCACAAGAAGATCTAAACCCGCAATTAGAGGAGTCTGAACCCAATCTGGATACACCCATAACTCCTACCCTTATTCCTCACACCCATTCTGAACCACCTGCTGCTGCTGATAATCCCATTTTGGAACTCAAGCCCCTTCCCGATCATCTGAAATATGTCTTTTTGGGTTCCAATCAGACACTTCCTGTGATTATAAACTCCAGACTCACCCCTGATCAGGAATCCCGTCCGATTACTGTTCTTCAGCAACATTGTAGAGCCATTGGTTGGACTCTCGATGATTTGACTGGGATAAGTCCCTCTTATTGCACACACCACATCTATTCTGAAGAGGGTGCACAACCTTCGCGTGAAATGCAGAGACGTCTAAACCCTAATCTATAGGAGGTTGTGAAAAAGGAGATCATTAAATGGTTAGATGCAGGGATCATCTACCCGATCTCCGACAGTCGCTGGGTGAGCCCAATCCAGGTTGTGCCTAAGAAGGAAGGGCTCACCACTATCATAATTAAAATCGGAGAGGTCATACCGACCCATATAGCCAACTCATGGAGAGTCTGCATAGATTACCGAAGACTCAATTCCTCCACAAAGAAGGATCATTTCCCACTGCCGTTTATTGATCAGATCCTTGAAAAACTAGCGAGAAATAGATTCTTCTACTTTCTTGATGGGTACTCCGGTTACAACCAAGTGGCAATCCATTCAGAAGACCAAGAGAAGACCACGTTCACTTGCCCCTTCAGGACACACATGTTCCGAAGGATGCCTTTCAATCTCTGCAATGCACCCGCGACTTCTCAGCGGTGCATGCTTGCCATATTATCTGATATGGTAGGTGATTATATGGAAGTCTTCATGGATGACTTCTCAGTTTTTCGGGCATCATTTGACAATTGCCTCCAGCACTTGGTTCATATACTCAGGCATTGCATTGACATGAATCTGGTTCTTTCCTGGGAAAAGAGCCACTTCATGGTGCCTGAGGGGATTGTCCTGGGACATCTGATTTCAGAGAGGGGCATCCAAGTGGATCGAGCTAAGGTTAACTTGATTTCCAAACTCCCTATGCCAAGCTTGATCAGGAACATCCGATCTTTTCTGGGGCATGTCGATTTTTACATCGATTCATCCCTGATTTCTCGAAAATCGTGCACCCCCTGACCACTCTTCTCTCCAAGGATGTACCTTTTGAGATTTCCAAGGAATGCACTCAAGCCTTTGAGATCCTTTGTGACTGAGTCACCCAAGCCCTAATCCTACAGTCCCCTGATTGGTCTCAACCCTTTGAGATCATGTGCGATGCATTTGACTTCGCTGTAGGAGCGATTTTGGGGCAAAAGATTGACGGGAAACCCATGGTCATCTACTACTCTAGTAAGACACTTGACGAGGCTCAGCATAACTACACGATTATGGAGAAAGAGCTGCTAGTCGTAGTATTTTCCCTTGAAAAATTTAGATCATATCTCCTGAGTTCCCATGTTATTATCTACTCGGATCACACAATTGTGAGGCATCTCCTTGTGAAGAAGGACGCGAAACCTCGATTAATCTGATGGATCTTGCTGTTGCAAGAATTTGATCTTGAGATTCACGACAAAGCGGGAAGACAGAATGTGGTAGCTGACCACTTGTCCGCCTTCCTTTTAAAATCATCGACCCTTCCGGACTCATCACAGAGCATTTTCCTGATGAGCACCTCTTGACTATTGGTACCGGCCTTCCATGGTTTGCTGATATAGTAAACTACTTAGCATCACATCAGATCCCATTTGATTGGCCGAAGGCCAAGAAAGACAAATTACACTCCGATGCCAAGTATTACATTTGGGAAGACCTGTACTTATTCCGCATAGGTACTGAACAAATTATCCGGCGATGTGTCCTGGAGGTCGAAATCAATGACATACTCTCTTTCTGCCATGACCAGACATGCGGTGGCCATTTCTTTGGGCACAAAATCGCATCAAAAGTCCTCCAGTGTGGCTTCTACCGGCCCACAATCTTCAAGGACGCATACAATCACTGTAAGGCATGCAACCGCTGCCAAACTTTGGGCAACACGAGCCATCGCGACATGATGCCTTTACAGCCGATTCTCATATGCGAGATTTTTAATATTTGGGGGATTGATTTTATGGGCCCCTTCCCCATCTCGGACGACTTCGAGTACATTTTACTCGCTGTTGACTACGTGTCCAAATGGATCGAAGCCATTCCAACCTGAACCAGTGATCACAAGATCGTTATCAAATCCATTCACCAAAATATCTTCTCACGGTACGGGATTCCACGAGCAATCATTTCGAATTGAGGGACCCATTTCACTAACGCTTAGTTCAGGTCACTGATGACCAAATACGGGGTGTCGCATCGAATCTCTACTTCTTACCACCCCCAAACTAATGGTCTAGCTAAGCTATCGATCTGGGAGATCAAGAAAATCCTTCAGGTTACTGTTCGACCTGACAGGAAGGACTGTTCATCCCAGCTTCCGGAAGCTTTGTGGGCTTATAGGACTGCCCACAAAACCCAATTAGGTATGTCTCCTCTAAGACTAGTGCACGGGAAGGCGTGTCACCTCCCCATTGAACTGGAGTATAAAGCCTATTGGGTAGAACGGAACTACAACCTAGATCTTTCTAAAGCTGGAACCCACAGAAAGCTTTAGATAAGAGAGAGTGATGAATTACGCCTTGATGCGTATGAAAACTCGCGAATCTACAAAAAGCGGGTTAAAGCCTTTCATGACAAACACATACTAGAAAGATCTTTCACCCTGGTCGGAAGGTCCTACTCTTCGATGCCCGACTAAAATTGTTCCCTGGAAAACTGCGATCCAAGTGCATCGGACCATATCTAGTCCGACAGATATTTGGAAATGGAGCTGTCGAGATCAGTCCACTCAGCCACGATTCCGAACCCTTCGTCATGAACGGTCAGAGACTCAAACCGTTCATTGACATGACCAATATAGATTTGGCTGAGTCATCCTTTACCCTCCATTCTCCCTGAGCTCATTATGCCCAGCCGATAGCATAAAACTCAGTGCTTAATGGGAAGCAACCCGTTATTCTTCTAAAAACCCGAAACCTTTCCTGACACTTCTTTGCACTTTAGGGTTCATCCTTTAGGACAGTTGATTCCACCTCATGTACCCGTACCTAAGAATAGAAATCGTCTGCAACAGTCACCTCGACCCATCCACTCACCCAATACCTGTCCTAATGAATGAACCAAGCTAAATAAAAACCCACCTAATTTACAACGTGGACATTGCTAATCTTAAGCATGGGGGGGTATGAAAGTGCAATGAAAACTCATAACAAGAAAATGTTTCAACAAAAAAAAATTTAAAATTTTTGGAAAAACACCAAAAAAAAATAAAATAAAATAAAATATTTTTGAAAAAGAACAAAAAAAACTAAAGGAGGGAAGAAATTTTTATGGGCTTTACAAGAATCAAAAGGAGGAGAAAAAGAGCAAAATGCTAAAAAGGAACACAAAATGAAAAAGAAAGAGATAGTTATTAGTAAGAGATTAAGGGATTAACCGAAGTTCTAGACCACATTAAGAAAAGTAAAGAGAAAGTGCTAAAGAAACACAAAAAGATTAGTAAGAATGCTAACCTTAGGCCTTTTTGGCTAGACTCGTAGTACCCATTAAGATTTAGATATTCCTTAAGAGGTTGAGGAAAATAAAAAGCTTAAGTATTAGGTCTAAGGCTTAGGGATTATTCGACCTCATTAACTGACCTTCGATTTGCGGAACTCGGTAACCTAAGCACCCCAATACACAATAGTCTGGTTCAGTAAACATAACTATCAAAATCACGCAAAAGCATTTTAATGTTCTGAAAATGTTACCTAGATTAAGAGCGGCCGATCAACACAAGTTGATTTGGATAAGTTCCCGGCGCGGAGAGGTGGAAAATTCCCCTTGAAGATGCGTAACAACATATCGTCTCCTCGGTGCTTGTCTCTTAGGATATTTACATATCCTATCGGGGGCATGTAAGCACTTTGCTTGTTCAGATACCATGGATGGCATTATCACGAAATGTCAATTGCCAGGGTCAGAATTCGACCACGGAATGCCATGGGCGAGATTATCTCGAAATCTCGAAAACCAGGGTTCTGGGGGTTACCATGGGCAGTGCTATCTTGAAGCATCGATTGCCAGGGACCTTTAAGGATTGATGATGGGGACGAGGAATCTGATACAGATCGTGTTGTGAAGCCAATCCTAAGCTAGAATTAAAAAGAAAAGAGAGAGAAAACTCTCCAAACAAATAAACCCTCTGTCTCTCTCTTTCAAAAATGCATTGCAAACTGAACCAAGGCTAAAATTATGTCTCAAGCACGGGTGCTTTAACCACAGAGTCCAATAAACCTTAGGGTAGTTCCTACGGGCCTTAAAAACCTTTGCTAAGGATCGAGGCTAAAGCTAGACAGGTCTAGATCTTGGTTGGTACTAGAGTACCTTTAGGCCCATTGTCAGCATTCTGTCCTAATCAAAGAGAAAAGAGAAGAAAAAACACTTATCAAGATTGGTGAAAGGAACTCATAGTCTAGAACAGAGGTTAAAACCTTACAATTTTGCTAAGGGACTAGCAAAAGCTAGGCATGGGGATATGATGAGAACCTCATCATGAACCCTAACTAGCATATTTTGACCTAATAAAATGAACAAACGCTCCTACATAACTTAAAGGAAGGCCTAACACAGGGAATTACCAATCTGAGGAGAGAACATGACACAAGGGGTAAAACTGTAATTTTACCATTGCAGTGCATCAATGGGATTTCTAAGGGTCTAGACATAGGTCAAGTAGACTTAATAAGAGAAAAAGTGGGATGATTTGGTCAGAAAAGGGTTATAACGAAATTTAGGAATTAAATGACATTCTATAACCCTAAAACAAACCTACTTTAATTCATAAGTTTTCAAGCAAGATAAAAATCAACCAAACCCTCTAAAATTCATGGAAAAATATCCCCTAGGGCTTAGAACCTTCAATTTGGCCTTTGGAACATGTTTTGACCTAGATTGGGATCCATACACAATTTTTGACCTAATTTTGGTTTTTGTGAAAAATGTCCAGTCAAACGTGGTCAAACCTAAAATCCAACTTCACCATTGGATTCCTTAGGTCTAAATTAGGTTTATACCAAAATTTGGACCTAAGGGAAGGTCATCTTGACCCACTTTACAATTTGGTCCTCAAAATTACTTTCTAACTCTCAACTTTTTGAAACCCTTGCGATTACCCCCACAGCTTCCTCGTCGTTTCCTTCACTTCGGTCCCTCTGCCATCCGCAGTAGGGGCCATACCTCCGGCAACTTTGCACAGAGGTTTGTGCCTCTCCTACATGGGGAGCCACCCCCAGCTTTGAAAGGGGAGCTCCCTGCAGAGCCTCCTACTGCATGGGCTGCTCCCCATACCCTGAAACCCACCATACCACTCGTGCGAAAGTGCGAGAGGTATGGGTGTCCAACCAGCCTTACCTCTGGTGTGGCCTCTCTACCGCCCTTACGCACTTTTCGCCCTACCAATGCCTATTTAAGGAAGGGCACGCTACGCCGCTTCCTCCAAGCTCGATTTGGCCTGAGATCCCCCTCCAATTCGTCTCCTCCCAACTCCGGCCGACTTCCCAGAGCTTCCAGTGACTCCTCCTCCCCTTTCTCGTCGCTCTGCCACCGTACCAGTGGCAGAGCCAGCTCCGCCATCCTCCGCCGCACCGTGCCGTACCAGCGGGTGCCCTCCGACCCCCTTCATCATCACCGTCCTCTTCCCCTGGGCACCTTCGCCTCCGGCGACGGCAGGCACCAGCCACTCTCCCTCCGCCTCCCCCTTTCGCTCCTAACCTGCCAGATAAGTTTCCCTCAGTCCCCTCTTTATTTCCCCTCTGATAATTTGTACTTTCGACCCCTCGACACCACAGACCACCATTACCCTCTCCACCTCCGACCACCAACTCCGACGAGGCCACTCTACCACTACAGATCGTTTCACCCCTCGCCAACCGGTCCCTAAGCTTCACCACCTCCCACTGATCACCTTTTGCCCTTCCACTGACCACCATACCCACTGGAACCTCCCCCAGAACACACCCACCTGCATGCACACAGTGTGCCCTAGGCACACACGCACAGGCGTCTTCACGCCACGCTGACCCCCGAGCCACCTTCACCGTTCTACGACGAAGCCTGCTGAGTGTTCTGACAGGGCTGCAAGGTCGTCCTTGTGATTTCAGGGTTGCATCCCCTTTCGCCATTGGCGTAGAAGCACAAAGCTTGCTTGAAGCTTCATTCAGGTCCCAGCGCCCCAGGCCTCCAGGTCCAGAAGGTGCGGATTCCCCTCGCGCACCCAACCAGGCCTTCAATTAGCATCAGGGGCTTTAGCTGCAGCTGAAATTGCTCAGGCTATCTGCTTCCAGGTGCGCAACAGGAAGGTGGGACGTTTAGTCCCACCTCGTGAGTTTTCGAGCAGGCGCAGGTAGATAAATTGAAAGTGTCAGGGGCTTATCGCCTCCTGACACGGGGTGAGGTCCCCTCGTCCACTCACCACCTCGTCCGCACTCACTCCTCCGCAAACCTGGCTGACCTGACCCGATAACTCTGCACACCTCGCCCACCACCGCACGTCGGTGGGCCTGGACCCGGGCGCGTATACCTGACCTGATAACGCAGCTAGCTCTGAGAGAGCTGTGACCTGAGAAAGAAATAGAGAGAGAGAGACACGGGGAGGGTAGGGGTAGGTTTTGCTTAACAGTGTACCTGTGCAGGGAAGAAGAAGAAGGAGGAAGAGGAAGCAGACGAAGAAGAAGAAGAGGCCAACTGAAGAAGAGGAAGCGACTGAGGACTTAGCCACGCTAAGGAAGAAGGAGCAGGAGCTGAAGAAGAAGAAGACAGAGGAAGAAGCACAGTGCAGAAGGAAAGGAAGAAAAAGAAGAACGCAGAAGAAGGAGCTAAAGAAGAAGAAAAAGCCAAAGAGGAAGAGAAGAAAAGAGAAGAGAAGAAGAAGAAGCCAAGGAGAAGAAGCAGTCAAAGTCAGAGCAGCAACAGCCACAGAGAAGAAAGGAAGAAAAAGAAGAAGGCATGCACTATAGCAGTCGCCACTTAAGGCGTCTGATTACTAGAATCAGACATCTAAAGACAGAGAAAAGAAAAGAGAAAAAGCAAAGAAGGAGAGAAAAGAAGAAAATTTCTACTTTTAGTCTCTATATTTTTTGTAAAATATTACAGTATTGTGAATTGTGATTTTTTTGCTTCTAAAACTGAATTTGCTTCCTGAGTTCGACTTCGAAATGTTTTCAAATTTTGAGTAATAAATAAATTAAATTGATAATCGATATCACATAGCATGGGTTAATGAGGTCCTCAGAGGTCATCATGACAATTTGATTGACATGTTTCGCATGACTAGTGAGTAGTTTATTAAGCAACACGACCTTCTCTTGCTATGAGGTTACATAGAACCGACAAGAGAAATGCATACAAGTGAGCAACTTGCGATATTCCTATACACAATGGGGCGATTTGCTCTGAATAGGAATATGCAACATTGTTTTCGACGATCGGCACAAACAATAAGCAACTATTACAAGCATGTTTCTAGAGCAATCATGAGATTAGCTCTAGAATTCATAAACATACTTGACAGATCAATCCCTTTTCCAACAAAGATTCTAAATAATTGAGAGCGTATGTTGTATTTCAAGGTAGTGTATATTTGAACATGGTTGTGCTTTATTTCAAATTGCTTTCTTCCTCGATCATACCCATAATCATGAACGTCTTATGTACAGGATGTTGTAGATGCAATAGATGGCACCCACATTGAGATTTGTGTGCTACCCATAAAGCAGAGTCGATATCGCAATAAACATCATTGGATGTCATTGAATGTCATGTGTGACATGTCTTTGGATTTGGTCGTCTTGTATGTTGCCAATGGATGCGAGGGTTCAGTTGCAAAAATGATTGTGTTGCGTTGGGCCAAGGATAGAGATGCATTTATTATGTCAGAGGGAAAACACTATGTCGTGGATTGTGGCTACACCAATACCAATTAGTTTCTAGCCCCTTAGAGGTTCTTCTATTTCCACATCAAAGAGTTCAACTTGAGAGGGGCACGCAATAGATATCATAACAAAAAGGAGCTGCTCAACTACCGCCATGCTAAGATACGTAATTGGGTAGAAAGGATTTTTTGAGTTCTTAAGAAGAGATTCTAGTGCCTAGATAATCCCTCCTAATATGATGATAAGGTTCACATTGATGTCGTGGTTGCTTGTTGCATTATTCACAACTACCTCCTATGAGATGGGGCAAGGGATGAGTACTACAATGAAAGCTTGCTTCCACCAACAAACCCTCATGAAATTGAACATCCACCTAGATGTAGAGTAAATCCAGGTGATGAGGCCCCTGAACTGCAAGTGGTTGTATCTAAGGAAGTGATTGCAGATGCAGTGTAAGAGCAATATCAAAGGAGGAATGGCTAATGAAGTACTTTTTGTTGGGGAATACCTTAAACCCTTAAGGGCTTAACTGAAATTAACCCACCTTCAACTTAGGATGGACCTGTGCTACAACTTAACTCAATTGGACTTTATATTAGCTGGGTACTGGTACTAGTAGACTAGTACCGGTATCATTAAGTTACAGTTATGAGTTCTATATCCTAATGAGTACCAATATTGATGCCAAATACCGGTACCCATGGGTTATAGTTCAAAGCCCATGTCCAGATGAGTACTCATCCAGTACTCACTATGTACCGGTACTCATGTTGAGTACCGATACTTATAGAGTACTGGTATCTCTTTAGGAAGAAACTGGTTTCAACGAGTACCAGTACTTGTTGAATACTAGACACACCACCTGTAGCCTATCAGTACCGGTACTCATAACGAGTACCGATACTTGTAAGCTACAAGTTCTGGTGACTTCAAGTCCAAGATCTGATCTAGGACTCATGTGTACGGGTACTCATCATGAGTACCGGTACATGTAAGTCCCAGTTTTGAACTTAAGACGACTTGGAGTCGATCTGGAGCTTGCGTGTATCGGTACTCATGAAGAGTACTGGTACAAGCAACCTACAGTTCACTTAATGGTCCAAAATAGTATTGCACATGTACCGATACTAATCATGAGTATCGGTACTTACGACGGTTACAAAAGGATTTCTGAGTTTTGCAGGAATACGAAAAGGGTTATTAGTCTCATGTTAATCTGTGATATAATCTAGGCAAAATATATGATCATATAAAAGAAACATATCAATGTTTAAAGGTGAAAACATTTGTATGTAAATGCATTAGGTTACCTTGATTTCTAGCATCATGCACATGCATGTAAACTCAGTTTTCCCTATAGGAGAAGAACATACCTGTGCTCATCCTTGAGATAAATCAATAGGGATTGCAGTTAGAGGTCTTTCAACAGATCCCACCCTGGATCCTGATGGACTATGCTAAAAGAAGGTGATCTTCTTCTTCTCTAGCCGTCCTCCTTACTCCTCCTTAGAGGTCTCTCACACTTCTTCTCTAGGTCACGATGGGGTTGATCTTAGATAATTAGGTGGTTGGTCCATTTTGGACCATAACCCCTTAGTACTAATGAAATTGATGACACTAATTGCATTGGTGATTTACACTTCCATCCATCGAAGAAGTATTAATCACAAAATAGATCTCTGCACATATACGAAAATAACAACATTAATCCTTTTATATTTTTACACGTATAAAATTATTAAATTTATTTGATCACTTTAAATTGTGAATTTAAGACATCTCAAGAAAAAAATTATAAATTTAAGATGACAATCACCTTACTTATTATTATTTAATATATTTATATATAAATTTATATATATAAGTTCATATTAAATTTTAATCCAACACTTCTTACTTACGTGTTAATACGTTGCCATAGTTGTATTGTATAGTATGCTGTCACCTTTCTATTTTCGGAAATATGAATATCCTTAGCAATGTTTGCACGTGTAATCCTGGCCTATTTGCAGAACGCTCGGAGTGAGGATAATGACTATGATAGAGGGTTCGTAAATGATAATTTCTTTAGTAGTGTCTGCATTCGTAATCCTCGTCTGCTTGAAGAATGCCCAGGGTGAGGACGATGACTTGGACATACGATATCTACTTCCTACAAAAGTAGGGAGATTGCAAAGTAGAGGGAATGTTTTGTAATGGATTCATCAACAAGGATACATGACGCATTGTGTTGGAGCAATTTAATGAACAATTTTAGGTTCGCTATATGATACAGGTTCTGTATAGTAGATGGACTATGTTAAAGAGGACTTACAACACCATCATGAAACTCGTGGACAATCTAAGTTGGCATTGGGATGGTAAGAGGTGCATCATTGTTCCCAACGACCCAACACAGTGGACCTATAGGTGAGAAAAATGATACTCTCTTGCTTTTTACAAGATCGAAGACGAGCTTAACGAATGCTATCCTAATATGTTCAAATTAATAAAAAGTATAAACAACTAGAGGGGAAGGCATTCCCATAGATGTTGCTTATGGAGGAGATATTCTGCGAGATCGATGCAATCCCATATTTTAATGCAGTAACGCCATCGTTCGTTTGCCCTCCGTAAGTTGACTATCTCACATGTATGTTTATGTTCTGTATTTGAGGATACTTATCAATGTTTGTCAAACATTGTTTTTGGTCACATTGTAACCTGTGAATGCCGAACATCGTATGAAATCACATCGTTTTGTTGTCATATACAGTAGACTTTCCTCGCATTGACTGTCTAACTAAGTTGAGTTATGAATTTGTGTGCTTCATAATAACCTTTTGCAACCATGGATACCCTTGTGAGCTAGTGTTTGAAGAGGACACGAGGAGACATAATAGCATCGTGGATAGACTATGTTACAAATGCCCTCATGGAGATATTGTAAGAAAATGATAACTTGAATAGATTAATTCTTTAAGGTGGATAGCTTGTAAGATAAATAAATATTCACCTACAGGGATACAAACACCAAAAGTTCCCACTATTGTTGCCTCAGACCCCCTGAATTGCAGGAGGTAGAATTGTCCCTTTTGGGTAGCATGTACTGTTAGATGTCACGTGAATACATTAGGGAGAAGAGATAGAGGGACGCCTAGTGGGAAATTTTGGGTCATCGTGGGGAACTCTCCTTGACGATTGACGGCTTTCAAATCAAAAAATTTGACCCCTATTTTTCGTGACAATGGGGAAATGTAAAAGTATAGATTTTAAAAATTTTGATTGAAACAAAATTCAAATCCATGCCAGTCAAAAATCCAAATATCGAAAGCAACAAAGCAACCTATGTATCTTTTAATTTTGAGGTCCTCGTAAATTAGAGTTATACCTCTTAGTGGTGTAACACAATATCTCATATGTTGTACCTTCTTAAATGAATCTCGCCTCGAAGACTTCCTTAATTAAATTAAATCTATTTTAATTTTTTAAATCGATTCAATTATTCTAACCAAATTAAAATATATTAAAATAATTATTAATTTCATAATATTAATAATTAAATACTTAAGATTAATAAAATTATGACACTAAACCTCCCTCGATATAACACCCCAAACTCACTTTCCAGGAATATTTTTAGATTAAGAACAGCAAATCTAATATAAATTGGATTTGTATGTTTTGAAAATAGAAAAATTATACATGGGTCAAATTTAGTCAGCCCGCCAAAAACATGTTCAAATTACATAAAAATTTGTACCATTGAGTTCCGCCTGTTATAAGTTTTTCAACGTGATTTGTTTTGTAAAATTTCGAGATTTACTGTAAAAATTCGTCGAGATTTTAAATATATAAAAAAAAGCGTAAGGGATATTAGAATCGTTCAAATCCCTTTAACAAATTTTGATTTTGGAAGGTAAGGTTATAAATTGGTGGATGGTGGCTGGCACTGATTTTTTTTCTTAGTCATTTTTGTTTTAATGTAAACGAGAGAGGAAGGGAGTAAAGATTGAGAGGGAGAAAAGCCTGAGAGGGGAAGAGAGGAGAGACCGAGAGAGGGAAGGAGAGAGCGCCGATCAGGCTCGCGTGAGCGGAAGGAAAAAAAAACAGGGAGGGAGAGAGAGAATACGGGCGGGAATGAAGAAGAAGCGTGAGCGGGAGCGTGCGCTCCGTGGGGCCAAAGGCGGCGCGGGTGTCGACGTCCGCAAGGTCCGTACGTGCGCGAGATCTCCGAATCTCGTTTTGATCGATTCAGGGATAAAACGATATTCGTTTTTCGTGTTTCGATATTTGTTAGAATCGACTCTCCACGAATTATACTACGGTAAGCTCTAAATTTAATTTTAAAAATTTTTTATTTTGTGATACTTTTAGTAAAACCCCCCCCCCCCACGAAAATGTTAATATATTTCCTTGTATGTCTTAACATTAATCTAGCACAGGACGCATGCAGGATACACGAGTCCTCAAAGTACACGAACGTATACTTCAAAATCACCAGTAACCTCATATTAGACAGCGTAATTTAGATTCCTTCTCAAATGAGTTGTATTATTTTTCATCTTTCTCACCTATATTATATTTTATGCGTGGATCTTATTATTTATGAGTCAAAAATTAACGTGAAATTAACACTTTGGATAATTAAATTAAAAATAATATGAGAGAGACAAGTGGGTTAAATTTGATGAACAGAAGCGATGAAATATATTATTTTTTTATTAGATTAGTGAAATAAATTGATAAACTCTCTTTACTGCATGTCAAATAAATGATGAATTAAATAACTGGTTAATGGTATACGAAATTGGTAGTGGCAGTTATTTCCAGGATCAAGGAATATTTAAATGTGATAGAACCAATAACCAAATTAGGTAACTTTATGATTGGGTCATTGGTCAATCAGGTAACAAAATATGGGTAGGTATATATATATATATATATATATATATATATATATATATATATATTTGGCTCGATACATACCCAGGTTGTGAAAAGGGTCATCTACAAGTTAGTGTAGGTCATGTTTATGTGTATAGTTCATAGTATATAACCGCCACACTATTTATGCTAGGGCCTCGGGGGTGATTGAACAAGACATAGGGTGAGTGCAAAGTTTTCTCTCAACCAAAGGGACACTACGTACATATCATACCTATTGGGAAATCACACCAAGATCTCCTCATACATTCTGAGGAATTGATATGGAACGATTGTGATCGTAATAACAGAGGCCACACACACAGTTAAATTAAATGTGAAATAACTAAGTAAATGGATAAAACATAAAGAAAGTAACAAATTGTACCCCTCTTTTCCTGCATATTTATTTATGTTATTTTGTTCTGCCATCTTTCTTTATTTGCACTAGTCTACTCAGCATTTGCTGGCGACTATTTTGAGCTCCATATTCGAGCACCATTGAGTAGTTGGGAGTGGCTGTGCATGGAGCAACCGCTACGAGACTTAGTTCAGTTCTTGCAGACAATCTGTGATGTCCGGAGTTCTTATTTGTCGACATTCTTCTCAGTAGTTGTCCCTCCACTGTTAGTTTTGTGGTTATAATTACTGTGGATAGCACTTTTTGCTTGATTTTCATTTTGCAGTGTAATATGATTAGTTTGTTCGGCTATGTCTACATTTTATGATTATGTGCTGGATGACTACGATCTTATTTCGATATGATTCTCGTACTAGGCAACTTATACTCCATCGTTCAATTTGCATGGTGGGGTCCAGGTCATCACACTTAAGTATTCTAAATACCCGTAAATCTTTCACACCGAATGACATATGTAATCCTTCGGATTGAATCCTAGACTCACTACTCATCCCATCATGCGTTATATACTTTTCACATTCTCTTGGTGCTATTGAGACGACAACAAAGATCAAATCATTTCCTAGAGGATTGCCTTCTTCTCTTCATATATGAGTCTGATTAGGACCCATACGACTATGTATGAAATTCTGTACTTTCCAATATAAATAGAGCGAGCTCGAGTCTCCCAATCTGATGTGTACACCTACGACAATGGATCTATGTGAACCCTTCGAGTGATCATGTGTCTCCTGTGCTCTCGTATGCAAACCAACTTTCCAATTTCAACACCAAGGTGATTGTATCCCCTAATGGTCTACCAAATATGCATACTCAGACAGACATATCCATCTCAGATTGAAGGATACACCTTCTCAATGATAGTGATAAAAGAAGGACTTCTGTATCTCTATCTCGTTGAGTCAACTCTTTAGCTTGCATGACAAGCCCGAATCTTTATTTCCATGTAGAAGACGTGCATTGAGGGCATCCGTCAAGCAACAGTCTCTAGAGAAGATTGCCACTCTTCTCAGACTAGAGATAATAGTTGAATATTATGATAGTTCTTGATAACTTATCGAAATCCTTTATCTAAATCATTTGAATACTTCAATACCTATCATTGGTATATCCAATATGACATAGTACCTTATCCTAATTGTACTGAAAGACTCATTTAACCGCATTAGTGTGTCCACAAGATCTGACACTCAGATCTGAATTATTAATCCGATGATTCGACTCAGCTTGGTTCTCTTATGTTACATAACTCTAACAGGGCCAACAATGAACATGTTGCTTACCTTCACGATCAAATCTCTTACCAGCAGGTAGAGTGCGAAAGGAACGAAGAGAAGATCAAAGAACTAGAGCACCGATATCATGCTTACAAGAAAGAAATTTGTGATTTAAAACATAAGATCAATGTCATGCAAAAGATGATGGAGGAGAATGACTCGAGGGAAGAGAAATGGAACATTTTCCCGTGATGATGTTTTACCTAGGTTTATGCTTATCATGTTGTACCTAGGCTTAGTAACTTGTAATTTCGAACTAATGTAACTATTTTGCATGAAGTAGGCATTCGTAAATGATGTATCTTCCTATTTTGAGATTTCAATGGAATACATTTAAATCATACTCTTATTTGACAGTCACTTTATTTCACAGAATGCCTCAGAGTCTCGAATGGGATGTCGAGATGGGTGAGTGCCTAGTTACTGCTTTGAAAAATCTAAAGTATGGTGGACAATACATCAATGGAAACTTCACTCAAATAGATTGGTATGTAGTTCAGGATCACTTCAAATTTCACTACAACAAGAATGTCCTTGTTCATATCAAAAATTACTGGAGGTTCTTAAAGAAGTGCTATAAGTTGATAATGAAACTGTTAGCAGATCTAGCTTGGCTTTGAGAGATGGGCAAGGATCTGGTTGTCCCATTGGACCACAACAATGGCAAATGGTAACTAATTTCTCTCGCTAATTTTTCCCCAATAAACGATGAAAGTGGCTTGCCCTATCTAATATCTAGCTATCTTTTAGAAAGATGATAAGTATTTGACTGTGCGTGGCCTGAAGATTCCTTTCCTGGAAAAAATGGAGGACATTTTAAATCAGTAGAAGATAATAATAATGTGATTCTAGTTTGGATTCCGATATCTTTTCTTGTGATTGTATTTACGTTATGTACCTAGACTGTAATCTAATGTACCCTGGACCGTGTATTACACAAATATGTACTTGAACTCCCCTCTACAATTAATGCTGGTTGTACTATGTTATATTTTCAAACTTTACAGGTCATATTGTTATAATTATGAATTATGGTAAAATTATTATGAATGACATCATTTCATATGGATGGCATCCTCAACCATAAGCTATGAACATGTGGAGAGGTTTCACTATGGAAACCCTTGTAGCATAGGGTTGGGAGAGGGAAATCAGCACACTTCGATATTTGATAGTATGCTATATCTCTACCCAAAAGGTTCAGATGTAAGCACACCCAAATTAAGAAACTAAATACATTATTATACCAAAAGTGATGGTACGTCATTCTTGATGTAGGGTTGTTGTTATAGAATTCCTTGCCAATTTCACAAACCGACAGAGGAAGGTTACGAGGAAGAATTGAAGTTCATTGCAAACTTGTACGATCACCTGCAAGCAACCTTCAACGAAGATAGGAATAACACAAGGGAAAATCCGATAGAGATTAACGAAGCTATGAGTGCATTGAGGATGATGCACATTGAATGGAAGCGAAGGGATAATGATCTTGCATCATATGAATGGCTGCCAAGTGCAACAGTTAGAATTACATATTGGAAACCTAAAATTGCAAATTAATTCCGATATCATAGAATCGAATGTCGTCTTGGATATGGGTCGTGAACTTATGCATAATGGATGTTGACCTGTACCAACTGTAATGATAAATCTTATGTGTATGCTTTTCCCAATCTTTTGTTTATGCTTTTTAACTTATTTATGCATGTCATTACTTGTTTGTGTTACCTTGTTAAGTAAAAATAAATTATTTACTTTGTTTTATTATGCATGTTGAAACATAATTTTTTGATTTAAAGGGTGATGATGAAAACATAAATAAAATCTATCTTAGGAGTGTGAATGCCTAAAATGTTGCCTATATTCGATCTAGAAAGTGATGAGCCCATGATTACCATTTAGGTTGGATGACTAACTAAATGGTTGAAGATTTTCTCTTACATTCTAGATTACCAACCACAAATACTAATTATGTTGGTGGATCCTTTCATAAAAGTTTCCATTGACATTTACACCTAATGATGAATACTCTTCACTCACCTAAATCCACTACTTACATACATATAAATTATCTAAGGACTTTTGTTGTTTTATAGAACGAGTCACAAAGGAGGCCATTGGAACTTCTACAATGACCAAACCTTGTTGATGTTGATTATTGATTTCAAGATTGAAGAGGAGTTTGTTAATGGGACTTTGACCGAAGATGCATGGCCTTGTTATTAATGACAACTGAATGAGCACTGCAATGCTAAATACATCGTAGAGAACAGATGGAAGATTCTAAAAAAACATATAACTTAATCATTGCAGCTCTTACAGTATCATCCCAAGGTGTCAGAGTGTAGGGCCCTTAATATATATATATATATATATATATATATATCAAAGGAAATACAAAGAAACAAATGAAAAGAGACAATGACTCTTCTACTTAATAGAGCAAATATAAGTGGAAGACATAGGGTGATGGATACATATTAAGGAAAATACCACTTGTTAGATCAATCTTACACACACGAGCACTCAATCTCGTTAATACCATTCAAACCAATGGGTGGACTTTTGAGCCTTAGAACCCTATATTTGAGACCCGAGTTCGAAGCTTATTAGAACCTGACGAGACAAAGGGGTTCTTAGCTTCGTCGATACTTTAGCGCTATTTAGTCTATGTGGTGAGATTTTATACATATTTCTTGAGTTTTTGATAACTAGTACCTCTGAACTTAGAAATCTGAACTCGAATTCTGCTACTTTTTCTTACTACATGTTGCTTGGGACTAACAAAACTTAGGCATAGAGGTGTCATGCACATATTTATCTATCTAAATAATGCCTAAATATTGTTAGTTTCACAATAGTAAGGTTATATTTGCATTTATATAGCTCATATTTTGCATATCTTCATTTAGGTCAAATTGCATGCATTGCAGGTTGTTTTTGTGTTAATGAGCCTAATTTTGGATTAAAATGGTAATTCATGATAATCATGCAAGCTGAGTCAAGATTGTGGAGAGAATTGGAGACTAGGAGCAAGTTGGAGCAGAAAATAGGTTAGAAATCTATAGAAATGGCAACAAAACCCACAGAAACCCTGAGAAGAATGAAAAACCCTAACCCTAAACCTAAAGGTGACCCACCTCCAACATATTTTTCCATCAAAAATACTCCTACAATTATGTGCCTAATTTATTTGGACTTGAATCAATCAACAAGATTCAATATCCAATAAAATAACTTGATAGATTTGGCTTTCTTAATTTGCTCAAGTATGAACATGTCACCAAAAGATTCCCTTTGTGCTCACATAGGGTGCCACCTTAGAAGACCTTAGGGCCTCCTCCACGCCAACTTGAAACCTCCAGGAACGTTGGCCGTCCACTTTAGGGTTTAGGAAACCCACTTACCAAGTTCCTAATCCTAATTGCCAATTTAGGAACCCTAATCCTATTAGGAATCCTAATTACCTAATCTAGGAATCCTAATTTCTACTACAAGAATCCACTAACCACCACCACCTAATGGTTGTCCCCCCTCACCCCTCCACCTCTCCTATATAAACCCCCTCCGCATCACCTTTGAAGAGATACATCTCCCTTGTCTCCATTACAACCTGCAACCACCGACCACCATACCCTAATCCACCACCACCTTCCATGCCCACCAACATCCTCCATCTTCATTGGCCATCCACCACCACCTTCTTCTACCCAAGGCCAACCACCAAGAAGCCTTCCTCAAGTGTTGGACGTCCCCTTCTCCCTTGCCATCAATTCTCTTCTCCATGCTCGCATCAAGGAGCATCATCTCTCGCATGGAGGCAACTTCTAGGAGGAGGTTCTTGAGGAGGATCTTTGCAAGGAGATTACAGGATTTGGAGCAAGCAAGGATACCACGTAAAATCTCCCATCACCAGCACATGGAGAGCCACCATCTTCATCTCAAAGGGTTTCATTTATCTCTCTCTTGCTATTATCTTTTGTAGACTCTTAATTATTATTCAATGATGATTTCTATTTCTTTTGAGATGACGTGTTCTTCTTGCATATCTATGTGTGGCTAATTTCATTTTGTGTATGGGTGAGGGGGTAGAATTAAATGTTTTAACCATAGACAAGTTTTATTACTCTTGTATGATTGTTAGAAAATTGAGTTGTTTCATGCACGCATGATTCATATAAGATAGTCCAAGCCCAGCATCTCGAATCCAAGTTGGGTTATAGCCTTAACGGGGTTACGTGGAATGAGACAATCCTAGAGGAGAGCAATCATCAGTAATTAACTCGTCTAAATATCTTTTTCAAGTTGATTCTATTACCTAAAACAAGCTGCGAAGTTTCGCATCAGTTGAGTTCCATTTCTCATACTTACACATTATGAGTTCGCGTACATTCCGAATTTCGTCTTTCGAAATTTTTGTAATAGATTATAGATGTTAAAAAATTGTGAAATCTTTTCTAAAGTTAGGTCTTGAAGTAAGGAAGAATTATATCTAATTTCATAACCTGATTCATTTTATAAAAAAACATAAAATTTGTACACTGATTGGGGGTCACATTGAAAATAGAACCTGAAAATTATGACTTGACAAATTTTTAGTGAATTATGTACAATTTCGATTTGTGTAAAATTTGTGGCTAAATCTTCCTTTCTAGGTCTAGTGTCAAGAATAAATTCTCCATATTTTTATGGAGTCTTTAGATTTAGGTTATCATCTGCACAATCAAGTGGGATCAAAAAACTCCTTTTGATCCACTTGCCTTAGAAAATTACAAAAAAATTAGAAAATATTTTTAAAAATAGCAAAAAAATTTCTAAACTTGTCTAACTCACCAGAGAACAACCTCCTTGAGGATTTGACCCAACTTAAATGTTACGTAAATAATTAAGTCAGTTATTAAATTCTAGTCTGTTGCTTTCCAATTTGAGCTCGACGAACACTAGTTCCTTCCATGTGATTTCAGATTAAGGCATTCTCATTTTTGTATTCTTGATCGAGTTTCTATCATAAATCTAATATCAATTTCAAAAAATTTTAAAGTGTCAGTTTTTCATGCTTCTATGATGGTGTGGGTTAATATGATTTGCCCCTTCAATATAAAATCTTTCAAAATTCAATTAAAATGATTATTAATTGATTAAGATCATTTAAGATTATTCCAAAAGGTTAGTTATTCAAAAACTGTCACCCCTTGACCAAAGATGTGAGTTTAAGAAGTTTCGATGCTCAAAAAAATGAAATTAATCAATTAAAGGTATCAATTAATTTTAATTATGAAAAACTTCCTAATCAAATTAAACTGCAAATTAATTGATTAATAAGCCCACCAAAAAGTTTCTAGAGTAGATGAGAAGGTCAGTTAATTGATTAAAAAGGATGATTAATTTGTTAATTTTCACAAAATCTACTTTGGACAAAAGAATGCTGGAAAGAATTTGATCGATTAAGAATAGTGTCTTAATCATCTAACATCAATGTTAATCGATTAATTTTAGATATTTTTTAACTAAATGCATCTTTTTACATAAGCATCTTTTCAATTTGAAATCAAAACATTATGCAACAATTTCCAAACAATTTCTAGGCCTTAAACCTTGTCTATAAATACCTTTTGAAGGCTTTGGACATAGATATAACATCTCTCTCACTTCCTATTACTTTCAAACATTCTTGAGAAGATTATTTGCATACAAAGCGCTCATTTCTCAATCTTGCTTATGAAAGGATCTCATATTGTACTTCTTTTGCACTCAACTCTGACATTTCAAATTAAGGGAAGTACAAGAGAGTATTCTTAAGTTCTATTACACTTATTTTCACATTCATTGGCGATGATAATGTCATCATCTCCCATAACTAACTTTAATTAGTCATAATCAAGAGACAAATGCTCCTACATAACCACCGAAGAGTAGTAATTCATTAAGTATCCTTTCTAAGAGACATACTTTAAATCAGGGGTAAATATGCATTTTTAACATCATATCCTAAATGCAGAACAATCAAGGGGTTTCCAAGGGATTAAATGAAGGTCAAATGAGCATTAATGACTAACAAGAGGGTTCATGCAGACAGAAATAGATTTTCGAGCATTTCAAGAATTAATGGACATTCGAAACCCTAATTTCAGACCTACTTAATTAACAGAGGTTCTGGTCAGGGTAAAATTTACCTAAATCTTCTAAAATTCATATAAAAATATTTTATAAGGTTTGGTATCCTTGATTTGACAATTGGAGCCCATTTTGAACTAAAACAGAGTCTCAGACAGGAAGTTGACCTAATTTAGGTTTTACCTAAATTTCCTAGTCAAACTTGGTCAAAACCAAAATCTGACTTCACCATCAGATTCCTTGAGTCTAAATTAGGTTTGTACCAAACTTTGGGCCCAATCAAAGACCATCTTGACCTAATTTGCAATTTAGTCCAGTCAAACTCTTTCTCTCTCTTACATGCCCCTAGCTTTTGAAATCTTTGCAGATAGGCCCCTAGGTTTCACATCGTTCCTTGAAAATGGGTCCCTTCCACCATTGGTGTGAACACACAAAGCTCCGTCAAGATTCGAGCGAGGATTTCTCGCTCGATTCTCAATCAAACAGTCCCAAAATTGAAGGGGGATTACTTGAGGAATTCTTTTTCAAATAGACCTGGCCATGATTCCTAACTCTTTCCCAATCTCCCATGCGAATGCATGAAAGATGTGGGTATCCCTTGTGCGCGCATTGACTGGAGCTTGAAAGCTTCTTTCCATGCTTGGATCCCCTCTCTAAGACCTATAAAAGACCCCCTAATGCAAACCTTACATCCTTAGTAAGGTTTTGAGGCCAAATACCCCATCTTCCTCCATCTCCAACCAAACTCCACCTTAGCTCCGACGGCCTCCTTCCCCATCTTCCTAAGGACAGCCAACGGCCAAATTGGCCTACCCATCCTCTTCCTCATCTTCCTCCACGCCTCACCAGCCACAGCGAGGGTTGTCTTCCCCTTTCCTCACCACCGTTCACCTCACCGGAGCAAGCTTCGTCCTCGGCGTCGACCAACCACAATCGACACCACCCTGCCTCCTTCATCCACTAAAATTAGGTCCTTTAGCTCCTTCTTTCACTCTATTCTCTTTCCCCCTCATTATCCTCTTGTTTCGACCGTCGTTCACGCCTCATCCCCTTCTTCTTCTTCCACTCCGACGAAGCTCCGGTGATGCCCCCACAACTCCACAAACCACCGCACGCCTTGCCACAACTCCCAAAAGCATCGCCGTCCTCCCTACTACAAAACCCCTCACCTAATTCCCCGTTTCACCTACCAAATCACCCCACTGAACACACTCACCTCCGCTCACCCTCTTCGTCACTGTCTGACCTCCACGACCACTCTTACATCACGTAACCACCGCTACCACCTTCACCAACACTTGGAGATCCTCCTGAGGTATTTTAATGTGCCCATGAGGCCATCCTTTATGTTTAAGGTCATTAGCATCTACCGTCATCTCTGGCCCTTGCTTGTAGTCCTCCGGTACGTTCAGAGCCTAGTGTCACTTCTAGAAGATGCGTGCTATGTATGTATCTCCAGCTACAACGCCAATTGAAACCACGAAGCACTCCAGCAATCGCAATCGACGAAGTCTCCTCTGCAGTTGCATGCAAAGAAGGCATGGCATTAGTGCCACATCATGAATAGATGCCTGTGCGACCACTAAAGCGATCGACCATGGTCATATAAAAAATCGTCGTTGTAGTATATATCACAAATACAAACCGTTATCGTGTCAATTTTATTTAATTACATAATTTTTACTGGTTTATTCTAGGTCGTTCATTGGGAGGCAGTTACTGATATACATCACTCTCTAAGTCTAATATTATTCTTTAATTCCAAAAAGATTAATTTTATGTACAATTATGAATGAATAAAAGAATGAACTAATTTATGTACAAAAGAATGTCCTTAAATGCTTGTTAACAGATATATACAAACAAACATCAAGCACTATAATTGAATACTTTATACTATCTATTTATACTTATAATAACAATACATATATATATATACAATAATAAGTAATAATATATACTACACTAACTTAACTTAATATACTAACATATACAGTAACATATACAGTATATATAGCGACATAGATAAACGTCGATAAACCTTAGGAAAAAGTATATACATAAGCTAAGGTAAAAACTAGGGTCTATAATGACACTTATTGTATCTACAGTGACGGATTAATTTGTCAGTAAATCTATTATGTTATTTATGTACATATATAGCTCAAACATTACTTATATTACGTATACGTATTATACATATTATTTATATACAGTATACTTACACATATATATAAATATACACTATAAATACATATACAGGCAGTTTCTCTTCTTTTCTACTTTGTCATACTCACACTTAGCTGATTCTTAAGGTTCTTTCTTCCCTTCTTAACTTGGCTTCTTTATCTTTCTTTCTTAGGCTCTCTCACAAAGAACACACTTAGCCTTTGCGACCCTCAACACTTAGCCATTTTCTGCCTCTTTTTTCCCTCTTACTTAACCCCTTATTAACCCTCACTTAATAAAAAAATTAAATTTTTAATTGGCGGGCAACCTTTTCGAGGGATACACAGCACCCTCTTGGGTAGGACTAGACCTCTACTAAGACCACTATGATTCGTTAATTAACCTCTTAATTGTGTTTTATGCTCAATATTGGGCCAACATAGGCCCTCGCATAGTGCATGGCTCCCAGCCACACACCGTACACCAATCTCAAGGCCAAATCAATGCTCAGATATACTTATGCTCAAAAGGGTAGAGGGAAATATGTTTCGAGTGCCTGACGCCTGTGACAACTAAACATCCCATAACACAAAATCAATAAAGGTCGCTGCAACGCCTTCTCAACCACCAATGTGGTGCTATTCCAACACCTTCTCAGCGTTGAATTCTCAGTGTGCATGTTTGATTTCGATATTTTGGCCATCGATTCAAGGGCCATAAATTATTATAATTTAAAAATAAATTATAGGGTATTAAAGTATTTACATATGGCTACATGATTATATAATTTATTTACAAAATTAATTACATTTACTATATAAATAAAGTGGCTACAGTTCGTAAATAATACATCCTGATTTCAAGGTTTATTTCTTAATTAAGTTATAAATTAGTTAATTAATGGTCTAATTGACACTGTACAGTATTAATATACATATTAAAGTATGTAATAAACATTTTTATTGTATTTTACAACATTTATTTTGATTTTATTTACATTTAAATATCTGTTCTCAGGTTATTGTACATATAAATTATGTATAAATAATATAATACATTATAAATATAGTTAACTTAGTTTAATTTACTTAAAATAAAATAATATAGATGTACAATATAAATATTCTTAGTTAAAACTTAATTTACTAATTTATTTTAATTTAACTTAATAACTTAGCTACTAAGTTAATAAATTAATTATTTATTATATATACATAATTAAATTATGGTACATGTTTCATTATGTACATTATATGTACATAAATATGTATGTACGATATTACTTATAAATGAGTTAATTTATTATGATTTCTATAATTATATAGCTTATAGTACATATAAGTTAATTAAATTAATAACTAATTATACAAATAAGTTATACAAAGAATAAGTTATCTTAACTTCTTAATTTACTTTATAAAATATATACATAAGTTATTTATTTAGTTTATAGACATATTTTACACTATTTACATATATAGCTTAATATATACCTTATATATACAAGTATATACATAATATACATGGTATTTTTAAGTATTTTTGGGGTTTTTCTTTTGTTATGGGTGTTATATATTTTATAGAGGTAGGGATGAGAAAGAAAGAGAGAGATGAGAAGAATAGAATATTTTTGGTGTTTTTATATGTTAAGGTCTTTTATTTAGTTTTAAGGTAAACTAAACCGTTGGTTGGTATATTCTACTAGGCCGAGGGTTCAGAATGTCTTGAAACTTGGCATAAACTTAAAAATATACCTTATCTTCACCAAGACAGGTTTTTTTTTTAATTTTTTTTATATCATTTTTATTTATTTACAAAGTTAACACAATCTAGCCTTAAGAAGGGTTTTAAAGTGTAAACTCAAGGCCTAGAAATGAGCTCTATGTACTGAAAATGCAGTGAAAACATTCAGATACAACCAACAAGACAAATAGAAGATGGTCACGCACTTAAACATGATTTTCAATTAATTTTAACATTAATTTCTCATTTTGGACAGTTAAGCACTAAATGTAGCTGACAATGTATGATTAAATGAGATTACAAGCAATCTAAATGCAATTTTAAGATCTATATTAGTACAAGAATGCTTGTACACAATATATACAACATATGAAACATATCAGCTGTTCAAAAACCTAATCCTAGTCTCTACTGTCCTACTTCTCAGATCAACCAGCGTTAGCAACAGATGCAGCAGTGTTGATGCTGGAGTTCAACAGAACAGCAGCAGCAACTGTAGCAACAGCTTAGGGACTGCTTTAAACATCCTTCACTCATATTAGACGTCTTAAAATAACTCAAATTCCTACTATAGTATATCCAGAAAGAATAGAAGCAACTGTAGCAAATACGAATCTCCAATTCAGCAGCTTATTTCCTAATTCAGCACATTCATATCCTAGATCAGACTTGAGAAAGTCTGATCAGGGATATAAAATGTTCAAATCAGGGAATAATTTGCTAGAATTCAGTTGGAATGTAGCTGCTCATGCAGCAATTTAATATGATGGGATTCAAAACACACAACATAAATCATGGCGGAATCTGACCAGACTTAGAAAAAATCTCATTGAAATCACTTGGGATGTTAAACCCTCTATTAGAAAATCCTTGGCAACAGTCTCTTTTCAAATTAGAGATAAAACTACTGATCTAACACCTTCCTAATGCTATAGATAGCATGAAGGAGGGTCTTAGATCAGTCCATTAAATTTAGCTTGAATCCCAAATGTGTTAAAACCTTAAGGGATATTAAGAATCCCTTAGGTAAGGAATCAAAATCTAAATAAAAACAATAGAAAAATTCTGGTTAGAGCCTCAAATCAACAAAGTGAATTTTCCTTGACTCTACCTCCCATAAGAAGCCATCGAAGTCTCAATTCATAACCAATTCAGACCTAGCTCGTTTGAGGAAGAGTGTATCATCAGGATATCTCAAACTCAACCAAGGTCTGGATTAAACAAAAATATATCAATCCACTTGATAAAAATTCTTGAAAACCCAATTTGATCAAAATCTTGCGATCTTGCTTTGAAATCTATCTTGAAATCAAATCAAGCGAATTGATTCTTTTCAAAATCAGATTAGGGGTGTTTATGGAAAAACTGAAATGGATGGGAGACCCCTAGATGATTTTTTGAGTGCAAATCCTCATCTCAAAGCTTGAGGCCAATGGGATGAGGATTTGATTATAATGGATGGGTGGATTGCGAAACAAAAAAAATGCGGGAAATTAGAATGCGGAGTGAAAAACATGAAGAGGGAGAATCAATGATCAGTGGATGGGCGAAATCATCTCCTCTGATCTGAAATGATCAGAGGAGGAGGGTGTGTGATTTTCTACACTAAATCTACTCCTAAGCTAACTACATCACACATCAAATTTCTACTTGATCTACTCCTATCTAATCTACGCTACACTATCAATTACTACATCTATGCTACAACTAGAAAGCATTAAAATCTAGTCTAAATGGAAGAATGGGACCATTGGATCTCCACCTGGTGGATGGAGAGGAAGAATGGAGGGAGGAAGCACTCCTGCGGAGAGAAAACTCGCTAGTGGAGTTCTAGGTTGCCCTCAGGTGCTACAAAGTCCTTAGCGGCGAGGAGAGTCAGGGAAGAAATGGAACTTCACCGCTAATGGATGTGAATATGGGGTAATGTGGGGAGAAGAGCTGGAGTGGATGAATGATCAGCTCGAGAGGTGTAGAAGAGAGCGATCCCTCACGCGCGAGGTAGCGGAGGTGCTTAAGTAGATTTAGTAGTGAATCAAAGCACCGTGGTGGTGCGATTAGCCACCTAGGGATTGGGCGGTGGGGATTTGAGGAGAGAACATGCGCATGTTTCAAATCAATTTGCGCTCGTAGGATCAGATCTAGGATAGGTGGTGAACGCACACGTGGATTCGCGTGAAACATCGATTGAAGGAGAGCCACAGATTGTAAGGTGTAGAGAATCAACGGCGTGGATGGCCGGTGTTCTTGCATTGCTACAGTGCACACGCGGAGCTCAGGTGCAGCTAGGTTCTGTTGGTGAAATTGCAAGGAAGGCCCCTCAGTGAAAGGGTAGAAGTGAAGTAAGGCCCATAAGTGGTTAAGAATCATTTTAGAGCAGTCCTTCTGGGCTTTCAAAAAGGTCCTTATGGCCTTCAAATAGGTCCCTAAAGGATTTTTCAATGAATAACATGTGATGAAAGGAGGACTTAAATGTAAATCTAAAATTGCAAGGTCCTAATGATGTCCAAATACACCTAAGTTTTTATAGAAGCTTAATTTAACATTTAGGAAGTTAATTACACTTTTGATTTGAACTTTTGAACTCATGAGTGTGTTCAATTTTCAATTGGATCATCATTTTACATTTATTAATAGAATATCTCATTTAATAACCAAATTATGCATTTTTAGCACCAAATTGATGTTTTAGGTCTTTTTCTATATTTCCTACACTTAACTCTTTTTATGTGTTAATTTGATAGTGTTTAACCTAGTTTCTAGCTTAACTTAGGCGATTTAACTATGATGAGTCGCAACTCATCAACCACGAATAAGTTGATTTTGTGCTACGACTTTATTGCCCAAGCACAGGGGGCCGGGTCCCCATACACCTCTCACCAATTACCCCACCTATTAGCACACCTCGGTCACCACCCACGCCGGTGACTCTGGTCCCATGCTTTCGACTTGAATACCCGAATCCGACTATACATGGGTCTTGAGAGAGGAGTAGGATTTGTGAGGAGGAGAGGGGAGGTTTTGCACCTGCAGGTATGTCCTTGTATGGCACTTAGTCACTGGAGGGAATTGTTTCCCCTGTTCTGTGAAGGAAGGAAAGAAGGCTTGTGAAGCTAAAGAAGGGTCGTGCCTCTGAAGAAGAGAAGCTAAAAGAGAAGTAAAGAAGAAGAAGCCTTGTGCTTATACTATTAAGTCATCTGGTCATCAGACCCAACATTAGAGTTGGTTGAGAACATTGTTGTTGACAGAGTGAAATCGAGGTTTATAAATGCTACGTCGTAATATAGGTCGAAATCGCTTGAAAACAAATAAAATTTATACTTGAATGAAAGTCTGAGGTCTAACACAGGGAGCAAATAGAAATTCACACACTAATCTCAATAATGTAAATGAGCACAAGAATTTAAACCACAAAATGATATTCAATAAATATTAATCTGTCACATTAGATATTCAACGAATTCTCATGTTTTTTGAGGTAATAAAAAGGTAGAGAAGCTAAAATAATGGTGTTCTTCATGCTAAATTAGTATTTAAGATTGTCTTGTTGTAGTATAGCCAAAATAGCATTTAAACAAATAAATTTTATTACTCGAAAAAGTTCCGAGGTCGAACACAGGGAGCAATATGAAATTTAAATCTCAAGAATTGTAATTTAAAAATAATATAAGCAATATATAATAGAACTCCAAACAATAATGATATAGAAGTGAAAACAGATGTCAATAGCGCAAAAAGAATGAGGTAAAATGGTGATTTGAATAACCAAATACCCCTCACAATAACAACAAATTTCTCAACAGTATCAATCAAATAAAGCCTAGCAATATCAGATGATTGAATGTGTAATCAGAAGGCTTAACCGTCTCGAGCTACAATGTATAGCCCTCTCTTTCTCTTCTCAACCTCTTCTTCTCTTCTCTTCTTTCTCTGCTGCGGCTCTTCTTCTGCGGGTCCTCTTCTCTTCTTCTTTTGCTTCCTTCTCCTTCTTCACATAGGGGAGGGGAACTTCTCAAATTGGCTAAGTGTCAGCCAATGTCCTCTGCAGCAAAACCCTCCCCCTACCCCACGTAATCTCTCCTTCCCTCTCTCTCTTAGGCTCCACCTTCCCAGGGCCTTTCTCAGGATATCGGGTTATCGGGTACACACGTCCAGGGCTGCAAGCATGGTCGTAGCTGAGGAGTGGTTGGCTAAGTGGGTTAACGGATCAGGCTAAGTCTGCGGGCAGAGATCACGAACGAGGCATGCATGGGTGAGAGGGACCTCACCCCATGTTTGGAGGCAAATAGCCACAGACACTTTTGCAATTTATGCGAGCATGGGGGCTAGTCAATTTCCAAGGTGGGACTATCCCACCCTCCTTCCATTGCGCAGTAGTAGCAGTAGCTTCCTTCGTCAAATTGGCACAGAGGACTTGGTCAAAGGTTCCAATTGACCATGCGAGGATACTCCTAGAGGTAATCCGCAGAGCCTGGGACTTTGCCTAGGGTTTGTAGGTGCTTGAAGCGAGCTTCGAGCTTCGCTCAAAGCTTTGGTAATGGCGGTGGAGACCTGGGACCTGCAAGCACGGAAATGGGCTAAGAGCCCCAGTTAAAACAGTTCATAATCTTTGCCGTGAGGTGGGGAATTGAACGGCAATGTTCGTGAGGTGTGGGAATGCGTGAGGTGGCCGGATGGTGATGGAAGGTGAGGTGCGAAGTGCGGTGTTCGGTGGAGCAGTGGGGAGGCTAATAGCCTCGAAGACTAGAGGGCTTTTGCTCTCTGGAACACGGCGGAGGTGTGGAGATGAACGACGGCCGGATTGGTGGAGTGTAGTGGCCGTACGAGCTCGCTGAAGGTACGCCGGCGAGGTTGAAGGCGAAGGGTGACAAGGCGAGTCGGCGATCGAAACAAAGTGGCAAATGTCTAAAAATGAAGAGGGGAAGTCGAGGAGTTGTTTAGAAGGGGAGGTAGACAAAGGGGAGTGGAGTTGACGCTGGTTGAGATGTGGTCGATGCCGGAGACCAAGCTTCTCTAAGAGAGGAGGTCGGTGAGGATGAAGGGGGGTAGGAGCGTCAGCGGGTGCTACGTGATGTGGAAGAAGACAAGGAGGAAGAGTCTGCCACTGGTATTGTGGTCAGACGATGAGGGAAAGCAGGGAGTGTCGCCGAAGCCTGAAGAGTAAATCTGTCGGAGGAGGGGAGAGGAATTTGAGGGATTCTTTAGTTGAATTCAAGCCTGAGGGATTCGGTATGAGCAGGGAGTGATTTTATACACCTCAGGAGGACGGTTAGAGCTTGGGAAGCAAGCTTCCCAAGCTTGGAAAGCTTGCCGGAGTTTGGTAATTTCTTGACACCCAAATCACTCATGCGTTCGCATGAGAGATTGGGTAGGTTTTAGGGCTTAGGATTGGGTCCAAAAGGAAGGAAATTTCTTGACAAACTTTCCTTTCAAATTTGAAAGGGATTCGTTAAGAAATCAGGGAATTCTTTCCTTTTTAAGGTCATCGGAGCAAGTAGGAATAGGTTTAATGGCAGCAGGGACCTGTTTGTGAGAACAACGACAAAGTTAGGGCCCTATTTGAAAGGATTTTGAAAGTTAAGGGCAAAAATGAAATTAGACAGAACCAATTTGCAAACTAGGTTAAGACAAACTCATCTTGGGTCCAAATTTTGGTAAAAACCTAATTTGGACCTAAGGAATCCAATGGTGAAATTGGATTTTAGTTTTGACCATGTTTAACTAGGTAATTTAAGTAAAAATCTAAATTAGGGCAAATGTTTGTCTGTGATTCAATTTTGGGTCAAAATGGATTTTGATGGTCAAATTGAAGATCCTAAACCCTAGAGAATATTTTTATATGAATTTTAAAGGATTTAGGTGAATTTTATATTGATCAAAACCTCAATTAATTAAGCAGGTCAATTTTAGGGTTTCAAAAGTCATTTAATTCCCAAAACACGTGCAAACCCTTTTCTAATTATTCGATCCCACTTGTTATATTTTTAAGACCAATTGACCTTCATTCAACCCTTGAGAAAACTCGTGGTTGTATTGCATTCATGATAAGCTAGTAAAATTACAATTTTAGACCTAGTTTCTTATTTTTCCTTCAGAATGATTATGCAATGACTAGTGACTCTCTGGCGATTATGTAGGAGCATTTATTGACTTAATTGGGTCAAAATGAGCTAGTTATGGCTCATGATGGTGTTCCCATCAAATGGTGATTTAAATCACCAATTATTCTCTAAGCATATATATCAAGCATTCAATCAATGTAAATATCTCAACAGTAATTCTAAAGTATCAAGCCTCAAATCAGTCGTCGGGTCCAATGACCAGACAACTTAACTATCAAATGCTACAGTACTTCCCTAGCACTATTCTTCTTCTTCCTCTTCTCTTCTTTCCTTCTCTGCTTTTCTCCTTTCTTCTTCTTTAGCTTTCCTTCTTCAGCTGCCTTCTTCCTTCCTTCTCTTCTTTACGCACGAGCCTTCTTCTTCTACTATTGTTTCCTTCTTCTCCTTCTGTGCCTTCTCATTTCTTCTCACGCACAAAGGGTGGCCATCTCAAATTTGGCTATGTGTCGCACAGAGCAAAACCCTCCCCTGCCCCACGCTCTCTTTCTTCCTCTCTTCCTCTTTGGTTCCGCCCTCCCATGGCCACTAAAATGACTCGGTGCCCTTTAAGTCAGATAAGACGTCTAGAGTGACAGTCAGACGTCTGTCCAAACGTCTGGACATATGTCCGGACGTCCAAAAGTAGGAAAATATCGTACGTTCTTTTCGCTCTATGCGCAGGTGGTGCACGGAGTCTCTCTCTTCTCCATCCCCTCATCCCGAACGCTAAATCCTTCATATTTAAACCCCCTATCTACACTCCACCCCCCCACCACTCGAGCCATCGCCACCTCCACCTTCTTGTGTTCGGCCACGCCCCACCAGCCTCCCATCTTTACTGCAACCGTGACGAGGAAGGAGAGGAGCAGACGAGGGAGAATGGGGAAGAGCAAGAGCGAGAGAGTGTGAGGGAGTGAGAGAAGAGCGGGGGAGAGGGACGATGTCCGCGGGAGCTTAGTGGAGCTCGAGGAGGAGTTCGTGGGAGGAGGACGCCGGCGAGAAGCTTCTCAAGCTCCTGCAGCTGTCGCTACATCGTCTGAGGGCAGAGGCACGAGTCGGGCAAGCTACGTAGGGGAGATCTGGATACCGGTTTTCCAGTATCAGGCGTCTGGGACGTTGACCAGACGTTTGGAGAGGCATCAGGACGTCCGGAGCTGAAGCCAGACATCTGAAAGCATATTATCACGCGGAGGTGCGTGTTTCGTGCGCTACTTTCCGCCATGCAGACCGTAGCGCAAGAATGTTTGGCTGAAAATAGGTCTGCGATTTCGTACGTAGGTGCAGGGCGTTGGAAAGGCACGCGGTGCGCCTTTCCAGGCACTTTTGGACGTCTGACCACACCGCCAGACGTCCGATGGCACTTCCAGACAACTGGAAGGAAGGTCAGACGTCTGGAACTCTCCTCAGATGGTTGCAGAGGAGTCTGGACATCTGAGGTAGTCGTAGGAAGTGAGAGGTAAGATCTGATGTCTTCTAAGACGTCTAGGACTAGTCCTAGATGTCTGATTTTGGACAGTAACCGTGTTTTTGGCCCGTTCAGGACCCAAACGGAATCGGATCTCCACAAACGAAGTACCATTGTTTTCCACTCGAGTTTTTCTACGTGTTGGTGTTGAGTACCTACTATTTTGAGCTCGTTTGATATAAATTAGTCGCTGGTATAGGTTACCAGCCGGTGGCGTGTTCGGGGCCCGCGGAGATGACAAGATCTACGGTGCAGGCCCTCATTCCTCCCGTGATATCCGGTAGAGTGGTTTAATTCATTTGTTAAGATGTAAATAAAGAATACGCTTACTTAGATTAAATTGATTGAAACTCTAAGATGTGGAATGAACCCTAGGGTAGAAATGTATGAGCCTGATGTTGAGCTATATTGTTCACTTGAGATGCATGTTTAACTAAATTTCTAGCAATGTGTATTAGTTGATTTATGAGTTGCCTTGTCAGATATGAAAACACGAGCTGCCTGCTATGTAATGGAAAAATGGAGAGTTGAATAATATGATACGGATATTGATAAACGAGATAAATATGAGCATGAACCCTATAAGGAATTAGAAGTAGAACTCCTATATATGAAAGGATTCTGGTACGTAGACGAGAAGTGAGCTGGTCCTTGTGTACATGGTACAAGGAAAGCAACTGTCCCTTTTAATGTAGAGGGGGAGCCAGCCACCCCTTCGGTTGAGACCCGGGGTAGGACTGCTCACTCTACATGGACTCCTGTTTAACCCTCGTGTACGAGTATCGAGGTATTCTACTAGTGTAGGGAGGGAGCTAAATGCCCCACGGGGCCCAAGGTTAGGACTAGCCAACATACACCGACTTTTAGGCCTTCTGGGTGAATCAGACTAGACGAACGAGGGTACATGGACTATGGAGGGGTAAGACCCCTATTCTGAGAGGGCGAGGCCCTATACTGTTCCATGCTATACTTTAGGCGTACCTGCTAGCAGAAATGACTGACCGCGTGCCAGTGTGGGGTAGCTACCTGTGCACTTATCACGTGTGCTGTAGTCACCACTACGTCGCAATAGTGACCTCGAGGTGGTTGACTGGGTGTAGGACTACCGCGGGGAACTCTCCCAGCCAAGAGAGCACCATGTGTACCTTCTACTCCACGGAAAAGACTGCAATCAAGATCGTTCCCACGAGGAACAAGCAAGATCAATAAATACTTGGATTCTGTGTGAAATAAATGAACCAGAAATACATATATGAGATAAATAGAAATCAGAATAAAACCTGGTTGCTTTTTTTACTTTACTTGCACATAAATAATGTAACCACCACCACTCTACTCAGCGTTCGTTGACTCTTTCTTTTCGTAACCCTGTTCAGGACCAGGAGTTGAGCAGCCCAAGTTTCTGACTGTAGAGGGTGCTGGGCCCAGCTGAGCCTAGCCGCAGTCGTTTCTATCCAGCCCTTTAGTTTTCTGCTGTTGTAGTGAGTAATAGACATCTATTTTTACTGTTCCTGTTACTTTCTCTATCTTCTTTTCCGTTGTTGTTGTTGTGATGGCATGTATTACTTTGTTAAGACTTTTAGCTCTGTTGTTCCTTTACGTCTTGTTTTTCCTTATGCTTAGTTATATTGCATGTGTGAATGTGGTTTATTTCCTGCTTTTGGTTATTTCTCGTTGGACGACTAAGTCTTTGGATTAGTCAAGATGAGCCAATCTCGGGTCCTGTAAGGATCTGGGAACCAGGTCGTAATAAGATGGTATCAGAGTAAGGTCATCCCGAGAAATGAACCAATTGGTCCGAGAATAACCACTCACGTGCATATAACTAGGATAGCCATCACAACGTATCGCTTTGATATTCGTTTCTGTCTTTTTCTCGATGTAATCCGGTATAGTTGACAACTCTTGTTCTATCTCCTATACCTCCCTGCAGGAGATGCCTCATCGAGGAGTTCCCGAGGCCGGCTGTGGTCATGGTCGTGGACGAGGTCGGAGGGGTGGACACGCCGGACCTGAGGCATCAATTGACCCACCCCTCCTCCTAGGCATTCAAGCCCAGGATCTTGCCTAGCTTATCAGAGACATCATGCGGGAGGAGCTCTAGCAGCCTCCTCGGGTGCCTCTCCTTGAGGACGTGGAGGAGGAGTCCTCGGTGGGACAGAGAGACCGTCGCAGCGTCGAACGAGCAGGAGGGGGAGAGGGTGATCCTCCACCACCCCCACCACCCTCTTACACTTCCGAGAATGAGCCCTCCTTGCCTGGAGGCATGCCTGCTCCTCCGCTGTAGCTACACCATGAGCTTTTTGGTCAATTCTGGAAGCTGAAGCCCCCCTCCTTCAAGGGGGATGAGAGCCTGTCTGAGGCAGAGGACTAGCTGGAGTAGATAGAGAAGGTGTTCGACACCCTTCGCCCTCCTGCAGAGTGCCGCGTGGCCTTTGCCACGTACCAGCTGGAGAGCACAGCACACAGGTGGTGGAGGGCAGTCAGAGGCCAGGAGGGGAGAGAGCCAACGTGGGACCAGTTCGTGGCTCTCTTCTGCAAGCAGTACTTTCCGCAGACCTGGCAGGACCAGAGGAGGCGGGAGTTCCACAGTCTCCACCAAGGGGCAATGACAGTTAGTGCGTACCACACGCGTTTCCTGGAGCAGTCACGCTTCGCCCCAACAGTTGTGTCTACTGAGGAGGAGCACCTGTGGAGGTTTATGGAGGGGCTCTGACCTACGATTCGGGGGTATGTCAAACCCCTGAAGCTGTCCACTTTCTCTTGTGTGGTCAAGATGGCCATGACTTACGGGGAGACCAACTCGATCGCGCGAGCATTGACGATGGACGAAAGAGGCCCTACCAGCTAGAGTATTCATAGGTCCGTCGAGAGAGGAGGCACACGGTGCCCATAAGAGAGCCATCTCATTTTGCGGGGCCACCCTTTGAGGGCCCCAGACAAGGGCCAGTTGCCAACACCAGACCCCCGCCCAGTCGCCAGCAAGAAAATATTGAGGGAGGAGTGATGGGAACACCATCATGAGCCTAACTAACTCTTTTTGACCTAGAAAAGTGAACAAAAACTCCTACATAACCAACCGGAGGTCCTAACTCAATGAATAACCATTCTGAGAGAAAAGCAAGAAACAAGGGGTAAAACTGTAATTTTACCATTGCAGTACAACAACGGGATTTCTCATGGGCTAAACATAGGTCAAATGATCTTAACAAGATAAAAAGTGGGTTGGTTCAAAAAGAAAAGAGTTCATGTGGGTTCTAGGAATTAAATGACTTTTTGTAACCCTAAGACAGACCTACTTGATTTGAAAAGGTTCTGGTCAAAATAAAATTCACTTAAACCCTCTAAAAATCATTGAAAAATATCCTCTATGGTTTATAACCTTCAATTTGGCCCTTAGAACCTATTTTGACCTAAATTGGGATCTCAGTCAAATATTTATCCTAAATTAGGTTTTTGTGTAAATTACCTAGTCAAACATGGTCAAACCTAAAATAAAACTTCACCATTGGATTCCTTAGGTCCCAATTAGGTTTGTACCAAAATTTGGACCTAAGGAAAATTCATCTTGACCTACTTTGCAAACAGGTCCAGCCTAATTACATTTCTACCCCTATCTTTTGAAAACCTCTGCAGAAACCCCTCTAGCTTCTTCCTCGTTGTTTGCAATTAGGTCCCTCTGCCATTATAGCGGAGGGAATCCTACTCCGACGAAAGGCAAGAACTCTTTGATCTCTCAAAGAATCCCCTTCAAAATTGAAAGGGAGATTCTCTGAGAAATCTCCTCCAATGTGAACCCATTGATGAGCCCTAATTCCTACCCAATCTCATATGCAAACGCATGAGAGATTTGGGTCTCTCTAAGTTTCCATCTCCGGCGAAGATTGCCATGCTTGGAAGCTTGGCTTCCAAGCATAAACCCAACCTTTAGGACCTATTTAAGAAACCCTAATTCATTCCGCACCTCCTCAGCTTGGAATTGGGTCGGTCCACCCCACTTTCTTCTCTCCTCGCCGGCCACAACTTCTCCGCAAGCTCCGACGATTTCGCTCCCTCTCTCTCGTCGCCCAACCACAATACCAGTGGTTGGGTTGCCTTCTTCTCATTCATCCGCGTCGGCCGCACCAGCACAGATGCTCCCCTTATCCCTATTGTCATTGTTGCCTCACCTACGGAGAGCTTCATCTCCGGCGACGGCAACACGAGCCAGCTGCCATCCCTGCCTCCTTCGTCCTTAGGTTAGGTCAGACAACTTCTCTCTCCCTCCTCTTCCTGTTCCTCCTCTTTATTTCTTGAAACTATCCCTCGATGCCACAAATCACCACCACCTTCTCCACCTCCATCCAGACCTCTGGAAAGGCATCCCCGCCGCTCCACAACTCCATCCGCCTCGCCAACCACCCCATAAGCATCGCTACACCTCACTAATCCTAAACCCTCACTCCACTCACTACGCCATGCCTCCAGAACACCACCCAAACACACCCACTTTCACGTACGCAAGGTCCCTAGGCACGCACACTCCGGCCACACCACGCCACGCCGACCCTTGCACTACGTTCGCCGTGTCTTGGCGAAGCTCCCTAAGCTTTCTGACAGGGCTGCGAGGCTGTTTTCGTGTGGACAGGTTCAGAGGCCTGCCACCATTGAAGCAAGCAAGCAGCTAGCTTGCAAGCTAGCCCCAAGTCTCTCCACTCCAGGTGGGCAGCCCCAGGTTGTGCGGACTCATCTCGCGCATAGCTCTAGATAGGCAATTGGCACTGAAGACCCCAGTAGCAGCTACAATCAGGGAAGCCTCCTACTACTGGCGCACACGAAGGGAGGTGGGAACATAGTCCCACCTCGGAAGTTGCTGGCATGTTGCAGCGGAATAAATTGAATAAGTGCTACAAGCTCTTCGCCTCCTGACCACGGGGTGATGTCCCACTCACCTCTCACCGCCTCATCTGTGACCTGATCCCCGTGGACCTGACTTGACCCGTATACCCGACCTGCACTCCTCTCCCACCACTACACGCCAGTGGGCCTGGTCTCAGGCGTGCATACCCGACCTGATTACCCGAGAAGCGGCTCTAGGAGAGCGAGCCTAAGAGAGAAAGAGGAAGAGAGATCGCGGGGGTGGGTAGGGGTAGGTTTTGCTCTCTCGCAAAGAAGGAGATGAAGAAGAGGCCAAGGAAGAAGAGGGCGGATGCCAGAGAAGCTAAGGAAGGAGAAGGCAAGGCTGAAAAGGAAGAACTAAAGGTAGAAGAAATAGGTGCTGCCAGAGAAAGAAGAAAAAGAAGAAGAAGAAGAAGATGCTAAAGGTAGAAGAAAGAAGGCTAAGGCACAGAAAGAACAGAGAAGAAAAGAAGAAGGAAGCGGCCAGAGACAGAGATCAGAGAAAAGGAGAAGAGAAGCAGCACTGTAGCAGCCATATTTAAGACGTCTGATTCACAAAATCAGACGTCCATTTTTTTTGTGCTCTTTATATACATTGATATCCAGTGTTCACACTTACATTTTTGCACTATAACTCTGATTTTCATTGCATATTATATTCAATTTTAAAGATGTGCTCTTGATTTTTAAACCCCAATTTGCTCCCTATATTCGACCTCGAATTTAAAACTTCGAGTAATAAAATTTATTTGTTTTCGAGCGATTTCAACTATACTACGACGCATCGATTTAAAAACATTGATTTCACCCGTTAAATAAGGAGGTCGTGTACCCCTCTGCTACCAGTGTGGCCAGCCGGACCACATCAGGAAGGACTACCCATCTAGGGCTGGAGTACAACAGATGCTCCCCGCACCGACCGTTCGAGGCCGAGCTAGCGGTCGTGATCACCAGGCCTGTAGGGGAGGACAGTAGTCACGATGAGGGTACCGGTCAACTGCTGCTCGCCCGACCCAGAGTATAGCTGCTTCGTCTGCACCGAGAGCTGAGGGGCGTATCAACGCCCTAACACACAGAGATGCCAAGGCTTCAGGATCTGTGGTGGTTAGCATTTCTAGCAGATTAATATACGTACTTTTTTATTCTGGCGCCTGATGAGAGGCTCATCATGAACCCTAACTAGCACATTTTGATCCAAATAAGTGTACAAAAGCTCCTACAAAACCTAAGGAAAAGCCTAAATCAAAGAATTCTAAATTTATGAATAAAATAATTCACAAGGGGTAAAACTGTAATTTTACCAATGCAGTACATAGACGGGGTGTATAAGGATCTAAACACAGGTCAAATGGGATTAATAAGAAAGAAAGTGGGATGACCTGATCCGAAAAGGGTTATAGCAACTTCTAGGAATTAAATGACATTCTGTAACCCTGAAACAAATTCACTTTAATTTAGGAGGTTTCAAGTAGGATAAAAATCAACTAAACCCCCTAAAATTCATGGAAAAATATTTCCTAGGGTTTAGAACCTTCAATTTGGCCTTTGGAACCTATCTTGACCTAAATTGAGAACCATACCCAATTTTTGACCTAATTTGGACTTTTGTGCGAATTGACCTATCAAACGTAGTCAAACCAAAAATCAAACTTCACCATTGGATTCCTTAGGTCCAAATTAGGTTTATACCAAAATTTGGACTTAAGGGAAGGCCATCTTGACCTACTTTACAAATTGGTCCTCTTGAATTACTTTTCGACCCTTATCTTTTTGAACCCTTGCATTTTGCCCCCCAGCTTCTTTTTCGTTCTTTGCAGAACGGTCCCTCTGCCACCCCACGCGGCCGCCCATACCTCCGGCGACCTTGCATGGAGGATGGCGCCACACAGGGTATGGGGTTCGCTCTCAGAAACGAAAGGGGGGTTCCCTGCGTCGTCCTCTTTCGTAGGGACCCCCTCCCATGTCCTGCCATCGCCCACTCCTCTCGTGCGAATGCGTGAGAGGAATGGGTCTACACCTCCGGCCAACTCCGGCAAGCTCTCCACGATCTCTCCTCGAAATTCTCCTCTCGCCAGCTGCTATAAAAGGGACGGCAGGGCTCTCTGGTCGTCTCAAGCCTAATTTGGCCGAGGAATTCCCCCAAACTTCATCTCCTCCTCCTCCGGTCAAGTACCCGCAGGCTCCAGTGACCCTTCCTCCTCCCTTTCGTCGCTCTGCTGCCATACATGCAGTAGAGTTCACTCCGCCTCATCCTCCCGCGCCAGGCCGCACCAGCTGGCACCTTCCAGATCCCCCCCTCGTCGCCGTTACCCCCCTCTGGGCATCTTCGTCTCCAGCGTCGGCAGGCACGCGCCGAGCACCTCCTCCCCCCCCCCCCTTCGTCAGTTAAGTAGGTGAAACTCTTCCCCATTCTCTCTCTTTTATTTCCCCCTTTATTAATTTGTTGTTTCCACCCACTGACCACCACGGTCCATCGCCACCTTCTCCATCTCCGGCCACCCTCCGATGAGGCGTTCCTTCCACTCAACGCCTCCATCCGCCTCGCCAGCTACCCATTAAGCACCGCGACACCACACTGACCTTAAATTCACACTCCATTCACCACGCCACACCTCCAGAACACCCCCCGACCACACCCACTCTCACGCACGCAGTGTGCCCTAGGCACACAGCCACAGGCACTCTCGCATCTCGCCGACCACCGCTGCACACTTGCCACACCTGTGCGAACCTCCCTGAGCCTTTTGACGTGGCCACGAGGCCGTTTTATTATTTTTAGGACCCAGGTGCTCACCGCCATTGTCGAGCGAGTGAAGCTTGCTCGGGAGCTTCACCCAGGCCTCCTCATCCCAAGCAGTAGGTCCCAGGTCCCGCGGAACCTGCTTGTGCACACACTCAGGTTCAAAATTAGGGTCGCAGGCCTCTGCCGCTGCCCCAATTGGATGAACCCTCTTCCTGCAGAAGCTCGAAAATGAAGGTGGGACTTTAGTCCCATCTCGGAAGTGTGTGGGCGGCGCCCACACATAAATTGAAAAAGTCACATAGGCTATTCGCCTCGAAACACTGGGGTGAGGTCCCTCCTCACCTATCCACCGGGTCTCGTCCACGGCACTGCCCAGGTGGACCTGACTCGCGACCCGACTACCCCCACTCCTGAGCACTCCTCGCGCACCACACCCACGCCGGTCCAAAGAGAGATTCAGAGAGAGAGAGACACGGGAAAGGGTAGGGGTAGGTTTTACGTCGCGTGTGTGCAGGGAACAGGTGAGGAAGAAGAAGAAGAGGAAGAGCAAGCGGCGAGGACTTAGCTGCAAAGCTCTTGCAGTAGAGAACAAGAAGAAGAAAGGAGAAAAAGGAAGGGAAGCGGCGAAGACTTGGCCGCTAGAAGCAAGAAGAAGGTGAAGGAGAAGCCGCAGTAGCCGAAGAAGAAAGAAGAAGAAGAAAGAAGAAGGAGGCACTGTAGCAACAGGGCCGATAAGGCATCTGACTAGAAGAATCAGACGCCCAGAGCAAGGAAAGGATGAAAGAGAAGAAGAAGAAGAAGGAAGGAGCTGCTGAAGAGAGAAAAAGGAGAAGAAGACGCAGAAGAAAGAAGAAAGAAGAAGGCAGAGAAGCTAACTGAAGAAGAGAAAGAAAAGAAGAAGAAAGAAGGAGAAGAAGCTGCTGAAAGAAAAGAGAGAAGAAGAAGAAGCCAAGAGAAGAAAAAGAGAAATTTTTGCTCACTCTCTCTCTTAAATTCTTGTAACAATATTGTAAACTTATATGTTTTTAGAATGACGTGTGCTCCCTAAGTTCGACCTCGGGATAATCTAAATCTCGAGTAATAAATAAATTGAACTGGTGACCATTTTTTGCAATATACTGCAACGGATATATCATTATAACACCTCCAAGAGCGAGAAACAGTGCGCCAGAGCCACCCACTCTTTCGTCACTACGAGTTTTGCCGTCAGTTTGAGGTAGGCAGTGTATTGTTAGAGGTTTCATTCATGATCACGGGACCAGGTGGACAGTTGTTTGTAGCCGAGGAGGTCTACATGGACTTCGAGGACAACTTAGGGGGACACATCCTCCCAGTTGACCTGATTGTGATTCAGATGGAGGACTTTGGCGTGATCCTAGGGATGGATTGGCTGTGGACCCAACTAAGGTAGAGGCCGTACTCAGGTGGGAGAGGTCACGCGCAGTGACAGAGATACGTAGCTTTCTGGGACTGGCAGGTTACTACCGGCGGTTTATCAAAGGATTCTCTCAGATCGCGCATCCCATGACTCAACTGACCCAGAAGGACGTGCCCTTTGCCCGGATGGATGAGTGCGAGGCGTGTTTCTAGGAGTTGAAGGAGAGGTTGACTTCAACTCCTATGCTTACCATCCCAGATAGTAGTGGCAGTTTCGTGGTTTACACCAATGCTTCATTGCAGGGGTTGGGGGGTGTGCTCATGCAACGGGGTCACGTTGTCGTTTACGCTTTACTGCAACTGAAGCCCCATGAGCATAGCTACCCTACTCATGACTTAGAGCTGGCAGCAGTTGTCTTCGTGCTGAAGACATGGTGGCACTACCTTTACGGTGAGACTTTTGAGATCTTCACAGATTATAAGAGCCTCAGGTACTTATTTGACCAGAAGGAGCTCAACATGAGACAAAGACGTTGGTTAGAGCTCCTGAAGGCCTACGACTGTGACATCTCCTACCACCCAGGGAAGGCCAATGTGGTGGCCGACGCCTTGAGTCGGAAGGCACCCACCCACTTAGCCAGCTTACAGGCACAGAGTTGGAGACTCCTGGAGGAGGTGGGCAATTGGCTACCCTGGAAGTCACAGAGGTACTGTGGGGCAGTGACAGTGATGCGACAAACACGACCAAAGCTGATAAACTGCATCATCGTAGGGCAGATGGCCGATCTGTACTTACAGACACTGCGGGACAGAGTGTTAACAGGGGACACGATGCAGTTTGGGTGATTGTAGACCGGTTGACGATGACGGCATGGTTTCTGCCAATCCGAGTCACCTTTAGGCCAGCACAGCTAGTAGAGCGATACATTAGAGATGTGTTGCACCTGCACGGAGTTCCTCCTAAGATCGTATCCGACAAAGATACTCATTTCACTTCTCAGTTCTGGGTAGAGTTCCAGCAAGCCTTGGGGACGCGTCTGAGGTTCAGTACAGCCTACCACCCCCAGATCAACGGGCAGTCAGAGCACATGATATAGACACTTGAGGACCTCCTACATGCCTGTATACTAGACTGGAGAGGCTCCTAGGAGGAGCATTTATCCCTGACAGAGTTTGCATACAATAAAAACTATCATTCGAGCATCGGCATGGCACCTTACGAGGCTCTGTATGGGAGGAAGTGTATTGCACCCTTGAGTTGGGTCGAGGTGGGGACCAAGTGGGAGGTTGGTCCCAGGTTGATACGGCAGAGTCAGGAGGTGATAGAGTAGATTCACAAACGACTTCGCACTGTTAGGAGCAGGCATAAGAGCTATGCCGACAATAAGTGCAGAGAGGTGCAGTTCAAGGTTGGGGATCACGACTTTCTCCGTGTTTCACCCATGAAGGGCTTGCAGCGTTTTGGGGTGAAAGAGAAGCCTACACCAAGGTTTGTGGGGCCCTTTGAGGTCCTGGAGTGGGTAGGACCCATTGCTTCCAGCTGCCCTTCCTCCCCAGCTTTCTGGAGTGCACGACGTGTTCCATGTGTCCAACCTCAAGAAGTACGTCGCCAATCCTAACCACTTTCTGAGCCATGAGAGCATCGAGGTAGGGGACTACCTGACCTATCCCGAGAGGCCAGTACAGATATTAAACAGAGCCGTCCGGAGCCTGAGACAAAAGCAGGTACCACTGGTAAAGGTTCTATGGAGAAGCCGGCAGTACGAGGAGGTGACTTGGGAGCCTAAGGCGACAATGCAAGAGTGGTACCCGGAGCTTTTTGAGGGTAATCTCTTTGGAACTACTTTGGTCCGCTTTAGGTTTGTTATGCGCTTTTACATTACTTTTCCGCACCCTACTTGGCTCAAGCTTCGGGGACGAAACTTCTTTTAAGTTTGTTATGTTGAAATGTCCCGGTGCCCTTTTAGTCGGATAAGACGACTGGAGTATCAGTCAGACGTCTGAACATATGTCTGGACGTTCGAAAGTAGGAAAATATCGTACGTTCTTTTCGCTCTGCACGCGGGCTGCACGTAGAGTCTTTCTCTCTCCTCCATCCCCGAACCCTAAATCCTTCCTATTTAAACCCCCATCTACACTCCACCCCCCCACCACTCGAGCCACTGCCACCTACACCTTCTCATTGCGTTCGGCCACACCCCACCAGCTTTACATCTTTGTTGCAACCACGGCGAGGAAGGAGAGGAGCTGGCGAGGGAGAACGGGGAAGAGCGAGAGCGAGAGAGCGCGGGGAGTGAGAGGAGAGTGGGGGAGAGGGACGACGGTAGCGGGAGCTCGGTGGAGCTCGAGGAGGAGTTCGTGGGAGAGAGGAGGACGACGTCGGGGAGCTTCTCAAGCTCCTGTAGCTGCCGCTGTGTCGTCCGAGGGCGAAGGCGCAAGTGGGGCAAGCTACGCAGGGGAGTTCTGGATACTGGTTTTTCAGTATCATGCATCTGGGATGTCGACCAGACGACTGGAGAGGAATCAGGACGTCCGGAGTTGAAGCCGGACGTCTGAAAGCATATTATTGCGCGGAGGTACGTCTTTCCTGCGCTACTTTCCACCATGCAGACCGTAGCGCAGGAATGTTTGGCTGAAAATAGGTCAGCGATTTCATACGCAGGTGCAGGGCATTGGAAAGGCACGCGGTGCGCCTTTCCAGGCGCTTTTGGACGTCTGACCACATCGCCAGATGTTCGACGGCACTTTCAAACGACTGGAAGGAAGGTTAGACGTCTAGAACTCTCCTCAGATGGTTGCAGAGGAGTCTGGACGTCTAAAGCAGCCACAGGAAGTGAGAGGTAAGATCTGACATCTTTTAAGACGCTTAGGACTAGTCGCAGATGTCTAATTTTGGATAGTAACCGTGTTTTTGGCCCGTTCAGGGCACAAACGGAATTGGATTTTAACAAACGAAGTACCGTTGTTTTCTACTTGAGTTTCTCTACGTGTTAGTGTTGAGTACCTACTATTTTGAGCTCATCTGATGTAAATTAGTCGCTGGAACAGATTACCAGCAAGTGGCGTGTTCAGGGCCTGTGAAGACGACGAGATCTGCGGTGCAGGCCCCCATTCCTCTCGTGATACCTAGTAGAGTGGTTTAATTCATTTGTTAAGATGTAAATAAAGAATATGCCTACTTAGATTAAATTGATTGAAACTCTAAGATGTGGAATGAATCCCAGGGTAGAAATGTATGAGCATGATGTTGAGCTATACTGTTCACTTGAGATGCATATTTAACTAAATTGCTAGCAATGTGTATTAGTTGATTTATGAGTTGCCTTGTCAGATATGAAAACACGAGCTGGTTGCTATGTAATGGAAAAATGGAGAGTTGAATAATATGATCCGGATATTCATAAACGAGATGAATATGAGCATAAACCCTACAAGGAATTAGGAGTAGAACTCCTGTATATGAAAGGAATATGGTACATAGATGAGAAGTGAGCTAGTCCTTGGGTACATGGTACCAAGGAAAGCAACTGTCCCTTTTAGTGTAGAGGAGGATCCAGCCACCCCTTGGGTTGAGACCTAGGGTAGGACCGGTCACTCTACACCGACTCTTGTTTGGCCCTCGCGTACGTGGCACCGAGGTGTGCTACTAGTGTAGGGATGGAGCTAGCCGCCCCACGAGGCCCGAGGTTAGGACTAGCCAACCTACACCAACTTTCAAGCCCTCTGGGCAAAACAGGCTAAACGAACGAGGTTACATGGACTGTGGAGGGGCAAGACCACTGTTTGGTTCTAACGGGCGAGACCCCTATTCTGAGAGGGCAAGGCCCTATACTGTTCCATGCTGTACTTTAGGCATACTCACTAGTAGAAACGACTGACCGTGTGCCAGTGCAAGGTAGCTACCCATGCGCTTATCACGCATGTCGTAGTCACCACTACGTCGCGACAGTGACCTCAGGGTGGTTGATTGGGTGTAAGACTACTGCGGAGGACTCTCCTAGCCAAGAGAGCACCACGTGTACCTTCTACTCCACGGAAAAGATTGCAATCACGATCGTTCCCATGAGGAATAAGCAAGATCAAGAAATACTTGGATCCTGTGTGAAATAAATGAACCAGAAATACATAGATGAGATAAATAGAAATGAGAATAAAACTTGGTTGCTTGTTTTACTTTACTTGCACATAAATAATGTAACCACCACCACTCTACTCAACGCTCGCTGACTCTATTTTTTTGTAGCCCTGTTCAGGACCAGGAGTTGAGAGCCCGAGTTTTCGGCTACAGAGGGTGTTGGGCCCAGCTGAGCCCAGCCGTAGTCGTTTCTTTCCAGCCCTTTAGTTTTCTGTTGTTGTAGTCAGTAATAGACATCTATTTTTACTGTTCCTGTTACTTTTTTTCTTCTTTTCCATTGTTGTTGTTATGATGGCATGTATTACTTTGTTGAGACTTTTAGCTCTGTTGTTCCTTTACATCTCGTTTTTTCTTATACTTAGTTATATTGCATGTGTGAATGTGGTTTATTTCCTGCTTTTGGTTATTTCTCGTTGGACAACTAGATCTTGGGATTAGTCGAGACGAGCCAGTCTCGGGTCCTATAGAGATCCAAGAATCGGGTCGTAATAGCCACAATCAAGGTAGTCGGGTATATGGGTAGAGCGTATCCGGGACCAAGCTCACCGACATGGGTGGTGAGCGAGGAGTGCTTAGGTTAGGTGGGTTATCGAATCGGCCAGACCCCCGTGTAAGGTGTCGCGGGCGAGGCACGTGAGGGGTGCATGCGGGGACCTCACCCCCTATGCTTGCTGTGGCAATAAGCCTAAGAGAAAAATTCAATTTATGCGAAGTGGTGCGGCTGTCAGTTTCCGAGGCGGGCTATAGTCCCACCCTTCCTTCGCATGTGCTACGCTGATGCCTCTCCGTTTGATTACACCTACTGCTGGGGGTATTCCCCCCAATTGGAGTCCTGAACGCCTTCCTTGAGCAAAGCCACAACGCTTGGGACTTCACCTGGGGCTCGTGATGCCTGGAGCAAGGCTTCAAGCTTCGCTCGAAGCTTTGTCAATGGCGGTGATGACCTGCTACCTAAAATGAAGAACACGGCCTCTCGACCTTCTTAAATAGGTTCAGGAACTTCGCTGGGATGCGGTGAGGGTGTGGGTGGCGATGGCGAGCTGCAAAGGTGGTCGTAGGTGGCTGGCAAAGGCGGAACTGAAGATCTGGAAGTGGGTTGTTCGGTGTGGAGGTGGAGTGGGTAGTAGGCCTGAAAAGGTTAGGGTTTTTACTCTAGGGGCCATGGCGGAGGTTTTGGCAATTTTGGCGAGGTATTTGGGATAGTGGAGTGGGCGGAGGACCTCGCCGGAGGCTTGGTCTGAGCGGAGGAAGGTGAAGGTGGTCGATGTGATACAACAGTTGAAATGAAGTGTGGTTGGTGTGTAAATGAAGTAGAGGAGTTAAGGAACTTACTTAGGTGATTGGCAGATGAAGAGGGGCAGAGGTGATGCCAGTTGTGATATGGTTGGTGTCGGAGACGAAGGTGACTCCGGTGGGGGAAGAACGGCGACAATGAAGGGGATAGAAGTACCCGCTGGTATGGCGCGACGAGGAGGAAGATGAGGGAGGCAAATCCGTCATCAGTATTACGAATGGATGAGGAATGAGGACGAAAGAGGTCGTTGGAGCTCAAGGAGACTTTCGACCAAAAGAGGGAGGAGGATTATGGGGAGTTTTCAGCCAAAATCGAGCTTGAGTTCAGCCAAGCCCTGGACATGCCTAAATAAGGATTAGGAGGTCGATTTGAGCCTGAAAGCCAAGGTTTCAAGCTAGGAATGCTCATTGGAAAAGGAGACCCATCTCTTTGAAGGATTTGCATGAGAGATTGGGCGAGATCTAGAGCCTGAGAATTGGCACAAAAGGAAGGTAATTCCTTGACGAACTTTCCTTTCAAATTTGCGAGGGATTCGTCAAGGAATCAAGGAGAACATGCCAAATTTAGGTCGTTGGAGTTTGTAGGAATAGGATTCATGGCAGCAGGGACCTTTCTGTGAAGAAGACAAAGAATTTGGGGGCCTTTTTGTAAGATATTCAAAAGTTAAGGGCATGTATGTGAGAGAAAAGAATCAGACAGGATCAAATCGCAAACTAGGTCAAGATGATCTCAGATTGGGTCCAAATTTTGGTACAAACCTAATTTCGATCCAAGGAATCCAATGATGAAGTTAGATTTAGGTTTTGACTTCTTCTGACTGGGTAATTTATGCAAAAATCTAAATTAGGGCAAATGTCAATCTGAGACTCTATTTTGGGTCAAGATTGGTTATGATGGTCAAATTGAAGGTACAAAACCTTAGAGAATATTTTTCTATGAATTTTAGAGGGTTTAAGTAAATTTTATCCTGACCATAACCTTAGTTAATTAAGTGGGTCTATTTTTAGGGTTTCAGAAGTCATTTAATTCTTAAAACACGCGAAACCCTTTTCTATATGTATTAACCCACTTGTTGGATATTTAAGACCATTTAACCCTTAATTACCCCCTGGAAAAACCTGTGGTTATTCTTCATTCAAGATATGATGGTAAAATTACAGTTTTACCCCTGTTTTCATGTCTTTCTCTTAGAATGATTATGCAATGAACTATGGCTCTCTATCAGTTATGTAGGAGCCTTTATTCCTTGATAATGACTAAATTGAGCTAGTTATGGCTCATGATGGTATTCCCATCAACTGTGGCATTATTTGAGGTACTGTTGCGTTATTTAAGTATTATGGTTGATATTAAATTGAGATGCATGCTTAAATGTGGATCTAAAAGGTGATTTAAATCACCACTTTTTAGGATCATTTCCATTATTTTTGTCTCACGGAATTCTTGTAATACTCTTGATTATTATTAAATATCATTTGAGTAGATTGTTATTCATTGAATATCTCTATATTTTCTATGGTTATTATGCTCATTCATTTTAATTAAAAATTAGTGCGTGAATTCCACATATGCTCCAAGCGAATGACCTCGAACTTCATTTCTTGATTCTGAGTTTATAAATTTTATTTGTTGAGAGCTATTTGTCAACTATACTACAACGCATTTCCTAAACTCAACGGAAAGCTTGATAACATTTTTGCACCATTGCCGGGGAGCAACGCGCAATTCACTGCTATTCTTATTTTACTTGATTCTATTTGAGCACTAACTTGCCCTATTTATTTTCTTGTGATTTTGCGAGGTACATCACAAGAAGATCTTCCGCGTAAATTAGCCACTCCCAAGGTAGGTAATATCTCTTCTTCCCTAATCTCCTAATCCTTGGAAGAGAGAAAAGGAAACAAAACTAATTAGGATTCATCTACCTTACTTTTCTAGTAAATATCACTTAAAAGGCAAGTTTCCTGATTCAGGAAAAAATTCATATCTGATTGAAGAATGAGACGATTCTGCTTAGAGATCCCTACCTTGATTTTCTGTACCTACTAGGGATTTATGCTTAATTTCTGATCATCTTTGACTACTCACCTTCTTGTTTAAGTTCAAGGTGTACATCTTGAGATTTAATTGGACTTGAAATAGAGCTAATTAAGGGTTTCTACATTAGGGTTTTGAAGTATTAGTTCACACTTTCCTAGTTTAAAGGAAATTAACCCTCCCTCATTTGTGTGCTACCCAAGAGCTTGTTTGAAAAGATCTAATCAAGAAGAACCATAAAATCAGGCCCTAAATTTCACTTGAACCATAAAATTATGGACCTAATAACCTAAGAGTCAATTCATGGTGATTTCTGGATCTTGATCCAGATTTCATCCTCCATCTTTTAGGGCAGGTCAGGTGAAGTTGACCTACATTGTGGGCCAATCAACCTCCAAATTAGGTCATAAGACAAATCAATTTCTAATTAAGTGAAATTCAAGGCACTAATTAGGCTAAAATTGGTAGACTTAAGGTCTTAAGTTCGTACATTTTAGTCTACTTGGAACCGTAATGACAAGGAAGGTCTGATGGGGGAAACAATATAACCCGTAGGGATGCTCTACCGTGTAGGAGTCTTTACGGGGCTCTCCCTCCTTGGCTACCCAGGTAATTCTCGGGTGTGCAGATTTCTGATTCAGAGGTATCATCCACCTCGAAACAGCCTTAGTCATCTAAAAATCTTTGGGTGCTTTGATTGGGTCCAATTTATATCAAGTCCTTCATCCCTTCTATAGAGCACATACATAGGAAGGTCATTAGGTTTTTAACCTAAGAGACCTCATTAGATCTTCTATAGAGATTTCTAATCTAATCTGGTTACTTTAATGTGAACTTGAGTTTGATTCTACATCCTGATCCACCACCTAATTTGAAAATACAACCTGGCAATTTAGGAAGACCAATTAGGAAACCTGAATCCCTAATGATCATAAAAGACAAAGTGATTGAGGCTGCCCTTAAATACCTTGAAGATTATCCAGCCAACATGATTCAGGTTAATGTCCCAAAAACAACAAAATTCATTATGAACTGTGTTAGTCTACTACTTACTCAACTAAGAAATGGTTCTACCCAAGAGACCCTCATACTAGATGTTGAGAGTGGAAAACTACGCGATCAAAGTTAGATTTGAAAAGCCCATCGTTGTAGTTCGATTTACGAAGGAATTTGTCAACAGATAAATTTATATCAAAACTTTAAGAATTCCAGGTCGAACACAGGGAGTTGATTCAAAATCACATTTGTTTAATTGTCACAAAGCAGATTAGCTAATCAAATTGAATCTAAATTAGCTATCTACTTAAAGAATAAAGAATAGAAGACAGAGAGAGAATATTACAAATAAAGAGAAAATAAAAATAGAATAAACATGGATTTCATTAACACAAGTTGATATTCATTACAATCACAACTACACACTACACTAGAAAGCAGGAAATCTACACTAGAAAGTGGGAAATCTATACTAGAAAGCAGTAAAAGAGAAGATAGAGAGAAATTATCCTCCTTGACGGCTGCTTGGAGGATGAGTCGGACGGGGCGATGCCTGGAAGACAGAGGACGAAGCGGGGAGAAGGAGAATGAAGTGGGAGGAACCAGGGGTGAGGCAGGGCGTCATCGTCATTGCAGGATCCACTTCCCGAATGGAGTGAGAGGACAATCGCAGGATGCTCGACAAAGTGGGGAGATGGTGGAAAAAATTCTAATTTTTACTCTAGAGGAGCATCCCAGGTTTGGGATAAGCTCTTAGAGCTTTAGAGGGGGTGAGAGAAGAGAGGAAGGGATGAAGAAAGTGTGGGGGTTGTAGGGCCTTTTATAGGTGAAGATTGGAGGGGGCAAATAGGTCTTTACACTTTAAAACATTAAATCAGGGTCATTAGTGACGAATAAAACTGTCACTAAAGCAGAGATCATGGGCGTAGCTATCACACACACCATGCCTCCTCCTCTCCTGCACCTCAACGCACGTGCACGTACGTGCCTTCTCAGCCATCCAATCTCGAGATCAGACAACTTAGGATGCATGCACCCGCTCGTTGCTTCAACGCCTTAACGCATGCGTACGCCAACTCTCAGCCGTCCATTGTTGAAACGTCGGAGGACTACTCTATCGGATTTGGTTTTGAAAACCTGTCATTGTAGTTTTAATAGCGAAGAACTCGAGTTCAACAAATAAAATTTATACTGGAATAGAAATCTCGGGTCGAACTCAAGGAGGCTACGTCGATCGAAATTCGCAATTATATTTTTTTTAATGTTTTTGTTTAAAGAGTGGAGTAATTACAATGATATGAAATAACTATAGACAATAAAAGAAAGAGAGAGAGATAAAACATCCATTTGAAGTTGCCAACTATTTGTACAATGAAGAAAGCGAGAAATTACACTAGAAAGCAGGAAAACTATTACAACTAGAAAGCAGGAAAATTCTACTCTAGAAAGTAGGAAAAAGGAATGGGAGAGAGAAGTTATCCTCCTCGACGATCGCTTGGAGGACGAGCTGGACGAGACGATGCCTGGAAGACGAGGAACAGAGGGGGAAGAAGGAGGTCAAGGCAGGAAGAATGGGAACGAGGTAGCACGTCATTGTCGTCACGGGATCCGCTTCTAGAATGGGGGTGAAAAATTGATTTTATCTCTTGAGGAGCATCCCGAGTGTGGGACAAGCTTCTCTTGAGCTTTGGAGAGGGAGAGAAAAGAAGGAAGGGATGAGAAATTCGTATGGAGTGGGTCTCCTTTTATAGCTGCAAGGAGTAGGGGCATTTTGGTCATTACAATTTAAAAAATATTAATTCAGGACCTTTAGTAATGGATAAATCCTTCACCAAAGGCCTCAACGTGGCCTTCGTGGGTGGCGTTCGCATGCCTGCTCGCCTTCCGTGCCTAAAACGCGCGCCCACATTCTTTAAATCTTAGCCGTCCGATCGTGAGATCGGACGGCTTAGATCTCTCCTCGTCGCGCCTCAACTGTGCGTGCCTACGTGTGCGATCTCGCGTCAAGCAGGGGCGTCTGATAGCACGTGCAGCCGATTGGATGATCTGGACTGTTCGCCACTGATCGTACAATCGAGATTAACCACGCGCATGCCACTGATTGCGAGTCGTACCCGCACCTTGCGTTCACGCAACGCTGCTCGACCACTATGCTATCACCGCCTCTTTGTCGCATTTACATTTCAAGCGCGTGCACCTTGCAACCGTTGGATGAGCATCCAACGGTGGAGAAGCATCGGTCAGATGGGCTGAGGCGGTGATAAACACCAGTTTATCATCATTTTTATGCTTTAAAACTAACCTAGCTCTTAGGATTTTACTCCGCAAACGGGTTTTTGGGCTGCATTTAGGCATAAATTAGGATAGGCATGCATTGCATTTTTTATTGTTGTTTTAATGTGTTTTTGTGAGTGTTAGGGATGTACAGATTCACAGATCCCTAAAACCCTAGCACTCAAGAAGGCAATTGGTGAAGGAGAAGCCCAGACTAGTTGGAACCCAGCTTGATCCAGCTCACCATAGCTGGAACCTAGCTTACTTGAACTAGGGTTAGCTCATCCCAGCTCCATTCAGCTAATCTCAGCTGGATGGCAGCTCAAGAGAGTTCACCTTAGCTCACCCTAGCTCAAGTCAGCTCAGATCCAGCTCAACTTAGCTGAGTCTAGCTCACCTCAGCTCCCACTAGTTCACAGGGAGCTCTAGCTAGCTCAGCTGAGTTGACAGGAGTTCACCCCAGCTCAGATCCAGCTACATCCAGCTCCACTCAACTCCAGCCAGCTGAAGAAGAATTCATCTCAGCTCAGGAAGCTCAAGTCCAGCTCCTGGGGATTCAGCTTAGCTCATCTCAGTTGAGCTAAGCTACCTTAGCTGCCTCAACCAGCTTGATTCTCCCTGATAGCACCAGACCTAGCTCACCTCAGCTCATTTTGGTAGAAGCTAGCTCACTTTAGCTTGGCTTAGCAACTAGCAAAGAACTAGCAAGCTAAGCTAGCTAGAGTAGCCCCATGCCAGCCTCTTCAGCAGCAGCCAGCTCCAGCTCCAACTCCAGACTTTTTCTCCTCAGCTCCTCCCTCCAAACCCTAGCTCCAACACCTTCTCCTCTACTCCTCCATTAGCTAAGCTAGCTTAGCTTAGCTTAGCTTAGCTTAACTATGCTCCAACTTCCTTGGCTTGTACTACCCCAAAAACCCACCTACCAACTCCACCCAACTAGCTCCACCTAAGCTCCACATAAGCTAACCTACTTGGCACCAACCTAACCTACCCACCACCTCCAAAAGACACCTAAAAGTGGCGCCAAAAACTACCCATAACCACCCCTTAGTGGCGCCACTTTTCCCTCCAAAATCCCCCCTCATCTCCACCACACAATCCCCCATGAATCCATCTCCACCATCCACCTAACTCCCCTTCTAGAAGACCCCATGTTGGCGCCAACATGGGGGTGTCTCTCCACCACCAAAAGACACCAACACCACCATAACCACCCCCTTTAACACCCCTTGGGTTGGCGCCAACTCACCCTAGCCATAGGATCACCAACCACCCTCATCCTTCCATCCTAGCCCTCCATTTCAAGGGGCACCTTAACCCCCCATCCTATTCTATAAAAAGCCACCACCTACCACCATTTTGGAGCATCCTCCCTTAGTATATTTTCTACCTAAACCACCTATACCTACGGCCAAGAAGAAGGAGTAGAGAAGGAGATTAAAGGGGCACATCACCAGCCCTTTTGGTGCCTTCTTCTCCCCACTCTCTTCAACTTGAGCCACGCCAAGGAGGAGGACTCTCCCACTTCAAGGAGGACGACCAGGCAAAGGAGAAAAGCTTAGGGTGGACGTCCACCCTTGGAGAGAAACTTAGGGCACGCCCCCTTAGGGCTTGCCTCGGAGGTCATCACTTTGGCGGGAGTACTGCAAGGAAGGAGTTGAAGGATTCTTTTCAAGCTTGGGAGCCACCAACCTTGGAGCAAGAAGCCCTCTTCTTCACCATCTATCTAGAGGATTGGTGTTTTATTTTCTTATTTGCAATTTTCTAGTAGTACAAGCTTTCCTCTACTAGGCCTTTTGTAAAACACTTTATCAATTATCTAGTTGCCTTCTTTGCAATTTTTTTTGTTTGCATTTCTATTAGCTTATTTTCAGCATTCTTCACTTCCTCTCCCTAATTATTCTAGGCCTCCACTTGCTTAGAGTGAGCTTAGGGAGAGGCTCTACTTGCCACTTTAGAGTAGTTTACTTAATTGGAAGTGTAAACACTTTTCCCACCATAATTTCGCATGTTGCCTTAGTTCAAAAACAAAAAAAAAATGGTATATTGAAAATTACCAAAAGAAAGTTGAGATATATTCCAAGAGAATCAATTTTGCAACCATATTGCCTCCTTGGACGACCCTAGATACTTCCCTATCTGGGATTATAAATTTAAGAGCGAAAGCGGATTTACGCGTTACAACGACGTATTTTAACAAACCGCGTAAAATCGCTATCAGGCGGGTGCTTGCGGCCAGTTGAGTGGCTGAGATGATGCCACGTGGCGTCATCTTGGTCGTCCATTTTCTGAGTGATGTAGATGGTGCCACGGGTATTGGATTGGATCGATTTTCGCGCTGTTAGGCTGCGATCGTCGATCCGAATCCATCAGTGTGGTCGGATTTGTCGTCTAAGGTGCGAATTAACACCATCTTGGCCCTTGATCTTCTAGGGTTCCTCGATCTCTATCTGAAGCTACGGATGTCCGATCAGGGTGATCTTGGAGTCATTGAACTCCAATCGTCGCCCTGATCAGATCCGTACGGTTGGATCTTCGATCCAAGGCCCCAATAAAAAGTCATCATGTCCTTGACCATAAAAAGGAGATAATTACTGTATAATTTATACAACTTAATCTAAATGCATGATTATGCATGTTATACACTATTTACAATGTGTAATGCTAATGTGACACTAAGAACATGCATTAATAGACATTTTAGGCTAATCAGATGTATGCACATCACACTCCCATGCCTATCTTTTTCTAGTCCCTATCAAAAACTACATGCTATTTATAAAAGAATTAGGTTGGATTACTTGGGCATAAGTTATTTTCAACATTAAGAAATTTTTTACTTAGGATCTGAACTTTCAAAGACACAACAGCGCCTGGGTATCTGCCAAAATGCAGACCGCCTCAAGCCCTCACATTATTCAAAGAAAGTTTTCTTTTTCTCTTTTTCTTCTTTTCTGATTTTTTTGGATTTTTGAGTTTAGGGTTAAAGAGTGGCTTTCTACGGCCATTCAACCCACCCAAGATTTGATGAGAACCTTAAGTTCTAAGCATCTTATTGTGAATGTGATAGACTTGTTCATCATCAATTAGAACGGACTTCAGGTTTCTACGCCTCTAAGTGACCTTAAAAAGAGAGTTCTGCCTAAAGGTGTATCTTTATGACCAATAGCTTTCTCCCTACTTTTATTTTTATGGGGTCAACACAAGGGTGAATCCAGTGTATATCTCCCCAGTTTATTCTACTTCTTCGCTTCTTCCTAAGCGTTTTGGGAATTTTCAGTGCATTTCATGAGCTGGGTTCTGGACAACTAGTTGATGAGTTGTTACCACCGACAACTTGCCAACCATACTCGTGCGGTGAAGTGCGGTTTATTTATTTTCTTTTCCTTTTCTCCTTTTCTTTTTCTTTTTGACTTTCTTTTTCTTTTTATTTTTTTTTTAAGTAGGTGGCTTCCCTGGTCTAAGATTTACCTAAAGGCAGCAAGAAGAGAATGGTCCAGTGACTGGCCTCTGGACAACCTACCTATGGGCTGTTACCCATGATAACTTGCTAGCCATATCACCCTAGAAGGTTCATTAGCTACCCAATTTCTGTTAAAATCGCCGATCAACAAGTCAATGAAAAGATAGTGTGTAGATGCTTTAGACTTAAAGTTCCCTCAAATCAGAGGGTCTGTACTTATCACCCAAACTTATTTAATCAAATTACAATAGAATTAAGATGGCGAGGACTCAAAATAAATCCACATTTTAGTGGATACATGGGCATATTAAGCCCAAAGACTTGAAGGGTCTTTGTGTTCAGATCCTAATGTCCAAGTATTCCTTCCTAATTCAATTTTCTTTTAATGTATATATAATAAAATGATTCAAAAATGAATCCACCCCCTCATGCCTAGCTGATGCAATGTCCACAATGAGAAAAAGAGACATGAAAGAAAGGGTAGAGTATGAAAGATATCACCTGAATATGAAACTCGGGTCAGCTTTGTGTCATATGTACAACTGCTGAGTTTAATGCTGTCAGCTAGGCGAAGTCCAGCCAAAGAAGTCACAACATGGCTAGAGCAATCGTCTGAGATGGGTTCTGGAAGAGTACGGTCAATAACAGGCTTCAGACGTTGACCATTGACTTTAAATGAATTACCCGTCTTCGGATCACAGATCTGAAAGGCTCCATTTGGAAAAATCTGATCGATAATGAACGGGCCGTTCCATTTCGACCTAAGTTTGTCAGGAAAGAGCTTAAGTCGAGAATCGAATAACTAAACCTTCTGGTTCAGCTCAAAGCACTTTTGGGAAATCAATTGATCATGTAGAGCTTTGGTCCGAGCCTTGTAGATCTTGGCATTCTCATATGCATCATTTCTAAGCTCCTCCAACTCAGATAGTTGGAGTTTCCTGGTCTTCCCGGCTAAACTCAAATCAAATTGCACTGCTTGATTGCCCAAAATGCCCTATGTTCAATCTCTACGGGTAAATGGCACGCCTTTCCATACACCAGACGAAACGAAGACATGCCAATGGGTGTTTTATATGCCGTACAGTAGGCCCAAAGAGCATCCTCACGCTTTTGAGTTCAGTCTTTACGTCAGGCCTAACCATTTTCTGCAGAATATTCTTGATCTCCCTATTGGAGATCTTGGCCTGTCCATTTGTCTGGGGATGATAAGGTGTGGAGATTCAGTGATTAACCCCGTATTTAGCCAATAAATTACGGAACTGGGTATTAGCAAAATGAGTTCCACCATCACAGATGATGGCCCTCGGAATCCCGAACCTGCTGAAGATGTTTTTCTTGACAAAATCGATAACCACCTTGTGATCATTCGTTTGGGTGGGAATCGCCTCAATCCATTTGGACACGTAATCAACAGTGACAAGAATGTACTGATGTCCAAATAAAGGGGGAAAGGGTCCCATGAAATCGATGCCCCAAACGTCGAAGATTTCGACAGGAAGAATTGGGTTTAAGAGCATCATATCTATATTAGTTAGGCTCCCGAGTGCCTGGCATCGGGAACACAACCTTGAGAAATCCTAGGCATCCTTGAATAAAGACGACCAATAGAATCCAGATTGCAAAATTTTTGTAGCCATCTTTTTCCCGGAGAAATGTCCACCACACGCAGATGCATGGCAGAACTCAAGTATACTGTTGAATTCGTTCTTCGGAACACATCGGCGAATAATCTGATCAGAGCCGATGCGGTACAGTTCAGGGTCCTCTCAAAAGTAGTATTTAGCCTCAGATTTGAGTCTATCCCATTGTTGCTTGGTCCAATCCTGGGGGATTTGACCAACAGCCAAATAATTAACAATGTTAGCAAACCACGGGGTTTGGACACCTGAAACTGTAAGGATGGTTTCGTCCGGAAAAGTATCAGCAATCTGGACGTCCAGACGAGAAGAATCACTTAGAAGTCTCGACAAATGATCTGCCACCACATTTTGTACCCCAGATTTATACTTGATTTCAAGATCAAATTCTTGAAGCAGAAGAATCCAACGAATAAGCCAGGGTTTGGCATCCTTTTTGGCCAAGAGATGTCTCAAGGCTGAGTGGTCGATATAAATAATCACATGAGATCCTAAGAGATAAGCCCTGAATTTTTCCAAAGCAAATAATACGACTAGTAATTCCTTTTCAGTAACAGTGTAATTCCTCTGGGCTTCATCTAGAGTTTTACTAGCGTAGTAGATGACAGAGGGCTTCCTGTCAACTTTCTGACCCAAAACAGCCCCGACCGCATAATCAGAAGCATCGGTCATGATCTCAAAAGGGGCTATCCAAATCGGTGGTTGCAACACCGGAGCACAAGTGACTGTCGTTTTCAGAAAATCAAATGCCTTATGACATGATTCGTCGAAAACAAACAGTGTTTCTTTGGCGAGAAGATTGCTCAGAGGACGAGCAACCTTCGAGAAGTCCTTGATGAATCTTTTGTAAAATCCCACAAGACCAAGAAATGATCGAATTTGTTTAATAGATGTGGGAGGAGGAAGTTTAGCGATATCATCAATCTTAGCTTTATCCACTTCAATTCCCCATTTAGAGATTACATGACACAAGATGATGCCTTCTTGTGTCATGAAATGACTCTTTTCCCAGCTAAGGACCAATCGTGTTTTGATGCATCGTTTAAGAATCATTTCTAGATTAGCTAGACAAGAGTCAAACGATTCTCCAAAAATAGAGAAATCATCCATGAATACTTCCATAAACTCTCCCACCATCTCAGAGAATATGGCTAACATACACCTTTGAAAAGTCATAGGTGCATTGCATAAACCGAAAGCCATCCTACAGAAAGCAAAGGTTCTATAAGAACAGGTGAAAGTAGTTTTTTCTTGATCCTCGGGATGGATAGGAACTTGGTTGTATCCCGAGTATCCATCAAGAAAACAGAAGTACTTCTGCCTGGCTAATCTTTCCAAGATTTGATCAATGAAAGGCAGAGGGAAATGATCCTTTTTCATGGCCGTGTTCAACTTCCTATAATCGATACAAACCCTCCAAGAGGAAGCTGAACGAGTTGTGACGGATTCTCCTCTCTCATTAGTCACAACGGTAATCCTGACTTTCTTGGTAACAATCTGCACGGGACTTACCCAGGGATTATCAGAGATCGGATAAATGATTCCTGCATCGAGCCACTTAATAATCTCCTTTTTGACCACTTCTTGCATATTTGGATTTAATCTCCTCTGCATCTGGCGAGAAGGGCGGGATCCATCTTCCAAAAATATTCTATGATTGCAGTAAGATGGCTCGATCCCCCTAAGGTCATGAGTGGTCCAACCAATTGCCTCCTTGTGCTCCTTCAGGACCTTAATCAATTTAATCTCCTGCTCCTTTGTTAATTTAGCACTGATAATCACAAGAAGCATCTTGTGTGGTCTTAAAAATTGATATTTCAAATTCTTAGGCAATGGCTTAAGTTCAAGCTGGGGTAGGTTGATGATTGAAGGTAAGGAAGATGCTGATGACTGATCAAGGGGAAGAGGTTGAGAGTGAACAAAATCAATAACCTCTTCAAAAGATGGTGGGTCTGCTATAGAGGGTTGAGGATCCAATTCATCATCAAAGGAGGAACTTTCAATTGCAAAAATCATCATACAAGTTTCAATGTTCACATTATCGTCCTCAAGTTCCTCGATAAATCCACAATCTTCAAATTTATTAATTGCTTTAAAAATATCCAATTTCATTCGTTGATCCCCAAAGGTAATTTCCATGCTATTACTTTCACAGTTAATGTTGGCCTTAGCAATAGCCAGGAATGGACGCCCCAGAATGATGGGCGTGTTCCTCAGATTTTTGGATACATCCATGTCAAGGACAAGGAAACCTACAGGAAAATAGAAATCCTTAACCTCAACAATAACATCTTCAATAACGCCTCGCGGATTTGTGACCGAACGGTCCGCTAACTGCAGAGTTATTGAAGTCGGCCGAAGTTCACCTAATCCAAAAGTGCTCTTTCAAAAATGTAATCTCCAATGACACAAGAAATCAATGGAGCACCTGGATCTCTCTTTTTCTGAGGGAGGTGGTGCAGGATAACAGAACTAGCTTGCTCGGAGAGTACCACCTTCCTCGGAACAAATTCTCTCGACTTATACTTTTGTGTACATAAATCTTTTAAAAATCTCACGTAAACTGGTATATGCTTGATAGCATCGAGGAGCGGGATATTGATCTCAACATTCTTGAAAATATTTAGAAGCTCCTCATTACTATCAACGGACTTTTTCTTTGATCTGATCAAGGCTTCAGGAAAAGGAACATGAGTCAGATCTTTGGAATCAGGTTCCTGAGCCTTGATTTCTTCTCTAGAATTCTCCTTTCTCTCCTCAAGTTCTTTAAGACTCGGTAAATCAGAACAGTGTGGTTGTGGATCCTGAGTTTGTTTACCACTCCTCAAGGTAACAGAATTTGCAGATGCATACAAGTTTGGGTCTTGGGGAGGGTTAGGAAAGATTGGAGAGGCTTGATTAGCCAAGAATTGTTGATGTGCAGAAGAAGAAGAACCCTGCTCAACCACCTGAGCATGTGCATGTGGGTCCCTCTGATTTTCGTACCCATGGGCTTGATTTCCCGGATTCAAGATATTTCCTAGGTTGGGTATGGGTTGGGATGGTAGAGATCCGGGTTGACGAGAGTTAACTATGAGCCTGGTTTGCAAGTTGTTCAGTGAGGTTTTCATCTGCTGCATGAGCTGGAGCATGGATCCTTACATCTCTACCATTTGTCGGTTCAAATCAACCTGCTCTACTGGTTGACGGGCATTCCAAGCTGGTTGATTGACCTGATTCAGGGGCAACTGAGTATAAACATGACCATGACCCATTGGTCGTTGCAAAGCATAGTTTCTGGGTCGGAATTGGGTCTGCTGCCCCGAGCTTTTCCAAGAGAAGTTAGGGTGGTTTCTCTAACCCGGATTATAAGCATTGGAGTAGGGGTTGGATCTAACGTTCTCCTGTACAGCACAAACATCCTCATAGGGTAAGGATGGAGAGAAAGAAAGGGAAGGATCAAAGAAACTGGGATCAAAGGCTCCAGTTTAGAATCCATGGGGTTCCGAATAATGCTAACTCGCAGGTTGAGCCGCATCAAGTTGATTCATGAACTCCCATCCAGAAGGAGCTCGCGACAAGTGGAATCTCGAATTCTGGGATTGAGTGGATCGAGAGTTGTTCATTGAATTTCCATCCATCCACTCTTCCATTCTCTTAGCAACCAAGTCCACCTTATCAAGTTTGTTACAAATCAATTCCATATTGAATGAATGAGAGTTATGGACTTCATTAACATTCGATCTGGGCTGCTGGGACCGGTTAAAAGTATCCATGGAGGCATGATTGGTTGAATTCTCACTCATTTCCTCAAACAAATAGTGTGTGCTATCTGCGTCTTTGTTGAGGAAATTGCCTCCGCAAGAAGCATCCACGTGATTTCTGAGTTACTTAGTCAACCCATGGTAGAAGATCTACACGAGTTGCCATTTCGGCACCTCATGGTGTGGACACCTCCGCAATAGGTCCTGGAATTACTCCCAGGCCACATGAAACTACTCCCCAGGCTGCTAGGTAAAGGTAGTGGTCACCCGTCTCAAAGCATTGGTACGTCCGGCAGGGAAGAATTTCTTCAGAAAGGCCGATTTCAACTCATTCCAAGTTGCAATTTTTCTTCCTATAGTCCTATACCAATGAGCGGCTTTATTCCTAAGAGAGTGGGGGAAGAGCCTCATGATCATTTGCTCCTCATTCACGTTTCGTGCCTTGGTGGTCTGGACCAAAGTGGTCAAGTCCTCTAAGTGCTGAAACGGGTCTTCAGAGCCAAGCCCATGGTAATGTTTGATCAAGCTTAACACCTAGGGCTTGATTTCTACGTCTCCGGCCGGAATCTGGACACTGGGACGTAAAAGTTCCCTACTAGGAGGGGGTGACGTAATAAAATGCGGAAATAAAACAATATCACAGAATAAACAAACAATCGCACAAGTACACAAAGATTTTTAGGTGGAAACCCAAATCGGGTGAAAACCACCACCTAACCCTCTCGAGTTAGGATTTTCCGATCAACCTAGTTGATCAAATCCACTAACCGAATCACTTTAAAACGAGGGTGATTCAACCTCAGTACAACCACGCTACAAGTACGAGGGTAGCGTTCCTCAACCCCTTCTCTCCACGAGAAGGATTTTGTCCCACGAAGGAGACGGGAATTCGCAAAGCGAATACCCAACCAAAATAACAAAAATAAAACAACAGGTCCTATAGAGCCAACAAAGTAATTAAGAACCTAGCTTCTATTGGAATAAGGAAACTCCCCTTTGCAAGGAGTGCGTCGAGGATGACGCGGGTGCGTGAGCCATGCAACGGCGCAATGTCGCTCTCGTGAACAACGGCGGGAGAGCGGGTGCGCGAAGACTTGATGCTGTCAAGAGAATGAAACTAGAGCTTGGAGAGCAAGGGCCTCAATTGGACACAAGAGAGTGGAAGTATGTTGCTTAAGTGTGTCTTGTGTTTTTCTAAGTGTGTCTTGGTGTGTAAAGGCTCCCCTCTATTTATAGAGACCTTAGGAAGGCTTTGGAAGGCTTAGGAAAGGTTCTATAGCCGTTGGGTGCAAAGCCCAAGAGAATCAGGCCGAAATCAGGACAATGATTACATTTGACAGGGTCATCAGACGTCTAATTCTGGCATCAGACGTCTGGAAGGCCATTTTAAGACGTCTGATTCTATGCAGGTTTCTCCCTGACTTGAATCAGATCTAAACAGGGTTTTTACGCAAGTCCATCAGACGACATATAGGACGTCTGGCACTATGTCTGGACATTTGGAAACCTACTTTTACTGTGGGAATTGATTTCCAAACGTTGCAACGGCTAGAAAATCTCTGAGAAGAGATTTTGGGTCAGCCGAGGCAAAACGGTCATTTATCAGACGTCTGGAAAGTCCTATGGACGTCTGATAAGGCTCTAACGGTCATATTCTTGGGTGTCTGCTAAGCCAGCCAACGGTCCACTAATTGGACGTCTGGCAAATCCATCAGACGTCTTCTAAGACGTCTGGTCTAAGGTCTGGACGTCTGATTTCATCAGACAGAACTAACTATGTCCAGCCTAACAGTTATCAGACGTCTGAAACAACAGTCAGACGTCTTAAAATACTTTATCAGACGTCTGATTTAGGAATTAGACGTCTGGAAACTCTGTTTGAACCCTATATTGGTTTTCTAAGTGTTCTACAGAAAACCTAAGTATCCTAGGGTTGTGCAGGTGTTCCTAGGACTACTGTTAGGGTACTTTGAGGCTCTTTAACATGAATTATCTAAGGAAATAAAGAGCAACAAAAGAAACGAAAAAATACAACAAGTACAAAAGAAGGAAATCTATCATATTCTTCATTTCCTTCCATCTTCAATCTTTCGCTCCACGTGAACCTCCTTTGTTTTCCGTCAAGCTCCTCCAATCCGTCCTGGATGCGAGCTCGAGTTCCGTCTAAACACATCTTCATTTGCAATTGACCTGAAATCTAGGACTCAAATTGCAAATGTTAAATAACACGTGTTTTGTTATCATCAAAACAAATGATCGTGGTGCTCTAGCACCAACAGGACGTTCCCCGTAATTTGAAGGATCATAAAAATCCTTCAAGGGCTGAGCGCCCTACATTCTCTGGAACCATTCCTGCATTCTCTGCATTTGTTCCAGCTGCCTTCGAAATTCCTCCTGTGGATCTCGGGGCAGAGGAGGCTGTTGATCGGCCATGCGATCAATTTGGCTAAAATCCAATGTACGCCTCCTAGAATACTCTAGTGGTCCTTCCAATCGGGGATTCAATGACCGTCTTCCTAGCATAAACTAGGAAAAGGTCGGAAGGACTGGGGATAAGGACCCTGCAGCACAACAAAACAAGCCTGTCCTTAAGTGGTGTAACCTAAGGATCTACAGACTCCTAGAACCCTCCTTAAGATTATAGATAATTTACTCTACTTGTGTCTGGTCAATCCAACCAGTTAGAAGGAGGGACTGGGGAGAAGGTTCTTCCTTCGACTTACGCCTCCAGTTCCTAGTGTACCCCCCAGTCGTGGTCGTTTGACGCTACTCCCCTAGCTAGACATCAGATTAATCAGTACAAGTAGCTTAATTGTAAATAATCTCATACTAGACCCCGAAGAGCGAATCAGTCCTTAAGGCCAATGTCTATTTGATTTTATTGAGGACTGAGATTGTAGTACTTATGGAATATGATGGGCCCTTAAAATGGGGTGTGCCCTTAATGATTGATTGAGTATGTGTAAGTGTGCAAAACCAGAGTTTTCAAGTAAGATTATTTGTGATGCGTAGATTTTTGATGTTCAAATTTTGCTTAAGTAGCTTTTAAGGTTTCGAATTAGGTTGATTTCAATCAAGTTTGAGGCAAACCAAGTTTTCAAGCACGGGTGAAGATTGCTTTTCCTTAAAATTAGAAATAAAGTGGAGTGCCTGGTATGAACCTAGATTGAAAACCCTAAGAGGAAGCTACTTGATGAGTTGATTTTAGGTTGAGTGGTGTGGCTCAAACAACTCAAACAATTGGCCACAACTGCACTACTAGGTTAGGCACACAAAAATGATTAACCTAAAATAATTTATACTCTTTTATGTGTTGAATTGTGTACTGATTCCACATATCAAAATCCGGTTGAGTAGAAGAAAATCAATTAGGTTAAGTGCCTTGAATGTGGGTGTATGTTATGTGTATGTTGAAAATTACCCCACAAAATTATCTTTTTATTTTTTTTAATATGCGAGGGAGAAATGAGAGTGTGAGTGGAAATCCAAACAACCAAACTAATCCTAAGATTTATGCAAACACCTAGGTTAATTGGAATTTGAATTTAATGAGATGAAATGAAATCTATGGAGGGGGGAAAGAATGGGGAGCACTTACAGTCATCTTCAACTGCACTTTACTACGATCTACCGCTTGACGATTCCTTGATGGAGGTCTCTGCAAAATAATAGACACAAGAGAAAGTAAGTTAGAAGACAGTAAAGTGTGTGAAATGCGAAAGAAAGATCATAAAATCGTTGCCTCCCCGGCAACGGTGCCAAAATGTTGAAATGCCGGAGGACTACGCTATCGAATTTGGTTTTGAAAACCTGTCGTTGTAGTTTGAATAGTGAAGAACTCGGGTTCAACAAATAAAATTTATACCGAAATAGAAATCCTGGGTTGAACTCAGGGAGGCTACGTCAATCGAAATTCGCAATTTTTTTTAATGTTTTTGTTTAGAGAGTGGAGTAATTACAATGATATGAAATAACTATAGACAATAAGAGAGAGAAAGAGAGATAACATCCATTTGAAGTTGCCAATTGTTTGTACAACAAAGAAAGCAAGAAATTACACTCGAAAGCAGGAAAACTATTACAACTAGAAAGCAGGAAAATTCTACTCTAGAAAGAAGGAAAAAGGAATGTGAGAGAGAAGTTATCCTCCTCGATGATCTCTTGGAGGATGAGCTGGACAAGACGACGCCTGGAAGATGAGGAACGGAGCGGGAAGAAGGAGGTCGAGGCAAGAAGAATGGGAACGATGCAGAACGTCGTCATCGTCACAGGATCCGCTTCCGAAATGGTGGCGAAAAAATGATTTTATCTCTTGAGGAGCATCTCGGGTGTGGGACAGCTTTTCTTGAGCTTTGGAGAGGGAGAGAAGAAAAGGAAGGGATGAGAAATTCATATGGAGGGGGTCTCCTTTTATAGTTGCAAGGAGTGGGGGCATTTTGGTCATTACTATTTAAAAACATTAACTCAGGACCTTTATTGATGGATTGAACGTGGCCTTTGTGAGCGGCGCTCGCATGCCCGCTCGTCTTCTGCGCCTAAAATGCGCGCTCACGTTCTTTGAATCTTAGTCGTCCAATCGTGAGATTAGACGGCTTAGATCTCCCCTCACCGCGCCTTAACTGTGCGTGCCTACACGTGCGATCTCGTCTCAAGCGAGGGCATCTGATAGCGCGTGCAGCCGATTGGATGATTTGGACCGTCCGCCACCAATCGCGCGGTCGAGATTAACCGCGCACGCACCACTGATTGCGAGTTGAACCCGTGCCTTTCGTTCACGCAAGGCCACTCGACTGCTGCGCTATCACCGCCTCTTTGTCGCGTTTACATTTCAAGCATGCACCTTGCAACCGTTGGATGAGCATCCAACGGCAGAGAAGCGTCGGTCAGATGGGCTGAGGCAAGTGCTTGCAGCCGGTTGGGCAGCTGTAACGACCCGATTCCCGAGTCCCTACGAGACACGAGAACCGGACCGACTCGACTAATCCCAAGACCTAGTCGTCCAACGAGAAGTAACCAAAAGAGCAGTAAAATAAACCACATTCAGCATGAATATAACTAACAGTAAGATAATACAGCGGTAAGGAAAGAAACCACTACAGTATATACCACCACAACAGTAGAACAACATTCATAACATAATATGGAACTGCAGGTAAAGAAAAGTACAGCGGTAACAAGAACTACTCACTACGGTGGAACCAAAAAGAGGTACAAGAGAACAGTGGTAACTCTACTGGACCCTACTCGGCCCAACGTCCTCTACAGCCGCTGACCCTGGCTGCTCAACACCTGGTCCTGAAAGGCAACGAGTGTAACACGTCAGCAAAACGCTGAGTAGAGTGGCAACTAAAACAAAAGAAACAGTAGAGTGTACAGTAGCTGTTATGTTCTGTTACTTTCTTTAATTACGTCTTTCTATTTTCCCACAATTTATCTATTTCTCAGATCCTTCACTTGATCTCGAATGTTCCTCGTGGGAACGATCTTGATTGCAGTCTCTTCCGAACAGTAGAAGTAGCACGTGGTGCTCTCCTGGCCGGGAGGGTCCCCCGTGGTGATCCTACTCTCAGTCAACCACCCCAAGGTCACGGACAGGCGTAACGATGACTACGGCACGCGCGATAAGCGCACAGGTAGCTAACCCGCACTGGCATGCGATCAGTCATTTCCGTTAACGGGTGCGCCCAAAGCACAGCACAGAACCAGTACAGGGCAAAGCCCTCTCAGTAACAGGGGTCCAACCCCTCCACAGTAACCAAACAGGGGCCTTGCTCCTCCACAGTCCGCGCACCCTCGCCTGACTTCCCTGGTTTGCCCAGTGGGCCTAACAAGTCGGTGTAGGAGGCTAGCAGAACCCTGGGGCCCGTGGGGTAGCTAGTGCCCTCCCTACACTAGTAGCTCTCCTCGGTACTACGTACGCGAGGGTCAGCAAGTCAGTACAAAGTGGCCAGTCCTAACCCCGGGTCCCTGGGGTGGCTGGCTCCGCTCTGCACTAAACAGGTACAGGTACTTCCCTTGGTACTACGTACCCAAGAGACAGCACACTACCACGTCTTTCTTTCTCAGTTCCATTCCTTTCTCTTTCCAGGAGTTCCACTCCTAATTCCCCGTAGGGTTCCAGCTCTTTTAACTCAGAACATCCAGGTTTCACTTTCCAGTTTCACGTTCTTACAATCCATATTCTCAATCACGTTTATTTATTCATAGCAGGCAGCTGTTAATTCAATTCACAGGCATCTATTATTTCCTTCCACATTTTCCAAGACTGCAGTATTCATATATTCCACTAGTTCTTCCCATCTTAGGATTCATGCCATACCCTAGGATCTATCATACAATCTAGTTTTCTAGCCCTAGGATTCATGCAACACCCTAGGATCTACCATTCATTCTAGTTTCTCATTCCTAGGATTCATGCAATGTCCTAGGTGCTAATTATGGTTCCATAATTTAACAAATTATACCAATAAACTTAAAAGCCACTCTACCGGTTACAACAGGCGAACTGGGGGCGTGGTCGGGAATCCCGCATGCCTCCGCAACCCCCGAGACTGCAATGGAATGGGGTCCTATCACAAGGATAAAACACAAGGAGTTTCTCAAAATAGTACATAGCTACTGTAGACGGGTAGAGGATTTAATTCCGAAAAGAACGCAACTCGAAACGTGGAAAACGGGACCTGAACGGGCCCTAAACGGGTCGAAAACGACGAAAAAGTGCAAAATCAGACATCTGGAACTTCTTCCAGACATCTTAAAAAGGTGGATCAGGAATTACCTTGCTCTGCGTGGGCTCTCAGACATCCAGAAGCCTGCGGAGGCGTCTGGCCTAGTTCCCAGACGTCCGATGGTCACCCCGGACGTCTGGATGTCGCTCCCGTCGTCTGGTGCTACAGCCAGACGTCTGATTTGCGTTGGATGGCGAATCACCAAACCTGCGCGTACCCATCTCTCTCTCAGTACGGTCAGTCGAAGAAAACGAAGAAGACGGAAATAACTCAGCTTTCAGACGTCTGGACAGTCTTCCAGACGTCGTGCCCGTTGTCTGGCTAGAAGCCCAGGAGTCTGATTCTGGAAAAGTTTCCAGAACTAGGGCGCGACTCGCCCTCCGCTCGCGACGCCCAGCCGCATCTCGTCTCGTCCGCCTGCTGCTCAAACTGCAGCAGTCCCCCCCGTGTCGCTCCGCGCCCGCTGCGCCCCCCGCCGGCCGGCCCTAGCAGCCCCGGCGAGCTCTCCCTCACGGCCGAGCACCTCTTCCACGCGCAGCACCTCCTCCCACACTCACCGCGGCTGTCGCTGCCGCCGCTCACTCGCTCTCGCTCTCGTGCACTGGCTGGAAGGAGAAGAGGAAGGGGGCGGAGGTGACGGGAGTGAGGGAGAGGGCATGGCCTTTTAAGGCCGCAAGAGGAGGAGAGAGAGAGCGGACAGGGTGGGTCTGCGGCCACAGGAGAGAGGGAAAAAGAGAGGGAGAGAGAGCGTACGCAGGTCTGCGCGCTCAGGCGTGCAGACGAAACACGCGTGCCAAAAATAACCGATTCCCAGACGTCTGGAAGTGGTTCCAGACGTCTGGTCAGAAGTATGGGCCACCTCCCAGACGTCTTAAAAGACGTCTGAAGCGCGCGTTCGTAACAGCAGCTGAGATGGTTCCACATGGTGCCATCTTGGCCGTCCATCTTCTGAGTGATGTAGATGGTGCCACGGGTATCGGATTGGACCTATTTTCACGCCGTTAGGCGGCGATCGCCGATTCGAATCCATCCGTGTTGTTGGATTTGTCATTTGAAGTACAAATTAACACCATCTTGGCCCTTGATCTTCTAGGGTTCCTCGGTCTCTATTTGATGCTACGGATGTCCGATCTGGGCGATCTTGGAGTCGCTGAACTCCAATCATTGCCCTGATCAGATCCGTACGGTTGGATCTTCAATTCGAGGCCCGATAAAAAGTCACCCTGTCCCTATACATAAAAAGGAGACAATTACTGTACAATTTATACAACTTAATTTAAATGCATGATTATGCATGTTATGCACTATTTACAATGTATAATGCTAATGTGACACTAAGAACATGCATTAATAGACATTTTAGGTTAATCAGATGTATGCACATCATCCATCTTGCATCCGATGGCTCAGATCGCATCGCGCTCGTGCCTCTTCAACGCAAGCTCCCGCCCGCACGCGATCCTCGCTCATCCGTGTAGCCACGTTGCATGCCATCTGACCATTCACACCGCATCCAACGGCTGAAATCAGCCGCTCCGCACCTGCACCATGATTTGAGGGGCAGCAGGGATCGAACCCGCGCCTCTCGCTCGCGAAGAAGCGCTCGACCGCTGTGCTACGGTGCACTTTTGGTCACACGGATGTTTTAAGGCCAGGTGCTCGCATCCGTTGGATGGTGATCCAATGGTTAAGATCGTCTAGTCCTATGCCTTCAGATGTGGAGAGGGCGCTCTTGGATTTGGGCGTGAGCTCTCTCAGCCGTTGGATCTTGATCCAACGGCTGAGATCGTCTGCGCAGTTGAGAAGATGAAGTGCAACGGCAGGTCCTTGGGCTGATTAGGCGGCTGAGATGGCGCCACGTGGTGCCATCTTGGCCATCCATCTTCTATGTCTTGTAGATTTTGCCACGGATGTCAAATTGGATCGATTTTTGCATCGTTAGGTTGCGATCGTCGATCCAAACCCATCCGTGCGGTTGGATTTGTCATCTGAAGTGTAGATTAACACCATCTTAGCCCTTGTTCTCTGACCTTCCTCGAACTATATCTGATGCTACGGAAGTCCGATCAGGGCGATCTTGGAGTCATTAAATTTTAATCGTCGCCCTGATCAGATCTGTACGATTGGATCTTTGATCTGAGGCCCCGATTAAAAGTCACCCTATTACCCGACCACAAAAAGGGAAAATTAACGTAAAATTTACACAACCTAACCTAAATGCAAGATGATGCATGTTATGCAATATTTATAATGTATGATGCAACTATAATACTACGAACATACATAAATAGACATTTTAGGCTATTTAAATGCATATGCATCACCAGAATTCAATGAAGTTTGTGAATTGCACAAAACTAAGGGTTTACATTGCTTTGCAAATCCATCACTCTAGGAAATCCACCAAGATATCATTGAGCAGCGTGCAGATATTCTAATCTATTAAGAGAAGCTATTTATGAGACGCCTTGAAGTGATTCTAAAGCTTCTCCAGAGTCTGGGTTAGACACTCAAAATTGTTGTGGACCCCCAACCCAAATGAATTCAGATTCAAACTTCATAACAATTGACATACCTAATCTTGATGAGGGTTGGAAGGATCAAATTGTAAGGGTTCCCAATTCTAAATCAGCCTTAGGAAATCTTGAAGCTGGTCCATCAAACCTAGATTTCCCCAACACCTGTGATGATGAGCTTAAAACAGATCCTCTCAAAAGTATAAATCCCAACTCGTATCTTGTTAAGGAGATTCTCGAGAATGATTCTAACATCCAAATAAAGCTCAGCCTAGATTCTAGTGATCCAATCCTTACCCTTAACCTAGAATCTGGATTCGAGCCTATTTGGGATAATCATGAGGCCCAAAGTGATGAGAGTCAGGTTTTGAATTTGAATTACGATTCTAGGCTTGTATTTGATGAATACACCTCTCCAACCTCCTCAGAGACACAAATTGATTTTTTGAAAGTCGCATCGATCTATGATACAGAAATCGAGGGGTTGGAAGAGCTAGGGCTCGATTAGGTCTATCTGAGAAATCAATAACCTAAGCCTATACCTAATAAGGACACCTCTTTGAGTTCAGAATTTGAAATTAGGTTAGATCCAAGTCAGGTTGCTAATTCTACATATTTTGATTCATTCTATGGTGGAACGCCCAAGCACAGGGGGTTGGGCCCCCATACACCTCTCACCGATTACCCGACCTATTAGGACACCTCGGTCACCACCCACACCGGTGACCCTGGTCCCATGCTTTTGACCTGAATATCCAAATCCAACTATACATGGATCTTGAGAGGAGAAGGATTTGTGAGGAGGAGAGGGGAGGTTTTACTCTTGCAGGTATGTCCCTGTGCAACACTTAGTCGCTGGAGGGAATTGTTTCCCCTGTTCTGTGAAGGAAGGAAAGAAGGCTTGTGAAGCTGAAGAAGGGTCGTGCCTCTGAAGAAGAGAAGTAAAGAAGAAGAGAAAGAGAAGTAGAGAAGTAACGAAGAAGAAGCCCTGTGCTTGTGCTATTAAGTCATTCGGTCATCAGACCTGATGACTGACTTGGTTGAGAACACTGTGTCATTATTTAAGTATTATGGTTGATATTAAATTGAGATGCATGCTTCAATGTGGATCTAAAAGGTGATTTAAATCACCACTTTTTAGGATTATTTCCATTCTTTTTGTTTCACGGAATTCTTGTAATACTCTTTCTTATTATTAAATATCATTTGAGTAGATTATTATTCATTGAATATCTCTATTTTTCTCCGTTTATTGTGCTCATTCATTTTAATTAAAGATTAGTCCGCGAATTTCACATTTGCTCCCAGCGTATGACCTCGGACTTCATTTCCTGATTCTGAGTTTATAAATTTTATTTATTTGAGAGCTATTTATTGACTGTACTACAATGCATTTCCTAAACTTGACGAAAAGCTTGATAACAATTGGCTTTATAGAACTATTGTTCATTTATTTTTAGTTTTACTTGTACTTTGAATTTCGTACTTATAGTAGAGATAAACTAAACTTCACCACATTATTTCGTTGTACTGAGAGCTAACATCAAGTTTCTACAATGAGTTGGTCACATGATGTATAGCACTTGAATCAAGCAAGCAAGGTGTGGGCTTTAAAGAAGATGCATCCACAAATTGAGTTATTGGTGGATTCTCGTATTGATTGTAACATGTAAGAGTTAACTAATTGAGTCTTTCACAAATTTGGCATCAAATACTAGCAATAGAAGATTGAGGTAGTAGATTCAATATAAACCCTCTATTGGTATATTGTATGATAACTCTAATAAAAGGATCGAGTGCTCTACGAAGTGAGAAATTAAGGGTGTTATAACCCGGGGCATCAAGCGTCGTTTAAGACGTCTGGGAAGTGATTCAGACGTCTAGTCAGACATCTGGAAGCCTTCCCATACGTCTGGAATTAAAATTTTTCGGCGTACGGGTTCGCGTCTGCGCGCATGCGCACGTAGACTGAACCTACCGCCCTCCTCCTTCTCTTTCCTCCCTCCCTGCAGACAGCTTTTTCTCTCTCTTTCCCCTCGGCAGCTTACAAATACACCTCTCTCTCCCTCACCCTCACTCCACCGCCTTCTTCTTCTTCTTCTTCCCCCTGTCAGCGAGAGAGCGAGCGGGTGAGAGTGACAGCAGCGGCTGCTGCGAGTGTGTGGAGGAGGGGCTGTTGCGAGAGGGAGAGGGAGCTCGACCGCGAGGGTGTGAGCTCGCTGGGGCAGCCAGAGCCGACCGGCAGGTGCGCAGCAAGGGTGTGGTGCCGCAGAGGAGCTGCTACAGCTCAGGCAGCAGGCGGGCGTGGCGCGGCACGACCGTTCGCTGCGGGCGGAGGGCGAGGAGGTCCTGATTCTGGGAAAATTTCATAGAATCAGACGTCTGGACTTACATCCAGACGACGTAGGAGACGTCTGGAGGAAGGCCCAAACATCTGAAAGGTACGTTATTTTTACCTTCTTCTTCTTTCGCGTGTACGGCCATGCAGCCGTCCGCCGAAGTCTTCTGCATCCTTTCGTGTTGAGAAGGGGCGCGTGTGTGTGCAGGGCTTCTTTGGGAAGGGGCACGGGCACACCATCCCACACAGATCAGACGTTTGGGCATAGCACCAGATGACGGAGAGGGTCTCCAGACATCCTGAGTGACAGTCGGACGTCTGGAAACTAAGTCCAAATGGTTCAACAGGCTTCTGAACGTCTGAAGGATCGCGTAGATTAAGGTATGGCCTGAGTAATCATTTAAGACATCTGGAAGAAGTTCCAAACGTCTGATTTTGGGTAGACTTGTCGTTTTGACCCGTTTAGGGTCCGTTCGAAGTCCGTTTTCCGCGTTTCAAGTTTCCTTCTTCTCAGATTTAGTTCCTCTACCTGTTTATAGTAATTGTATGTTGTTCTGAGTAGCTCCTTGTATTTGATTCTTGTGTTAGAACCCCGTTTCGTTGCAGCTCTGGGGGTTGCGGAGGCACGCGGGCTTGCCGATTTCGCCCCCAGTACTCCCGATTTTGCGGGTAGAGTGGCCCTTTCAATTAATTATCAAAAATTATACACTGGTGAAATAATTAATAGAGTCTAGGGTATTGCATGAACCCTAGGAATGAAAAATTAGATTGAATGATAGATCCTAGGGTAATGTATGAATCCTAGGACTGGAAACTAGATTGAATGATAGATCCTAGGGTATGGCATGAATCCTAGGACTGGAAAACTAGATTGAATATCTATACATTGCAGTTTTGGAAATGTAGAAAGGAAACTATAATTGCCTGTAATTGGTTAACAGCTGCATGTTTATGAATGAATAATTATTGTTGAGAACATGAGTTATATGAATATAAAGCTGAAACAATGAAACCTAAATTGGCTGAGTTAAAAGAGAATGAACCCTACGGGGAATTAGGAGTAGAACTCCTGGAAAGTGAATGGAATAGAGTTGGGGAAGGGAGCTGGCCCTTGAGTACGGAGTACCAACGAGAGCAACTGTCCCCCTGTTTAGTGCAGAGCAGAGCTAGCCGACCCAGGGACCCGGGGTAGGTCTGGCCACTTTGTACCAACTTTTGGCCCTCATGTACACAGTACCGAGGAGAGCTACTAGTGTAGGGAGAGCACTAGCTACCCCATGGGTCCCGGGGTTCTGCTAGCCCTCCTACACCAACTTCGGCTCACTGGGCAAACCAGGGTAGTCAGGCGAGGGTGCGCGGACTGTGGAAGGGCAAGACCCCTGTTTGGTTACTGTGGAGGGGCTGGACCCCTGTTACTGAGAGGGCTCTGCCCTATACTGGTTCTGTGCTATGCTTTGGGCATACCCGTTAACGGAAACGACTGACCGCGTGCCAATGCGGGGTAGCTACCCGTGTGTTTATCACACGTGTCATAGTCACCGTTACGTCTATCAGCGACCTTGGGGTGGTTGACTAAGGGTAGGACCACCACGGGGGACTCTCCCGGCCAGGAGAGCACCACGTGGTACTTCTACTTTCCGGAAAAGACTACAATCAAGATCGTTCCCACTAGGAACATTCAAGATCAAGAGAAGAATCTGAGGGATAATTCGATAAAGAGTAAACGAAAAATATAAAGAAAGAAATGAAAAATATAACAGCTATTGTCCACCTTACTGTTTCTTAGCTTTTAGTTGCCACTCTACTCAGTGTTTCGCTGACGTGTCAGTTTTGTTACCTTTTCAGGATCAGGTGTTGAGCAGCCAGAGTCGGCGACTGCAGAGGGCGCTGGGCCTAGTAGAGCCCAGTAGCGTTACTTGTGTAGTACCCACTGTACTTTTCTTTCTGTTGTAGTGAGTAGTTTCTGTTACCCCTGTACTCTTTTCATTGTAAGCTTCATGTTTATGTACATGTTTATTTCTTTACTGTTGTGGTTGTTGATGAGAACCTCATCATGAGCCATAACTAGCTCATTTTGACCCAATACAAAGGATAAAAGCTCCTACATATCTCAAGGAAAGGCTTAACTCAGAGAATTCTGAGTTTGAGAAGAAAACCAGTCATAAGGGGTAAAAGTGCAATTTTACCAGTATAATCTGCATACAGGGTAATTCAGGGCCCAAACACAGGTCAGAACAGCTTAATAAGAATAAAAGTGGGACGAGATGATCTAGCAAGGGCTACAGCACTTTCAAGGAACCAAATGATAATCTGTAACCCTAAAACAACCCACTTCAATTCACAAGGTTCGAGGCAAAGTAAAAATAGAATAAACCCTATAAAATTCATAGAAAAATAATCTCTAGGGTTTAGAACCTTCAATTTGGCCTTTAGAACCCATTTTGACCTACATTGAGAACCATGCCCAATTAATAACTTAATTTGGGTTTTTGCGCAAATTGACCGGTCAAACAAGGTTTAATATGAAAATAAAATTCACCATCAGATTCCTTAGGTCCTAATTAGTCATGTATAAAAACTTGAGCCTAAGAAGAAACCTCCTTGACCGACTTTACACTTTGGTCCTCATATATTTACTCTTTGGCCCTCAACTTTTGAACCCTCGCATTTAGGCCCCTAACTCTCCTTCGTTCTTTGCAAACAGGTCCCTCCTGCAAAACCCTGCCAGCACCATGCTCCGGCGACCTTGCGCGGAGCATGGCGCCGCGCAGGGTAAGGTGGAGGACCTGGCATGTGTACCGGAGGGTGCCCTGCGTCGTCAGCCGTCGCAGGAGCACCCCCATGGTCCTTGCAGCCCCCCATACCGGCCGTGCGAACGCACGGACGGTATGGGTTCGAATTCCGACCATGCTCCGGCGAGGGAGACACGTCGTCTCCCTCCGCCTTCCTCCCTGCTTCAACCCTATAAATACCCCCCGCCGCTCCACCGACCAAGGCAGCCTGGATCTGACGGAGAAAACCCCCAATTTTCCTCTCTTCTCACTCCGGCAGACGCCCACCAGCTCCGGCGGTTCTTCCTCCTCCTCCTCTTCGCTCTGCCGCAATACCAGCAGCAGAGATTTCTTCCCCTGCTCTTTCCGCGTCGCGCAATACCGGCGCGCGCTGCCTCTGCCCCGTCGTCACCGCCGTCCTCCCCCCACTGGGCATCGTCTTCTCCGGCGACAGTCGATACGACTGTCGCCCTGTTCCTCCCCCTTCGTCCCTGCAGTTAAGTTAGACTTACTCCCCTTCTTCTCCTCTTTCTTTCCCCGCTTTCGATTTAGTCAATTAAGCCCTCTACCGACCCTGTTCACCCTCATCCTCTCCGCCTCCGACCACCCTCCGGCGAGCCGCTCCCATCACCTCAGCGACCCACACGGCTCGCCGACCACCGCAGAACTTCCGCCTCCTCACCCTGATCCTCTTCCGCCCCTCCACTTCCCACCAAACACTCTCTGCTGACCCACCGAACACACCCACTCCCTCGCTCACAGTCTGACCTAGGACGACCCAACAGCTCCATCTCGCCCCCTGCAGACCTCCTGACCACCTTCGCCGTGCCACGGCGAAGGTCCTCCGCCTGTCTGATTTGGCCGAGAGGCCGTGCCATTGGTTTCAGGTTCCAGGCCTTGACCGCCATTGGCGAGGAAGCTCGAAGCCTGCTCGAGGTTGCTCCAAGCCGAGATATCCCAGATTGAATAGCCACGGCCAGCGCGGAAAAGTCTCACGCACACACCCTGGCCCTCGATTGGAGCTGTGCGCCTCAACAGCCGATGCAATCGGGAGCACCATCCCTGCTGCAGGCGTAAGAGAATTGGGGTGGGACATTTAGTCCCACCTCGGAATCTCTCAACGGCGCGCGGACACATAAATTGAAAAACTGCCGTATGCTGTTTGCCTCAGTTACCACGGGGTGAGGTCCCTCTCACCCGACCCGACCCGACTCGGCCTCGTCCGTGACCACGCTCCGCGGACCTGGCCCGACCCGATTAGACTGACCTGCACTCCTCGCCCACCACGCACGCCGGTGGGCCTGGACCCGGGCCTGACCCGAACCCGATTACCCGATAGCGCTCTGGGAGAGCTTCCGAGGAGTGATTTCAGAGAGAGAGATACGCGGGGGAGGGGGGTAGAGTAGGTTTTTGTCTTGACGAATAAAACTCTGAAGTGTGCAGGCCAAAGAAGAAGAAGCAGACCCGCTGAAGAAGAAGGAGCTGCTGCACTGTAGCGAAGGCATTGTTAAGTCGTCTCAGCACCGGGGCAGACGACGGAAGGTCAGCAGCCAAAGAAGAAGAAGACCCGCTGAAGAAGAAGGAAGAGCAACGGCCATCGCGAGAGAAGAAAAAGAGAAGTCAAGGCAGGTGAAGACAAAGAAGAAGAAGGAATGAAGACAAGCAAGAAGCAAGAAAAGAAGAAGATGATCTGACGAAAAAGAAAGAAAGGAAACAAGAAGAAGAGCACGAGGGGAAAATCTGAAGAAAGAAGAAGAAGAAGAAGAAGAACAGGAAGAACCAAAGACAAAGAGGAAGAAAGAAGAAAAGAAGAAGAAGCCAATTTTTCATCTCTCTCTCTCTCTCTTTATTTTTGTAATAGAACTTGTATATCTCTAGAATACAACTTGCTCCCTGAGTTCGACCTCGGGAACTCTTTCAGTTTTCCGAGTAATAAAATTTTATATGAAACGTTGGTGACAACCGGCTTTACTACAACGATATAACACCAACCGGTCACTGAAACCGACGCTTTCACTCATCATTTTGGCGCCGTTGCCGGGGAGCAACGGCTATTCTAGAGGTAAACATTCCTGTTTCTTTTAAGTTCTGATAATCTCCTCTCTTTTGTGCAGCTACAGGAACGCAAGAAGACAAGCAACCACACCAAAGACAGGTAAATTTTTCCTCTCACTATTAACCCCTAAGCTCTAAAGAGGAAGAAAAGAAAAGAACAAGCAATATAGGGTTAACCTGTCTTCCATATTTAGTAACCATAAAAGTTGCATGTTTTCAACTCATTATTTCTGCACACTATTAAGGGTATTTAAGGGCTAACACATTCTTGCTTGAGCCCTAATTACCCAACAAAGAATTAACTGGACCAAGTAGAGCCAACCTAGGATCCAACACTAGGGATTTAGAGACACACTCCTTAAGCAAGAATTGAGAAAACCAAATGAAGTGTGCCCAAGCCCTTGTCTGAAAATACCTATTCAAAGAAAATCTAAAACAATTGGCTCTCTCTAAACACTTGAACCCTAAAAGACAGGACCTAAAAGCTCTCAAAGAAAACAAGAGGTAAAGTTGACCCCATGGGTCAACCAACCTTAAATTAGGTCACTCTTTGCACTTAAAAGACTAAAGTTCAAGTGAAACCTTAAGCACCCTGATCTTAAAATTGGTAGACTTAAGAGGTCAAGATCCCCATTCTGGTCTACCTGGAACCGCAGTGACAAGAGAGGTCGGGTGGGGGAAACCCTGTAACCCGTGGGGACGCTCTACCGTGTAGGGGTCTTCGCGGGACTCTCCCTCTCTGGCTGCCCAGGTAATTCTCAGGTGGACGATCTTTCTGATCAAGGGGTCCATCTGCCCCGAACCTCTATAGTCACCCAACAATTTTTGGGTGTCTTGATTGGGTCCAGCACCTGCTTATCTCATCCAGCCCTTCAGTATTTTTCAGGAGGTCCTTGAAACCTCCAATAGAAGTTCACTCTTCCCGAGGCTAAGCCTCGGCTCCTTTGTTTTTGCAGAAATCATTCACATAGCCCCTCTTTCCTCTGATTCTGAACAAAATCCCCTTCTTCCATCTTGATTCAAACTTTGATTCCACCACCTGATCCAATTATGCAGCCTAATTACCTAGCAAGACTACCATTCAAGAAACCTGAATATCGGAGATCTATGAAAGATAAAATGATCGAGAATGCCATAAGATTCTATGAAAAAGAAGAAAAAACCTCAACACCAAGAGGAGATATTCAGGTTGATGTCCCAACAACCACATCCTTCATCATGAACTGTGCCCAAATTCTATTGACTGGAATTTCAAAAGGATCAACCCGAGATATGCTCATGACAGGATACATTGAGATGGAAAAATTACACCAATCTGAATACCTTCAATGCTTGACAAATCCTGTACTTTGGGAACAACACCAAGATGCCCTTATAAAACGGGTAGAAATGATGAAATCAATAGAACAAATTATCAACCAGAAATACCCGTATAAACCAGAAACAGAGGATGAACCATCTTGGAACAGTATTAAGGAACCATTCAGTTTCCCAGATCCCGGGATTGAGGCACAAAGTGGTTGTAAAATCCCAACCCAGGTAGAAGATAGCATTAAAATAGGTTGGGAAGTTGCAGGAGAACACAATGCTGAGCCAACCCTAGGCCATAAATCACCAAGCTTAGAACTCCAAGACTCCTGCAATAACAAGATTAGAATTGAACCTCTGGAGGGTATAAATTCCGCCCCTTGTTTTGATAAGGTAACCCTCGAAGGTTATTCAGACTTAGGTTCTAATAATTCTACCCACATCCTAAGCCTAGAACCTAGATCTGAAACTTGTTGGGAAGATTATGAGGCCCCTTATGAGAAAGATCAAATTTTTACAGAATATGATTCCGGGCCTCTATTTAATGAATATCCCTCTCCAACATCCTCAGGAAATCTGATCGATTTCTCAGAAAACATGCCAATTTATGATACAGAAACTGAGGAGTTGGATGAGCAAGGTTTTAATAGGGTCTATCCTACCAGCTTAGAGCTTGAACAGAACATCTTTTTGAGCCCAGAAGTGATATATAGGCTAGAACCCAATCAGGCTGCTGATTCCACATCTGATGATTTCTGCTGTGGTGGAATTCATGATCATTTTCGCCAACTCTCCGACAATTTCAGATCTGACTATAATTGCGGAGAGATTCCCCTTCCTGAACACGCCAGGCCTATCTACGACCTCAGTTCACATGACTCTGACTCTGACTCTGACTCTGAGGTCCTGATTCCCGAGATCACTGATAACACAGAATCATTCCTTTTCGATCCTCAGGAACCAAAAACAGAAAATGCCAAGAGTGATTGCAACCAAGAATCCAAATTTTTTCTCGAATCCGATTTCTTTCACCCTACAAACACTCTTCAGGCATTTGATAGTTACCCAGAGGACTCTCTACAGAAAATCACCTATCATCTGTTTCTAGAAGAGCCCTCATACACAATGGCCACCTCATCCGCACACACGGAACGGATCAAAACCTCTCCCAAACCCCGACCCGCAACCGGACTCAATTTCTATTCAGATTCACCTCTCACCGAGCCGATTGCATTTCCTCATCGGGTTTCGAACATTGATCAGACTACATACCATGCTCTATCATTCTCTGATCACCCCTGTAGGGTTCCTGCATCAACCACTGATTATCCTACGGGTCCCTACTCTGACCAGGCTGATTCGGCACAGCCAAACCCTGCGTTTACACTTCCACATCCATCTGAGCTTCATAATTTCTGGTGGGCTCCACACCTTTTTATCCACATTTATCAACCCACCAGATTGATTGGGTTTGGGCTGCATCATCAGCCTGTTGATCTGAACAAGCACCTGGTTGGACCAACCAGGCTCTTAATCAAGGTGCTTGTCTTACAAAACTCCGCTGATTTGACCATCCCCTCTCCATCGCATTTCCCGCTTGGCTGAAGGCATCAAATTTAGCGCTCAACGGGAGGCAGCCCGTCATTCTCTTTGAAAACCTGAAACGTGTTCTGACAGCTTTTTGCACTTGAAGTTCACACTTTAGGACAGCCGACTCCACCTCAGGTGCTTGCATCTGAGATTAGAAATCGTCCGCAACAGTCACCCCGACCCATTCACTCATCAAAACAGCTATCCTAATGTATGAACTTAGTCGAATAGAAACCCCTAGGTTACAATGAGGACATTGCAAATCTTAGGCATGGGGGGGTATGAAAGTGCAAAAACTCGTAAGAAAAGGTTTCAAACAAAAAAATTCACATATGCCAAAAATACCATAAAAATTAAAAAATTTTTGAAAAAGAATAAGAGGAAAAGAGGAGAAGGAAAATTTTGTGAAGGAGAGAAGAAACAAAATGAAAAAGGAGCACAAAATTATAAGAAAAGTTGATAGTCATTAGTAAGGAACTAAGGAATTAACCTAAGTTCTAGACCTCATTCAAGAAAATAACTGAAAAGTGCACAATGAGATTAGTAAGAATGCAAACCTTAGGCATTCTTGAATAGACTCTTAGTACTCATTAAGATCTGGACACTCCTCAAGAGGTTGAGGAAAATGAAAAGCTGAAGTATTAAGTCTAAGGCTTAGGGAGTATTCGGCCTCGTTAACTAATTTTTGGTTTACGGGACTCAGTAACCTAAGCACCCTAATCTCACACACAGCCTGGTTCAGTAAGCGTAAAAATCAGAATCACGCAGAAGCGTCGCAAAAATCTGAAAAGAACACCTAGAATAGGAATGGCCGATCAACACAAGTTGATTTGGACGAGTTCCCAGCGCAGAGAGGCGGAAAATCCCCTCGAAGATGCGTAACAAAATATCATCTCCTCGGTGCTTGTCTCTTAGGATATTTACATATCCTACGGGGGGCATGTAAGCACTCTGCTGGTTCAGATTCCATGGATGGCATTATCTCGAAGTGTCAATTGCCAGGGTCTGGATTCGGCCACGGAATACCATGGATGGGATTATCTCGAAATCTCAATAGCCAGGGTTCCGGGGGTTGCCATGGGCGGTGCTATCTCGAAGCATCGATCGCCAGGAACCCTTGAGGATTGATGATGGGAGCAAGGAATCTGATACAGACCGTGTTGAAAAGCCAACCCTAGACTAGAACTAAAAAGAAAAAGAGAGAGAAAACTCTCCAAACAGAAAAAACTTTCTATCTCTCTCTTACAAAACGCACTGCGAACTGGGCCAGGGCTAAAATCATTTCAAGCACGGGTGCTTTAACCACGAAGTCCAATAAACCTTAGGTTAGTTCTTGCGGGCCTTAAAAACCTTTGCTGAAAGACTGAGGCTAAGGCTAGACAGATTTGGATCTTGATTGGTACTAGAGTATCTTTTAGGCCTATGGTCAGCATTCTAACCTAATCTAAGCTCAAATAAAAAGGCACTTATCTAAAACCATTGAAAACTTCATGGTCTAGAACAAGGGTTGAAACCTTAAGTTTTTTTTTGCTAAGGGACTAGCAAAAGCTAGGCATGGGGGTATGATGAGAACCTCATCATGAGCCATAACTAGCTCATTTTGACCCAATACAAAGGATAAAAGCTCCTACATATCTCAAGGAAAGGCTTAACTCAGAGAATTCTGAGTTTGAGAAGAAAACCAGTCATAAGGGGTAAAAGTGCAATTTTACCAGTATAATCTGCATACAGGGTAATTCAGGGCCCAAACACAGGTCAGAACAGCTTAATAAGAATAAAAGTGGGACGAGATGATCTAGCAAGGGCTACAGCACTTTCAAGGAACCAAATGATAATCTGTAACCCTAAAACAACCCACTTCAATTCACAAGGTTCGAGGCAAAGTAAAAATAGAATAAACCCTATAAAATTCATAGAAAAATAATCTCTAGGGTTTAGAACCTTCAATTTGGCCTTTAGAACCCATTTTGACCTACATTGAGAACCATGCCCAATTAATAACTTAATTTGGGTTTTTGCGCAAATTGACCGGTCAAACAAGGTTTAATATGAAAATAAAATTCACCATCAGATTCCTTAGGTCCTAATTAGTCATGTATAAAAACTTGAGCCTAAGAAGAAACCTCCTTGACCGACTTTACACTTTGGTCCTCATATATTTACTCTTTGGCCCTCAACTTTTGAACCCTCGCATTTAGGCCCCTAACTCTCCTTCGTTCTTTGCAAACAGGTCCCTCCTGCAAAACCCTGCCAGCACCATGCTCCGGCGACCTTGCGCGGAGCATGGCGCCGCGCAGGGTAAGGTGGAGGACCTGGCATGTGTACCGGAGGGTGCCCTGCGTCGTCAGCCGTCGCAGGAGCACCCCCATGGTCCTTGCAGCCCCCCATACCGGCCGTGCGAACGCACGGACGGTATGGGTTCGAATTCCGACCATGCTCCGGCGAGGGAGACACGTCGTCTCCCTCCGCCTTCCTCCCTGCTTCAACCCTATAAATACCCCCCGCCGCTCCACCGACCAAGGCAGCCTGGATCTGACGGAGAAAACCCCCAATTTTCCTCTCTTCTCACTCCGGCAGACGCCCACCAGCTCCGGCGGTTCTTCCTCCTCCTCCTCTTCGCTCTGCCGCAATACCAGCAGCAGAGATTTCTTCCCCTGCTCTTTCCGCGTCGCGCAATACCGGCGCGCGCTGCCTCTGCCCCGTCGTCACCGCCGTCCTCCCCCCACTGGGCATCGTCTTCTCCGGCGACAGTCGATACGACTGTCGCCCTGTTCCTCCCCCTTCGTCCCTGCAGTTAAGTTAGACTTACTCCCCTTCTTCTCCTCTTTCTTTCCCCGCTTTCGATTTAGTCAATTAAGCCCTCTACCGACCCTGTTCACCCTCATCCTCTCCGCCTCCGACCACCCTCCGGCGAGCCGCTCCCATCACCTCAGCGACCCACACGGCTCGCCGACCACCGCAGAACTTCCGCCTCCTCACCCTGATCCTCTTCCGCCCCTCCACTTCCCACCAAACACTCTCTGCTGACCCACCGAACACACCCACTCCCTCGCTCACAGTCTGACCTAGGACGACCCAACAGCTCCATCTCGCCCCCTGCAGACCTCCTGACCACCTTCGCCGTGCCACGGCGAAGGTCCTCCGCCTGTCTGATTTGGCCGAGAGGCCGTGCCATTGGTTTCAGGTTCCAGGCCTTGACCGCCATTGGCGAGGAAGCTCGAAGCCTGCTCGAGGTTGCTCCAAGCCGAGATATCCCAGATTGAATAGCCACGGCCAGCGCGGAAAAGTCTCACGCACACACCCTGGCCCTCGATTGGAGCTGTGCGCCTCAACAGCCGATGAAATCGGGAGCACCATCCCTGCTGCAGGCGTAAGAGAATTGGGGTGGGACATTTAGTCCCACCTCGGAATCTCTCAACGGCGCGCGGACACATAAATTGAAAAACTGCCGTATGCTGTTTGCCTCAGTTACCACGGGGTGAGGTCCCTCTCACCCGACCCGACCCGACTCGGCCTCGTCCGTGACCACGCTCCGCGGACCTGGCCCGACCCGATTAGACTGACCTGCACTCCTCGCCCACCACGCACGCCGGTGGGCCTGGACCCGGGCCTGACCCGAACCCGATTACCCGATAGCGCTCTGGGAGAGCTTCCGAGGAGTGATTTCAGAGAGAGAGATACGCGGGGGAGGGGGGTAGAGTAGGTTTTTGTCTTGACGAATAAAACTCTGAAGTGTGCAGGCCAAAGAAGAAGAAGCAGACCCGCTGAAGAAGAAGGAGCTGCTGCACTGTAGCGAAGGCATTGTTAAGTCGTCTCAGCACCGGGGCAGACGACGGAAGGTCAGCAGCCAAAGAAGAAGAAGACCCGCTGAAGAAGAAGGAAGAGCAACGGCCATCGCGAGAGAAGAAAAAGAGAAGTCAAGGCAGGTGAAGACAAAGAAGAAGAAGGAATGAAGACAAGCAAGAAGCAAGAAAAGAAGAAGATGATCTGACGAAAAAGAAAGAAAGGAAACAAGAAGAAGAGCACGAGGGGAAAATCTGAAGAAAGAAGAAGAAGAAGAAGAAGAACAGGAAGAACCAAAGACAAAGAGGAAGAAAGAAGAAAAGAAGAAGAAGCCAATTTTTCATCTCTCTCTCTCTCTCTTTATTTTTGTAATAGAACTTGTATATCTCTAGAATACAACTTGCTCCCTGAGTTCGACCTCGGGAACTCTTTCAGTTTTCCGAGTAATAAAATTTTATATGAAACGTTGGTGACAACCGGCTTTACTACAACGATATAACACCAACCGGTCACTGAAACCGACGCTTTCACTCATCATTTTGGCGCCGTTGCCGGGGAGCAACGGCTATTCTAGAGGTAAACATTCCTGTTTCTTTTAAGTTCTGATAATCTCCTCTCTTTTGTGCAGCTACAGGAACGCAAGAAGACAAGCAACCACACCAAAGACAGGTAAATTTTTCCTCTCACTATTAACCCCTAAGCTCTAAAGAGGAAGAAAAGAAAAGAACAAGCAATATAGGGTTAACCTGTCTTCCATATTTAGTAACCATAAAAGTTGCATGTTTTCAACTCATTATTTCTGCACACTATTAAGGGTATTTAAGGGCTAACACATTCTTGCTTGAGCCCTAATTACCCAACAAAGAATTAACTGGACCAAGTAGAGCCAACCTAGGATCCAACACTAGGGATTTAGAGACACACTCCTTAAGCAAGAATTGAGAAAACCAAATGAAGTGTGCCCAAGCCCTTGTCTGAAAATACCTATTCAAAGAAAATCTAAAACAATTGGCTCTCTCTAAACACTTGAACCCTAAAAGACAGGACCTAAAAGCTCTCAAAGAAAACAAGAGGTAAAGTTGACCCCATGGGTCAACCAACCTTAAATTAGGTCACTCTTTGCACTTAAAAGACTAAAGTTCAAGTGAAACCTTAAGCACCCTGATCTTAAAATTGGTAGACTTAAGAGGTCAAGATCCCCATTCTGGTCTACCTGGAACCGCAGTGACAAGAGAGGTCGGGTGGGGGAAACCCTGTAACCCGTGGGGACGCTCTACCGTGTAGGGGTCTTCGCGGGACTCTCCCTCTCTGGCTGCCCAGGTAATTCTCAGGTGGACGATCTTTCTGATCAAGGGGTCCATCTGCCCCGAACCTCTATAGTCACCCAACAATTTTTGGGTGTCTTGATTGGGTCCAGCACCTGCTTATCTCATCCAGCCCTTCAGTATTTTTCAGGAGGTCCTTGAAACCTCCAATAGAAGTTCACTCTTCCCGAGGCTAAGCCTCGGCTCCTTTGTTTTTGCAGAAATCATTCACATAGCCCCTCTTTCCTCTGATTCTGAACAAAATCCCCTTCTTCCATCTTGATTCAAACTTTGATTCCACCACCTGATCCAATTATGCAGCCTAATTACCTAGCAAGACTACCATTCAAGAAACCTGAATATCGGAGATCTATGAAAGATAAAATGATCGAGAATGCCATAAGATTCTATGAAAAAGAAGAAAAAACCTCAACACCAAGAGGAGATATTCAGGTTGATGTCCCAACAACCACATCCTTCATCATGAACTGTGCCCAAATTCTATTGACTGGAATTTCAAAAGGATCAACCCGAGATATGCTCATGACAGGATACATTGAGATGGAAAAATTACACCAATCTGAATACCTTCAATGCTTGACAAATCCTGTACTTTGGGAACAACACCAAGATGCCCTTATAAAACGGGTAGAAATGATGAAATCAATAGAACAAATTATCAACCAGAAATACCCGTATAAACCAGAAACAGAGGATGAACCATCTTGGAACAGTATTAAGGAACCATTCAGTTTCCCAGATCCCGGGATTGAGGCACAAAGTGGTTGTAAAATCCCAACCCAGGTAGAAGATAGCATTAAAATAGGTTGGGAAGTTGCAGGAGAACACAATGCTGAGCCAACCCTAGGCCATAAATCACCAAGCTTAGAACTCCAAGACTCCTGCAATAACAAGATTAGAATTGAACCTCTGGAGGGTATAAATTCCGCCCCTTGTTTTGATAAGGTAACCCTCGAAGGTTATTCAGACTTAGGTTCTAATAATTCTACCCACATCCTAAGCCTAGAACCTAGATCTGAAACTTGTTGGGAAGATTATGAGGCCCCTTATGAGAAAGATCAAATTTTTACAGAATATGATTCCGGGCCTCTATTTAATGAATATCCCTCTCCAACATCCTCAGGAAATCTGATCGATTTCTCAGAAAACATGCCAATTTATGATACAGAAACTGAGGAGTTGGATGAGCAAGGTTTTAATAGGGTCTATCCTACCAGCTTAGAGCTTGAACAGAACATCTTTTTGAGCCCAGAAGTGATATATAGGCTAGAACCCAATCAGGCTGCTGATTCCACATCTGATGATTTCTGCTGTGGTGGAATTCATGATCATTTTCGCCAACTCTCCGACAATTTCAGATCTGACTATAATTGCGGAGAGATTCCCCTTCCTGAACACGCCAGGCCTATCTACGACCTCAGTTCACATGACTCTGACTCTGACTCTGACTCTGAGGTCCTGATTCCCGAGATCACTGATAACACAGAATCATTCCTTTTCGATCCTCAGGAACCAAAAACAGAAAATGCCAAGAGTGATTGCAACCAAGAATCCAAATTTTTTCTCGAATCCGATTTCTTTCACCCTACAAACACTCTTCAGGCATTTGATAGTTACCCAGAGGACTCTCTACAGAAAATCACCTATCATCTGTTTCTAGAAGAGCCCTCATACACAATGGCCACCTCATCCGCACACACGGAACGGATCAAAACCTCTCCCAAACCCCGACCCGCAACCGGACTCAATTTCTATTCAGATTCACCTCTCACCGAGCCGATTGCATTTCCTCATCGGGTTTCGAACATTGATCAGACTACATACCATGCTCTATCATTCTCTGATCACCCCTGTAGGGTTCCTGCATCAACCACTGATTATCCTACGGGTCCCTACTCTGACCAGGCTGATTCGGCACAGCCAAACCCTGCGTTTACACTTCCACATCCATCTGAGCTTCATAATTTCTGGTGGGCTCCACACCTTTTTATCCACATTTATCAACCCACCAGATTGATTGGGTTTGGGCTGCATCATCAGCCTGTTGATCTGAACAAGCACCTGGTTGGACCAACCAGGCTCTTAATCAAGGTGCTTGTCTTACAAAACTCCGCTGATTTGACCATCCCCTCTCCATCGCATTTCCCGCTTGGCTGAAGGCATCAAATTTAGCGCTCAACGGGAGGCAGCCCGTCATTCTCTTTGAAAACCTGAAACGTGTTCTGACAGCTTTTTGCACTTGAAGTTCACACTTTAGGACAGCCGACTCCACCTCAGGTGCTTGCATCTGAGATTAGAAATCGTCCGCAACAGTCACCCCGACCCATTCACTCATCAAAACAGCTATCCTAATGTATGAACTTAGTCGAATAGAAACCCCTAGGTTACAATGAGGACATTGCAAATCTTAGGCATGGGGGGGTATGAAAGTGCAAAAACTCGTAAGAAAAGGTTTCAAACAAAAAAATTCACATATGCCAAAAATACCATAAAAATTAAAAAATTTTTGAAAAAGAATAAGAGGAAAAGAGGAGAAGGAAAATTTTGTGAAGGAGAGAAGAAACAAAATGAAAAAGGAGCACAAAATTATAAGAAAAGTTGATAGTCATTAGTAAGGAACTAAGGAATTAACCTAAGTTCTAGACCTCATTCAAGAAAATAACTGAAAAGTGCACAATGAGATTAGTAAGAATGCAAACCTTAGGCATTCTTGAATAGACTCTTAGTACTCATTAAGATCTGGACACTCCTCAAGAGGTTGAGGAAAATGAAAAGCTGAAGTATTAAGTCTAAGGCTTAGGGAGTATTCGGCCTCGTTAACTAATTTTTGGTTTACGGGACTCAGTAACCTAAGCACCCTAATCTCACACACAGCCTGGTTCAGTAAGCGTAAAAATCAGAATCACGCAGAAGCGTCGCAAAAATCTGAAAAGAACACCTAGAATAGGAATGGCCGATCAACACAAGTTGATTTGGACGAGTTCCCAGCGCAGAGAGGCGGAAAATCCCCTCGAAGATGCGTAACAAAATATCATCTCCTCGGTGCTTGTCTCTTAGGATATTTACATATCCTACGGGGGGCATGTAAGCACTCTGCTGGTTCAGATTCCATGGATGGCATTATCTCGAAGTGTCAATTGCCAGGGTCTGGATTCGGCCACGGAATACCATGGATGGGATTATCTCGAAATCTCAATAGCCAGGGTTCCGGGGGTTGCCATGGGCGGTGCTATCTCGAAGCATCGATCGCCAGGAACCCTTGAGGATTGATGATGGGAGCAAGGAATCTGATACAGACCGTGTTGAAAAGCCAACCCTAGACTAGAACTAAAAAGAAAAAGAGAGAGAAAACTCTCCAAACAGAAAAAACTTTCTATCTCTCTCTTACAAAACGCACTGCGAACTGGGCCAGGGCTAAAATCATTTCAAGCACGGGTGCTTTAACCACGAAGTCCAATAAACCTTAGGTTAGTTCTTGCGGGCCTTAAAAACCTTTGCTGAAAGACTGAGGCTAAGGCTAGACAGATTTGGATCTTGATTGGTACTAGAGTATCTTTTAGGCCTATGGTCAGCATTCTAACCTAATCTAAGCTCAAATAAAAAGGCACTTATCTAAAACCATTGAAAACTTCATGGTCTAGAACAAGGGTTGAAACCTTAAGTTTTTTTTTGCTAAGGGACTAGCAAAAGCTAGGCATGGGGGTATGATGAGAACCTCATCATGAGCCATAACTAGCTCATTTTGACCCAATACAAAGGATAAAAGCTCCTACATATCTCAAGGAAAGGCTTAACTCAGAGAATTCTGAGTTTGAGAAGAAAACCAGTCATAAGGGGTAAAAGTGCAATTTTACCAGTATAATCTGCATACAGGGTAATTCAGGGCCCAAACACAGGTCAGAACAGCTTAATAAGAATAAAAGTGGGACGAGATGATCTAGCAAGGGCTACAGCACTTTCAAGGAACCAAATGATAATCTGTAACCCTAAAACAACCCACTTCAATTCACAAGGTTCGAGGCAAAGTAAAAATAGAATAAACCCTATAAAATTCATAGAAAAATAATCTCTAGGGTTTAGAACCTTCAATTTGGCCTTTAGAACCCATTTTGACCTACATTGAGAACCATGCCCAATTAATAACTTAATTTGGGTTTTTGCGCAAATTGACCGGTCAAACAAGGTTTAATATGAAAATAAAATTCACCATCAGATTCCTTAGGTTCTAATTAGTCATGTATAAAAACTTGAGCCTAAGAAGAAACCTCCTTGACCGACTTTACACTTTGGTCCTCATATATTTACTCTTTGGCCCTCAACTTTTGAACCCTCGCATTTAGGCCCCTAACTCTCCTTCGTTCTTTGCAAACAGGTCCCTCCTGCAAAACCCTGCCAGCACCATGCTCCGGCGACCTTGCGCGGAGCATGGCGCCGCGCAGGGTAAGGTGGAGGACCTGGCATGTGTACCGGAGGGTGCCCTGCGTCGTCAGCCGTCGCAGGAGCACCCCCATGGTCCTTGCAGCCCCCCATACCGGCCGTGCGAACGCACGGACGGTATGGGTTCGAATTCCGACCATGCTCCGGCGAGGGAGACACGTCGTCTCCCTCCGCCTTCCTCCCTGCTTCAACCCTATAAATACCCCCCGCCGCTCCACCGACCAAGGCAGCCTGGATCTGACGGAGAAAACCCCCAATTTTCCTCTCTTCTCACTCCGGCAGACGCCCACCAGCTCCGGCGGTTCTTCCTCCTCCTCCTCTTCGCTCTGCCGCAATACCAGCAGCAGAGATTTCTTCCCCTGCTCTTTCCGCGTCGCGCAATACCGGCGCGCGCTGCCTCTGCCCCGTCGTCACCGCCGTCCTCCCCCCACTGGGCATCGTCTTCTCCGGCGACAGTCGATACGACTGTCGCCCTGTTCCTCCCCCTTCGTCCCTGCAGTTAAGTTAGACTTACTCCCCTTCTTCTCCTCTTTCTTTCCCCGCTTTCGATTTAGTCAATTAAGCCCTCTACCGACCCTGTTCACCCTCATCCTCTCCGCCTCCGACCACCCTCCGGCGAGCCGCTCCCATCACCTCAGCGACCCACACGGCTCGCCGACCACCGCAGAACTTCCGCCTCCTCACCCTGATCCTCTTCCGCCCCTCCACTTCCCACCAAACACTCTCTGCTGACCCACCGAACACACCCACTCCCTCGCTCACAGTCTGACCTAGGACGACCCAACAGCTCCATCTCGCCCCCTGCAGACCTCCTGACCACCTTCGCCGTGCCACGGCGAAGGTCCTCCGCCTGTCTGATTTGGCCGAGAGGCCGTGCCATTGGTTTCAGGTTCCAGGCCTTGACCGCCATTGGCGAGGAAGCTCGAAGCCTGCTCGAGGTTGCTCCAAGCCGAGATATCCCAGATTGAATAGCCACGGCCAGCGCGGAAAAGTCTCACGCACACACCCTGGCCCTCGATTGGAGCTGTGCGCCTCAACAGCCGATGCAATCGGGAGCACCATCCCTGCTGCAGGCGTAAGAGAATTGGGGTGGGACATTTAGTCCCACCTCGGAATCTCTCAACGGCGCGCGGACACATAAATTGAAAAACTGCCGTATGCTGTTTGCCTCAGTTACCACGGGGTGAGGTCCCTCTCACCCGACCCGACCCGACTCGGCCTCGTCCGTGACCACGCTCCGCGGACCTGGCCCGACCCGATTAGACTGACCTGCACTCCTCGCCCACCACGCACGCCGGTGGGCCTGGACCCGGGCCTGACCCGAACCCGATTACCCGATAGCGCTCTGGGAGAGCTTCCGAGGAGTGATTTCAGAGAGAGAGATACGCGGGGGAGGGGGGTAGAGTAGGTTTTTGTCTTGACGAATAAAACTCTGAAGTGTGCAGGCCAAAGAAGAAGAAGCAGACCCGCTGAAGAAGAAGGAGCTGCTGCACTGTAGCGAAGGCATTGTTAAGTCGTCTCAGCACCGGGGCAGACGACGGAAGGTCAGCAGCCAAAGAAGAAGAAGACCCGCTGAAGAAGAAGGAAGAGCAACGGCCATCGCGAGAGAAGAAAAAGAGAAGTCAAGGCAGGTGAAGACAAAGAAGAAGAAGGAATGAAGACAAGCAAGAAGCAAGAAAAGAAGAAGATGATCTGACGAAAAAGAAAGAAAGGAAACAAGAAGAAGAGCACGAGGGGAAAATCTGAAGAAAGAAGAAGAAGAAGAAGAAGAACAGGAAGAACCAAAGACAAAGAGGAAGAAAGAAGAAAAGAAGAAGAAGCCAATTTTTCATCTCTCTCTCTCTCTCTTTATTTTTGTAATAGAACTTGTATATCTCTAGAATACAACTTGCTCCCTGAGTTCGACCTCGGGAACTCTTTCAGTTTTCCGAGTAATAAAATTTTATATGAAACGTTGGTGACAACCGGCTTTACTACAACGATATAACACGAACCGACTGTCATCACACCATCAGTTGTGTATACTGTAGTATTTCTTTTCTTTACTGCTGTATTTTGTTACTGCTAGTTATATACATGGTGAATGTGGTTTATTTTAGTACTCTTTTGGTTACTTTCTCGTTGGACGACTGGGTCTTGGAATTAGTCGAGTCGGTCCGATTCTCGTATCTCGTAGGGATTCGGGAACCGGGTCGTAACAAGATGGTATCAGAGTAAGGTCGTCCCGAGAAGTGAACCAACTGACTGGAAAATAACCAATTCACGTGTCTATAACTAGAGTAGCCACCACAACATTTCTTTTGACATAAGCTCTTAGACTTCCTCATTAGATATCGTTTCATATTGACGTGTTTCCATTCTGTTTTCGCATCTCCTTGCAGGAGATGCCTCGACGCGGGACAAGCGAGGCGGGCCGCGGGCGCGACCGAGGATGAGGTCGGAGAGGCGAGCGTGTTGAGGTCGACATTTCAGTGGACCAACCACTGCTCCTGGGCATTCAGGCCCAAGACCTCGCCCAGCTGATACGGGACATAGTGCGAGAGGAGCTCCACCCGCCGCCACGAGCGCCCCTCCCTGGGGCTACGGAGGGGGAGTCCTCTATGGGACCACGCGATGGACGTGGCGCTGGATGCGAGGGAGGGGATGGGCTGCCACCGCCCCCACCATCCTCCGACACTTCTGTGCGCGAGGCTTCCTTACCTAGAGGTGCACCAACATCTCCACTGCAGCGCCACTTCGAGCTTTTCGGACAGTTCCGGAAGCTGAAGTCCCCCTCCTTCAAGGGGGATGAGGGCCCGACCGAGGCGGAGGACTGGCTCGAGCAAATCGAGAAGGTTTTTGACACCCTTCGCCCCCCGATGGAGTGCCGCGTGGCCTTTGCCACGTACCAGCTGGAGAGCGCGACACACAGGTGATGGAGGGCGGTCAGGGGATAGGAGAGGGACGAGTCGACCTGGGACCAGTTCATCAACCTCTTCTGCGAGCAGTACTTTCCCCAGACGTGGCAGGACCAGAGGAGGCGGGAGCTCCACACTCTCCTCCAGGAGACGATGACCGTGAGTGCGTACCGCACGCGTTTTCTAGAGCTGTCCCGCTTCGCAGCGACAGCAGTAGCCATTGAGGAGGAGCACCTTTGGAGGTTCACCAAGGGGCTCCGGCCTGCGATTCGAGGGTATGTCAAACCCCTGAAGCTACCTACATTCTCAAGGGTGGTGGAGGCAGCTGTGACACACGAGGAGACTAACCTGTCTGCGCGAGATACTGACAGCAGGCGAAAGCGACCCTATCAGCCAGACTATTCGCAGGGCCGACGGGAGAGGAGACACGTGGCACCCGCATGAGAGTCGTCACATTTTGCAGGGCCATCAATGGCCTTTGGGGGCCCTCAACAGGGGCCAGCAGCTAGCACCGGACCCCCGCCCGGCCGACAGCAGGGACCCACTGAGGGCGGGAGTCGGGTTCCCCTCTGCTACCAGTGTGGCCAGCTGGGCCACATCAAGAGGGACTGCCCATCTAGGGCAGGAGGTCAGCAGATGCTTCCCGCGCCGAGCAATGGAGGGCGAGCAGGAGGCCGTGATTTCCAGGCGCGAGGAGGGTACCGGCCAGTAACTACCCGTCCGACGCAGAGTGTGGCTGCTTCGTCCGCACCTAGGGCTGAGGGGTGTATCAACGCCCTGACACACAGGGATGCCAGAGCTTCGGGATCAATGGTGGCAGGTATTGTTTCAGTTTCCGGCAAACTCATTTACATGCTTTTCGATTCCAGCGCTACGCACTCGTTTGTCGCCGCCAGTTTCGCGGTTAGTCTGGGGCAGGATTGTGTGCTGTTAGAGGATCCGTTCATGATAAGAGGTCCGAGTGGTCAGCTATTTGTAGCTGAAAAGGTATACACGGGTTGCGAGGTCTATGTTGGGGGACACAGCTTTCCCGTTGACCTGATTATGATACCGATGGAGGACTTTGGCGTAATTCTGGGGATGGACTGGCTGTCCGCTTACCACGCCTTGGTGGACTGTTTTGAGAGAAAGATCGCCTTCTCCATACCGGAGTTGCCTTCTTTCGAGTTCCACGGGCAGCCAGTGGACGGAGGCTTCAGGTGCATTTCTGCACTTCGGGCGGTGAGACTTTTGAGCCAGAGGTGTAAGGGCTTCTTAGCTTGTGTGGTGGCAGAGCCCAGCCCTGTGGCAGACTTCCAGAGTATCCCGATGGTCAGAGAGTACCCCGACGTGTTCCCAAATGAGTTGTCAGGACTACCGCCCGAGCGTGAGATCAAGTTTGAGATCTCACTAGTACTAGGGACCAGCCCCATCTCCACAGCACCATACAGGATGGCACCACTTGAGCTGCAAGAGCTCAAGTCTCAGTTGCAGGATCTTTTGGAGAAGGGCTTTGTGAGGCTCAGCGCATCTCCCTAGGGAGCCCCAGTACTGTTTGTAAAGAAGAAGGATGGTACCCTACGCCTTTGTGTGGACTACCGACAGCTAAATAGGGTCACCATCAAGAACAGATATCCGTTGCAGAGGATCGATGACTTGTTTGACCAGCTGTGAGGTGCCACGGTATTCTCCAAGATCAAATTGAGGTCTGGATACCACCAGTTGAGGATCAAGGAGGCAGACATCTCCAAGACAGCTTTCCACACCCGATACGGACATTACAAGTTTCTGGTCATGCCGTTTGGGCTGACCAACGCCCCCGCTGCCTTCATGGACTTGATGAACCGGGTGTTTAGACCGTACTTGGATCAGTTTGTGGTGGTATTCATTGATGATGTGCTCATCTATTCTAGAGATCAGATACAGCACGGACAGCACTTGCAGATGGTTTTGGACACACTGAGACGACGTAGGCTATACGCCAAATACAGCAAGTGCGAGTTTTGGTTGAGGGAGGTGACCTTCTTAGGTCATGTGATCTCTGGGGATGGATTGGCTGTGGACCCAGCCAAGGTCGAGGTAGTGCTCAGATGGGAGAGACCGCGTACGGTTACTGAGATTCGCAGTTTCTTGGGACTGGCAGGCTACTACAGGCGATTTATCAAGAGCTTTTCACAGATTGCACATCCTATGACACAGTTGACCTGGAAGGACGTGCCCTTCACTTGGATAGATGCCTGTGAGGCGTGTTTTCAAGAGCTGAAGGAGAAGCTGACTTCGGCTCCCGTGCTCACCATCCCAGAAGTAGTGGCGGGTTCGTTGTGTACACGGACGCCTCTTTGCAGGGGTTAGGGGGTGTGCTCATGCAGAGGGGTCACATTGTCGCTTACGCTTCGCGGCAACTGAAGCCCCATGAGCATAGCTACCCTACCCACGACCTGGAGTTGGCACTACTTGTACGGTGAGACCTTCGAGATTTTCACATATCACAAGAGCCTCAGATACTTGTTTGATTAGAAGGAGCTCAACATGAGACAGAGACGTTGGTTGGAGCTCCTGAAGGACTATGACTGTAGCATTTCCTACCACCTGGGAAAGGCCAACGTGGTGGCTGACGCCTTTAACCGGAAGGCACCCGCACACTTGGCCAGTTTACAGGTGTAGAGTTGGAGCCTTTTGGAGGAGATGGGCAATTGGTGACCCCTAGAGTTACGGGAGCACTGTGGGGCAATGACTGTGACGCGACAGACGAGACCAGAGCTGATAGATCGCATCATCATAGGACAGATGGCCGACCCGTACTTGCAGTCCTTGCGTGACAGAGTACTGTCAGGAGACCCTGGAGGCTTTTCTTTTACAGACCAGGTGCTGCGCATGAGGGGACGTTTGTACGTTCCCAGAGACGAGGAGCTGTTGAGAGAGCTCTTGACTGAGGCACACGGTTTCAGATTCACCATACATCTCGGAAACACGAAGATGTACCATGACTTGAGACGCAACTTTTGGTGGAGAGGGATAAAGCGGGATGTGGGTGAATTCGTGCAGTAGTGTTTAGTGTGCCAGCAGGTGAAAGTCGAGCATCAGAGGCCTGCAGGACCGCTGCAGCCACTTCCAATGCAGGAGTGGAAGTGGGAAAGCATCACCATGGACTTAGTGGTGGGCTTACCTGTTACCCAGCGAGGACACGACGCAGTCTGGGTAATCGTTGACAGATTGACGAAGACGATGCGTTTCTTGTCGATCCAAGTCACCTTAGGACTAGCACAGTTGGCAGAGAGGTATATCTGCGAGGTGGTACGTCTACACGGAGTTCCGCGGGAGATCGTATCCGACCAGGGTACCCGCTTTACGTCCCAGTTTTGGGCTGAGTTTCAGTAGGCCCTGAGGACGCGGTTGAGGTTCAGTACAGCTTACCACCCCCAAACGAACGGACAGTCTGAGCGCACGATATAGACTCTTGAGGACCTTTTGCGTGCCTGTGTACTGGACTGGAGGGGCTCTTGGGAGGAGAACTTGCCCCTGGCGAAGTTTGCATACAATAACAGTTTTCACTCGAGCATCGGCATGGCACCCTACGAGGCTCTGTACGGATGGAGGTGTATGGCACCCTTGAGTTGGGTTGAGGTGGGGACCAAGTGGGAGGTTGGCCCCAGGCTGATCCAGTAGAGTCAGGAGGTAGTCGAGTAGATTCACAGGCGACTCCGCACTGTCAGGGGCAGGCAGAAGAGCTATGCAGAACGGAATTGCAGAGAGGTGCAGTTTGATGTTGGGGACCACGTCTTCCTTCGTGTTTCGCCCATGAAGGGCCTGCAGCGGTTTGGGGTGATAGGGAAGCTCGCGTCGAGGTTCGTGGGGCCCTTTGAGGTCCTGGAGTGAGTTGGACCCGTTGCTTACAGGCTTGCCCTTCCTCCCCAGCCTTCTGGTGTGCATGACGTGTTCCACGTGTCCAACCTCAGGAAGTACGTCGCTGATCCCAGTCACGTCCTGAGTCACGAGAGCGTCGAGGTGAGCGACGACCTGACCTACCCCGAGCGGCCAGTGCAGATTCTCAACAGAGCCGTCCGCAGTCTGAGACGGAAGCAAGTAACCCTGGTAAAGGTTTTGTGGAGGAGCCAGCGGTACGAGGAGGCTACCTGGGAGCCTGAGGCTGGATGCGGGAGCGGTACTCGGAGCTTTTCACGAGTACGTCTTTTCAGACCATCTTCGGTCCTCTTTGAGTTTGTTATGCAAATATCGTTCTTTCCCGCACCCTAGTTAACGCAAGTTTCAGGGACGAAACTTCCTTTGAGTTTGTTATATTGTTATAACCCGAGGCATCAAGCGTCATTTAAGACGTCTGGGAAGTGGTCCAGACGTCTGGAATTAAATTTTTTCGGCGCACGGGTTCGCGTCTGCACGCATGCACGCGTAGACTGAACCCGCCGCCCTCCTTCTCTTTCCTCCCTCCCTGCAGACAGCTTTTTCTCTCTCTCTCCCCTCGGCAGCTTACAAATACACCTCTCTCTCCCACACCCTCACTCCACTGCCTTCTTCTTCTTCTTCCCCCTGTCAGCAAGAGAGCGAGCGGGTGAGAGCGGCAGCAGCGGCTGCTACGAGTGTGTGGGGAGGAGGGGCTATTGCGAGAGGGAGCTCGACCGCGAGGGTGCGAGCTCACCGGGGCAACTAGAGCCGACCGGCAAGTGCGCAGCAAGAGTGTGGTGCCGCAGAGGAGCTGCTACAGCTCAGGCAGCAGGCAGGCGCGGCGCGGCAAGGCCATGCGCTACGGGCGGAGAGGGAGGAGGTCCTGATTCTGGGAAAATTTCCCAGAATCAGACGTCTGGACTTACGTCCAGACGACACAGGAGACGTCTGGAGGAAGGTCCAGACGTCTGAAAGGTACGTTATTTTTACCTTCTTCTTCTTTCGCGTGTACGGCCATGCAGCCGTCCGCCGAAGTCTTCTGCATCCTTTCGTGTTGAGAACGGGAGCGTGTGTGTGCAAGGCTTGTTCAGAAAGGTGCACGGGCATGCCATCCCACACAGATCGGATGTCTGGGCACAGCACCAGACGACGGAGAGGGTCTCCAAACGTCCTGAGTGACAGTCGGACGTTTGGAAACTAAGTCCAGACGGTTCAGCGGGCTTCTGGACGTCTGAAGGACCGTGCAGATCAAGGTATGACCTGAGCGATCATTTAAGACGTCTGGAAGAAGTTCCAGACGTCTGATTTTGGGCAGACTTGTCATTTTGACCCGTTTGGGGTCTGTTCGGAGTCTATTTTCCGCATTTCAAGTCTCGTTCTTCTCAAATTTAGTTCCTCTACCTATTTACAGTAATTGTATGCTGTTCTGAGTAGCTCCTTGTATTTGATCCTTGTGTTAGGACCCCGTTCCGTTGCGGCTCTAGGGGTTGCAGAGGCACGTGGGCTTGCCGATTTCATCCCCATTACTCCCGATTTTGCGGGTAGAGTGGCCCTTTCAATTAATAATCACAAATTATGCATTGGTGAAATAATTAATAGAGTCTAGGGTATTTCATGAACCCTATGAATGAAAAACTAGATTGAATGATAAATCCTAGGGTAATGCATGAATCCTAGGATTGGAAAACTAGATTGAATGATAGATCCTAGGGTATGGCATGAATCCTAGGACTAGAAAACTAGATTGAATATCTATACATTACAGTTTTGGAAAAGTAGAAAGGAAACGATAACTGCCTATAATTGGTTAACAGCTGCCTGTTTATGAATGAATAATTATTGTTGAGAACATGGGTTATATGAATATAAAGCTGAAACGATGAAACATAAATTGGCTGAGTTAAAAGAGCATGAACCCTACGGGGAATTAGGAGTAGAACTCCTGGAAAGTGAATGGAATAGAGTTAGGGAAGTAAGCTGGCCCTTGAGTACGGAGTACCAAGAAGAGCAACTGTCCTCCTATTTAATGCAGAGCGGAGCTAACCGCCCCAGGGACCCGGGGTAGGTCTGGCCACTTTGTACCAACTTTTGGCCCTCATGTACACAGTACCGAGGAGAGATACTAGTGTAGGGAGAGCACTAGCCACCCCACAGGCCCTCGGATTCTGTTAGCCCTCCTACACCGACTTCTTCAGCCCACTGGGCAAACCAGGGTAGTCAGGCGAAGGTGCGCGGACTGTGGAGGGGCAAGACCCCTGTTTGGTTACTATGGAGGGGCTGGACCCCTGTTACTGAGAGGGCTCTACCCTATACTGGTTTCGTGCTGTGCTTTTGGCGCACCCGTTAACGAAAACGACTGACCGCGTGCCAGTGCGGGATAGCTACCCGTACGTTTATCATGCGTACCGTAGTCATCGTTATGTTTGTCAGTGACCTTGGGGTGGTTGACTGAGGGTAGGACCACCACGGGGGACTCTCCCGGCCAGGAGAGCACCACGTGGTACTTCTACTTTTCGAAAAAACTGCAATTAAGATCGTTCCCACGAGGAACATTCAAGATCAAGAGAAGAATCTGAGGGATAATTCGATAACGAGTAAATGAAAAATATAAAGAAAGAAATTAAAAATATAACAGCTACTGTCCACCTTACTATTTCTTAGCTTTTAGTTGTCACTCTACTCAGCGTTTCGCTGACGTGTCACCTTTGTTACCTTTTCAGGACCAGGTGTTGAGCAGCCAGAGTCGGCTGCTGCAGAGGGTGCTGGGCCTAGTAGAGCCCAGTAGCGTTACTTGTGTAGTACCCACTGTACTTTTCTTTCTGTTGTAGTGAGTAGTTTCTGTTACCCCTGTACTCTTTTCATTGTAAGCTTCATATTTATGTACATGTTTATTTCTTTACTGTTATGGTGGTGTATACTGTAGTATTTCTTTACTGCTGTATTTTGTTACTGCTAGTTATATACATGGTGAATGTAGTTTATTTTACTGTTCTTTTGGTTACTTTCTCGTTGGACGACTAGGTCTTGGGATCAGTCGAGTCGATCCGATTCTCGTATCTCGTAGGGATTCGGGAACCAGGTTGTAACAAAGGGCAACTTTGATTACTCTTAAATTGTCCATGATTAAAATGGCATCCCTGATTGCTTGCTTGAGGCCTACCAACTAAATGTTTCTCCTTGAACAATTCGATGCACTAAGATCCCATGATTTAGTTGGGATTATTGATATCTTTGCTTGACTAGGAAGAAGTCCTAACAATGCATCAACGGAACTTTCACTACATGCAATTGTAAAGGTAACTATGAGATCATATTCACGACCAAGACTAATTAGACTGGCAAGAACAAGATCGTCTTCATTTAACATCTTCTCACCACATCTACACAAAAAGTTATTTCTTTAGCCTTATAAACAAACCCTATAATAGATGGTAACCCTTCTTTAAGCTACTTAGTTTTGATCTACAAGAAAAAATATTTGCATAAGATTGAGTGCCAAAAAATTTCTCAAGATACAATCAAATATCATGAGAAGACTCCAAATTAACATCTATCTTTAGTTACAAATAACATTACTCAACTTAGAACAAGTTGATCTCTTTGACGCTACAATATCTACATATGAAAAATTTGAGTAGCATTTTTCTAGTTTCAACTTTTACAAGCTTAATCAAACAACTATTGTTCCTTCAATATACCCAATTGAATCATAAGAGCATGTAATTAGAAGAAACTGAGTGTTATATGAAGTAACATTGGTAGAATTCAATATATATACAAGCAATGAATTGTAGTAGAAAGAAAAGGTGATACACTTTTATTTGAACTGATGTGAAATCTTGAAAAGGAAGTGATGCTTGATTCTACCATTATTGCAAGAAGGATGATTCTCCTATGGTGCTCTAATACCATGGGAGTGCTAAACAAAGGTTGTTTGTGGAAATGGTGAACTAATAATATAGTTAGGTCATCAAACACCTTATTTGCAAATTACTCATAACAAACTCTCATCAACTATACATTAATCCGGATGGTACCATTACTTGCTAAATAATACTGAAAGTATAGAGATCTTTCAAGTCATTCATCTTCTCCAAAACCTGAGATTCTTCATCTCTTTCCATATAGTTTGAAATTTTAATCTCTATTACAAGAACCAAATCGGCTTGCACCAAATGACAAGGAATAAGTCTATTAAGACATTTTGAAATGAAAATTATATCCCCACTACAAAAACAAAAAAAAAAAAACAATGGTAAGCATATCCAAAAATCTCACCAAAAAACCCACCCATGGAATCTGATTCATCCATTGGGGCTAATAAGATAAAAACATAGGAGAGTTTTTATCTTATTAAGGCTCAGATTTCCATAGGTACATTTTTTTAGTGAAATCAATTTATGCCATAAACATTTTCTTGCAAAAAAAAAAAAAAAATTGATGGTCTATAGCCGCAAGGGACAGCTTGTCCCCCTACGTGGATATGAGTGGTGAGATAGAGGAGAATTTTTAGGATTTTTTCTATACACGATCAAAACCATTTAAATCATAAATTACTGTACTATTGTCTAGTGTAAATAGCCATGTAAGATTTCCTCCACTCAAATCATTCTGATCAAGTCAGCGAAATTGTTTTGTTATTTTTTTACTTCTTCTGGGAAACATTTCTTTGTATTCAATCAAAGCCTTTATATGCACAAATAACAACATGTTCCTCGAAGAGCGTAGAAAAGGTAGGAAAAAAGCCATCAAAAACGACAAAGAAGGACAAGTCCGAAGGCGAAGAAAAAATCTTTTTTTTTTTTTCCTTAGAAAGACCAAAAAAAAAAAAAAAATGCTAATCCACGTGAAGAAGACATCTTACACCAAAATACTGCATACACCCGCTGCTCATTTCAACATCGACGTCCCATCGATGGTCACAGAGGAAACGTATTGAATCTTCCTCCAATTTTTGCTCCGGAGATCGTTGGGGAAAGATGGAGACATACCCTTCAACTCCAATCTCCGGAGGCTCCTCAGATGCTGCATCCCAGACGGGAGCTCCACCAAAGCTTGGCATGCGTTAATCCGGAGGTAAGCAAGGCATGGCATGGCATTCTTCTCCAGCTCCCACCTCCTCAACGTCTCCAGATTCTCCAACCACAGCTCCCGAAGCTCCGGGAAGCTCCCAGCAACAGACGGCATCTCCGAGCCCACGTAGGCGCCCTTCTCAAGCACAAGAACCTTCAGAAACCTCAAGTTGGCAACCACAACCCAAAACGGAGCCGCCAACTTGGTCGACTTCAAGGACAATTTCACCAAATTGGGAGGAAATCCCTCGAACTCAAGGCACTTGGCAAGCGATCCCCGCAGCGACATCACCTGCAGCTGATGGTGAGTGTGGATCGTGCTCAACAGATCAATTGGCAGAGGGCCTTCTCCAGAGGAGAGCAACAGGGTATCCAGGTGCTGCAGCTTCACCACATTCCTCGACAACAATCTGGCGTAGGATCTATCCGCTTCGAACCGAAACACCAGCAGCTTGCGGAGGTTGCTTAATCTGTACAAGCTGTTCTCCACCCAGGGCCCAGCCGCCACCGCGTCCAGTGTTTGCAGATGGCTCTGGATGCTCCCACCTATGCTCTGCGGCGCATCCAGCCAACTCCCATGCACGTGCCTCAGCGTCTTGATGGTCCACACCCCATCTGGAAGGAAGAACACTTCGGTGTTCCTCACCTCCAGAGTCTGGAGGTTGTAGAGCTCGCACGTGGACGACGGCAGCCTCTTCAATCTGGTGTCCCGCAGACCCAGATATCTCAGATGGATCATCTCTCCGATGTCCTTGGGCAAGCTCTCTATCGGCAGCCCCTTGACATGGACCACTCTCAGCAACCTGCGTCTCTTCAGATCAAGCGCGCTTCTCGATGGTTTGCTGAAGTTCAGCAACGTGCGCACGCTCTGAGCCAGTTCGATCTCATACGTCCGTGTGGGCGAGTCTCCATGAATCGCCAGTCTCCTAATGTGAGGTCCCTCATCCGTGTACCCGTGGACGTGGGAGAAGCCAACTTCCCTGGACTTAGAGATGGAGACGTCGTGGAGGAGATCGTGCACGTTGCAGGTCTCGATATCTCCCTGGATGTTCCTGGTGGAGATGCGGATCATGCATCTCTGTATGAGCTCCTCCAAATACCTCTCTCCCGTTTCTTCCAAGCTCTCTCCTTGGATCTTGCGTACGAATCCTTCCGCGATCCACAGCCTGATCAGCTTCTCGGCATTGATCTCGTAGCCTTCGGGGAAGGCAGAGAGATAGAGGAAGCACCACTTCAATCGGTGGGGCAAGTCCCCGTAACTCAATTCCAATATGTCCATAACTTGTTTTCCAGGTTCCATCTCTTCTTTCCAATCCACCCCCACCACAGAATCCATCCACGAGCTTGGAGTGCAAGCTTTTCCAAAGACTAACCCACCCATCAACACTAGAGCAAGAGGCAACCCACAGCACGCCTCTGCGATCTGCTTCCCCAAGGTCACCAACTCCCTCACTTTGCAAGCTTCCTTCATCTCGTTCTTATCCAGGAATGCCTTCCTTCTGAACAGCTCCCACCTTTCCTCGACGTCGCTCAAACCTTGCAGATCGTGGGGTGGGAAGCAAGGTAGAGCCGACGTGGCGACATCCACGGAGCGGGTCGTGATGAACACCCTGCTGCCGTTGCTGGCGTTGGGGAGGTGCGGATTGATCTGATACCACAGCTCGGTGCTCCCCATATCGTCCAAAACGATGAGGTACCTCCGCTCCTCCAGGAACTTGCGGAGCCTCTCCTCCAACTCATCCGAAAACTTGACCTCCATCTCCTGCCTGCTCATCCCCATAGCCTTCCACGTTATCTCTTCCAGGATCTCCCGCGCTTTACGTCCCCGCGTGATGCTTATCCACACACGGCAGCCAAATGCACCGGAGTCGATACTGTTGAAGACCTTCCTCGCCAGGGTGGTCTTACCAACACCCCCCCTGCCAACTACCGAAACGGTCACCCGCCGCCGCTCGACACCAAGCATTAATAGCTTCACGAGCTTCTCCGCCTCCCTCTCGAAACCCACCACCACCTCCGCATCGTCGCGGTGCACTGCCAACCTCCTCCTCTCCAGCAACCTCTCGTCGTTGATGGACGCCATGGCCTTCCCTTGGAGATCACCTCCTTGCAGGCAGCTCTCGATCCCATACGCCGACCCGGTTTCCGAGATCTCTTGGATTTTGCTTCTGATGTTCTGGATCTCTTTGCTGATACGGCGCCGCTCCCGCAGTTCCATGGGAGCGGAGACGTACCTCTTGACGGAGTTCTTGAAGCCGGTCCTACGGTTTACGCTCCCGAATCGCTGGACGAAGGCGTCGACGACGTCCTCCACCTGGAACGCAGCCTCCATGATCTCCTTCACCCTCTCATGATCTGTTTCCTGTTTGGTGTCCGCGTCGCGCAGGAAGCCGTGCATCCGCCGCAGCTCTAGTTCCATCCACTCGATCTCGTCCCCCACCTAGGCCAGGAAGGTGCCCTCGCTCACCAGGAGACTTCTTAGCTTCTTCACAACAAAGGTCACGGTAGGCTCTGCCATATAGCTTCGTAGCTGTCTCTCCTCCCTCTCTAACGCACCGCGGGCCAAAGATCATTGCCTGCTCGTGGCTCCTAGCTGGTTTCTCAAAGTCTCCCATCTTTCTTCCATCTCGATCGCCCTCTTTCTGTGATCTGGGTTTTTGCCTCACGACCCACCAATGCAAATTAACTTCTTTCATCAAGAGTTGACCCGCTCAATATCCGTGTAAGTTTATCAGGCCCTCTCTCTCTCTCTCTCTCTGCTTGCTGTTTGAAAACGATGTTTGAACTGTTTGTTTATTTCCATTACTAGCTACTTCCCCTGTTAAATCCACTTGGCTATGTCGTTGGCTTGCCAATAAACAATCACGACCGCGACGGTGCTTTGAGTTTACGGTACACACATGATGCGTTAAAATTTTTAGTACATATAGACTGTGTCGGTAACGTAAGGCTTCTTTTGGCTGTGGATTCTACTGTCGGTTAAGGCCTTTTTGGTGGGATAAGGGTTAATGTAGTGCATGGGTTAAGGGTCGGATTGGTGTGAATGGCAGCGGAATCGAGTGAAGCGACGTACTTTGCGAGGTGTTGGTTGTGGAAATTTATTGGTTGGCAAGTGATGACAGCTTTGGTCGATTTGAGACGTGCGTTGGCTGAAATCGCGAGAAGGCAACGGTTGGCTCCACTTTGAGCCCCATTTTGATCTCCTCACTTCTCCCCCACCGTCAACTCTGTGACCTATCGATCGTTGGCAACGACATCTATACGAGGAAGGAGACTGTGTGGCATTCCACCGTTCCCCCGAGTGGCCGAGGATCGTCGGAAGTCATCGGAGGTGAGGAGTATTTGTTGGTCTTCCCTTCCATGGAAATTTCATCAAAGGTTGAGGATGCCTTTTTCCCTATCCCTATAGCCTCGAACAGAGAGGCACTATGCTTTGCGTAAATGCCTTCGTCAAACTCCCAACATAGCGATGGGTCGAGGGTTTCCTTTGGTCCGCAAACACCTTCGGCCTCCTCTATAAATTGTGGCCATCTATCTCTGACCAAAACCTCATGATCCAACCCCGTGGTTTTGAATTGTTAGAGTGCAGCACCTCCACTCGTCACACATAATGCTCGTCGGCAGAAGCGAGCTCGTAAGGGGAAGGACTTCCTAGACAAAGCTCTACGATTTTTCGCCGCCACTACTATCTCTGTCCTTGGACGATCGTCGTTGTACATCCTCACACCTAGGTATGGCTCTTATCGTTCCATTCCCCTCTCTCCTATCTCGCAGTGAACCGCCTTCAACAATGACAAGTCCATCGCACACACTCACCACCAATCACCTAGTGGAAGTAGACACGTGATACGGGTCCCTAACCCCATTGGAGATGAAAAATCCGGTTTGAAAATTCGACTACCCTCCTGCACAGACGCACATGACGACGTCGGTGAGAGGATGCCTCCTCGCACACCCCCTACGGTCCCTGACCACCACGCAACCCGAGGGAAGAAGAAATGGACTTGTTCCTCCCCACCCCCCACTGATAAACGTCAGTTTATCATCATTCTTATGCATTAAAATAAACCTAGCTCTTAGAATTTTGCTCTACAAATGAGTTTTTGGGTTGCATTTAGGCATAAATTAAGTTAGGCATGCATTTTACTTTTTATTGTCTTTTTGATGTGTTTTTGTGAGTGTTAGGGATATACAGATTGACAGATCTCTAAAACCCTAGCACTCATGAAGGCAACTGGTGAAAGAGAAGCCCAAACTAGCTGGAACTCAGCTTTATCCAACTCACCATAGCTGAAATTTAGCTTACTTGAACTAGAGTTGGCTCATCCTAGCTCCATTCAACTCATCTCAGCTGAATGGCAGCTTAAGAGAACTCATCTTAGCTGACCTTAGCTCAAGTCAGCTCGAATCCAGCTCAACTTAGCTGAGTCTTGCTCATCTTGACTGGAGTTCACCTCAGCTTAGGACCAGCTACATCTAGCTCCACTCAACTCCAGCCTGCTAAAGATGACTTCATCTTAGCTCAGGAAGCTCAAGTCCAGCTCCCAGGGACTCAGCTTAGCTTAACTTAGTTGAGCTAAGCTACCTTGCTACCTCAACTAGTTAGGTCCTCCCCGGGAGCATCAGACCCACCTCACCTTAGCTCCTTTCAGTAGAAGCCAGCTTGCTTTAGCTTGGCTTAGTAGCTAGTAGAGAACTAGCAAGCTAAGCTAGTTAAAGTAATTACATGCCACCCTCTTTAACAGTTGGCAGCTCCAGTTCAGCTCCAAACTTCTTCTGTCCAGATCCTCCCCTCAAACCTTAGCTCCAATTGCCTCCTCCTCTACTCTACTACTAGCTAAGCTAGCTTAGCTAGCTATGCTCCAACTCCCTTGGTCATCTACCACCCTAATACCCTACCTAACTATGTTCACCAGCTAAACCCTACCTAAGCTCACCTAAGCTAGCTCCACCCTACTCCAAGTTGGCACCACCACCTAGCCACCCTTTCACCCCTCAACCACCACCAAGAGACACCTATTTTGGCGTCAACTAACCATTCTAGAACCCCCTCCTTTTGGCGCCAAAATAACCTCCAATCACCACACTACACTTCACCAACCAAGTCATCTCCACCCTTGATTCTTGGTGCCAAAACACCTCCTTCTAGAAGCCAAAAGTGGCACCACTTTTAGGTGCCCTTTGGCCACCATAACTACCCCCTTAGCACCTCTTTAGGTGGTGCCAAATAGCCCCCTCCATTGGATCATTATAACCACCCTTAACCACCTTGTAAGCCCATTGTAGCCCTACATGTGTCTACGCCAACCCCTCCCTACCTAAACCTTATATATACCCCCCTTAACCACCATCATAACTCATCCTCCATTAGTGTAAATTCCACCCTACATCCACCCTAACTCACGGCCAAGGAAGGAGAAGAAGATTAAGGGGGCATCCTACCCGCCCCTTTGGTGCCTTCTTCCCATTTCCGCTCCACTCCGCAAGCGAAGTGTCGCCTTGTGCCACGCCAAGGAGGAGGAGAATTACATTCAAGGAGGATGGCCAGGCATTGGAGGAGACTTGAAGGTGGTACCATCTACTTTGGAGGAAAATATGGCACGCCCCCTCTTTGTGGGCTTGCTTGGGAAGACAACATCACCTTGAAGGAGCTATTGGAGGAAGGAGTTGGAGAGCCCCTTTTCAAGCCCAGGAGCCACTAAGCTTGGAGTAAGGAGTCTCCCCTCTTCACCATTTTTTAGAGGATTAGTGCTTTATTTTGTACTCTAAATTCTAGTAGTAGAAGCTTTCGTCTACTAGGGTTTTGTGTAAAACACTTTTTGTTCATCTATTAAAGTTGTCTTTTCTTATTAGTTTTTTTTATTTACTTTCCTTGTTCTTAGCACTTTTCACTCCCTTCCCCTAATTACTCTAGTCCTCCACGTGCCTAGAGTCAGCTTAGGGAGAGGTATTTTTTGTCACTATAAGGTTAACTTGTAGGTGTTAGCATCTTTCCCGCCAACAATTCGTGTATTCGCCGTTATTTCAAAACCATAAAAATTATATATGCAAAAACACCAAAAAGAAAGTTGATTTCTATTTCCAAGCAAGAGACGTATTATTGCAAATATTTGGCCTTCTTGGACGACCCTAGATACTTCCTTATCTAGGTTTTATAAATTTAAGAGTTGATCGATTTTACGCATTACAACGACGTATTTTACAAACAACGTAAAATCCGTATCACCCACCCCCTCCTGTGTCAGGCAACGACTCTCCTTGCGAACATGATCCTCACGCATAAGAATTGTAACCACCCTGCACGCACCACACCATACATCATCCTCTGCCATGATCACAAACTAGGACGAAGAATGTTGATGAAATTTCGTTAGCCGTATTCTGGGTTTGGTGTATGTTATCAGCACTGGCGGCGACCACCAATGGCAAATGCCCTCCCACTATCGTATGTTATAAGCACGAAGAATATGGATGAACTTCGTTGTTTTGTTGTGTGTTTTGCGAGGCTACTTATCTGGACGTATATTTAATTTGTTTATCATGCTCTTCGTTTATGTGAACAAATATTTGTGATGCTTATTTTTTATCATTTCCAGACAGCATCGCACATCATCATTTTACTGCATTCTATGTCAGAATATTATGTTTTGTATTTGAGATGTGAATACATTGTTTTGTATGGTTTGTTTCTAGATATACTAATGTGTAAATATCCTGATGTATGGAATGATGTAGTAACATTTTGCATGAACTAAATCACTTGTATTGGAAATTTCCAACACCATTTGGCGAACAAATCTTAGTTTAGTTGATTCATGAAAGGGGTTAATTTAGGTATGTTAAATATGAATGATTGATTATTGTTCATAGGATGAAAATATATGAAATGTCAAGAACTGTTGTAATTGTTAGCAGAGTTATATATATTCCTAGTAGCATGAAATTGACAATTTTGATTTGTAATAGGAATTTTACAAAAGCAAGTGGAGAAATTTCCAGCACTTAGAAAATAAAGACAACTTTGTAAAGTTAAAGACATCTTCATTGCCCTAAATTATAACTTGGTGAATCTATTTTCGATGACAATGTTTACTAATTTGAATTTATACTCACATAGTGAGCAAATGTAAGGACTTTGCAATGTGAGTGTAATTATTATGAATGGAATTGAAGTCGTACTAAAAACCACTTGACAATTTTTGTAATGCTTGTAGTTGAGTTTACCACAAGTTAATGTTATTTGAAAATTTCCTTTATTGTGACAGTTTATATAATCGTCAACTTTTCATTGTACTACTTCCAATGATAATATGTTCATTAATTAGTTTCCTTGACAATAAAATTGATATTTTAAAAAACGTTACAAATTCTATAACCTTAATAAATAGTATGTACATGTTATCAACTACCATGGTAACATAAACGACCTTCTAGGGTTTTGTGGATGTAAGATTTGCTTAAGGTACACATTTGGATGTCATGGGAAATTTTATTCCTTTCATTACTAATGGTTGTATAATTTGACATGAAGTAGATGTCAGTGATAGAATTATGCTTCCTTGTTGGTAATTACAGTAAAATGGTGGTTATTTTATCAAATATATAAGGTAAGTAAAGTTCCCAAATGATTTTATATATTGTATTGATTGTCATCCGACCTCAACGAAGATGTGCATTAGGTCATTACACTTGAGTGGATTAAGTAAGTTTGAAGGCTTTAAGGAAGTTCTCAAGGAAGTAGAAGAGGAAGATGATGGGAGTCAAATAGTTTTTATGACTTTGAGAATAAAGTTTCGATCATGTGCTATACGGATAAGTTCCAAATTTTATAGTCACTCGTCCGTCTTCTCATTGTGGGGTTGTTATGTAATGCCAGCTTCATGGACTTGAATGATAACCAATTTGATGGAGGCTAGGATAGTGACGAATATGCATCACAGTACTCGAATAGATGAGATTTTTGCATTAAAGGTACGAGAACTAATATAATACACATTGAAATGGTTAAGCATATAGCTAACGTGAATGTTCATATAGTGACGCAAGGAGTTCGTGATGATAGTAAAAGACGAATTATGTGGACATTAGAGAATACAAAGGGGTTGCTAGCCATCTTGCGAGTGACAAAGGAAAAGAAGAAGCAGTACATTGGTGGCACTTTTAACACCCCTTGTTGGGATAGAATCACTAGTCGGTTCAATTTTGAGTATGACATGGCTCTCACAAGAGAGCAAACATAGAATCAGTGGAAGACTCTCGAGCTCCAATATTCTAGCTTTAGATAATTGCTGGAAAAAAGCGCCTGGGGATGGGACGATGAAATGAAAGTCCCAATTCCCCCATATCCAGAAGCCTGGGATGAGGTCAATGAAAGTGTTGTTGATAACGTACAAGTAAAAAAAAAGCTATGACATTTGTTATGCTATTAATTCAATTGCACTTTTCAATTGCAGTTGGAGGACAAGTACAAGAAGTTTCGAAATAATCCATTCCTGTTTTACGAGGAAATGCACAGTATACGCGGTGATGACACCGCAATGGGTAATCATGCTGTTGGTAGTAATCAACATCACACCAACGCAGTTGATATGGTACACAGTCCCAGCTATCCTTGTAGAGTTAATAGGAGAAAAGCTCCTATGGAGATGTCGAGGAGCCAAAAGAGGAAGGAAGTCATTGAAATGGTCGACGATGAAAGTGACAAGGTCATCCCCACTACGCCTGTTGTTCGTGGCCGAAATTCGACGAAGTCACAGCTCTGGAAGCTTGAAGAAGGGCAGGAGTGGGGGGCCATCGCCTGAGAACATTCATTTGGGTCGACTCGTGGTGGAGAGCACTACCGGATTAGTTAGACAAAATCTTGGGCCACGTCTCGTTGATCCACTTGGACGCATTTGTGGTGCAATAGGAGCTTTGCATCAAGCAAGGCCCAACCTTGATCCGATGAGGTTTGCTAGGTTGGTTATGGTATTTGAAGATCCAACGAAGAGGTATGCATTCTTTGAGATGTTGAGGATGCTGGATTACATGTTGGATGAGTGGCTTGCGTAGCAACTAGCATCATGGATGGAGTAGTGTAGTCTCCATAGTAGTTGTTACTATTGTCCTCGTTTTGGATGACACCTCCATTCATTATGTATTACTTTGTTTAAGCTTTATTATATCGTCTACCATATTCGCTTAGGTATTAGTCTGGTAGTTTTTTAATATATTTCATGTTATTGTGCCAGATATTGTAGTATTTTCAAGTTTTAACCTTTAAATGGACCTTCTACTTTATTCCAACGATGTTTATACTGTAATGACTAAAATTTTAGTACATTGAATGGATCTGAGGCAACATTACTTGCTATCTCGGGCACGGATATCGATTGTCGCGTTTAACTTAAACTTCACTATGGGCTTACTCGAAGAGGAAGACAATGGTCAAAGTCGACATGGTCGGCCTCCTCGTCCAATGCATACTATGCTAATGGGTGGACACGTGTGGATATTGGAAATGATGCAGGGTCATGAGGTCCGTTCATATCAGTCCTTTCATATGCATCAGGATCCTCTTAAATCATTCGTACAATTACTGGAGGATAATGGCAGTTTGCAAGATATGACGCACATGACCACTATCGAGCATGTTTGCATATTCCTATTTGCAATCAGTCATGCAGCGTCTAATCGTGATCTGCAGGAGAGGTTTCAACATTCAGGAGAAACAATTAGTCGCCACTTCAGATCTGTCTTCGATGCAATTATATGTCTAGAGTCGATGTTACTTAGACCACCAGTGTCGGGGACTCCATCGGAGATAACGGACAATTGGAAGTACCACCCATACTTTTAGGTATATCTTGCTTTATTATTGGTAAGACTCTCCTCATACTTTTTGTTGAACGCATTGATTTTTATGAGCACGGGTCTCCTTCGTGTAGGGAGTAATTGGCACCATGGATGGTTGCCATGTCAAGGCTTGTATACCGAGGCAAGAGGAGACAAGGTATTAGAATAGGCACTTAGAACTGACGCAGAATGTGATGGTGGTAGTCAACATTGACATGCTTTTCACCTTCATCGTCACTAGATATGAGGGTTCCGCCAGTGATATGACCATACTTCGTTGCTCATTGGAAAGAGGGTTGTTCCATGTACCAAATGGGTGTAGATTTCTAGTTGATTATGGTTATGCGAATACAGATACATTCTTAGCACCATTTTGGCGCACAACATACCACATCCCGGAGTGGCAAGAGAGAGGTGGCCTTGCAGAAAGCTACAAGGAGTTGTTCAATCATAGGCACGCACAGTTACGGGTTGTTGTGGAGAGAACATTTGGTGTTTGGAAGAAAAGATTTGAGTGTCTGAAAAGGATGCGAGAGTATCCAATAAGCATTCAACGTGATATTGTCCATGCTACTTGCATCGTACACAATTTTTTTCGTATGTACGGGATCGACCGGTGGTTCCTTATTTCACAAAGTCTTGCAGATGAGATGGACGACCTTAATATGGGGGACGAATTCCCATGTGCAACATTCAATCGAGAAGATGTAGCTCACTGGGAGACTGTACGCGAATCAATAGCACTCCAAATGTGGAACGATTATATTGCAAGGCGAAATCGAGGAAGGGGTTAGGTTCAATTACATTGCAAATGTATGTTGTCAATAGGACACTCAGTGGAGGTCTGTTGACCTACCTTTTTTTGTAGTACTATATGAGAAGATGTTCAATCTTTTCCTTCAAGTTTTCGCTTTTATCGAAACATCTATTAATCTGCAATGATGTGAAAGAATGCTGGTTTATTATGTTGCGAAATGTCCTCTCTTCTCTATTTTAGTGCGTTGTGTTGAGGAAACGTCAATGGAGGATGAGCCTTATTTCAAGTGCGGTCATAGGACTAAGATGATATACATTTATAATCTAAGCGAGGAGCCCATTGATAGATTGGTCTATGTATGCTGTAACGAATATTCGGTAAGATGAAATCCATATCTAATATACTTGTAGAAAACTTTCTTTGCTTACGGTTGTGGCTCAATTGGATTTAATGAACAACCAGGAATGTGGGGTAATATGGAGGGCGAAGGCTTTTTATGACTCAAGAAGAAGTTGAAACATCAACTGGTTAATTTGAACCACTTCATGAAGGAGGCAGAGGACGAAATTCATGAGTTGAAGGAGTTGTTGCGGAAGGAAGAGGAGGAGAGTCACCGATTGAGAGCAGCAGCACTCACTGGTTGTCCAAGTTGTTCCTGTGTGGATAATGATCATGTATGGGACAAGCATGCAATGTAGCCACACACCATTTCCTACTTATTATTTCATTTTGTGTCTGTCGTAATAAACCTTGGAATATCCTTAGATGGCATGTTATCTTCTCTACACCTGTTAGTTAGGCTTTACTTTCTGCTTTCTTTAGTTGACATTACTGTAATCTTTGTTCTAGCTTTTTTCAGATTCTGCTTTTCTATTATTTTCATTATTGGATGTTGAATATCGCAGTACCTTTTTACCTATATCGGCAATGATGAGATGCATACCTTTCATGATGACGTTAGAGCCTATTACTATGTTTGGATTGTTGTGTATTTGTCTTGCCACTGTGAAGTTTGGATGTCTCAATGTGTGCAAAAGTTGTTATTGGTTAAATACTACACTTGGTTACTTTTGCATTGGGTCAACCCCACACAGTGGACGTCAGTATGAGTATATGACATCGTAAATATACTAACAAGGCTGACATCTTAAAATGATGATAATTGCAAAGACTTGAGCCAAAATTTTAAGTATCAATTACATCTACAAGTATATATAGTACAATGAAATGTAGTGTGTTGCCTGAATTGGATCTTTATTTTACTATAATATCTTCTAAAATATGAAACAAATATTCTACTTCATCAACAATTGTATTGACGACGGAAACTACTATTATAAAATGCTATTTCTGTCATTATTTGATAAATGTGAAGTATTTTGTCATTACTTGGAAAATGCTATATTTCTTAATTCGTTCATGTCATTTCATTACGCACAAGCAGGGAGACATAGATGACAGGATGATATTTGTTTTCAACCGACCTCGATGGCTGATTTTCACTAACAGACTATTAATGTTGATTGAACGGGTAAACCAATTCAGGAATTATTTACCACATGATGATATTCTAGTCAAGCGTCTAACTACTGAGGATCGAGCTAGGATGTCTCGCCTTTTCGTTCAACAACTAATGAGCGATGTTATGGATGTCGTCGATGCTGCAAATGAGCTTGGGATAACCTTATTTTAGTGACAACAATCATCAATTACTTTATCCATCTATCATCCCATATGCTTATCTTGTTAGTCATATCACCATGTAGTCTACAGTCCATCTTTCGTGTCTGGTTTCATGTACGCTGAATGATGTTTCATTTCATTTACTTAATTACCATGTAAAAGCAACTAATATATTTCGAATTGCGATGTCATACTTACTAGGTTATATACATGTCTACTATTACTGTTTAGATAAAGAAAACATCATTAGATATATGTCCCCCTTAATTACGGCAAATGGTGAGTATACAATAATGGTTATGTTCTTCTCATGTCATTTCTTTATATCTTCATATTAAGAAGATCAAATCGAAATATGATCCTATATTGTCACAGGATGTAGCGAAATTTTGAATGTAAAACTATACACAAATATTGCTTTAGTTACATTTTAATACAAGTAAGGGAATCTTTCGTAGGTATTCACTGCGGAATGGCACACTTGTTGTCAGACGACGAACAATGGCACCTCCTTTATGTTCTACTAAGGAGGAAGCGAGAGGGAGAGTACATGCGTCATCATTTTACTAGAGTAGGTTGGGCGAATACTGTAGCCGAGTTCGACAAGGCTATGCACTTTTACCCTGGAGTGAACATGTTGCATGCTTGTTGGATGGACTTTTGTGACACATTTCTATTGACAGATGACCTCCTCAAACGTCATGACTGGAAATGGGACTATGTTGCATGTATGGCCGTTCCTTAACAAGGAGAACATCAATGGCTGGAGGTTTGATACTTTATACTATTTATGATATACCAACGTATAAACTTCTTTAACCCTTTCCATGTAACAAATATCTTCCAACAAGTCGACGATTTGCATCGGTGTTTGCAAGGTCAATATTTCCCACAATTCACTTTGGTGGCGATGATAGTGAGATAATGGACTGTCAGTAGCGATCCAACTATTCTAGCCTCATGATAACATTTTCCCTACTTTACATCAAGAATACTTATGTACTTCATATCCTTCATAGTAGTTGGATACTATTGTTGTGTACAACCTTATCTACATTATGTCTACGTGGTTATATCTTTTCTACAAAGTAGCAAATTTCCTTATTTTCGTAATTTGCTGAAAACTCTATTGGGATGAGAAGTTAATTGGCAAATATATGCTTGATTAATATATATGTCGTATCATTTACATGAAAATCAATGTGCAGTGTTTTAGTCCCAATATTTGAACGGAATATCCATAAACGGTAAGTTTTTTTGCAATAAAGAAAAAGACTTGACAACGTTTACTGATAACTTATACTAAATTATCCAAGTTATATTATGCTTCAATTTTCCTTGAAATACCAAGCGATTATAATTTGTCATATTCTATATAGGAAATCATTTAGTGTAAATATAAAATAAATTTCCAGAATTACAAAAAACTTGAACATGTTCGTCAAGGAACATGGATTCACTCTCACAAAGCTCCACAAGCCAAAATGGGGGATCCAATCCCCGTATGATATGTTGGTGTACCCATCCGGCAGTCGTAAGGACATCTAGTAAGGCATGGAGTAAAGGTAGGAGGTTTTACACGTTAGACAAAGAATTGTAATTTCTTCAAATGGGTAAAAGATGAAGCTGAGAAGAAAGAAGATGACATTGAAATCATTACCTTGCGGAACGAATTAGACCATATCAAGGGGATAGCAATTGATACTAACTTCAATGTTCGTGAAGTTCGTTGTCAACTTCAAGAGGCCATCTTTTATGCAAAGGTCGTAATTGCTTGTTTGGTGGTATATGTAGCAATAACTTTACTCACATGATCGAATGTACACACGTTGGTGGTGACAAACATAGTTGTGTATGGTCGACTTGACAGTACTTTTATATTTGGTCACGTATGTATCATGGACGGATTATGTTATGATTTCCAATGTCTTCAGCTTTATCTTCTTTCTCCACAAATGTAGCTACGATTTGTCGTGAGGTTGCTTTTATAAATTGTCCTTCTCCTTTTCCTTGTTGTTAGATGCATTTGATGCCCTTTAATTCCTCGTCGTCTATACATGGTTGCAATAATGTTCAACCAAGTTGGAGCTATTGTAATAGAATCTCCTTGCATCTTACCTATATGACACATTTTGATAAAGCTTTGCTTGTATAAAAGAAAAAAAGCTACTTCTAACTCCAAAACTAAATCGAGTAGAATCTAGCGATCTTTGTGTTGAGGTTTGATGAGATGGGTTGTTCTCTTATTGCCTTACTTTTATATGGCCCCACCTACAAAAATTTCGCATGTACAATATCAAGAAGACCTAAGTAGCAGATTTGAAGGAAAGGAAATTTCCAAAATTGTCAAATATGAAAAGCAAGCATTCAAACATCATAATTGTCAGATATGAAGGGATAAATGATATTATAGGATACAATAATCGAAAGGTAACTTTCTTTTTCATGCAAACATCCTCATTAATGAAAGCAAAGTTTATGCCCCTCATTTTCTGTTTAACAGATTTTCTTATGCCTGCCTTTCTTATATTGAAATGAATAATGTCCTTATGTTGCAACTACTTCTGCCATGCCATTGAAATCATTTCTTAACACTTATAACAACTCTTTCAAATTTAGAATGGCACGAAGGGCTTGGATTCAGGAAGAAGGCGAATGCCTTCTTAGGTCCTTGACGAACATGAATTTGAATAGGGAGTTTATTGATGGTTCATTCATGACAACTACTTGGTTCATCATTAAAGAACACATGGAAATTCATTTCTCGATGGCCATTCCAATGCAACTTATTCAAAGTCTGTGGAAGTATCTTACAAATATCTACAGGTTGATCATCAATCTATTAGGAGATCCTAGTTGGCACTAGGACGACGCAAACAATGTCATTGTTCTAGCTGATCCTATCCAATGGAATTACGTACGATATCAATTGCTCAAATTTTTTCATTTAATAAGTATCATGTAAAGCTTCTAAAATCTTTCCATCTCGTAGGTTGAAATGAAGTACAGAAGGTTGCGTGATTGTCATTTCCCTTTCATGGATTTATTCGAGGTGTTGATGGATTAGAGTTGACATGAAAATGTCCTTGAGAACTACACAAGCCCGTTCTTGGAAATCTTGCAGGACTTGATAAATTATTGCTGTTGTCTATGTCATATTCAGTACTATGTATGTCCGTAGTTCTTTTCTGTGCTGGTCGTTGTTGGTACTATATGATGAACTGTATTCCTATTTAATAACTATATTATCGTAGTTAATGTCGGTACTTATCAATGTGTGACGCTACTTATTGAATGAGATCGATCGAGGACATTAACTTATCGTCGTCGTAGCACAAAATCCTCAATCTATCAAACAACAGATATAATTTATAACTCGAATATCTAAAGTGAACTCGAAGGTCAAACGGAGGGAGCAAATGTGGTATTCACACGCTAATCTCTAATTGTATATAAATGAGCATCATAATTGAAGCATAAAAGGGATATTTCAATGAATAACATCTGCTCAAATTGATATCAAATCATAAACATAAGTACTTCAAGAGTTTAACATAACAAAAAAAATTCTATTGATATACTGGTGATTTATATCACCAAATATTACCCTTGCCTTGGACAGTCATTCTTAACAAGATACTTACTGATGAAAATATTCAAAAGCTTGGAATCCACATGCCCTCCAAATGTTCTTGCTGTCCTACTATCCTTGTGCCAAAACTAATTCTCACATCTTCTGTCACAGCGAACTCGCTTATGTTGTGTCCAATTGGACCTTCAAGAACTGTTGTCTTAATCCCATCTCCCTTGATGTTAGCATGCGAAATCGGGGTTTTAAGAATACTTCGTTGTAGTAAAGTTGTAATCGTTTGTCAATAAATAAGATTTATAACTTGAATTGAAGTCCGAGGTTGAACACAAGGAGCAGGTATTGCAAATTCAAGGGCTAATCTAATTAAAGTATAAATGAGCACAAGAAATGAAGCCAATAGTGAAATTCAATGAATAATATCTACTCAAAATTATTATTCAATGACAAACAAGAGTATATCAAGAGTTTGACAATGCAAAAAGATATCTAAGACAATATAATGGTGATTTGAATCACCAATTATAAGTTTAGATATATATATATGCTAATTATTCAATATATCAAATAATTGAACAGTGCCCAGAATCACTTTTTTTAGACTCATTTCCACGCAGACAAATAATTCCACAGTGCTCAAGGTTAGAGCCAATTAGACATCTGATTTCAACATCAGACGACTTAAATGTCGCCTGCTATAGTGCTCTTATACTGTTCATATCCTTCTCTTCTTTCCTTTCTTCTACACAGAGCCTTCTCCTCTTCTGCCCTTCTTTTTCCTTCACGCACAAAGGGCTTCTCAAACCTCACAACAACTATGGGCTCTCTTTGTAGAGTAAAACCCCCTACCCCCCCTCTCTATTTCTCTCTCTCAAACCATAGGTATAATCTGATCTCAATCAAGTTATCGGGTCAAATACAGGGTACCAGGGCTACCGGATGTGCGGGTAGCTGAGGTGTGCAGGCATATGTGAGGAGGGACCCAACCCCCCAGTGTCTTGGGGAGTAAGCTCAAAACACAAATTCCATTTATGCATATTGCCTGATGTAAAATCCCACGATGTGGGACAAATCTTCAACACCTCCTCTTTGCACAGTAGCTGAAAGTGTTGAAGATTGCAAGCTTGATTCAGGCTCTAGGATTGTTGGATCTCCAATCCAACACCCTGGATGTCTTCCTAGTATCAAGCCACGTCGAGAGGACACCTTCTCGTCGAGTTTTGAGACATGACGATGAAGATGGTGTGACGACGTGGACAACCTAAAACCCCAAATATGGGCTTAATGCCCAATTAAAATGTCCATAAGCTTCTCCATGAAACAAGGAATGTGGTGGTGGTCGTGTGGTGGTGTTTCAAGGCTTGTGAAGCTCGGCCAAAGATGGTGGACGGTGGATTTGATGGGTATGTTCGGCCATGTGTTCGGGGAGTCAAAAGCCAAAATTTGTTGAAGGTTTTGCTCCTCAAAGTGAGGGTAGTGTTTTGGAAGTTCTGGCATGGAGTTTCTTGGAGTGGTGTGGCCAGAGGAGCTCGCCGGAGCTTCACCGAAGTTGGGGAAGGAGGAAAGACGGTGATAGTTGAGGTCTAAACTACAATCTAAGGGCATGATACCACTCGAGCAAGTAAGGGGAGGAAGTTCACCTAGCTAATTGGATGAAAGGGGAGGGTTCCACGTTCGGCATGTCTCGCTAGACGTGGACAAGATGAATATGCCGGTGGGAGAAATGGCAACAAAGAAGGGGGTAAAAGTGACCTACCTATGATTGGCTACCATCGGAGGAGCTTAGGGAAGAAGATGAAGCACCCAATTTGTCTGTTGAGTGCTTGGAAGAGGGAGATTGAGTAGGGTTGTCGGAGTTGAGTTGGAGGTGGCTGGCGAGGGAGGGAAGACATGAAATTTGGCCTAAACTCAATTGAAGAACATAGGGGAAGTTGGAGAAGCTTAAATAGAAGATGTTTTGGCCCTCAAATGCGAGGAAATCATGGGATTTCCTTGCGATTTTCGCAACCAAATCCCGCTGATTTTTGAGCTTCTCGTCGGTGACATGGAAAGTGTGTTGGACTTTGTGAGATGGCAAAAACGTGCGGAATCACTTCAAGATCAATTCTTCCAAGTTTGGAAGGATTTGATCAAGAGACGAATGCAAAATCCGCAATCATAGATTGTGGGTTTGGGTTTCCCAAATGTGAATTCCTTCCTGTTGTGGGCATGTATGAAGGTGCTGCCCGAAGGACCAAAATACAAAGGAAATCAAAAGGTAGGGGTGTATGTGTAAGGAATTATACGACTTAGGGGTTTTTAAGTAACAAATAGTGTTCTGAGGTGCTAAAATACCAACTAGGTCCATATGGACTCTGATTACATCCAAATTTTGGTACAAACCTACTTTTCACCGAAGGAATCTAATGGTGAAGTCGGATTTTGGTTTTGACCCAGTTTGATTGGGTAATTTGTATAGAAACCCTAATTAGGGCCTGATGTTGTGGTTTGATCAGATTGTACCAGATTCAACTTTCATATATCATAGGCTGACCTCTTTTGTCTGTTGCTGTTTTTGCTTAGGTTGTCCCTTGGTAGGTTTTGATCTAATCTCCCTGCCCCCTTCTTTTGTGCCTCCAAGGAGCGAGGGATGAATAAAATTAGCTCATCTTCTTTAAAAAAAAAATCGTCAACAATAATAACCACTACCTTGTCGCAAATTTTTCAGACAAGTCAACCCCAAAGAATAAAGATATTTCGAAATACATAAAGAAAAACAATCGATAAAACATCAATTTCCACTTTAACCCATCCGTTAAATTGAACTCAAGAAAGTATACTAAAAATAAACTTAGGTAAGAAATTACTATCTATTATATCAAATCATATAAATCACACATATTATATATAATAATGTAAACATCCACTTCCTTATATTTATAAATTATAACATTAAATCAACACAAACTCATGCATTAACAAACATTCACTATTATCGTATCAAAAAACATCCGCTTAAATTATAAAATTATTAAATAATTATTCATTAACATCACATCATACTTCTAATCATTTAATCCCACTACTTATTTTTATATTACCAATCAAATAACTCTCAACTTATCTCTACAAAATTTTATTCCAATATAAATCTTATCCCCCGCCAAACTTGGCTAAGGCTTAGGAAGACCAAAATGTAGAAATTTTTGAGAATTGCATCGAGCAGTTGTCCGGTAGGTGTTTTTTTTATATCGTGACTGTGTGATGGTGATACTGATTTTATTATTATTCTCAATTTCTGGCAACGTTAGCACTATAATGATGACCGGAAACGACAACAGGTTTTCGTGGAGAAGAACAGGGAGGAACGTGGAGGTCTCCCTCTAACGATGGCTTCTACATGAGAACCAAGAAACCTGCGCGCGTGCTGAGATCTGCCTTTCTATATTCACGTGCTTTTATAATCTGAGTATGTGTTTATGTCTTTATAAATTTAAGTATATATATATATATATATATATATATGCGGTTCTGATGCACATTGTGCCTTTTTTATCTTTTGTAAGTATAAATCTACAATCAACTAATAAAGACCTGATGGATAGAGATAAAATCACTAACATTTATAACAAAGTGATTTCATATTATGAACTTATCGGACCTATGTCAAAAATGAGCATTTAAAATAGTAATTAAAGATGTCACATTCCAAAATTAATGAAACGTTAACAAAATGTATGATCCACATGAGAACTTAACTTTCGCTGGTGTTATAAGGGGATATTCCTTATCCAATAGGAGAGTTATGGCTCCTATATTATAGTATGCAGACGACACAGTCTTCTTTGTGGAGGGGACAACTACTATAGCTCATGCTCTAGGCCACATGGTTAAGATCTTTGGAGACATGTCCGATCTGAAATTGAACAGGGAGAAGTCTACTTTGATTTTCTTTGGCCTTAATGAACAGGAACAAGAAGCACTCTCATCTACGTTGGGAACCCCTCGCTCAAATCTACCAATTAGATACTTGGGACTGTCGTTGAGGTGCTTGAAACTAAAAAAAAATGACTGGAACATACTCTTTGACAAGATTTCTATTAAGTTGGAAGGATGGAGCAGCAAATTCCTATCTAAAGGGGGAAGACTAATCCTGTTAAACTCAGTTATTACTTCTATCCCGGTATTCTATTTTTCCCTCGTCAGAGCTCTGAAGTCTATTTGAAATCGTGTGGATGTGATGCGTAAGAAATTCTTTTGGAAGAGGGCTCGACATGAGGGGAGATTCATGCAGCCCCTTAAATGGGAACGCATATGTCGACCCAAGGAAGAGGGTGGATTGGGGATCAAAGCTCTTAAAGAATTCAACGGGGCCCTTCTGATCAAATGGGTGATCAGGATTCTTAATGGCGAGGAAAAGCTATGGACTGAACATGTTAAAGACTGTTATGTTCTCTCTAACAGTGTGTTAAAGAGATTATACCCCCTCAAACCATCCCCCTTTTGGCGATAGGTTACTCAAGCTATCAAGAACAATTGGCATTTGGTGCAACAGGTGCTTGGAGATGGCAATGAGTTCAGTTTCTGGAAAGAACGCTGGTCACCGCTAGGCATCTTGAAAGAATCATATCCAAGGGTGTACTTGGCTACAGTTGACAAAGAAGTTTCGATCAGCACTGTTTGGTCTGAGACAAGTGGGTGCTGGAGCTTGAATGAACCTCAAATCTGCAGGGAGGGTACTCACTTGTGGGAGGAAAGGCAAAAATTGATTTTAGACTTGCAGAATTTCAGACCAAGACCTGGCATGGAGGATACATATGTATGGGACGGCATCTACATAGCCCAACGTGCCTATGGAAAATTAATCATGTCCAGCAGCAGTATGGGGAGTGAACATGTTGACAAGAAACTATGGTTATTGAAGATCCCGCTCAAAGTGCAAATCTTTTTATGGCTCTGCAGGAGGGAAGGTCTGATCACTGGAGATCTTAGACACATTTTCTCTTCATGCTTGGTTACAGATATGATATGGAGAAAAACTTGCCAAGAGCCACTACCATCATGGGAGTCCTTATGGAAGAGGTTTGCAACACCAGGAAGGCCACACCTGCGCATGGCAGTGACAATGTGGTGTGTGTGGAGGGCAAGGAATGAGAGATTATTTCAGGAGAGACCAATATGCTATGTGCAAATTGTAAATGAGTGCTGGTCCCTTATACATAGATGGGGATCCAATTTGTAATTCTCCCTATTTTTCTTATATTGTATTGAGTAAAATGACCTTTGGATCGCTACTGTAACATGATAGCTTTCCTTTCAGTCTCAAAAAAAAAAAAACATGATCTCCATAATCAACGTATTTTCCCTAAATGTAGGAACTAACCGTGAGCAAAATCCGTGATTCAAATCAAAAAAGAGAAAATAGAAATATGAAATGAATATAAGAAGACGAAATCATTTGTAATATGTGTGACTAGTATGTGCATCCCAACAATGAAAATCGATGCACTACAGGTACGTCTTCCAGTAAAAATGAAGCTTATTAGTCGTAACGTGTCCATATGTATTTCGTATTGAAAGTTATAAATGGTTGTAACGATTGAATATTGTAGTCATAATGGAGAAAATATGTAATTGTAACGAAAGCAACCATACATTATATTCTATGTTGCTATGAAAGAACAACCATGATATCATGAAAATAATTAATAATCATAATACAAAAATGATTCAAACCAAAAATTCAAAAAAGTGTAAATGCAAATTAAATGGAATATGATAATAAAAGAAGACAATTTTTTTTTTGATATATGTAACGACTGTATTGATGACGATTCCAATAATGAAAAATGTTGCAGTACATGTATGCCTTCAAGTAAAATAAGGATTACTGGTCGTATTGTGCGCATACGTTTGTTGTATTTAAGTCGCAGATTGTTTTAATAAATGAATGGTGTAGTCGTAATCAAGTGAATATGTAATCGTAATGGCAGTAAATGTAAATTGTAACATAACCTCATGTGAAAAATAGACATATAAACTGCTAAAAAATGATATCCGTAATACAACCAAGAGTAAAAAATTCAACCCTCTGTGAAATCATGCATAGACTTGTGGCACATATTCAATGATTTATAGGTTATTTGCCAATGAAAAAAATAATATCATGCTGATATATCTACAAAAATGATGTAAAATAAACATATGGGGATTCAAATATCTATTACAAGTTGGCAAAAAGTTGTCTTAAGGCAACGTTAGGAGATGTAGCTTCAAAGATGTATTATGGGTTGGTGAAAAAGATATATCGAAGTGACATTAGTAGCTGCATCAACCAATGGTGACGAAACGTGTTACGAATTGGTGAAAAGTCGCAAAGAAGTCATGATTGTATATGTAAAATATTAACATGGATTATAAACGTTGTAAGACGACACTAGTAAAAAATAACACGTAAAAAAAATAATAAAAATGTGAGCGGGTGCTAATCGGGCTTTTACGTAGTTTGTAAAATGTGGATTTTATGAATCGTTGTAACACGCAAAAATCGATTCGCTTTTAAATTTATAACCTAGATAGTGGTGGTATCTAGGGTCGAGGCAACTTTTTGCAAAATTGAATCTCTTGCTTGAGTACGAAAATCACCTTTCTTTTTTGAGTTTTTCAATATTAGATTTTTAGGGTTTTGAAATAATAGGTGATCGCACTTTTAAAGAGGGAAAGAGACTAACACCTATAAGCTAACCTTAAGGTGACAAGAATAGCCTCTCCCTAAGCTCACTTTAGGCATGTGGAGGCCTAGAATAATTAGGGAGAGGGAGTTTAAAAGTGCTAGAAACAAGATTATAAAAGCAAATGCGATAAAAGTTTAAAAGAAGGTAACTTTGATTTAATGGAATTGCGCTTTACAAAAACATGTAGAGGAATACTTCTACTTGAAATTGAATATACAGAAGTACTAAAAACACAAATCCTCTTGCAAAATATGGTGAAGAAGAAAGTCTTATTGCTCCAAGCCTAGCTGCTCCTTGGCTTGAAAAGAAGGTCACCTTCTTCTGCTTCCTTGAATGGCTACTCCAAGGTGGATGCTCTCCACCTCAATTATCTCCTCCAAGGGTAGGCATGCACCCTAGAATCTCCTCCAATGCCTGGCCATCCTTCTTATTGTAGAGAGCCTCCTTCTCTGGGCGAGGCACAAGAAGAAAATTGGAGAGGAAGAAGGCACCAAGGAGGCAAGGGATAGCCTCCTTAATCTTCTTCCTTCCTCCTTCTTGGTCATGGGTTATAGGTGGCTTAAGGTAGACAATTACGCTAAGGGAGGATGAAGATTTAGTACTGGTTAGGAGGGCTTTTATAGAGGTGGAGAATGGTGGTTGGCGTGGGGATTATGTGTACGGCTAGGATGGGTTTTAAGAGGTGGTTAGTGGTGGTTATGGGGATCCTCAGGTGTAGGATGGTGGTGCCACCTTAAGGGATGTAATGGTGATGGTTATGGTAGTGGAGAGGCACCATAGTTTAGCGCCAACCATGGAGAGGTGCCATGGTCTTGGTGCCAACTATGGGGGCTTCTAGAAGGGAGTAGGTGGATGGTGGAGATGGCTTGGGAGGTTAGTTGTATGGTGGAGATGAAAGGTGTAATGACCCATTACACTTTTAGCCATTTAAGACATCTGGAGTTTCAGTCAGACGTCTGACCAGACGTCTGGACCTATTCCCGGATGTCTGAAAGTGGAATTTTTGTACTGCACTTTGCGCTCTGCGTGCGGGCGACGTGCAGAGACCATTTCTCTCTCTCTCTTCCTCATCTTTCCTGAACCATAAACCCCTCCCTTTCCCTCTCCTCTCCTCCTCACACCCCAGCCAGCACCACCTTCGGATCTCCAGTGAGGCGAGTGGAGGGTGAGTGAGGGAGAGCGAGAGGGAGGAAGGAGGAGAGCGTGGGAGGAGGAGGAGGCCCAAGGTTGGTGGAGCTTCGGTGGAAGCTCGGCAGAGCTCCGGTGGAGGCTCGGCAATACTCGGAGGGGCTCAAGGAGGTGGCTTCCGACCCTCTGTAGCCGCGGGAAGGACTACGGAAGCTCCTGCAGGCGAACTCTTGAAGGAGACAACTCGTGGGAGAGGTTTTGATACCGGAATTTTTCCAGTATCAGACATCTGGAGAGTTGACCAGACGACCATGGCGGCAACTGGACATCTGGGTCTAGGGCCAGATGTCTGAAAGTACGTGCAGTGCTGAGGTAGTGCTTTTTCGCGGTTATGGCCATGCAGGCCTCACCGTAGAAGATTGGTCTAGCCTGATTTGGACTTGCAGTTTTCGTACATAGGTAAAGGTCCTTGGGAAGGCACGTGGAACGCTTTCCCATGCATTTTTGGACGTCTGATCACATCACTAGATGTCCGGAGGTGTGTCCAGACGACCGGAGACCTTGTCCGATGTCTGGAACTATCCCCAGACAGCCGCAGAGGGAGTCTGGACGTCTGAATCAGCTGCAGAGAACATAAGGTAAGATCTGACGCCTTTTAAGACATCTACGATTATTCCCAGACGTCTGATTTTGAACAGTAGGCATGTTTTTTACCTGTTTAGGATCCGATCGGGGTCCGTTGTACGCGAACGAAATACCTGTACTTTCCTCTCGGGTTCCTCTACATACTAGAGTCTGTTATACACTATTCTGAACACTCCTTTTGTGATGTATTCCCTGGTATAGGGTTTCAGCCTGCTGTGCATTTGGGGTTCACAAAGACATCTGGGTCTGCGGTTCAAGCCCCCATTACTCCCATGTTTCCTAGTAGAGTGGTTTAATTTCATTAATAATATTTAAATAAGAATGTGCTTGTGGAAATAGCCGAATGGAACCCTAGGATGTGAAATGAACCCTAAGGTAGAGAAATGAATGAGCCTGTTTGTACTGTATGGTTTACTTGCATGCGTGATTAAGATAAATTGATAGCAAATACCTGTATTATAATTACGAGTTGCCTATTAAAATATGAACTGCCAGTATTTAAGAAATAATTACCTGTGAAATCACCAGCTGCATGTTATTGGAATTATGAAAACACGAGCTGCCTGAATATGGATGAGAAATGAATTATGAAAAATGAGATCTGGATCTAGACAAATGAGGTAAACATGAGCATGAACCCTACGGGGAGTTAGGATTAGAACTCCTGTGGATAGACGGAAATCTGGAACGTACACAAGAAATGTGCTGGCCCTTGGGTACGTGGTACCAAGGAGAGCAACTGTCCCCTTTTGTGTAGAGTGAAGCTAGCCTCCCTTAGGTTGAGACTCAGGGTTAGGATTGGCCACACTAGACTGACTCCTGTTGGCCCTCGCATATGTGGTACCGAGGCGAGCTACTAGTGTAGGGAGGGGGCCCGGGGTTCAGCTAGCCACCTTACACCGACTTGTTAAACCCTCTGGGCAAACCGAGGTAGTCAGACGAGGGTGCGTGGACTGTCGGGGCGAGACCCCTATTCTAAGAGGGCAAGGCTCTATACTATTCCGTGTTGTACTTTGGGCATACCCGCTAGCGGAAACGACTGACCGCATGTCAGTGTGGGTAGCTACCCATGCACTTATCATGCATGCCGTAGTCACCGCTATGTCTTGGCAGTGACCTCGAGGTGGTTGACTGAGTGTAGGACTACCACGGGGGACTCTCCCGGCCAGGAGAGCACCACATGTACCTTCTACTCTATGGAAAAGAGTGCAATCAAGATCGTTCCCACAAGGAACATGCAAGATCAAGAAATATCTAGATACTTTGAAAAATGGGTGAAACGGAAACATATAAATAGATAAATAGAAATGAGAATACCTGTGAGTATACTGGCTAGTAGGGCCTCTTCCGTCCACCGTCAGTGTCCCACGCACTCGGGTTGGTCTCCTCATAGGTCATGGCCACCTTGACCACATGAGAAAAGGTGGGCAACTTCAGGGGTTTCACGTACCCCCGAATCGTAGGTCGGAGTCCATCAGTAAACCTCCACAGGTGCTCCTCCTCAGTAGACACAGCTGTTGGGGCAAAGCGTGACAACTCCAGGAAACGTGTGCGGTACGTGCTAACTGCCATTGCCTCCTGGTGGAGAGTGTGGAACTCCCACCTCCTCTAGTCCTGCCAGGTCTACGAAAAGTACTACTCGTAGAAGAGAGCCACGAACTGGTCCCACAATGGCTCTCTCCCCTCCTAGCCTCTGACTGCTCTCCACCACCGGTGGGCTGCGCTCTCCAACTGGTACGTGGCAAAGGCCACGCAGCACTCTACAGGAGGGCAGAGTGTGTCAAACACCTTCTCTATCTACTTTAGCCAGTCTTCTACCTCAGATGGGCTCTCATCCCCCTTGAAAGAGGGGGTCTTGAGCTTCCAGAACTGGCTGAAAAGCTCATGGTGGAGCTACAATGGGGGAACAGGTACGCCTCTAGGCAAGGAGGGCTCGTGCTCAGAAGTGTCCGAGGGTGGTGGGGGTGGAGGAGCATCATCCCCTCTCCCTCCAACTCGTCTGGCGCTACGGTGGTTCCCCTATCCAACAGAGGACTCTCCCTCCACGTCCTCAGGGAGGGGTGGCCGAGGAGGGTGCTGGAGCTCCTCTCATACTATATCCCGGATCAGCTAGGTGAGATCCTAAGCCTGGATGCCAAGAAGGAGGGGTGGGTCGACTGGTGCCTCAGGTCTGGCACGTCCGCCCCTACAACCACGGCCACGTCCGCGACCTGCCTCGACAACTTCTCGATGAGGCATCTCCTACAAGCAAATACAAGAGAAAGAACAAGAACTGTCAATGATACCGGATTACATAGAGAAATAAGACTCAGAAGCGAAGATCAAAGCAATATGTTGTGATAGCTATCCTAGTTACATGCACGTGAGTGGTTACTTCCAGACCATTTGGTTCATTACTCAAGACGACCATGCTCTGATAAGATCTTTGTTACAACCCATCTCAGATCCCTACAGGACCCGAGACCGGCTCACCTCAACTAATCCCAAGACCCAGTCGTCCAACGAGAAATAACCAAAAGAAGAAAAGATTCCACAACCACACATGCAATGTAACTAGGCAGAAAATAAATAAGTAGACAATAAAGGAAACAAAACGAAATGTCTCACAATATTACATGCCATCACAACTACAACAACGGAAAGTAATGCGGAAATGTAACTGAAATAGTCAGACATATATCGAATGGTCATTACAACAACAGAAGCTTGGAAACAAAAAGGGAACAACAGCTAAGGCTGGGCTCGACTGGGCCTAGCTCCCTCAATAGCCAGTGGTGCTGGCTTCTCAACTCCTTGACCTGAACAAGGTTATAAAATTCATGGTCAGCTAACGCTGAATAGAGTGGTAGTTAAACCATTTACATGCAATTAACATAAGACAAGCAATTAATTCATCATTCATTTCCATTTAGCTCAACTAAGTGGTTCTTATTTGTTTATTCTCTTAAGAAATCGGTCATTTCTTGATCTTGTCTGTCCCTCAAGGGAACGATCTTGATTGCAGTCTTTCCCATGATGTAGGACGTACATGATGAGAACCTCATCATGAGCCATAACTAGCTCATTTTGACTCAATACAAAGGATAAAAGCTCCTACATAACTCAAGGAAAGGCTTAACTCAGAGAATTCTGAGTTTAAGGAGAAAACAAGTCATAAGGGGTAAAAATGCAATTTTACCAGTATAATCTGCATTGCAGGGTAATTCAGGGTCCAAACATAAGTCAAAGCAACTTAATAAGAATAAAAGTGGGATGAGATGATCTAGCAAGGGTTACAGAAATTCCAAGGAACTAAATGATAATCTGTAACCCCTAAAACAAACCCACTTCAATTCACGAGGTTCAAGGCAAAGAAAAAATGGAATAAACCCTCTAAAATTCATAGAAAAATAATCTCTAGGGTTTAGAACCTTCAATTTGACCTTAGGAACCCATCTTGACCTACATTGAGAACCATACCAATTAATAACTTAATTTGGGTTTTTTGCGTAAATTGACCAGTCAAACAAGGTTTAATCTAGAAATAAAATTCACCATCAGATTCCTTAGGTCCTAATTAGTCATGTATAAAAACTTGAGCCTAAGAAGAAACCTTCTTGACCAACTTTACACTTTGGTCTTCATATATTTACTTTTTGGCCCTCAACTTTTGAACCCTCGCATTTTGGCCCCTAACTCTCCTTCGTTCTTTGCGTTCAGGTCCCCCCTGCAAAACCTGCCAGCACCATGCTCCGGCGACCTTGCGCGGAGCATGGCGCCGCGCAGGGTGAGGGGGAGAGCCTGGCAAGTAAACCGGGGGTGCCCTGCGTCGTCAGCCGTCGCAGGGACACCCCCTGGTCGCTGTAACCCACCATACCGGCCGTGCGAACGCACGGACGGTATGGGTTTCCATCTCCGGCGTCCTCCGGCGAGGGAGACACTTCGTCTCCCTCCGCCTTCCTCCCTGATTCGGTCCATATAAATACCCCCGTCGCTCCACCGTTCTTCCCAGCTCGGATCTGACGGAGAAAACCCCCAACTTTCCTCTCTTCTCACTCCGGCAGACGCCCACCAGCTCCGGCGGTTCTTCCTCCTCCTCTTCGCTCTGCCGCAATACCAGCAGCAGAGACTTCTTCCCCTGCTCTTCCCACGCCACGCCGCACCCAGCTGGCGCCTCTCCGGCCCTCTGCTCGCCGCCGCCCCTTCCCCCGGGCATCTTCTTCTCCGGCGACAGTCGATACGACTTTCGCCCTGCTCCGGCCCCTTTCGTCTCCGTAGCTAGGTCAGAACTTCTCCCCATCTCCCCCTCTTTCTTTTCCTCACTGTCTTTTATTTGATTAAACCCTCGACCGCTCCTGTCCACCGTCACCCCCTTCGTCTCCGGCCACCCTCCGGCGAGCCGCTCCCATCACCCCAGCAACCCACACGGCTCGCCGACCACCGTAGAACCTCCGCCTCCTCACCCTGATCAACCCCCGCCCTTCCACTTCCCCCACATCACCCTCTGCAACCCCACCGAACAAACCCATCTTCCGACCCACAGTCCGACCTAGGGCAGCCCTCGCACGCCGCCCCACGCCTCGCCACCACCCACACGAGCTTCGCCGCACTCTGGCGAAGCTCCCGGCACCTTCTGATTAGGCCGAGAGGCCGTTTTGCTGTGAACAGGTCACCCGACCTCCGCCGCCATCGCCGTGCAGAAGGAGCTGCTTCCTCCTGCAGCTGCAGGCGCGTCACGCCCAGATTCGACTCCCAGGCCTTGCGAGGTATTTCGACAAAGCGTCAGGCTGCAGCTGAAGCGAAGCCCTCGCGCGAAGGCCTCGCGTAACGCCGCGATTACCAGCTGTCTCCTCCGCGTGGGCGCCAACTCGGGGTGGGACATTTAGTCCCACCTCGGAAAACTCTGAAGAGGCGCAGCGGTATAAAGTGAAAAAGTGCTGGAGGCTTATTGCCTCAGCACACGGGGTGAGGTCCCCTTCACCCGCCCGGTTACCCGGTCTCGTCCGCGCTCACGCCCCGCGGACCTGGCCCGACCCGACTTTGACTGACCTGCACTCCTCGCCCACCACGCACGCCGGTGGGCCTGGACCAGGGCGCGACCCGTACCCGACTACCCGGCAGCTCTGGGAGAGCTTTCCCAAGAGTGGCTTCTGTGAGAGAGAGACGCGGGGGGAGGGTAGAGCAGGTTTTGTCTTCTGACGTAAACTCTGAAGTGTGCAGGCACAGGTGAAGAAGAAGGACCGCGGAAGAAGAAGAAAGCTAAGGGAGACACTGTAGCAACAAGCGGTTTAAGTCGTCTGATTGAAAAATCAGACGACGTCCTGAAGGGAAAAGAAGAAGGAAGGAGAGACGACGTCCTGACAGGTAAAGGAAAAGAAGAAGGAAGGAGAGACGACATCCTGACAGGTAAAAGAAAAGAAGAAAGAAGAAGATCTGAAGAACAAAAGAACAAGGAAGAACAGCAGAAGAAGAAGAACAAAAGAACAAGGAAGAACAACACAGGTGAAGAAGAGGACCACAAGGAGATAAACACAAAAGAAGAACAGGAAGAACAAAAGCTAAAGAGGAGAAAGACAAAGAGAAAGAAAAGAAGAAAAGAAGAACTCAAACTTTCATCTCTCTCCCTCTCTCTCTCTCTCTTTTTTTTTTTTTTGTAATAGAACATGTATATCTCTAGAATACAACTTGCTCCCTGAGTTCGACCTCGGGAACTCTCTTTTATTTTCCGAGTAAAAAAAATTTATATATTTGAAATGATGGCAATAACTGGCTATACTACAACGCTATAACAATAAAACCCGGTTATCTCTCGAAGCCAACGTTTTAGTACACGTGGTGCTCTCTTGGCTGAGAGAGTCCCCCGAGGTAGTCCCACACCCAGTCAACCACCCCGAGGTCACGGTCGTGACATAGCGGTGACTACGGCACGCACAGTAAGAACACAAGTAGCTACCCTGCACTTGCACGTGGTTAGTCATTTTCGCTAGCGGGTACGCCTAAAAGTACAACACGGAACAGTACAGGTCCTTGCCCTCTCAGAACAAGGGTCTCGCCCCTCCACAGTCCACATACCCTCGTTCGACTATCCCGGTTTGCCTAGTGGGCCTAATAAGAGTCATTGTAGGGTGGCTAGTCCTAACCTCGAGCCCTGTGGGGCGACTAGCTCCCTCCCTATACTAAGTAGCTCACCTCAGTACCACGTACACAAGGGCCAAACAGGAGTCGGTGTAGAGTGACTAGTCTTAACCCTGGGTCTCAACCCAAAGGGGTGACTAGCTCCCCTCTATACCAAAGGGACAGTTGCTCTCCCTAGTACTATGTACACAAGGGTCAGCTCACTTCTCGTTTACTTACAAGATTCTTTCCATGTACAGGAGTTCTTCTCCTAGTTCCCCTTAGGGTTAATACTTGTATTCCTTTCATTCTATTTCTCAACATTCAGATCTCATTGTTCACATCCCAGTTTTCATTTATATAACAGGCAGCTCGTGTTTTAATAACTGAGAAGGCATCACCTCAAGTATCTATACACTTGCTAACAATTAGGGTTTAACATGCATCTCAAAGTAAATAGTGTAGCTCAAGCAATGTTCATTCGCTTCTGCCCTAGGGTTCAATCAAGCTATTCTAAACATGCACTTTACATATTTAAATCTTAATATTAAAGTAAACCACTCTACCGGGATTCACGGGTGGAATGGGGGCCTAAAACGCAAATCCCGTCATCTCCGCAGGCCCCGAACACACTACAGGCCGGAAACCTATACCAGTGACCAAGTCACATCAAACAAGTCCAAAGAAGCATATAATTGACACTAACACGTAGAGAAACTCGAGCGAAAAACTGTGGTATTTCGTTTGCATAAATCAAACTTCATTTAATCTCCAAACAAGCCAAAAACATGACATAGACAAAAGTCAGACGTCTAGGAATAGGCCCAGACATCTTAACTGTGTCAGTAACTCACCTTGTGTTCCTGCTGCGCTGGCGAACGTTTGGAACCCCTTTACAGTTGTCCTGGATCTTTCCAGAAGTTTGTAAGTGCTCCCGGACATCTGATAGGTCTATCAGACGTTTGTAGAGACGTCCAGACATCCTAAAGCACCTCGAAGAATGTGCTTACGCGCCTTTCTGAAGCCTGTACCTGCACATGCAAATGCATTTCAAAAACTTCGACAGCAAATATTTACGTACTTCATGTATGCACATGCATGAACGTACAAAACTCATACCTTGGCACTCCGCATATTTTCAGACGTTCAACTTCAACTCTAGACGTCTACTACTGCTCCAGACGTCTGGAAAATGCTCAAAACATCCGATACTAGAAAAATCCAGTATGCAGAACTCCTCGTGACACTTGTCTTCTCGCAAACCTCCGTCCGCAGCACCTGCAGCAGCAACCCTAGCAGCTGCCGGAGATCGAGGACCCTCCTTCGGCGTCCTTCTCTCTTCCATGGGCTCCTTCTTGAGCTCCCGCAATTGCACTCCGGCGATGCCTCCTCCCTCTCGCACCCCCGGACTCCTCGGAGGTCCTCGCACCTCCAAGCTCCTCGTGGCTACAACCGCAACTCCCTCGCATGCAAGCTCTCCTACTTGAGCTCCTCCAGCTGCACATGCTCGAGCTCCCCCGAGCTCTCTCTCCTCTGTCCCATGTCCCCGCTCTTCCTCTCTCACACCCTCTCTCTCTCTCCTTCTCCTCCTCTCAGGAGCTCCTCTCCTCCACATGCGGCTGCAAACGGAGACGGGGAGGTTGTTGGTGCTCGCCGGCAGCAAGGGAAGGAGGTGGAGGTGGTGATGAGGGTGTGATGGTCGAGAGGGTGGTGGGGTTTTAAATAGATGGGGGTTAGGGTTTTGGGGAGAAGGGTGGTGAGTGTGTGTGCGTGAGTGTGTGCGTGGGTGCGTGTGGTGAGGGAGAGGAGAGAGAGGGAAAAATTGTGGAAATTCCCCTGCTAACCTCACTTGTTCCCACAAGGCCCACACACCCAAACTCAAGGAGTCAAAACTTGCATTCACGCCCCTAACCTTCTAGAAAAACTCCGAACGGTCCTTGCAAAGGGTCATTTCAATCATCCACCACCATCTCACCATCACCTTCACACTCACCCAGCCTCACTCGAGCACTTCACTTCACTCACACACTCTCACCCTCACTTGTAAGCCCATAGTCACACACAATACACCTTCATTACCACCACTCCAACATACACGCCCCCACACGCACACCCTTGTCCTAAGCACCCTACTATTGCCCTAACCATTCCCATCACCACCTACAAGGCCGTGTCCTACTAACTTAGCAACCACCATCACCATTGGCCTAATCCTAATCCCTCCATTATAACCTAAAATGGTCGTTCCCAATCCCTTTCACATACCCCATCAAGTGGACACATTCAAAAACCACACAAGTCACTACACCATCACATTTCCCAACCAAATTAAGCTCTCACCAAACCATACATGTGTATGTCCAACTCACATCCATTGTCATTATTACCACATTTCAAGACACACACATCACCTACATGCCCACCTTACCACATCGAACCTCTAAACACTCTCATGACACACCCACAACCATGGCCTACCTCTTCATAATGGTCACTCCAATCACCACAACGACTACTACCTTCACTTCCACACCATACCCCCACCTAGTTCACACCATGCACCAAAGTTCCATCCACACTTAACTCATCATCACCACTCTCCTTATCACTAATGTTAGTGCATAGTTGCAAATATTTCTTGTTAAGTTGAATTGTATAAGTGGCTTGAGCCACCTTCAAAGTTGTAATAGCTAGTTGTCTTTTTTTTATTGCTCCAAGTATCATGTTGTAGTGGTTTTGTTTTGTACATACTCAAGTGATGAAAGTTGTTGTCTTTCATTTTAAGTTGTGGTCTTTTGTTGATTTCTTTTCCTTATCAAAAGACAAAAAAAAAGAGTTATTTTCTTCACTGATCAAAAGTTCCAAAAAAAAATCGTGAAGCCAAAAATGACAAAAATAGTTTTGTATAGTTTCACATCTATTCCCATTTTCGTGCAATTATTAAAATAACAAAAAAAAGTACAAAACTAAAAAGAACAAAAAGAGTGGTTAGTAGCTAGTTATTTGCCATAGTTTTCACTACAACAAAATGAAAATTAAATAGTAAATGGCAAAAAAACCAAAAATAGAATAAAAGTCATTAAGCAGTTTTCTTAAACAAAGCGCCAAAATTTTGCCTTCATGTGGGTTTGATTGGGATTCACCCATACTTGTAACTCATCTCATGTTTTCCGTAACAAATACAAATAACTAAATGATTGAGTGGGTGGTTTGAATTGCAACAAACTACAATGAGTAAACACATAAATCTATCAATTTCATGTTTCATACCACTTAGCAACATGATCAATGTGTTTCTCAATGACCCATATGGGGTTATATTAGGATTGCATTTAGGGTTTTCTTGGGGCTTATATTAGGGCTTTGATTTAGGGTTTCGATAATTGATTTAGAGCTTTTTTGGATTTCTATTTGTTGATGTTTTCTCATGTTATTACATATGCATAGGAGGAGAAAAAGGGTGGCTGTGAAGGGGGCCAAGTGGTACTTTTAATCAGTAGTAGGAGGCTATCCAGGTAATCTTGTACATGTCACATTTTTTTCCATTGCATGGATGTGTTTCATGGACGCATTCTCACTTGACTTAAATCTAATGTGGTAGGATGGTTTGGTGGAGAGGACAATAAGGTATCTTATCCATTTGTGTGAAGTATGGAGGATACTTCCAAGAGTTGAGATGAGGAAAAGGTGAGAAGTACATGTTGGGGAAGCAGAAGACAATTCCCATGGACCTTGATGAGACTATTGATGTAAAAGCACCTTGATCGTTAATTTTGATGATAACAAAACATGTGTAATTTTACATTTGCATTGTGTTTATAGTTTTAAGATAAATGAAAATGGAAACAAGCATTACGACCTCAAGCTCGCGTCCATGGCGGATTGGAGGAGCTTGATGGACGAGATGGAGCCTTGCTTAGGGCTAAAGCTTGAAGAAAAAGGAAAAGTAAGAATATGATAGATGTATATTCTATGTACATGTATTCGTGTTGTTTCTCTTTATTTTCTTAGAAATATTGTAAAGAGCCCAAAGTATAACACCTTTAGTCTTAGGAACACTTTCACAACCTTAGGACACTTAGGCAAAATCAGAAGTTAAATTAGAAAGCCCAAATAGGAATCATACAGACAGATCAACCGTCCAACATGATTACCAAACATTTGATAACTCATTTTAAGTCATCTGATCTCTATCCCAGGCTTCCAATAACCTAGGCTAGAAACCTTGGTCTTTGATCTTTGTAACCAGACGACCTAACCCTGTTCCAAATGTCTTATAAGATGTCTGATAACCTTGATAGACATCCAAAAATAGAACCGTTAGGTTATCAGAATAATATCTTTGCAAACCCACGTAGAAATATTTTATTATTGTTCCCAGATGTCCAGAAAGACCTGTAGACATCCGATAAAGAGATACTAGACCCAAATCATGATTTATCATATTAAATCTAGCCGTTAGCTTCTCGGAAATCCATTCCCGTAGACGACCTTCATCATTAAATGTCTAGACCCATGGTTAGACGTCCAATCAGATGTCTGACTTGTTTACAGTAGAACCATGTTTGGATCTGGTTAAATCTAGGAACCAACCCTCATATGATTAGACGTCCAATAATTATCTTAGACGTCTTAAATATCTAAGTTAAACATCTAACTAGATCCATGCCTATATCCAAACAACTCTAGGGAAATCATCCTTCATGATTAGACGTCCAGAACCTTCATCAAACGAAGTACTAGATGTCTAATATAAAAATTAGCCATCTGATTCTACTATCAAATACATCATGACCCTAATTTCAGCTTGATTCTCTTCAGATTTATTCCCAACAGCTATGAGGTCTCTCCAAGCCCTTCTTGAAAGTTCCTAAGGCCTCTATAAATAGAAGAGGACCTCTCCTTTGTTGAGACACACCTTGATACAATTCTTTTCACCATTTTTAATGATTAAAAGAGAAATTCAACAAGAAGAAAATTGTGGCCCTATCCTCCAAGCTTCACTCTCCATATCTGAGAACATTGAATCTCCGCACCATCACACCTACTCACTTCCACAAATAGGAAGTCTCTTCACCTATAGGAGCTAAGTCTATATCATATTTTTGGCTCTATAGGTATTTTTCCCTTGTATTTCATTTTTGGTTGGGTATTCACGTGGTGAATTCCCGTCTCATTCATGAGACAAATTTCTCTTCGTGAAGAAGAGGGATTGGTGTACACTACCCTTGGTTGTAAAGTAGTGTGGTTTGTATTGAGGTTGTACTACCCTTGTTTTAAGTAGTACAGTTAGTGGATTTGATCAACTCGGTCAATCGGAAAATTCTAAGTCGAGAGGCTTAGGTGGTGGTTTTTACCCGGGTTGGGTTCCACCTAAAAATACTTATGTCTTGTGGTGAATGCTATTTGTGTTAAATTTCAATTCACTATTCACCCCCCTCTAGTGGAATTTCAAAGACATGCTAGTTTGACCTTTACAATTATTTGTTAAAGATCTTGCCATGGGGCACCTGATGGTAACACTATCATGGGCCCTAACTAGCTCCAATTAGTCAGGTTCAAATGGTAAATGCTCCTACTTAATCATCTGAGAGTCACAACTTCGCGATAATCTGATTTGAGGAAAAGACAAAGAAACAGGGTTAATTCTACTATTTTAACAACACATCACAAATGCAGAATAACCACAGGGTTGCTCAGGAGTTAATTAAGGGTCAATTGAGCATAAAAGACTAAAAAGTGGGTTCACACTGACTGACTCAGGGTTTCATACATTTTGAGGACAAAAATAGTACTAAAAACCTAATTATCAACCCCACGTAAATTAAAAAGGTTTTGGTTAGGATAAAATTAATCCATCCTCCTAAAATTCATAGAAAAACATTCTAAGAGGTTCAGTACCTTTGGTTTAACCATCTGAACCTATTTTGATTGAGAACAGAGTTTTAGACGGGAATTTTCCCTGATTTAGGCTTCTATGCAATTTACCTAGTCAAACATGGTTAAAACTCAAACCCAAGTGCACCATTAGATTCCTTGGGTTCAAATTAGGTTAACACCAAAAATTGGGCCGAATCAGAGTCCATCTTGACCTAGTTTGCATTTTAGCTCGTAAAAACTCTGTTTCTCACATTTGTACCCCTAAGTTTCAAGTTTCTTACATCTATACCCCTCATCATTCTCACAAACAAGTCCCTGCTGCCATGAGTGTGAACAAAACCTCTACCGCCGACTTTGAGCGAGGATTTCTCGCTCAATACTTGCTCAAATCTCTCCAAACTTAGAGAGATTATTCTTAAGATGATTCCCTTGAGATTAGGCCGTCTCAAGATCATTCAATGCCGGAATCTCGTCGGTGAATCTCGGAATTTTCAAGCTTGAAGATCGACCTTGAAGCAAGTTAAACTTGCTTGAATTGGCACTTTGAGGGGCTGAAGAGGTTCTATTTAAACCCCTCAAACTTCCCCAGTGAATCTTAGTCGAGATTGGTCGGAATTCCTCTCTTCTTCTTCAACTCCACCACCTTCACCCTCGACTCCAGCGAACCCTCTGGCCTCCTTCTTTCATGCATATTCTCCACCAACAAGACACGCCATCTCCACCCTCTCCTCTTCGCGACCGTGGCCAACCAAAGCCCAGTCGTCCCCAACCTCGTCTTCCTCCTCGAATCCTTTGCCATCATATCATCTTCCCCAAGTCTGACCGGTCAACACCAGACGTGGTCTCGCTTTCTCTCTCTCTCCCACCTACCCTAACCTCCCTCTCTCCTTCTCTAGCATCTTTTCACACCCTTAGATTCTAAATTCACCCACTGAAACCTGTAATTTCGGGCTTGGAGGGGGTGAGATTAGCGTAACATAAAAAATGCGGAATTGAAATATAAATAATCTCACAAATAAGCAATCACACAAGTACACAAGAATTTTTAGGTGGAAACCCAAACCGAGTGAAAACCACCACCTAACCCTCTCGAGTTAGGATTTTCCGATCAACCAAGTTGATCAAAATCCACTAAACTGAATCACTTTAAACGAGGGTGATTCAACCTCAATACAACCACGCTACTTAAACGAGGGTAGCGTACCTCAACCCTTTCTCTCCACGAGAAGGATTTTGTCTCGCGAAGGAGACAAGAATTTGCAAAGCGAATACCCAACCAAATAACAAAGACAAAATAAACAAGTAATCCTATAGAGCCAACAAAGTAATTATAAACCTAGCTTCTATAGGAATTAGGAAACTCCCCTTTGCAAGGAGTGCGTCGAGTTGATGACGCGGTGAGTGAGCCACGCGACGACGCAACTTCGCTCTCATGAACAACGGCGGGAGAGCGGGTGCGCAAAGCTTGATGCTCTCTAGAGAATGGAACTAGAGCTTGGAGAGCAAGGGCTTCTCTTGGACACAAAAGAGTGAAACTAAGTTGCTTAGGTGTGTATCTTGTTTCTCTTAGTGTGTATCTTGTGTATCTAGGTGTGTGTTTGTGTTGCAAAGGTTCCCCTCTATTTATAGAGGCCTTAGGAAGGCTTTGGAAGGCTTAGGAAAGGTTCTATAGCCGTTGGAAACAAAGCCCAAGAGAATCAGCCCGAAATCAGGAATAATCATTGTTATGACAGGCTTATCAGACATCTAATTCTATCATCAGACGTCTGGAAGTTCACTTTAAGACGTCTGATTCAAAGGTCAGGCGTCTGATTTTGGGCAGGTCTCTTCCTGACTTGGATCAGATCTAAACAGGGTTCTAGTGCAAGTCCATCAGACGACATATAGGACGTCTGGAAACTATGTCTGGACGTCTGGAAACCTACTTTTACTGTGGGAATGGATTTTCCAAACGTTGCAACGGCTAGAAAATCTCTGAGAAGAGATTTTGGGTCAGCCGAAGCAAAACGGTCATTTATCAGACGTCTGGAAAGGCCTAAGGACGTCTGATAAGGCTCTAACGGTCATAATCTTGAGTGTTTGCTAAGCCAACCAACGGTCCACTAATTGGACGTCTGGCAAATCCATCAGACGTCTCCTAAGACATCTGGTCTAAGGTCTGGACGTCTGATTTCATCAGACAGAACTAGCTATGTCCAGCCTAACAGTTATTAGACGTCTGAAACAACAGTCAGACGTCTTAAAATACTTTATCAGACGTCTGATTTGGGAATTAGACGTCTGGAAACTCTGTTTGAACCCTATATTGGTTTTCTAAGTTTTCTACAGAAAACCTAAGTATCCTAGGGTTGTGCGGGTGTTCCTAGGACTACTGTTAGGGTACTTTGAGGCTCTTTAACATGAATTATCTAAGGAAATAAAGAGTAACAAAAGAAACGAAAAATACAACAAGTACAAAAGAAGGAAATCTATCCTATTCTTCATTTCCTTCCATCTTCAATATATCGCTCCTCGCGAATCTCTTCTGCTCTCCATCGAGCTCCTCCAATCCATCCTGGATGCGAGCTCGAACTCCGTCTAATCACGTATCCATTTGCGATTGACCTGAAATCTAGGACTCAAAGCGCAAATGTTAAATGACACGTGCTTTGTTATCATCAAAACAAATGATCGTGGTGCTCTAGCACCAACAAAACCACCATTCCACCACCTTCGTCCCCACCTCTAATGTGAGCTTCGGCAAGCTTGCGCTAGCGCCACACCGCACCAAACCCACCACCGTCACTTCCTACACCTTCACCACACCTCAAGAAGCAAAAGCCTCAAAGAAATTTGGGGCTTTAGCTTCTCTTTCTCTCTGTCAAACAACCACACCGACGAATGCCTTCTCTGACTTTAACAGAGCTCCATCGGCCACTAAAGGCCACAAAACCTCCACCAGTACACTGGCCGCACTCTAACGATCCTTCCAAGCTTTCTAATTAGAGTGTTTAGCTCGTGTTCTTGATTTCAAGGATTCGCCAGAGCTCTGCCTTCGCCTCCGTCTTCCTCGACACCGCCTGCCTCTCTCCAGTTGCCATTCAACCTACGACTACTCCTAATCGAAACGGCTTCCCTTTTAGAGCAATACTACACCTCCAATTGAGCCAAGCAATGAAGCAACAACAGCTATTGTAACTTCACTTCTCACCTGCTACCTGTGTGAGGAAGCTTCAGAAGATAGTCCTACATCGTGAAAAGAGAAAAAAAAATTGATACTTATTGAATCACGCCCCTTAGCTATTCGCCTCAAGTCACACAGGGTTGAGGTCCTCGCTTCACTCGCCCACGCACACCTCACTCGCATGCACGTCGGCAGGTCTAGTCCTCGATCCACTTACCCAAATGATGATAACGTTATCATCAGTGATATCTAGCTTTAATTAGTCATAATCAAAGAATAAATGCTCCTACATAACCGCTAGAGAGCCCTAATTCATTGTAAATCCATTCTAAGAGAATAGCAAGAAAACAAGGGTAAAACTACAGTTTTAACAGCACATCTCAATTGCAGAACCATCATGGGATTTCTCAGGGGTTAATTAAAGGTCAAATGGTCTTAATTATCTAACAAGTAGGTCCATGCAGACAGAAATGGGTTTTCACACGTTTCGAGAATTAAATAACATCTAAAACCCTAAAAACAGACCTACTTAATTAACTAAGATTCTGATCAAGATAAAATTCTCATAAACCCTCTAAAATTCATAGAAAAATATTCTTTAGGATTTAGTACCTTCAGTTTGACCATCAGAACCTATTTTGAGCCAAACAGAGCCATAGATAGACTTTTGCCCTAATTTAGATTTTTGTATATATTACCCAATCAAACAAGGTCAAAACCAAAATCCAACTTCACCATTACATTCCTTAGGTCAAAATTATATTTGTATCAAAATTTGGGTTGAATATGAGATTGTTTCAACTTATTTTGCACTTTTGTCCAAGTCTGACTTTCTTTATCTCTAATAGCCCCTCAACTTTTGAATTCCTCACAAAAAGCCCCCCAACTTCTTTGTATTCTTCACAAAAAGGTCCCCATTGCACATGAACTCCTAATCCTAAAGCTCTGGAGACAATCGACCAAGGATTTCTCCTTGATTAATTGATGAAACGGTCTCAAATTAGAACCGGAGACTCCTTATGGAATTCCCTTTTCAACGAATCAGATCTTGCCCTCCAAGACCTTCCCAATCTCTCATGCGAATGCATGAGAGATTTGGGTATCTCTTAAGCTTCCAACTCCGACGACCTTCCAAGCCTAGGAAGCTTGCTTCCCAAGCCTTAATCACCCTCTAGAGACCTATAAAATGAACCCCAGGGCCTTCCCGTCCTCTCCACGCTTGAATTTGTCTTGGAATCCCTCTACTTCATCCTTCCTCTCCGGTCGAATAGCTCCTCGGCATCCGGCAATCTTCTCCGACCTCCCACATCATCCGTTTGCAATACCGACAGCGGATTCCTCTTCCTCGTCTTCTTCCGCATCGCACCATACCAGCGGGTGCTCCTCAACCTCCGTCGTCATCGCCATTTCGTCCTCACCAAAGCCTTCATCTTCTCCAGAGCCGGTGTATCCCCGGTAAGGAAAATCTTCCCCTTTCATCTAATTATCTTAGGTTAGATTAGTTTCTCTCCACTTTTTGGTTAGATTCCCCTCTTCTTATCCCTGTTTCGACCCTCGACACACGTGACCACCTTCATCTTCTCCGTCTCCGACTACTCCTCCGACGAGTTGCCCCCATCGCTACACTCATCCACACACCTCGCCACAACTTTGAAAAGCACCGCCATCCCTCCGCGCACAAAACCCCTATCTCTATACGCCTTCCCATCCACCCAAACACACCCCCGAACAACCCATGTTCCTTCGTCCAGTTTCGCCTATGCTAGCCACCTACACGCATCCTCGTGCTACACCATACACACCACCACGTTCATCATCCCACAGTGGAGCTACTGAACTCATTTGACAGAGCCGAAGGCTGTTCTTTATGTTTCAGGTCAACAGGTCCCCACGCCATTAACAGTGAGCTTCAAATAACCTATAAGCTCGCTCTTCAGCACCTGCAGCTCCAAGCGCCACCTCCAAGTGATGCGTGATGGTCGTGGCGTTAACTAGGTTTTGTTATAGAAATAGCGTTATAGTACAGCTAGTTATTGCCATCATTACATATATTTTTTACTCGGAAAATAAAAGAATTCCCGAGGTCGAACTCAGGGAGCAAGTCATATTCTAGAAGTACAAATTCTTATTACAAAAATAAAGAGAGAGAGAGAGAGAGATGAAAAATTTGGTGGCTTCTTCTTCTTCTCTTCTTTCTTCCTCTTTGTCTCTTCTTTCTTCTCTTGCTGTTCTTCTTGTCTTCTCTCTTCTGTTCTTCAAATCTTCCTCTCGTGCTCTTCTTCTTCCGTCTTCTGTTCTTCCTTGTTTTCTCTTCTTTCTTTTTCTTCAGATCTTCTTTTTCTTCTTTCTTGTCTTTCCTCTTCTTTGCCGCGGTCCTGCTTCTTCTTTTATTCCTCTTCCTTGCCTTCAAGACGTCGTCTGATTTTGCAATCAGACGACTTAAACCGCTGCTGCTACAGTGCTGCTTGGTGCTCCTCCTTCTTCCTTCAGTCTTTCTTCGTCGGTCTTCTTCTTCTCTGCCTCGGCCTGTTCCTGCACACACCACAGCCAACGCAAAACCTACCCCTTTCCCTCTACCCGCACGTCTCTCTCTTTCTCAAACTTCGCTCGTAGGATAGCTTTCCCAGAGCCGCCGGATAATCGGGTCGGGCTTCGTACCCGTGACTAGGTGTACCGGTGTGAGTGGTACACGAGGAGTGCGTAGGTGGGGTGTCGAGTCGGGTCCGTCGGATCCGCGTGGTGAGCTCGCGTATCGGGCGGGTGAGTGGGCGCGGGACCTCACCCCGGTGCGTTCGGAGGCGATAAGGCTGATTCACAAAAATAATTTAAACGGTGAAAGCGTTGCGAGGCTTACCGATGTGGGACTAAACTGACGCCTCTCCTCGCGTGCGCCTGCTGGAAGATCGCGGCCTTGCTTCTGCAGCTGCAGCTTCGATTTTCGTCGGTTGCTGGCTGGCTGCCTTCGCAGGAGTCTCCTTAATCCGCAGCAGCTGGAAACCTGGAGTCCTCAAGCCTGGAGCGCGGGAGAAGCTACTTCAATGTGGCGTCAATGGCGATCGAGCCTCAGAACCTGTTGGACACGAATATGGCCTCTCGGTCTAATCAAACTACTGGGGAACCTTCGCCGTGGCACGGCGAAGGTGTTGAGTTGTGCGGCAGGCCGCGAGGCGGTGTCTGGCGGCAGCCCTAGGTCGGACTGCAACCAGAGAAATGGGTTTGTTTAGGAGAGCGTTATGGAGGTGTAGAGTGGCAGTGGAGGGGTAGGGGATGTTCAGTGTGATGAGGAGGAGGTTTTGCGCTGGTCGACGAGCCGTGTGGGTTGCTGGAGTGATGGGAGCGGGTCGCCGGAGTGTGGCCGGAGGTGGAGAAGGTGAGGGTGATTGGTCGGAATCGAGGGCGACAGTAAAGGTTTAAAGTGAGGAAAAGGAAGAGGGGAGGAAGAGGAGAAGTTATACCTACTTAGCAGGACGAGGAGGGGCCGGAGCAGGCGACAGTCGTATCGACTGTCGCCGGAGAAGAAGCTGCCCAGGGGAAGGAGCGACGGCGAGCAGAGGGCCGGAGAAGCGCGCGCTGGGTGCGGTGCGGTTCGGGAAGAGCGAGGGAAGGCAACCCTGCTGCTGGTAGTGCGGTAGAGCGACGAGGAGGAGGAGGAGAAGCCGCCGGAGCAAGGGGGCGTCTGTCGGAGTGGGAAGAGAGGAAGTGAGGGGGTATCTCCGTCAGATCCGAGCTGGGAAGAACGACGGAGCGACGGGGGTATTTATAGGGGCAGAACCAGAGAGGAGGGCGAAGGGAGACGACGTGTCTCCCTCGCCGGAGGAAGGATACCCATACCGTCCGTGCGTTTGCACGGCCGGTATGGGTGGTTGCAGCCATCAGGGGGGTGTTCCTGCGACGGCTGATGACGTAGGGCACCCCCATTTGACTTGGCAGGCTCCCTCCCTTACCCTGCGCGGCGCCATGCTCCGCGCAAGGTCGCCAGAGCATGGTGCTGCTCAGGTTTTGCAGGAGGGACCTAAATGCAAAGAACAAAGGAGAGTTAGGGGCCAAAATGTGAGGGTTCAAAAGTTGAGGGTCAGAAAGTAAATGTATGAGGACCAAAGTGTAAAGTTGGTCAAGAAGGTTTCTTCTTAGGCTCAAGTTTTTATACATGACTAATTAGGACCTAAGGATTCTGATGGTGAATTTTATTTCTAGATTAAACCTTGTTTGACCGGTTAATTTACGTAAAAATCCAAATTAAGTTGTTAATTGGGCATGGTTCTCAATGTAGGTCAAAATGGGTTCCTAAGGCCAAATTGAATGTTCTAAACCATAGAGATTATTTTTATATGAATTTTAGAGGGTTTATTCTATTTTTACTTTTCCTCGAACCTCGTGTATTTAAGTGGGTTTGTTTTTAGGGTTATAGGATGTCATTTAATTCTTCGGAGTTGCTGTAGCCCTTGTTGAGTCATTTCATCCCACTTTTCTTCTTATTAGGTTGTTTTGACCTATGTTTGGACCCTGAGTTACCCTGTTTTCAGATTGGATTGGTGAAATTTCATTTTTACCCCTCAGTTTATATTTTCTTTGCAAACTCAGAATCTCTCTGAGCCAAGTCTTTCTAAGGTTATGTAGGAGCTTTTATTCTCTGTATTAGGTCAAAATGAGCTAGTTATGGCTTATGATGAGGTTCTCATCATACCCCCATGCCTAGCTTTTGCTAGTCCCTTAGCAAAAACTTAAGGTTTCAACCCTTGTTCTAGACCATGAAGTTCTTAATAGCTTCAGATAAGTGTTTTTTCATTTAAACTTAGATTAGGTTAGAATGCTGACCATAGGCTTAAAAGGTACTCTAGTACCAATCAAGATCTAAATTTGTCTAGCCTCAGCCTCAGTCCTTAGCAAAGGTTTTTAAGGCCCACAAGAACTAACCTAAGGTCTATTGGACTTTGTGGTTAAAGCACCCGTGCTTGAAATGATTTTAGCCTTGGTTCAGTTCGCAGTGCGTTTTATAAGAGAGAGATAGAAAGTTTTTCTGTTTGGAGAGTTTTCTCTCTCTTTTTCTTTTTAGTTCTAGCCTAGGATTGGCTTTTCAACACGGTCTGTATCAGATTCATTGCTCCCATCATCAATCCTCAAGGGTTCCTGGCGATCGATGCTTCGGGATAGCACCGCCCATGGCAACCCCCAGAACCCTGGCTATTGAGATTTCGAGATAATCCCATCCATGGTGTTCCGTGGCCGAATTCAGACCCTGGCAATTGACATTTCGTGATAATGCCATCCATGGAATCTGAACCAGCAGGGTGCCTACATGCCCCCGGTAGGATATGTGAATATCCTAAGAGACAAGCACCGAGGAGATGATATTTTGTTACGCATCTTTGAGGGGATTTCCCAACTCTCTGCGCTGGGAACTCGTCCAAATCAACTTGTGTTGATCGGCCGCTCCTATTCTAGGTGTACTTTCAGAATTTTTGCGACGCTTCTGCGTGATTTTGAATTTTTTTATGCTTACTGAACCAGGCAGTGTGTGAGGTTGGGATGCTTAGGTTACTGAGTCCCGTAAACCAGAAGTTAGTTAACGAGGTCAAATACTCCCTAAGCCTTGGACCTAGTACTTAAGCTTTTCATTTTCCTCAACCTCTTGAGGGTTGTCTAGATCTTAATGGGTACTAAGAGTATATCAAGAATGCCTAAGGTTTGCGTTCTTACTAATCTTATCATGCACTTTTCATTTCTTTTCCTGAAAAATGGTCTACAGCTTAGGTTAATTCCTTAGCTTCTTACTAATGACTATTACTCTTTTTTTTTTCATTTTTTTGTGCTCCTTTTCATTTTGTTTCTTTTCCTTCTCCACAAAATTTCCTTTCTCCTCTTATTCTTCTTTTTTATTTTGAAAAATTTTTAATTTTTAAGGTGTTTTTGGCATATGTGAATTCTTTTTGTTTTAAAACCTTTTCTTACAAGTTTTGCACTTTTATACCCCCTTATGCCTAAGATTTGCAATGTCCTCATTGTGATTTAGGGGTTTTTATTTACTTAATTTATTCCTTAAGACAGATATTTTTGTGAGTGAATGGGTCGGGATGAATTCTGCGGACGATTTCTAATCTCAGATGCAAGCATCTGAGGTGGAGTCGGCTGTCTTAAAGGGTGAACCTTAAGTGCACCAAGGTGTCAAAAAAAAAAGGTTTTAGATTTTCAGAGGGAATGACGGGCTGCCTCCCGTTAAGCGCTGAGTTTTACGCCCTCGGCTGGGCGCAGTAAGCTCACGGAGAATGGAGGATGAGAGATGACTCAGCCAAATCAGTAGAAGTCACATCAATGAACGGTTTGAGTCTCTGACCATTCACGATGAAAGGTTCAGAATCGTGGCTGAGTGGACTGATTTCAATTGCTCCATTTCCAAAAACCTGTCGGACTAAATATGGTCCGACCCACTTGGATCGCAGTTTTCCTGGGAAAAGTTTAAGTCGGGCATCAAAGAGTAGGACCTTTTGACCAGGATGAAAGATCTTCCTCGAGATATGCTTGTCATGGAAGGCTTTAACCCGCTCCTTATAGTTTCTCGAGAATTTGATCAATGAAGGGTAGTGGGAAATGATCCTTCTTCGTGGAGGAATTGAGTCGGCAGTAATCTATACAGACTCTCCACGCATTGGCTAATCGGGTAGGAATGATTTCTCTGGTTTCAGTCGTTATGGTGGTGAGTCCTGCCTTCTTAGGCACAACCTGAATTGGGCTCACCCAATGACTATCGGAGATCGGGTAGATGATCCCGGCATCTAACCACTTGATAATCTCCTTTTTCACGACCTCCTACAGATTAGGGTTTAAACGTCTCTACATTTCACGAGAAGGTCATGCGCCCTCTTCTGAATAGATATGATGAGTACAATAAGAGGGGCTTATTCCAGTCAAATCATCGAGAGTCCACCCGATGGCTCTGCAATGTTGCTGGAGGATAGCAATCAGACGGGATTCCTGTTCGGGATTGAGGTTGGAATTGATAATCACAGGGAGGGTCTGATTGGAACCCAAAAAGATGTATTTCAAGTGAGCAGGAAGAGGCTTTAACTGGAGGATAGGGTTATCAGCAGCAGCGGGTGGTTCAGTATAGATGTGAGGTTCAAGGGTAGGAGTTACTGGGTTGTTTCTATCTGGATTCAACTCCTCCGTTTGCGGGTCAAGATCCTTCTGTGGTTGATGAGGCATAATCGAGTCATTCTGGAGGTGTGATTCATCAACCAAAATCCTAACGTCACAAATCTGTTCGATGACACCGCAATTAATTCCTTGTTGGGCCTTAAATATATCAATTTTTAAGGTTTGATCCCCAAATTTAAGCTCTACTTGGCCCTCCTCACAGCTGATGTTGGCTCTAGCAGTAGCCAAGAAAGGTCTCCCTAGAATGATTGGTGTATCCCTAGGATTTTTAGGCGCATCCATATCTAAGACTATAAAGTCCACTGGGAAATAGAAATCCCGCACTCTTACGATAACATCCTCGAGAATCCCTTTTGGTGACTTTATAGATCGATCTGCTAATTGTAATGTCACTTCGGTTGGTTCTAGCTCAGATTCTTCTAGATGGTCAAGTAAGGATGTGGGTATCAAGTTTATGGATGCACCTAAGTCTAGCAAAGCTCTATCAAATTGGGTATCACCTATCTTGCAGGAAATCAGGGGAGTACCAGGATCTTTTGCCTTGGGTGGGAGTTTACTGAGATTACAGAGCTGGCTTGCTCTGACAGAACAATTGGGCTCCCACCCTTGGTTCGTGGCTTACGCTGGGGTGTACACACATTCTTTAAAAATCGTGCGTAAGCTGGTACGTGGCGGATTGCATCCATCAAGGGGATGTTTATGTGGACCTGCTCAAAGAGCTTGACCAGGTCCTCCTCAGGTGCCACGGGCTTGGTGGTCTTCTTTCCTTTGGTCAAGGCCTCGGGAAACGGGATCTTGGTTGGTTCTTCTAGGATAGGTCCAGGTTGTGGATCTGGGATAGGGGTGGGGACGTCCTGGATTACTGTCCTAGGCTTGGGATCACTACCAGGCTTGGAGTGGTTCGGATGAGGTGGGTTTTGGGTTTCCTTACCACTACGGGTTGTTACGGAATTAAGTCCTGCCTGGTTTTGGTTGGGATTGGGTAAGATAGCTTGCTGCTGGTAACCTGCAAAGGAAGTGGAGGCCTCTATCCCGTCGGGTGAAGGAACAGAGGGGGCCTGATAAATCATATGGGCATGGCCCAGGTTTGGGTTCATAACGCGTCGCTGGGTTGGCACGTTATTAGGATTAGGCAGAGGTTGGGAAGGAAGAGTACCTGGCTGGCGAGAGTTTGCCAACTGGGTCAATTGGTTTCGGACCTATGTAAGTTCGTCCTTATGTTGTTTTTGAATAGCCGCATTCGTTCTTTGAATGTCAGCCAGGGTCTGAAGGATAAGGGACATTTGATCTTGATTCAGCCTAGATGGGTAAGTAGGGTTGGGCCGAGGCTGAGGCGGCTGGTAAGGACGAGGAGGTTGTGGGCGGGGTTGGAAGGATGGTCTTTGGGTTTGGGAATTTCCCGCCCACTGAAAGTTAGGATGGTTTTGCCATCCAGGATTATAGGTGTTGGAGAACGGGTCGTTCTGGATGGCGTTGAGGTCCTCATAGGTCTGAGGAACCTCCAGAGGGTTAGAGAAAGCGGGAATGGAATTCCCCTGGCAGGTGTAGAAGGAATCGGAAGGACTTCCGGGCAAAGATTCGGATGATGGGTCCATCCTAGGAGAAGATCGATGGAGAATGTTTTGCACAGTTTCCCTTGTGGAAGGAGGCTGTGCGAAAGGGTTATGCGCAGAGGTGGCTTGCTGCAGATGCTGAGTAAGCTCATCCACCTTCTTTTCGATAATTGAGACCTTGTCCAATTGACTGGCCATTAATTCCAGGTCGACTGATGCGGACAGGCCCTGCGTCTCATTTGCTCCCCTAAGATTCGTCGATGCGCGGGTATTCGTCCTGTCGAATAATCCCATGGAGTCATTGTTGATGGAGTTCTCGCACATGTTTTCGAGAATCTCTCATACGGTGTCTTCATGTTGACCCATGATATTTCCTCCGCAAGTTGCATTGACGAAAAGACGGATGTCCTCACGGAGTCCCTGGTAAAAAGATTGAACTTGTTCCCATTTAGGAACTCCGTGATGAGGGCACTTTCTCATGAGATCCTGAAAACGATCCCATGCCTCATGGAGAGGTTCCCCTGTTTGTTGGGTGAAATGTGTAATCTGATGGCGCAAGGCGTTGGTCCGTCCAACAGGGAAGAACTTTTTCAGGAACTCGGACTGAAGTTCTTCCCAATTGTTGATCGGCCGGGTCTGAGTTTGATACCAATGGGTGGCCTTGTCCATAAGAGAAAAGGAGAACATCTTCATGAGAAGACTATCCCAATTTTGTGCGTCTGACCCGAAAGTTTGGGCCAGATGCTTTAGCTGTTTGATGTGCTGGAAGGGATCCTCAGAATTAAGCCCATGGAATTTAGGTATAGCATGAATCATATTGGGCTTTAATTCAGAATCAGGTCCTCCAGTCGGGATTCTGACTCAAGGCTCGATGGCCACCGCAGCAGGATTATAATGGTCCCGCATCATGGGACACTGCGGTGGGTGCACAAAGTTTTGGAAGAGGTCGTTGAGTCGCTGGAGCTGGTGCTCCAGATTGTTTTCTTCCTCAACTGGCTGAGCCATGATAGAAGAAGGGTTTGATTCAGAATCAGAAGAGAGAATGATGGGGTTAGGTTGCTGTTCAAACACAGGAGTCAAGGCTGGGCCTTGACAAGAGTGAATTCTTAAAGGAGATCTTAAGGGTGGTCTTAAGGATCTCCTACCGTTCATGCACTGTTGGAGTGGAAGAGGTTAGAAAGTGCTGGACCCAATCAAGGCACCCAAAAAATGTGTTGGGTGACTATAGAGGTGCGGGGCAGATGGACCCCTTGATCAAAAAGATCTTCCACCTGAGAATTACCTAGGCAGCCAGAGAGGGAGAGTCCCGCGAAGACCCCTACACGGTAGAGCGTCCCCACGGGTTACAGGGTTTCCCCCACCCGACCTCTCTTGTCACTGCGGTTCCAGGTAGACCAGAATGGGGATCTTGACCTCTTAAGTCTACCACTTTTAATTCAAGAGCAAGGTGCTTAGGTTTCACTTGAACTTCTTAGGTGTTTTGAGTACAACGAGTGACCTAAGTTGAAGGTTAGTTGACCCAAATGGTCAACTTTACCTGCTAGTTTTGCTTATTAGGTCTTGCCTTTTAGGGTTCAAGTGTTTAAAGAGCCAATCTTATTTTAGGGTTACTTTGGATAGGTATTTTCAGATAATGGCTTGGGCACACTTCTTTTAGGGTTTCTCAGTTCTTGCTTAAAAGTGTGTGTCTAAATCCCTAACGTTGAATCTTATGTTGGCTCTACTTGGTCCAGTTAGTTCTTTGGTGGGTAATTAGGGTTCAAGCAAGAATGTATTAGCCCCTAAATACCCTTAATAGTGTGCAGGAATAATGGGTTGAAAACATGCAACTTCTTATGGTTTACTAAGTATAGAACACAGGTTAGCCCTATATTGCTTGTTCTTTTCTTTTCTTCCTCTTTAGAGTTTAGGGGTTAATAGCGAGAGGAAAAAATTACCTGTCCTCGGAGTGGTTGTCGTGCGGTTGCTTGTCTTCTTGATTTCCTGTAGCTGCATAAAAGAGAGGAGATTATTAGAACTAAAAAGAAACAGAAATGTCTACCTCTAGAATAGCCGTTGCTCCTCGACAACGGCGCCAAAGTGATGGTCGTGGCGTTAACTAGGTTTTGTTATAGAAATAGCGTTGTAGTACAGCTAGTTATTGCCATCATTACATATATTTTTTACTCGGAAAATAAAAGAGTTCCCGAGGTCGAACTCAGGGAGCAAGTCGTATTCTAGAAGTACAAATTCTTATTACAAAAATAAAGAGAGAGAGAGAGAGAGAGATGAAAAATTTGGTGGCTTCTTCTTCTTCTCTTCTTTCTTCCTCTTTGTCTCTTCTTTCTTCTCTTCCTGTTCTTCTTGTCTTCTCTCTTCTGTTCTTCAGATCTTCCTCTCGTGCTCTTCTTCTTCTGTCTTCTATTCTTCCTTGTTTTCTCTTCTTCTTTCTTTTTCTTCAGATCTTCTTCTTCTTTTTCTTCTTTCTTGTCTTTCCTCTTCTTTGTCGCGGTCCTACTTCTTCTTTTCTTCTTCCTTACCTTCAAGACGTCGTCTGATTTTGCAATCAGCAGCAGCAGTTTAAGTCGTCTGATTCTTCTTTTCTTCTTCCTTGCCTTCAAGACGTCGTCTGATTTTGCAATCAGACGACGTCTTGAAGGCAAGGAAGAAGAAAAGAAGAATCAGACAACTTAAACTGCTGCTGCTACAGTGCTGCTTGGTGCTCCTCCTTCTTCCTTCAGTCTTTCTTCGTCGGTCTTCTTCTTCTCTGCCTCGGCCTGTTCCTGCACACACCACAGCCAACGCAAAACCTACCCCTTTCCCTCTACCCGCACGTCTCTCTCTTTCTCAGACTTCGCTCGTAGGATAGCTCTCCCAGAGCCGCCGGATAATCGGGTCGGGCTTCGTACCCATGACCAGGTGTACCGGTGTGAGTGGTACACGAGGAGTGCGTAGGTGGGGTGTCGAGTCGGGTCCGCCGGATCCGCGTGGTGAGCTCGCGTATCGGGCGGGTGAGTGGGCGCGGGACCTCACCCCGGTGCATTCGGAGGCGATAAGGCTTATTCACAAAAACAATTTAAACGGTGAAAGCGTTGCGAGGCTTACCGATGTGGGACTAAACTGACGCCTCTCCTCGCGTGCGCCTGCTGGAAGACCGCGGCCTTGCTTCTGCAGCTGCAGCTCCGATTTTCGTCGGTTGCTGGCTGGCTGCCTTCGCAGGAGTCTCCTTAATCCGCAGCAGCTGGAAACCTGGAGTCCTCAAGCCTGGAGCGCGGGAGAAGCTGCTTCAATGTGGCGTCAATGGCGATCGAGCCTCAGAACCTGTTGGACACGAATATGGCCTCTCGGCCTAATCAAACTACTGGGGAACCTTCGCCGTGGCACGGCGAAGGTGTTGAGCTGTGCGGCAAGCCGCGAGGCGGTGTCTGGCGGCAGCCCTCGGTCGGACTGCAACCGGAGAAATGGGTTTGTTTGGGAGAGCGTTATGGAGGTGTGGAGTGGCAGTGGAGGGGTGGGGGGTGTTCAGTGTGATGAGGCGAAGGTTCTGCGGTGGTCGGCGAGCCGTGTGGGTTGCTGGAGTGATGGGAGCGGGTCGCCGGAGTGTGGCCGGAGGTGGAGAAGGTGAGGGTGATTGGTCGGAATCGAGGGCGACAGTAAAGGTTTAAAGTGAGGAAAAGGAAGAGGAGAGGAAAAGGAGAAGTTATACCTACTTAGCAGGACGAGGAGGGGCCGGAGCAGGCGACAGTCATATCGACTGTCACCGGAGAAGAAGCTGCCCAGGGGAAGGAGCGACGGCGAGGAGAGGGCCGGAGAAGCGCGCGCTGGGTGCGGTGCGGTTCGGGAAGAGCGAGGGAAGGCAACCCTGCTGCTGGTAGTGCGGTAGGGTGACGAGAAGGAGGAGGAGAAGCCGCCGGAGCAAGGGGGCGTCTGTCGGAGTGGGAAGAGAGGAAGTGAGGGGGTATCTCCGTCAGATCCGAGCTGGGAAGAACGACGGAGCGACGGGGGTATTTATAGGGGCAGAACCAGAGAGGAGGGCGGAGGGAGACGACATGTCTCCCTCGTCGGAGGAAGGATACCCATACCGTCCGTGCATTCGCACGGCCGGTATGGGTGGTTGCAGCCATCAGGGGGTGTTCCTGCGACGGCTGATGACGCAGGGCACCCCCATTTGACTTGGCAGGCTCCCTCCCTTACCCTGCGCGGCGCCATGCTCCGCGCAAGGTCGCCAGAGCATGGTGCTGCTCAGGTTTTGCAGGAGGGACATAAACGTAAAGAACGAAGGAGAGTTAGGGGCCAAAATGTGAGGGTTCAAAAGTTGAGGGTCAGAAAGTAAATGTATGAGGACCAAAGTGTAAAGTTGGTCAAGAAGGTTTCTTCTTAGGCTCAAGTTTTTATACATGAATAATTAGGACCTAAGGATTCTGATGGTGAATTTTATTTTTAGATTAAATCTTGTTTGATCGGTCAATTTACGCAAAAACCCAAATTAAGTTGTTAATTGGGCATGGTTCTCAATGTAGGTCAAAATGGGTTCCTAAGGCCAAATTGAAGGTTCTAAACCCTAGAGATTATTTTTCTATGAGTTTTAGAGGGTTTATTCTATTTTTACTTTGCCTCTAACCTCGTGTATTTAAGTGGGTTTGTTTTTAGGGTTACAGGATGTCATTTAATTCTTCGAAGTTGCTGTAGCCCTTGTTGAGTCATTTCATCCCACTTTTCTTCTTATTAGGTTGTTTTGACCTATGTTTGTACCTTGAGTTACCCTATTTTCAGATTGGATTGGTGAAATTGCATTTTTACCCCTCAGTTTATGTTTTCTTTGCAAACTCAGAATCTCTCTGAGCCAAGCCTTTCTAAGGTTATGTAGGAGCTTTTATTCTCTGTATTAGGTCAAAATGAGCTAGTTATGGCTTATGATGAGGTTCTCATCAATGCGGAATACCTCCAGGATTCGTTCCAGGTCTTTGAAATGACCCATTGCCTTTTTAGTCGGATAAGACGTCTGGAGTTTCAATCAGACGTCCGTCCAGACATCTGGACACAGGCCCGAATGTCTGAAAGTGGAAATCTTTGTACGTTCCTTTGCGCTCTGTGCATGGGAGGCGCAACACTTCTTTCTTCTCCACACCCCTCACCCCTAAACCCTACCCCCCTTTCTATTTAAACCCCCCTTCTCACCACCCTCACCCACTCACCACCAGCCACCGCCACCTCCAGCCATCCTCCCTGTGCAACTGCGGCGAGGGAGAACGACAGCGACAAGAGAGAGGGTGAGCAAGGGAGAACGAGAGGGAAAGAGGAGGAGAGGAAGGAAGAGCATAAGAGAGGAGGACCAAGGTCAATGGACCTTCGGGGAGCCCGGCGAAGCTCGTGCAGCCGGCGGTAGGCATGTGCACGAGGAGGAGGGGCTCAGGAAGGTGGCCTCCCGGCCCTCTACAGTTGCTGAAGCTGCTGCGGTGTGCTACGGATGGCACTACGAGGAAAGCAGCATCGCAGAGGAGATTTTGGTACTGGAAAAGCTCCAGTATCAGACATCTGGAGCATCGGCCAGACGTTTGGAGAGGCACCAGGACATCCGGAGCTGAAGCTGGACGTCTAAAAACATCATATCGCGTGAGGTACATGTCTCCTGAGCTACTTTCCACCATGCAGATCGTAGCATAGGAAATGTTGGGTTGAGAATGGATCTGTATTTTCGTACACAGGTGCGGGGCATTGGAAAGGCGTGCAGTGTGCCTTTCCAGGCACTTTTAGACGTCTGACCGCATCGCCAGATGTCTGACGGCCCTTCCAAACGACTGGAAGGAAGGTGAGACATCTAGAACTCTCCCCAGATGGTTGCAAGGGAGTCTAGACATCTAAGACAGCCGCAGGAAGTGAAAGGTAAGATCTGACGTCTTTTAAGACGTCTGGGACTAGTCCCAGACATCTAATTTTGGACAGTAACTATGTTTTTGGCCCGTTCAAGGCCCAAACGGAATTAGACTTCCGCAAACGAAGTATCGTTGTTTTCCACTAGAGTTTCTCTACATGTTCGTGTTGAGTACCTATTGTTTTAAGCTCGTCTGATGTAAATTAGTCGCTGGTACAGGTTACCAGCTGGTGGCATGTTCGAAGCCCGTGGAAACGACAAGATCCGCAGTGCAAGCCCCCATTCCTCCCATGATACCTGGTAGAGTGGTTTAATTCATTTGTTAAGATGTGAATAAAGAATATGCTTACTTAGATTAAATTGATTGAAACTCTAGGATGTGGAATGAACCCTAGGGTAGAAATGTATGAGCGAGATGCTGAGCTACTTTGTTTACTTGAGATGTATGTTAAAATACAAGCTGTCTGTATGTGAATGAGAAATTGAACTATGAAACCACAAGTTGCCTGTATATGATTGAGAATTGAATTGTGAAAACACGAGCTGCCTGTATATGGATGAGGAACGAGTTATGAAACATCAGATCTGAATATGGATAAATGAGATGAATATGAGCATGAACCCTATGGGGAATTAGGAGTAGAACTCCTATGTATGAAAGGAATCTAGAATGTAGATGGGAAGTGAGCTGGCCCTTGTGTACACAGTACCAAAGAGAGCAACTCTCCCTTTTAGTGTAGAATGGAGCTAGCCGCCCTTGGGTTGAGACCCAGGGTTAGGATTGGCCACCCTACACCAACTCCTGTTGGCCCTCACGTACGTGGTACTGAGGTGTGCTACTAGTGTAGTGAGGGAGCTAGCCACCCCATGGGGCCTGGGGTTAAGCTAGCCACCCTACACCGACTTTGTTAGGCCTACTAGGCAAACCGAGGTAGTCAGGTGAGGGTACGCGGACTGTGGAGGGGCAAGACCCCTGTTCTGAGAGGGCAAGGTCCTATACTGTTCCGTGATGTACCTTAGGCATACCCGCTAGCGGGAACGACTGACCGCGTGCCAGTGCGGGGTAGCTACTCGTGCACTTATCATGCGTGCTGTAGTCACCGCTACGTCGCAACAGTGACCTCGAAGTGGTTGACTAGGTGTAGGACTATCGCGGAGGCCTCTCCTGGCCAAGAGAGCACCACGTGTACCTTCTACTCCATGGAAAAGACTGCGATCAAGATCGTTCTCACGAGGAACAAACAAGATCAAGAAATACTTGGATACTTTGTGGAATAGATGGACCAGAAATACATAGATGAGATAAATAGAAATGAGAATAAAGCCTGCTTGTTTATTTTTACTTTACTTGCACATAAATAATGTAAACACCACTCTACTCAGTATTCGCTGGCTAATTTTTTTCGTAACCCTGTTCAGGACTAGGAGTTGAGCAACCCGAGTTTCCAGCTACAGAGGGTGCTGGGCCCAACCAAGCCCAGCCGTAGTCGATTCTTTCTATCTCTTTCATTTTTCTGCTATTGTAGTGAGTAATGGACATCTATTTTACTATTCCTGTTACTTTCTGTTTCCTTTCCATTGTTGTTGTTGTGGTGACATGTACTATTTTGAGACAGTTACTCTACTTTCCTTTACTATTTCATTTTTCCTTCTGCCTAGTTATAATGCATGTGAGGATGTAGTATTATTTTCCTGCTTTTGGTTATTTCTCGTTGGACGACTAGGTCGTGGGATTAGTCAAGGCAAACCGGTCTTGGGTCCTGTAGGGATCTGAGAACAGGGTCGTAACAATCTTCGATTACGACCTCATCAGTTGGAGCCATCCAATTGAGCGGAAGCACCTTCGCTGTAGCACATGAGCAGAAGGACGGAGACAGTCCCACATCGTTTGTGGGAGGCCATCCAGCTGCGCATATATTATTTTTGTCACTTGGGCTTATCGCCTAAAGTAACATTGGGGGTGAGGTCCCCTCTCACACCCACTCACACAACCCGACCCGCCTAACCCTGTACTCACTCCTCGGTCACTACACCACACCGGTGACCCTGGACCTGGGTATGTGAAGCCCCGAATACCTGATAAACTACGTTGGCCCTGAGAGGGCATGAAAAGAGAGGAGAAGGAAGAGAGAGAGAGCACAGGGTTAATGGGGGTTTTTGCTCTGTTGTGTAATGGCTAACACTTAGCTGCATCTGAAGAAGAGTTTCCCTTGTGCACGCAGAGAAAGAAGAGGACAGTAGAAAGAAGGAAGAAACAAAGAAGAGGAAAGGTTCTGAAGAAGAAGAGAAGGCTTGTGATTGCCTTCTGTTAAGACGTCTGATTGCTATGCCTGTCGTTGTTGGTTTATTTGAGATAATTGATGGTTGAATGCATGCTTAAACTTTAGAGGATACAAGTGGTGATTCAAATCTTTTTATTCCTTTTATCCCAATATTCTTGAGATACATTGGATTTCATTGAATAACTAATGTGACAGGTTATTATTCATTGAAAGTCTATACTTTGCTCAATTTCTTGTGCTCATTTATATTATATGTTGAGATTACTGCGTGATGCAATACTTGCTCCCAGCGAATGACCTCAGACTTCATTTCTAACATTCGAGTTATAAATTTTATCTGTTGTTCGAGTTATTTTTGAAGAATTATTACTACAACGAACACATCTTTTAAAACCCTCGATTCAGCCCTACACAACACCAAATACCCGATTACCGGCTTCTGTTCACCCGAGTCTGCAAAAGAGAAAGGAAGAAATTTGAGGGAGGGGGGAGGTTTTGCTCCTCAAGGTGCATACCAACACTTAAGCACTTCTGAGGTTCTGAGGCTTTGAAGGATAACACGTCTGACCTTAGGGCCTGACATGTGATTTGAGAAACTGTGGATTTATTTGAGCTTGTACTATCATGGATAAGTGATTGAGGGTTATTGTTGAGTTATTTGAGATCTTGAGTACTGTTGGGATTTATGCTTAATTCTAAGGCTTAAATGGTGGTTTCAACCACCATTTTTAGTCCTCTTTCTATATTTTTTCCTTTAACATTTGAGATACATTCTTGCTCTTTATTGAATATCATTTTTTATCTGATTCACTTGCATTATTTTTTCTGAATATTCTGATTAATGGATTGATTTACTACAATTACTCCGTGTGAACGACCTCAGAACCCATGATTTTTCAAGCATTATAAATTTAAGTGTAGTATCTCTTTTATCGACTATACTACAATGCTATGCTTTACTAAAATATGGTAGAAGCGTATCAACAATGCCCAATCAATAATGTCATTGAGGTATAAAGATCCAAACTCAACTATTTCTATGTACATTGATCTTACAAACGAGAATGAAATGATGAGCATGTTTAATCGTCACATGGATGGAAAAAGTGTAGAATTGGTTATTTCATTTTTTGACATAGACGCACTTAGTTGTGGGGATAATTTTAGTGAAATATCACAAGTGAAAAGGTTAGAATATAAGGACCGTAGACCTTTAAATGCTACAATGGAAGATAATGTTGATGATATAGAGATTCATGGTGTTGAAATCAAGATTCATGGTGTGGGTAGCATGGAGTTGAGGAAGAGGGAGTAAGGATAGATTTAGATGTTCAACAGTTTGGAAGTAGTAATGTAGTGAATAGGGAACAGATGGAGGGAAACATTGAGAAAATCAGTAATTCTAATGTGAAGAGTAGAAGTAGAAATGCAAGACAATAGAGAAAAACATCTACTAGGAGGGGAAGAGTAGCCTCTAAGTCTTTTCCAATTGATGATGTGATGAGAGATCTAACAAATGAATCTGATGATGCTAATTATGTTGTTGTGGATGATGATTCTAGTCCACAACATGACTATAACCCCTAGAATTGCAATATGACTAATCTAACCTAACACAATGCAATATGACCTAAATCACCCTCAAACTATCAATAATTAGGCAGGAATTAAGTAATTAGGTAGGAATATATCAACAATTAAAGTCCAATGCAATGATGCATGATAATTTCAAAAAGAATTACTCACACAAGATTTAAATTCACTATAAACAGTTATAACCCCAAGATGACTACCCTAATCAAGATGGCTTCTATACACATGTGGGTTTTAGGGCATGAGATATTTTCTTAATTTTTTTTTGAAATGCAAGGAAAGCAAGAAAGTCTATAACTAACTATACTTAAGTAGGTAAATAGTGTATATATATATATATATATATATATATATATATATATATATATATATATATATATATGTCTTTTTTAAAACCATGACTAAAAGAAATATGATTTTTTTTGTACATTTTTTTTGCATGACATAAGCAAGAGGGACTTACCTATGGGCCGTCTAGATTGGCCCAGGGCTTTGGTTCTTCTCCCGCAAGATGCAAAAACAAAATTAAGCAAAATAGTTAGTAATCTAGGATATAAAAAGAATGGTTTTTTAAGTGAACGCCACTAAAATCCTTTGAAATTACTTAAATACCATTCAATTCACTATATTTGTAGATATACCACTGAAAAAGTAGTGTCGTTTTCGTATTTGCTACTCGGTCAACCATAGTTGTTAAACTTAACGATTTTGGATTGACATGTAATAAAAAAATAATTTTTTAGTCCTCAAAATTTAGTTTTTAATCCTCATTTTTTTTTTGCCGTCAATTTTTTTTTAATTTTACCCCCTCCTTGCCCCTCTCCCCTCGCCAGTTCACCTCCCTTCGTCCTCACCTTCGACCACCTCCTCCACCCCCTCTACCTCGTCTCTAACCACCACCTCCGCTCTTCTCAAACATAACTAGAGTAGAAACTTGAGCCTAGCCCCCTTGCGAGAAGAGAGAAAATACGTGAGGGTCCTTACATGGGTTGGACAATGCACGAAAACTATGGGAAGGTCCTTTAGAGTTTAAAGAATTCTTCAAAACTATGGGACACTATAAAAGATGCGTAGAAATTATGAAATAACCCTTGGATGTTTAGAGGTCTACCACGCGACCCCCTCATAAGAGAGCAGGCGGAGGAGGTGGTCAAAGGTTGGAGAGTGGGGGTGGAGGAGATGGTCGGAGGTGAGGAAGAAGGGAGGTGAACTGGCGAAGGGAGGGGGGAGGGAGGTTGTAGAGTTACTTGAAAGGTCGAAGAGAATCAGGTGTAAATAGGTCTTTAAAACCAAGCAAGACTCTAAGAGTAACATTAAAAGGTATAAAGCCATACCTGTTGCACAGGGTTTTACTTAGATGGTATTGACTGTAAGTGATGAGAACCTCATCATGAATCCTAACTAGCATAATCTAACCCAGATATGTGAGAAAAAGCTCCTACATGACCCAAAAAAAGGCTTAACTCAGAGAATTCTAAGTTTAAGAATAAAATAAATCATAAGGGGTAAAACTGTAATTTCACCAATGCAGTTGCAAACATGGTAATTGAGAGTCCAAACACAGTTCAAACAAGCTTAACAAGAAGGTAAGTGGGATGATCTGATCTAAAAAAGGTTATATTAACTTCTAGGAATTAAATGACATTCTGTAACCCTAAAACAAATCCACTTCAATTCACGAGGTTCGAGGTAGGATAAAAATCAAATAAATCCTCTAAAATTCATAGAAAAATATTCTCTAGGGTTTAGAACCTTCAATTTGGCCTTAGAAACCTATTTTGACCTAAAAAGAGAACCATGCCCAATTAATAACTTAATTTGGGTTTTTATGCAAATTTACCAGTCAAACATGGTCCAACCTAGAATTAAAATTCACCATTAAAATCCTTAGGTTCAAATTAGTCTTGTATAAAAACTTTAGCCTAAGAAGAGACCTCCTTGACCGACTTTACAATTTGGTCCTCTTTATTTACTTTTTGACCCTTATCTTTTGAAACTCTTGCATTTAGGTCCCTAAATTTTTATCATCCTTTGCATAAAGGTCCTCCCTGCAACTTCTGCGCAGCGCCATACTCCGGCGACCTTGCGCGGAGCATGGCGCCGCGTAAGGCAGGGTTGCCGTCCTTTAGAACAGAAGCGGGGTTCCATGCGACGTCCTCTGTCGCAGGGACCCGCCCACGACCTCTACCGACCACCATGCCTTCCGTGCGAATGCACGGAAGGCATGGGTGTCCCTTCCGACCTTACTCAGGCAAGGCTGGCAAGACGCCAGCTCGCCCCTCTCCCTGTGCCAAGACCTTTTTAAGGAGCGGCACACCTTGCCGACTCCTGCAAGCTTCCTTTGACGGAGAAACACCCCCTCTTCATCCCTTTCTCCTCCGGTCAGAGAGCCCGAAGCTTCCGGTAACCTCCTCCTCTTCCTCCTCATCGCTCTGCTGCCCTACCTACAGCAGGGTTTCCCCTGCTCTGTCGTCCGCACTAGGCTGTACCTGCTGGCACCCTTCGCCTGCTTCCTCATCGCCGAAACCCTCCTCCAGGGCATCTTCGTCTCCAACTCCGACAAATACGAGCCGGCTGCTCTGCCTTCCCCCTTCGTCGAGTAATTAGGTAGATAGCTTCCTCTCTTTCTCTCTTGTATTTTCCCTCTTCCAATCTGCCCTTTCAACCACTCGCTAGCCACTGTCCAGACTCACCTTCTCCACCTCCGATCACCCCCTCCGGCGAGTCCACCCCACACTCACAGACCCCTTCACACCTCGTCGACCAGCCCAGAAGCTCCCTCACACTCCACTCCACCGATCCCCCCTCTCCATCCACTACCAAGCGCCACCCAACCACCCCCCGAACAAACCCACCTCTCCGCCCACAGTCTGACCTAGGTCAGCCTCTGCATGCGCTCCCGCATCCCACCGACCACCGCACAAGCTTCGCCACACTCTGGCGAAGCTTCCCACGTGTTCTGACTGGGCCGAGAGGCCGTAGCCGTGATTTCAGGTTCGCACCCTCTCGCCGCCATTGTCGACAAGCTGCAACAGCTTTACCTGCAGCTGCAGGCATCTTCCAGCCCAGACGCACGTCCCAGGCTGCGCGGGCAGGAGTCGCGAAGACACCCAGGCCTGCAATTAGGGCGAAGGCCTTACGGGCTACCTCAATTGGCCGCAGATTGCTCACCTGCGGGCACCAAATCGGGAGGTGGGACTTTAGTCCCACCTCGTAAGTGCGTGGCCAATCGCCCGCACTTAAATTGAAAAAGTGCTTAAGGCTTACTGCCTTCGAACATAGGGGTCAGGTCCCTCTCCCGCAAGCAGCACGCCACGCGCTCGCTCGCCCTCGCCCGCGCTCATGCCCCGTGGGTCTGGGCAAGATCCGACTACCTGAACCACGCACTCCTCACCCACCACCACACGCCGGTGGGCCTGGTCCCGGGCGTGATACTCGCACCCGATTACCCAGCTCTAGGAGAGCATTCCTAAGAGAGAAATCTGAGAAAGAGAGATGCGGGGAAGGGTAGGGGTAGGTTTTGCTCTGACCCTTGTGTAAGCGTGCAGGAAGAAAAGAAGAAGAAGAAGGCAGAAGCAACCGAAGCCTTAGCCGCTCAAGGCAGCTGAAGAAGAAGAAAGGAAAAGAAGAAGGAAGGAAGGAGAGAAACAGAAGAAGAAAGAAGGGAGGCACTGTAGCAAGGCCACAGATAAGTCATCTGAGCACTGCATCAGACGTCGGAATCCCTACAGCCGTAGAAGAAGAAAAGAAGGCATAGCCGCAAGCAAGGAAGGAAAAGAAGAAAGAAGAAGGCAGGAAGAAAAGAAAGAAAGAAAAGAAGAACAGAAGAAGAAGGCAGGAAGAGAAGAAGAAGAAGAAGAAGAAGAAGAAGAAAAGAGAAAGAAAGAAGGCACAGCTGCAAGTAAGGAAGGAAAAGAAGAAAGAAGAAAGAAAGAAAAAGAAGAGGAAGATCACCACAGCTGCAAAGAAGAAAAAGAAAAGAGAAGCAAGCAGAGCAGGCAAGAAGAAAAGAAGACTCTGCAGAAGAAAGAAGAAAGAAAGAAAGAAAAGAAGAGAGAAGAAGAAGAAGCCAAGAGAACTCTAGCCCCCCCTCTCTCTCTCTCTCTTATTTTTGTAATGTAATTAAGAACTTATTTAGTCTTCTAGAAACATAGTTGCTCCCTGAGTTCGACCTCGGGAAAACCTTGTTCCCAGTAAAAAAATTTCAATAGTAATCTAGTAGCTGTTTTGTCTTATACTATAACGACTATACTTAAACTATAATAAACATAAAGACACAACAAGACAAAACAAGGCAGCTTACACCTGGTATTACTATCAGTAAGGAAACCTTTTCTCTAGTTCCTAAGAAAGACTCCTTAAGAATTATCATATCCTTAGTGGTTTATTGTGATCCAGAGATCTACTAGATAGATGGAAAGACCACTTTTTTGAATGGTGATTTAAACGAGGATGTTTATATGAACCAACTGAAGGTTTTCTCATCACAAAGAAGGGAAATTTTGTGTATGAATTAAAGAAGTCAATATATGAACTAAAATAAGCTTCTCGATAGTAGTATATTAAGTTTAACAGTACCATTACATAATATGGTTTTGTAGAAACATTGTTGATCAGTGTATTCTACATGAAGGTTAGTGAGAGCAAGTTCATTATATTAGTCCTATATGTTGACAACATCTTGTTGGTTGCAAATTACATGGGCATATTATCTAATGTAAAGAAGTTTCTCTCCAAGAACTTTGAAATGAAAGATATAGGTGAGGCATCCTATGCGATGGGAATAGAGATATTCTGAGATAGATCACAAGGAAATTTAGGAATGTCTCAAAAGGCATATATTAAGAAGGTCTTGGAGAGATTCAGAATGGGTAGATGCCCTACAAGGACAGTTCCAATTCAAAAAGGGGACAAATTTAGCTTGAATCAATTTCCAAAGAATGATTTAGAACAAAAGGAGATGAAAGGAATTCCTTACCGTTAGTGATTGGGAGTTTCATGTATGCTCAAGCATGCACTCAACCTGACATTAGTATTGTCATTGGAATGTTGGGTTGATATCAAAGTATTCTCGATGTGGACCACCAACAAGCTGCAAAGAAAGTTCTGAGCTACTTACGAGGCACCAAAGATCACATGCTCGTATATAGAAGGTTTGATCTCCTTGAGGTGATCGAAGATTCCGATTTAGACTTTGCAAGATCCATTGACACATAAAAGTCAATCTTTAGCCACATATTTTTTCTAGTTGGAGTGTTGTGGAAGTGTGTTAAACAGTATGTCATTGATGCTTCGACCATGAAGGCCAAGTTTGTAATGTGCTTTGAGACTATGTGTAGTTCAAGGATTGTGGTTGTGGAATTTGTCTCAAGATTTGGAATTATTGACATCATAGCCAAGCTACTAAGACTTTACTGTGATAACTCTACAACTATCTTTTTCTCAAAGAATGATAAGTACTCTAAGGGTGCACAACACAAGGAGATAAAAGCACTTGACCGTAAAGGGATAAGTCTAAAAACAAAGGGTGTCAATTGTGCACATTAGTACTGATCTAATGGTAGTCGATCCATGAGCAAAAGGTTTGGCACCTAAGGCATTCTCTGAGCATGTCATTAGGATAGATGCCTTAGATAAGTCCTTATTATGATAATTTGATTAGTACTTTTATATGCGGTGCTCATTATGTTATGACATTTGGATTCCATCATAATTATTTGTTTTTTATTTGTATTGTTCAATGTTAACATTATGTGTAGCATGCATGTTTGTGTGGATAACATGTTTTGTCTAAGTGACATTATAGTAGAGAATAAGACTCTCCTCAATTAAAGTTTCATTGGGTTGAATTGACATCGTGATAAATGAAAGGGATCGTATCAAAATGTATGATGTGTGACTATCATAATCCTAACAATCTTAATTTGATTAAAGTGAGTGATCCATTGACGTTATAGTAGTAAGAAAAGGTGCACTTAAAGTTAGATATTTGATCATCAAGCATCATATGAACCACATGGGAGAATGTTGGATTTAATCCTGTTAAGTGTTTCATAAGACTTGGATTAAGTAATAAATAAGTTTAATTTAGTCAATGGATTTTTTCCAAATTAAAAAAAAGGACCACATTGATGGATAATGTGATTGATAAGTCGATTATGGTAGGGAATCCCAGATTTCCTCTAACCTTATCCCCATAAAAGGATAGAGCAACCTCTCAATTGGGTATGTTATCATTAAAGAAAAACCCTAAAAGATTTCAATGCCTTCTTGCCATCAAGTACTCCCATGACATCAAGAGAAGAAGGGAAGAAGAAATGTTCACATAATCATGATCGTGTGTGCACTTTGATTTGCCTTTGCTTTATTGTTGCACACAACCTTAGCAATATCTTGATTTTTTCAATGTAAATTTCCTATAAATAAGTAATTATATGTGTATATTATGGAATAATTATGATAATGAGCTATTATGAGGAAGGGGAGAAATAAACGAATGAATAAAATTTTCAAAACATCTTTCCATAAAAATCAATGGCTAAAAAAAATAACTAATAATTAGACAACCAATCTTCCCCATTAAGTAGTTGTTGTTTTTCTTTATTACATGGATTTATTCTTCAGTAAGCCATTACTTATGAATTATATCTCTCCATGTTTACTCACCAATCAATGCATTCTTAATTTTCTTGCCATCATATTATACCATAATTGTACCATCCTTGAATGGCAAGAGTCGTAATCATGTGCATCATTACCGATTGTTATCCACCCATGATTGCTCTCATTATGTCTTTCCATCTCTGTATATTTCTCTATTTCAAAATCCAACAACACTTCAACAAGTCATAAGCCTCTCCATATGTGGTCTTGCTTATCTCCATCTTGAAAGCAAACATGACCTCCATGCAAGGCCTTTTCCATCCAAGCTACCAACATAGTACCAATTTCACACCCATGCGAAGGTTGAATCTAGATTTGATGCTGATCAAGGTGATGGATGTCGTTTGCAGCAGGATATATGTTAAGATACATGCTGTTAGAGCCTTTTAAGACGTCTGGGACTTGGGTCAGATGTCTGTACACCTTCCCAGACGTCCGGAAATCAAAAATTTCGTGTACGCCCTCGCGTATGCACACGTGTTGCGCGCAGACAATATGCAGCCTCATTTTCTTCTCTCCTTCTCTCTCCTCTTGCTGACAAAACCATAACCCAATGCCTACTTAAACCCCCCTCCTCTCCCTCGTTCACCTCACCTTCAGCCACCCTTCTTCCTCCAGCGAGAGCAGTGAGTGGCGAGTAGCGGGGAGCGGGCGTGAGCGGCGTGGGAGAGGAGGAGTAGGAGGGGAAGGGAGGAGAGCGCGTGCGCGAGCTCGTGAGGGAGCTTGCCGGAGAGCTCACGGCCGGTCGAGCGTGCGCAAGGTGGAGAGGTGCATCGGGGAGGTCCTCCCCGACACTGCTGCAGCTGGAGCAGCAGCCGAGCAGGCACGGCGTGGCCACGCGTGGCGCGAGAAGGCGAAGGCAGCTTCTGGTTCTGGGATTTTCCCAGAATCAGACGTCTAGATCGACATCCAGACGACGCCGACGACGTCTGGAGGAGGTTCCAGACGGCTGAGAGGTAAATCCCGCGACGTACACCTTCATTTGCGGATACGGCCATGCAGGTTGTTCCGCCGAGGCACTGTTCCGTGCCATATTGAGGAGATTTGCATTGCTGCATGCAGGATTCGCTTAGGGAAGGCGCAGGACACACCCTCCCACGCAGTTCAGACATCTGGGAGAGGCACCAGACGGCGAGAAGTGTCTCCAGACATCCGGAGAGGTTGTCGGACGTCTGGAACTGGGTCCAGACAGTCCAACAGAGTTCCTAGACGTCTGAGGAGTGGCGCAGGAGTTGAGGTATGGTTCTAAACTCTTTTACGACGTCTGGAAGGTGTTCCAGACGTCTGATATGAATCAGAATTACTGTTTTGACCCGTTTAGGGTCCGTTTGAGGTCAGATTTCCACAATTAAGATTTCGTGGTTCTCCGTATAAGTTCCTCTACTTGTTGGAATACTTTTTATCCTGTTCTAAGTGGTTTCTTGTGATTGATCCTTGTGATAGGACCTCGTTCCATTGTGGATTTGGGGTTTGCTGAGGCACGTGGACTTGCCGATCAAGCCCCCATTACTCCTGGGTTTACTGGTAGAGTGGCTTCCTCTAGTTTGATTACAACCTTGAATGCATATGTGGAATGAATGTTAGATCCTAGGGTCTGGCATGAATCCTAGGACTAGAAACATTGAAATATTTGAATGGAATGTATGGATTGCGGTCTTGGATGAGTAGATAGAATAATAACAATTGCCTGTAAATAAATAACAACTACCTGCGAAATGTAAAGTACTTGTGTTAACAAACTGTTGCATGTAAATCCCTGTTATTACGTTAAATGTCATAATATGAGCTACATGTATAGGAACTGGAAATGGAAGATTAAATATTGGAAACACGAGCTACCTGTGAATAAACCTAGAATGTGAACAATAAAGTTACATGTACATGTGTAGAACTTGAGAAACGGGCATAGAAATGATGAAACCTGGTATGGTTTGGCTTGAGAAACATAAGCATGAACCCTACGGGGAATTAGGAGTAGAGCTCTTGGAAATAAATGGAATGGAATTGGAAATGTAAATGGGGAAGTGAGCTGGCCCTTGAGTACAGAGTATCAAGGAGAGCGACTATCCCCCCTGCTTAGTGCAGAGCGGAGCTAACTTCCCTAGGGTTGAGACCCGGGGTTAGGATTAGCCACTTTGTACCGACTTTTTAGCCATCGCGTACACAGTACCGGGGAGAGCTACTCGTGTAGAGAGAGAGCTAGCCACCCTACGGGGCCCGGGGTTCAGCTAGCCGCCTTATACTGACTTGTTAGGCCCACTGGGCAAACCAGGGTAGTCAAGCGAGGGTGCGCGAACTGTGGAGGGGCGAGACCCCTGTTTGGTTCTTAGGGGCTAGACCCCTGCTACTGCCCTATACTGGTTCCGTGTTGTGCTCTGGGCGCACCCGTTAAAGGAAACGACTGACAGCATGCCAGTGCGGGGTAGCTACCCGTACGTTTATCGCGCATGCCGTAGTCACCATTATGTCTGTCAGTGCGCTTGGGGTGGTTGACTAGGTGTAGGACCACCACGAGGGACTCTCCCGGTCAGGAGAGCACCATGTGCTACTTCTACTCTTCGGAAAAGACTGCAATCAAGATCGTTCCCACGAGGAACATTCGAGATCAAGAAAGAGACCTGATAAATAAACCAAGTGATGAAAGAAAGAATAATTAGTTAAAGAAAGAAAGAAACTGAAAACCATAGTTACCTGTCCACCTTTACTTTTTTAGTTAGCTGGTTGCCACTCTACTCAGCGTTCGCTGACGTTTTGTACTCATAACCTTTTTCAGGTCTAGGTGTTGAGCAGCCAGAGCCTACGGCTACAGAGGGTGCTAAGCCCAATAGAGCCCAGTAGTTGTAGCTTTCTGTTGTACTCTGTTTCCTGTTGTAGTGAGTAGTTGTTACACTCCTGTACTCTTTTATTGTGAACTTTATATTCCTGTACCTGTTTAATTTTCTACTGTTGTGGTGGTGTGTACTATAGTAGTTTACTTCTTTACTGCTGTACTTTTGTTACTGTTAGTTGCTTGCATGGTGAATGTGGTTTATTTTACTGCTTTTTGGTTACTTTCTCGTTAGACGACTGGGTCTTGGGATCAGTCGGGTCGGTCTGGTCTCGTGTCCTGTAGGGATTCGGGAACCGGGTCGCAACATTATACTAATGTTTTTGAATCGGTCATTTTCAACATCATTAGGAGGTAACTGGAAATAAATCGTGTAACCTATAGTTATTGCAACATATTCCTCCCATATTCTGTCATGACATTGATATGTAGAGAAAGGTAACTCTAGTACTATAAGCAAAAACTATGCCAACTATATTCCCTATAAGTGATCAATTTTTATACTTGTACAGAAAATTTCAAATATTTCTTGGAGAACCATGCAAGATTTCTTTAAGATCTTATTGATACATTTTCTTTTAACTTCATGGATTATATATTTCAGATGTGACAAATGTATTACATCTATCTTCAAGCACGTCATGATCTATTTCTTCTTTTGTCTCTAATTAGTAAGAATGCATGTGTATAAGCATTAACTTACATTTGTACTTTCTTTTGTGTGAGTGAAAAGAAAAATGCTAATGTCAAATGACAATTGCTATAAATATGCATGGTTAAACCTAATTCCAACATTGGATTATTAGAACTATCAATATGAAAAAAATGTCAATGGCATATCCTCTTATGTCCAATAGTTAAGTGTAGGTAAATTAAGAAAGTTAAATATGCAACTCATTTTTCATTCTTACATCGTAGCCAATCCAGTAGAATAAACAATGACTCAAAGATGTTTTGCATTTTCTTTAACATGTGACAATAGTTGACATATGCAAATAGATTGGGCTTTACATATTTCTTTTATGCTTGTGAAGAATTGCCTAGTATATATAGAAACATCCTTCTTGACCTTAAATAGTTTATATTTAGTCATATTCTAATGAATTGTTATTAACGTATATGGTGACACTTATAAGTTCGTGAATGAGACAACTAGGTAATTGCATGTGCTTAAATATAAATTTTCTCAACTTGATAATAGTACTAATTTTATTATAAGATCTTATAACTCAAACTAATATTGAATATTGATCTCATTTATGCATGCATTACTTGAATAATTATGAACATGTCCCTTGTAATGTATGATGACGAACTAAGTACATGAAAACTAATGACTATGTAATATGCTTCTTTTCTAAAGGTATATGTGCAAGTTATACAATATATAAGATATCGGTATAAAAAAATGAATTAAGATTAAAGAGATGTGTACAATTGAATATGGTATACAAAAAAAGAAAAGGATGAAATCAATATTTATAAAGTACTAAAATAATTGAAACTATAAGAACAAGCTTTTCCTGAAAAGCATGGATTTATGATTCATGAATATGTTAAGGCACTAACTCAAAGGAGTCTCATGGGCCCTAAGAGGGGCAACGCTTTTTGAGGGCGTATGGTTTTATGAACCACGGTGGCAAAAAATAAGCCCGCCTCAGTTGTAGCTACACTAGCAAGCATGTTATTGCTTCATGGACCGCCTGTGCCGACGATTAAGCCATCATAGCCACCTAATGATATGTGAACTAAGGCAAACGTCTCTATGCAAGAAATGGTTTAATAAAGTAAACCATTGCCATGAAATTGTTATGAAATGCAATATATGCACTAAAGTAAGTGTCTATATACAAAATGATTTAATAAAGTAAACTATTGCCATGAAATCGTTATTGAATGCCATGCAATAAATCATTGAAAATGAATACTGGCATAGAAATGCCATGGCATGTGTTATGAGATGAATTTCCTTTGAATGTGGTTGCGAAATCATGGATAAGGTTATGGAATATTTTTATGCATGCAACATGGTCATTGGAGCATTGTTTGTATAGAAAATGAAGTAAATTTACTTAAATTTCTATAAGGGAAAAGTTATGGATTTCTTATATTTAAGTAAAGAGTATAAGTTTATAATGATGAAGAATTGAATGACTACAATAATTAGGGTAATAATGGTGATTTATTGCTTGTGTTATTATGAAAGAATTATTTATGACATGTTACGACCTGGTTCCCGAATCCTTGAATGATCCGAGATTGACTAGCCTCGAATAATCCCAAGACCTAGTCGTCCAACAAGAAATAATCAAAAGCAGGAAAATAAACCACATTCACACATGCAATATAACTAAGTAGAAGGAAAGAACGAAGCAGTAAAATAAAGTAGAACTGTCTCAAAATAATACATGCCACCACAACAACAACAGTGGAAAGAAAATAGAAAGTAACAGGAACAGTAGCTCAAAGGTCCAGTACTCACAACTACAGCAAAAACAAAAGAGCTGGAAAAAAAACTACTACGGCTGGGCTCGGCTATGCCCAGCTCCCTCGACAGTCGAAAACTCAGGCTACTCAACTCCTGGTCCTGAACAAGGTTACGAAAAGATGGAGTTAGCGAACGCTGAGTAGAGTGGTGTTTACATTATTTATATGCAAGTAAGGTAAAAATAGCAAGCAGGTTTTATTCTCATTTCTATTTATCTCATTTATGTGTTTCTGGTTCATCTATTTCTCAAGGTATCCAAGTATCTCTTGATCTTGCTTGTTCCTCGTGGGAACGATCTTGATTGCAGTCTTTTCCGTGGAATAGAAGGTACACATGGTGCTCTCCTGGTTGGGAGAGTCCCCCGCGATAGTCCTAGACTCAATCAACCACCCCGAGGTCACTGTCGAGATCTAGCGGTGACTACGGCACGCGTGATAAGTGCACGGGTAGCTACCCAGCACTGACACGCGGTTAGTCGCTTCCGCTAGCGGGTATGCCCAAAGTACAGCACGGAATAGTATAGGGCCTTGCCCTCTCAGAACAAGGGTCTCGCCCCTCAGAACCAAACAGGGGTCTCGCCCCTCCACAATCCACGTACCCTCGTCCAACTACCCCGATTTGCCCAGCGGGCCTAACAAAGTCGGTGTAGGGTGCCTAGCTTAACCCTGGGCCCCGTTGGGTGGCTAGCTCCCTCCCTACACTAGTAGCTCACCTCGGTACCATGTACGCGAGGGCCAACAGGAGTCGGTGTAGAGTGTCCAGTCCTACCCCGGGTCTCAACCCAAGAGGTGCCTAACTCCCCCTCTACACTAAAAGGGACAGTTGCTCTCCTTGGTACCGTGTACACAAGGGCCAGCTCACTTCCCGTCTACATTCCAGATTCCTTTCATACACAAGAGTTCTACTCCTAATTCCCCATAGGGTTCATGCTCATATTCATCTCATTTATCAATATTCAGATCTCATGTTTCATAACTTGTTCCTCACCCATATACAAGCAGCTCATGTTTTCACAATTTAATTCTCAATCATTTACATGCAATTGGTGATTTCACAGTGCACTTTCTCATTCACATACAAGCAACTCATATTTTTACATACATCTCATAATTACACTAATACCATTTGCTAGCAATTTATTTTAAACATGCATTCAAGTAAATAGTACAGCTCAAAATCGACTCATACATTTCTACCCTAGAGTTCATTCCACATCCTAGAGTTCGATCTGATTATTTCAAACAAGTACATTCTTATCTAAATATTAACAACTAAATTAAACCACTCTACCGGGTATCACGGGAGGAATGGGGGCCTATGCCACAAATCCCGTCTTCTCTGTAGGCCTCAAACACGCCACCGGCTAGTAACCTATACCAACGACTAATTTACATCAGACGAGGTCAAAACAGTAGGTACTCAGCACGAACACATAGAGAAACTCAAGTGGAAAACAGCGGTACTTCGTTTGTGGAAATCCGATTCCGTTTGGGCCCTAAACGAGCCAAAAACACGGTTACTGACCAAAATCAGACGTCTGGGACTAGTCCCAGACGTCTTAAAAGACGTCGATCTCACCTTGCACTTCCTACGACAATTTCAGACGTCCAAACTCCCTCCGCGATCGTCTGGTAGCAGCTCTAGACATCGGACAAGTCCTCCGGTCGTCTGGAAGTACCTCTGGACGTCTGGTGACGTGATCAGATGCCCAAAAGTACTTGGAAAAGCGCACCGCGCGCCTTCCCAAAGTCCCTACCTACGTACGAAAAATGCAGGCATAAATTCAACCCAACATCTCTTGCACTACAAATTGCATGGCGGAAAGTAGCGTAGGAAAATACGTACCTCGCGCGATATGTGCTTATGTGCTTTCAGACGTTCAATGTTATGACTCGGTTCCCGAATCCCTACAGGACTCGAGACCGGCTCGACTCGACTAATCCCAAGACCCAGTCGTCCAATAAGAAATAACCAAAAATCAGGAAAGTAAACCGCATTCACTATGCAAAGTAACTAACAGAAAAAGAGTACAAGCAGTAAAGGAAGTACAAGCTGCTAACAGTACATATCACCACCACAACAGTAAAGTAGAACAAAAGTATAGAACAGGAACAATAACAACAGTCTAAAACTCACTAGTAGAACAGAGAGTACAAAAAAATAGGAAACTACTGCTGGGCTCGATTGGGCCCAGCACCCTCTGCTGCCGGTGACTCGGGCTGCTCAACTCCTAAACCTGAAAAGGGATATGAGTAAATGGAGTCAGCAAACACTGAGTAGAGTGGTAACCAAACTAACTAAAGCAGTAAAGGCTAACAGGTAAATTTATCTTTCCCAATTATTTTATTTTAAGTCATTTCTTTTCACCCATTGGTTTACTTTCATATCTCTTTCTTCATCTCGCATGTTCCTCATGGGAACGATCTTGATTGCAGTCTTTTCTGAAGAGTAGAAGGAAAATGTGGTGCTCTCCTGGCCGGGAGAGTCCCCTGTGGTCATCCTACACCCAGTCAGCCACCCCAAGATCACGGACAGACGTAGCGGTGACTACGGCACGCGCGATAAGGGCACGGGTAGCTACCCCACACTGCCACGCGGTCAGTCGTTTCCGCTAGCGGGTACACCCAAAGTACATCACGGAACAGTATAGGGCCTAGCCCTCTCAATAACAGGGATCTAGCCCCTCAGAACCAAACGGGAGTCTCGCCCCTCCACAGTCCACGCACCCTCGTCTGACTACCCCGGTTTGCCCAATGGGCCTAACAAGTCGATGTAGGGTGGCTAGCTGAACCCCGGGCCCTATGGAGTGGCAGCTCTCTCCCTACACTAGTAGCTCTCCCCGATACAGTGTACGCGAGGGCCAACAGAAGTCGGTGTAGAGTAGCCAATCCTAACCCCGGGTCCCAACACAAGGGCAGCTAGCTCCGCTCTACACTAAATAGGGGACAGTCGCTCTCCTTGGTACCACGTACTCAAGGGCCAGCACACTTCCCACTCACATTTCCAGATCCTTTCCATTCATCCACAGGAGCTCTACTCCTAATTCCCCGTAGGGTTCGTGCTCACATTCACCATATTATTCCATACCAGGTTTCATCATTCGGAGTTCCATTCTTGTATTATACACATGCAGCTCGTATTTCCACAAATTAACATATACAACAAGTAATATCACAGATAACTGTTTAACTAGCACAGGCATTTCATATTTCACAGGCAGCTCGTATTTATTAATAGGCAATATTTTACAATTCTATTCATTCATTTATGACTGCAATCTCAAACACGCATACAACCAGTGCAAGTACTGCTCATCCCAGGATTCATGCCACATCCTAGGTTTCTAGTTATCTAATTTCATACATGCATTCATGTTTTATAATTAAAATAGGGGGAAACCACTCTACCAGACAATCCGGGAGTACTGGGGGCTCGAACGGCAGACTCACGTGACTCTACAAGCCCTGAACATGCAACAGATCGAAGTCCTATACCAAGGAACATATCACAATGGAACATTCAGAACAGTATATGAGGCTTTCTAACATGTAGAGGAACTCACAAGGAAACAATAGATATCTTGTTTGCGTAAAACGGACCCGAAACGAATCCTAAACGAGTCAAAAATAGGACTGCAGAACCAAATCAGACGTCTCGCACAAGGTCCAGACGTCTTAAAAGTCACCAGGGTCTCACCTCAAGTTCCTGCGTCGACCTCAGACGTCTAGGACCCTCACTTAACCATCTGGACTCAGCTCCAAACGTCCTACCTCTCCTCCAATCGTCTGGGAGTGCTTTCGGTCGTCTGGTAAGTTGTCCAGACCTCCGAAACGTGTGGGAAGGTGTGCCGCGTGCCTTCCCAAAGCTGTCCTTGCACGCGACAAATAATATCTCCCACTTTTAGCCACACAGATTGGCTCTGCGGTGCATCCTGCATGGTCATAATTGTAAGAGGAACGTACCTTCGCGAAACCATGCTTTCAGATGTCCGGTGTTGTCACCAGACGTCCAACCCGTCGTCTAGATGGCACTACAAACGTCTGATTCTGGGAAAAATCCCATAACCAGAGCGAGCTCCTACTCCTCTCGCCGCGCGCAGCCACAGTTGCTCCCTCTCGTTGCAACTCCAGCTGCAGCAGGAAGTCGGGGACGACTCCTTCGACACACTCCTCCTCCTCGCTCCTCGCTCTCGCTCCCTCTCTCTCGCTCATTCCTCTCACGGTAGTGGAGAGGAAGAAGGTGGTAGTGGTGGAGTGGAGAAGAGAGGAAGGGGGAGAGGGGTATTATATAAGGAGTGGGGTTGGGGTTTAGGAAGGAGAAAAGAAGAGAAAGAAGAGAGGAAGGCTGTCTGCACGCAGCTAGCGTGCAGACCCAACCCTGTGTACAAATTTTCAATTTTCAGATGTTTGGAAAGGGGTCCATACGTCTGACTGACAGTCCAGATGTCTTAAAAGGCTCAGAACAAAACGGGTCTTTACATCATAACAAACTTAAAGAAAGTTTCATCCCTAAAACTTGAGCTAGCTAGGGTGCAGAAAAGGAAATATAAATGCATAACAAACTTAAAGAGGACCGAAGTCGGTCCGAAAAGACGTACCCTCAAAAAGCCTCAAGTACCGCTCTCGCATCGCCGCCTCAGGCTCCCAGTAGCCTCCTCGTACCACTGGCTCCTCCACAAGACCTTCACCAGGGGTACCTACTTCCATCTCAAACTCCGGACAGCTCTATCTAGTATCTGCACTGGTCTCTCGAGGTAGGTCAGGTCGTCGCCCACCTCGACACTCTCGTGGCTCAGAACGTGACTAGGATCGGCGACGTACTTACTGAGGTTGGACACGTGGAACATGTCGTGCACACCAGAAAGCTAGGGAGGAAGGGCAAGCCGGTAAGCAATGAGTCCTACCCACTCCAGGACCTCAAAGGGCCCCACAAACCTCGGTGCAAGCTGAAGGTTCTACCCTTGTACTAGGAGGGGGTGAGATTAGCGTAACAAAAAAAATGTGGAATTGAAATATATAAAGCAATCTCACAAAAATCAATCACAAAATGTACACAGGTATTTTTTAGGTGGAAACCCAAACTAGGTGAAAACCACCACCTAACCCTCTCGAGTTAGGATTTTCCGATCAACCAAGTTGATCAAAATCCACTAAACGAATCACTTTGAACGAGGGTGATTCAACCTCAGTACAACCACGCTACAAGTACGAGGGTAGCGTTCCTCAACCCCTTCTCTCCACGAGAAGGATTTTGTCCCACGAAGGAGACGGGAATTCGCAAAGCGAATACCCAACCAAAATACAAAGATAAAATAAAACAACAGTCCTATAGAGCCAACAAAATTAAACCTAGCTTCTATAGGAAATAGGAAACTCCCCTTTGCAAGGAGTGCGTCGACGATGACGCGGTGCGTGTGCCACGCGATGGCGCTACGTCGCTCTCGTTATCTACGGCGGGAGAGCGGGTGCGCAACGGTTGAATGCTCTCAAGAAAATGGAGCTTGAGCTTGGAGAGCAAGAACTTCTTGGACACAAGAGTGTGAAAAATGTGTAGCTAAGTGTATCCAAGTGTATTTCTAAGTGTCTCTTATGTGCTTTTTGTGTTGCAAAGGCTCCCCTCTATTTATAGAGGCCTTAGGAAGGCTTTGGAAGGCTTGGAAAAGCTTCCATAGCCGTTGGGTGCAAAGCCCAAGAGAATCAGGCCGAAATCAGGACAATGATTGCATTTGACAAGGTTATCAGACGTCTAACTCTGGCATCAGACGTCTAGAAGGCCACTTTAAGACGTCTGATTCTATGCGGGTTTCTCCCTGACTTGAATCAGATCTAAACAGGATTTTTGTGCAAGTCCATCAGACGACATACAGGACGTCTGGTACTATGTCTGGACGTCTGGAAACCTACTTTTACTGTGGGAATTGATTTCCAAACGTTGCAACGGCTAGAAAATCTCTGAGAAGAGATTTTGGGTCAGCCGAGGCAAAACGGTCATATATCAGACGTCTGGTAAGTCCTATGGACGTCTGATAAGGCTCTAACGGTCATAATCTTGAGTGTTTTCTAAGCCAGCCAACGGTCCACTAATTGGACGTCTGGCAAAGTCATCAGACGTCTCCTAAGACGTCTGGTCTAAGGTCTGGACGTCTGAATTCATCAGACAGAACTAACTATGTCCAGCCTAACAGTTATCAGACGTCTGAAACAACAGTCAGACGTCTTAAAATACTTTATCAGATGTCTGATTTTGGGATTAGACGTCTGGAAATGCTGTTTGAGCCCTATATTGGTTTTCTAAGTATTCTACAGAAAACCTAAGTATCCTAGGGTTGTGCAGGTGTTCCTAGGACTACTTTTAGGGTACTTTGAGGCTCTTTAACATAATGTTCTAAGGAATCAAAAAGAGCAAGAAAATAAATACAAGAGATACATGAAAGGATAAAAAAGAATCTATCCTATTCTTCTTTTCTTCCATCTCCAATCTTTCGCTCCACGCGAACCTCCTGTGTTTTCCGTCAAGCTCCTCCAATCCGTCCTGGATGCGAGCTCGAACTCCGTCTAAACACGTCCTCATTTGCAATTGACCTGAAATCTAGGACTCAAATTGCAAATGTTAAATAACACGTGTTTTGTTATCATCAAAATAAATGATCGTGGTGCTCTAGCACCAACAATCTCCCCCTTTTTGATGATGACAAAATCGTAAATAATAATGCATAAAAATCCTCCCCCTTTTTGACATTATCAAAAAGGTTTAATTGATTTTATATTTCCTATAACTCCCCCTTAAAACATGCTCTTCTATGAGTTTCTTTTGACAGAGGTAATGTCCTCCCCCTTTTTGTAACAATGCGATAGCTACTATTTTTCTCCCCCTTTCTAAAGGAAATTTAGCTACCTTACATCTCCCCCTTAAAAATTGACAATTAGCTCATCATTTTTTAACTCCCCCTATCTAAATGCTTATGATAATAAGATAGGGTTAAGAATTTTTACCTCACCTACCATGGCCAATAAAATGGCCCGAATGGTGGTGGTGGATGCCACATCGGATGGGGCTCCCATCCGTAGCTTGGAGGCCCGGGCATCGGCGTCGGTCTCCAATCTGGTGGTCGACGTGCGGCTGGTCCGTCATTTGTTCGCCGTCTCGTCGGTCTTCTTGTTCTCCTCCTTGGTCTACTCATTGGTTCTCCCAACTTAAGTTGACCAGCCTTGAGCTTGTAGGTCCAGTCCTTTATGTTGTAGTCATCCCCGAACCCTACAAAACAAGATTCTAATTTTTTCTTCGGTATCCAAGTGAGCTTGGATCCGGATTTGTTAGAAGGTCTCCTTGATGGAGATCCTTTCTCAACCTTAGGGCTATAAAACTTGTCTACTTTGTTGATTAATTTGTTAGAATTTTCCCTAAGACATGCAATTTCTCTTTCTATAATTTGCATCTTAGTCTTTAAATCAAAAATTTCTAACTTTAGACTATTATTTTCCTCAATCAATTTATTATTTTCATTGATGAGGTTATGATTATCTAATAATAGGTTATCATCCTTAGGACTAGCTTCTATGTCCTTAAGTTATTTTTCTAACCTATCATTTTCATTTTTAAGAAAACTAAGGTTCTTCTTCATGCTTTTGTTTTCTATTTTTAGTGATTTACTAATCTCGAATAATTCATTAAAAGCTTCTTGTAAATCAAAATTTACCTCGTCGTCGAAGTCGCTTCCGCTTTCACTGTCGCTATTGGTTCCTCTAGCCATGAAACCAAAGCAAGTGGTTTCTTCTTCTTTTTCTTCTTCTTCCTCCGAGCTGGAATCCTCATGAGTGCCTTCCAACCTCCTCCATATCTCGTGGGCGGTGGTGCACTCTTGGATTCGTTCGAATTCTTTTGGACTCAATGCGCAATACAAGGCATTCATTGCCTTTGCGTTGAGTGAGAGCTCTAGAATCTGCACCTGCGAGTAGCTTCCTTGGGGTCGCTTCGGGATCTCGTATGGGGTTTCGCAACATCCCCATAGAGCGAAGTCCGTGGCTTGAAGCCACGTCTTCATCCTCAACTTCCAATATCCGAAGTCCCTCCCATCGAAATAGGGTGGTCGGACGGTGGATTGCCCTTCGGAGATTCTGACTGCGGCTATGCTTCCCTCCATGATCTAGATCCTCGCCGGTTTGTAACACCGATTTCGCGAGACCTGCTCTGATACCAATTGAAGGTTCTACCCTTGTACTAGAAGGGGGTGAGATTAGCGTAACAAAAAAAATGCGGAATTGAAATATATAAAGCAATCTCACAAAAATCAATCACAAAATGTACACAGGTATTTTTGAGGTGGAAACCCAAACCAGGTGAAAACCACCACCTAACCCTCTCGAGTTAGGATTTTCCGATCAACCAAGTTGATCAAAATCCACTAAACGAATCACTTTGAACGAGGGTGATTCAACCTCAGTACAACCACGCTACAAGTACGAGGGTAGCGTTCCTCAACCCCTTCTCTCCACGAGAAGGATTTTGTCCCACGAAGGAGACGGGAATTCGCAAAGCGAATACCCAACCAAAATACAAAGATAAAATAAAACAACAGTCCTATAGAGCCAACAAAATTAAACCTAGCTTCTATAGGAAATAGGAAACTCCCCTTTGCAAGGAGTGCGTCGACGATGACGCGGTGCGTGTGCCACGCGATGGCGCTACGTCGCTCTCGTTATCTACGGCGGGAGAGCGGGTGCGCAACGGTTGAATGCTCTCAAGAAAATGGAGCTTGAGCTTGGAGAGCAAGAACTTCTTGGACACAAGAGTGTGAAAAATGTGTAGCTAAGTGTATCCAAGTGTATTTCTAAGTGTCTCTTATGTGCTTTTTGTGTTGCAAAGGCTCCCCTCTATTTATAGAGGCCTTAGGAAGGCTTTGGAAGGCTTGGAAAAGCTTCCATAGCCGTTGGGTGCAAAGCCCAAGAGAATCAGGCCGAAATCAGGACAATGATTGCATTTGACAAGGTTATCAGACGTCTAACTCTGGCATCAGACGTCTAGAATGCCACTTTAAGACGTCTGATTCTATGCGGGTTTCTCCCTGACTTGAATCAGATCTAAACAGGATTTTTGTGCAAGTCCATCAGACGACATACAGGACGTCTGGTACTATGTCTGGACGTCTGGAAACCTACTTTTACTGTGGGAATTGATTTCCAAACGTTGCAACGGCTAGAAAATCTCTGAGAAGAGATTTTGGGTCAGCCGAGGCAAAACGGTCATATATCAGACGTCTGGTAAGTCCTATGGACGTCTGATAAGGCTCTAACGGTCATAATCTTGAGTGTTTTCTAAGCCAGCCAACGGTCCACTAATTGGACGTCTGGCAAAGTCATCAGACGTCTCCTAAGACGTCTGGTCTAAGGTCTGGACGTCTGAATTCATCAGACAGAACTAACTATGTCCAGCCTAACAGTTATCAGACGTCTGAAACAACAGTCAGACGTCTTAAAATACTTTATCAGACGTCTGATTTTGGGATTAGACGTCTGGAAATGCTGTTTGAGCCCTATATTGGTTTTCTAAGTATTCTACAGAAAACCTAAGTATCCTAGGGTTGTGCAGGTGTTCCTAGGACTACTTTTAGGGTACTTTGAGGCTCTTTAACATAATGTTCTAAGGAATCAAAAAGAGCAAGAAAATAAATACAAGAGATACATGAAAGGATAAAAAAGAATCTATCCTATTCTTCTTTTCTTCCATCTCCAATCTTTCGCTCCACGCGAACCTCCTGTGTTTTCCGTCAAGCTCCTCCAATCCGTCCTGGATGCGAGCTCGAACTCCGTCTAAACACGTCCTCATTTGCAATTGACCTGAAATCTAGGACTCAAATTGCAAATGTTAAATAACACGTGTTTTGTTATCATCAAAATAAATGATCGTGGTGCTCTAGCACCAACAATCTCCCCCTTTTTGATGATGACAAAATCGTAAATAATAATGCATAAAAATCCTCCCCCTTTTTGACATTATCAAAAAGGTTTAATTGATTTTATATTTCCTATAACTCCCCCTTAAAACATGCTCTTCTATGAGTTTCTTTTGACAGAGGTAATGTCCTCCCCCTTTTTGTAACAATGCGATAGCTACTATTTTTCTCCCCCTTTCTAAAGGAAATTTAGCTACCTTACATCTCCCCCTTAAAAATTGACAATTAGCTCATCATTTTTTAACTCCCCCTATCTAAATGCTTATGATAATAAGATAGGGTTAAGAATTTTTACCTCACCTACCATGGCCAATAAAATGGCCCGAATGGTGGTGGTGGATGCCACATCGGATGGGGCTCCCATCCGTAGCTTGGAGGCCCGGGCATCGGCGTCGGTCTCCAATCTGGTGGTCGACGTGCGGCTGGTCCGTCATTTGTTCGCCGTCTCGTCGGTCTTCTTGTTCTCCTCCTTGGTCTACTCATTGGTTCTCCCAACTTAAGTTGACCAGCCTTGAGCTTGTAGGTCCAGTCCTTTATGTTGTAGTCATCCCCGAACCCTACAAAACAAGATTCTAATTTTTTCTTCGGTATCCAAGTGAGCTTGGATCCGGATTTGTTAGAAGGTCTCCTTGATGGAGATCCTTTCTCAACCTTAGGGCTATAAAACTTGTCTACTTTGTTGATTAATTTGTTAGAATTTTCCCTAAGACATGCAATTTCTCTTTCTATAATTTGCATCTTAGTCTTTAAATCAAAAATTTCTAACTTTAGACTATTATTTTCCTCAATCAATTTATTATTTTCATTGATGAGGTTATGATTATCTAATAATAGGTTATCATCCTTAGGACTAGCTTCTATGTCCTTAAGTTATTTTTCTAACCTATCATTTTCATTTTTAAGAAAACTAAGGTTCTTCTTCATGCTTTTGTTTTCTATTTTTAGTGATTTACTAATCTCGAATAATTCATTAAAAGCTTCTTGTAAATCAAAATTTACCTCGTCGTCGAAGTCGCTTCCGCTTTCACTGTCGCTATTGGTTCCTCTAGCCATGAAACCAAAGCAAGTGGTTTCTTCTTCTTTTTCTTCTTCTTCCTCCGAGCTGGAATCCTCATGAGTGCCTTCCAACCTCCTCCATATCTCGTGGGCGGTGGTGCACTCTTGGATTCGTTCGAATTCTTTTGGACTCAATGCGCAATACAAGGCATTCATTGCCTTTGCGTTGAGTGAGAGCTCTAGAATCTGCACCTGCGAGTAGCTTCCTTGGGGTCGCTTCGGGATCTCGTATGGGGTTTCGCAACATCCCCATAGAGCGAAGTCCGTGGCTTGAAGCCACGTCTTCATCCTCAACTTCCAATATCCGAAGTCCCTCCCGTCGAAATAGGGTGGTCGGACGGTGGATTGCCCTTCGGAGATTCTGACTGCGGCTATGCTTCCCTCCATGATCTAGATCCTCGCCGGTTTGTAACACCGATTTCGCGAGACCTGCTCTGATACCAATTGAAGGTTCTACCCTTGTACTAGAAGGGGGTGAGATTAGCGTAACAAAAAAAATGCGGAATTGAAATATATAAAGCAATCTCACAAAAATCAATCACAAAATGTACACAGGTATTTTTGAGGTGGAAACCCAAACCAGGTGAAAACCACCACCTAACCCTCTCGAGTTAGGATTTTCCGATCAACCAAGTTGATCAAAATCCACTAAACGAATCACTTTGAACGAGGGTGATTCAACCTCAGTACAACCACGCTACAAGTACGAGGGTAGCGTTCCTCAACCCCTTCTCTCCACGAGAAGGATTTTGTCCCACGAAGGAGACGGGAATTCGCAAAGCGAATACCCAACCAAAATACAAAGATAAAATAAAACAACAGTCCTATAGAGCCAACAAAATTAAACCTAGCTTCTATAGGAAATAGGAAACTCCCCTTTGCAAGGAGTGCGTCGACGATGACGCGGTGCGTGTGCCACGCGATGGCGCTACGTCGCTCTCGTTATCTACGGCGGGAGAGCGGGTGCGCAACGGTTGAATGCTCTCAAGAAAATGGAGCTTGAGCTTGGAGAGCAAGAACTTCTTGGACACAAGAGTGTGAAAAATGTGTAGCTAAGTGTATCCAAGTGTATTTCTAAGTGTCTCTTATGTGCTTTTTGTGTTGCAAAGGCTCCCCTCTATTTATAGAGGCCTTAGGAAGGCTTTGGAAGGCTTGGAAAAGCTTCCATAGCCGTTGGGTGCAAAGCCCAAGAGAATCAGGCCGAAATCAGGACAATGATTGCATTTGACAAGGTTATCAGACGTCTAACTCTGGCATCAGACGTCTAGAATGCCACTTTAAGACGTCTGATTCTATGCGGGTTTCTCCCTGACTTGAATCAGATCTAAACAGGATTTTTGTGCAAGTCCATCAGACGACATACAGGACGTCTGGTACTATGTCTGGACGTCTGGAAACCTACTTTTACTGTGGGAATTGATTTCCAAACGTTGCAACGGCTAGAAAATCTCTGAGAAGAGATTTTGGGTCAGCCGAGGCAAAACGGTCATATATCAGACGTCTGGTAAGTCCTATGGACGTCTGATAAGGCTCTAACGGTCATAATCTTGAGTGTTTTCTAAGCCAGCCAACGGTCCACTAATTGGACGTCTGGCAAAGTCATCAGACGTCTCCTAAGACGTCTGGTCTAAGGTCTGGACGTCTGAATTCATCAGACAGAACTAACTATGTCCAGCCTAACAGTTATCAGACGTCTGAAACAACAGTCAGACGTCTTAAAATACTTTATCAGACGTCTGATTTTGGGATTAGACGTCTGGAAATGCTGTTTGAGCCCTATATTGGTTTTCTAAGTATTCTACAGAAAACCTAAGTATCCTAGGGTTGTGCAGGTGTTCCTAGGACTACTTTTAGGGTACTTTGAGGCTCTTTAACATAATGTTCTAAGGAATCAAAAAGAGCAAGAAAATAAATACAAGAGATACATGAAAGGATAAAAAAGAATCTATCCTATTCTTCTTTTCTTCCATCTCCAATCTTTCGCTCCACGCGAACCTCCTGTGTTTTCCGTCAAGCTCCTCCAATCCGTCCTGGATGCGAGCTCGAACTCCGTCTAAACACGTCCTCATTTGCAATTGACCTGAAATCTAGGACTCAAATTGCAAATGTTAAATAACACGTGTTTTGTTATCATCAAAATAAATGATCGTGGTGCTCTAGCACCAACAATCTCCCCCTTTTTGATGATGACAAAATCGTAAATAATAATGCATAAAAATCCTCCCCCTTTTTGACATTATCAAAAAGGTTTAATTGATTTTATATTTCCTATAACTCCCCCTTAAAACATGCTCTTCTATGAGTTTCTTTTGACAGAGGTAATGTCCTCCCCCTTTTTGTAACAATGCGATAGCTACTATTTTTCTCCCCCTTTCTAAAGGAAATTTAGCTACCTTACATCTCCCCCTTAAAAATTGACAATTAGCTCATCATTTTTTAACTCCCCCTATCTAAATGCTTATGATAATAAGATAGGGTTAAGAATTTTTACCTCACCTACCATGGCCAATAAAATGGCCCGAATGGTGGTGGTGGATGCCACATCGGATGGGGCTCCCATCCGTAGCTTGGAGGCCCGGGCATCGGCGTCGGTCTCCAATCTGGTGGTCGACGTGCGGCTGGTCCGTCATTTGTTCGCCGTCTCGTCGGTCTTCTTGTTCTCCTCCTTGGTCTACTCATTGGTTCTCCCAACTTAAGTTGACCAGCCTTGAGCTTGTAGGTCCAGTCCTTTATGTTGTAGTCATCCCCGAACCCTACAAAACAAGATTCTAATTTTTTCTTCGGTATCCAAGTGAGCTTGGATCCGGATTTGTTAGAAGGTCTCCTTGATGGAGATCCTTTCTCAACCTTAGGGCTATAAAACTTGTCTACTTTGTTGATTAATTTGTTAGAATTTTCCCTAAGACATGCAATTTCTCTTTCTATAATTTGCATCTTAGTCTTTAAATCAAAAATTTCTAACTTTAGACTATTATTTTCCTCAATCAATTTATTATTTTCATTGATGAGGTTATGATTATCTAATAATAGGTTATCATCCTTAGGACTAGCTTCTATGTCCTTAAGTTATTTTTCTAACCTATCATTTTCATTTTTAAGAAAACTAAGGTTCTTCTTCATGCTTTTGTTTTCTATTTTTAGTGATTTACTAATCTCGAATAATTCATTAAAAGCTTCTTGTAAATCAAAATTTACCTCGTCGTCGAAGTCGCTTCCGCTTTCACTGTCGCTATTGGTTCCTCTAGCCATGAAACCAAAGCAAGTGGTTTCTTCTTCTTTTTCTTCTTCTTCCTCCGAGCTGGAATCCTCATGAGTGCCTTCCAACCTCCTCCATATCTCGTGGGCGGTGGTGCACTCTTGGATTCGTTCGAATTCTTTTGGACTCAATGCGCAATACAAGGCATTCATTGCCTTTGCGTTGAGTGAGAGCTCTAGAATCTGCACCTGCGAGTAGCTTCCTTGGGGTCGCTTCGGGATCTCGTATGGGGTTTCGCAACATCCCCATAGAGCGAAGTCCGTGGCTTGAAGCCACGTCTTCATCCTCAACTTCCAATATCCGAAGTCCCTCCCGTCGAAATAGGGTGGTCGGACGGTGGATTGCCCTTCGGAGATTCTGACTGCGGCTATGCTTCCCTCCATGATCTAGATCCTCGCCGGTTTGTAACACCGATTTCGCGAGACCTGCTCTGATACCAATTGAAGGTTCTACCCTTGTACTAGAAGGGGGTGAGATTAGCGTAACAAAAAAAATGCGGAATTGAAATATATAAAGCAATCTCACAAAAATCAATCACAAAATGTACACAGGTATTTTTGAGGTGGAAACCCAAACCAGGTGAAAACCACCACCTAACCCTCTCGAGTTAGGATTTTCCGATCAACCAAGTTGATCAAAATCCACTAAACGAATCACTTTGAACGAGGGTGATTCAACCTCAGTACAACCACGCTACAAGTACGAGGGTAGCGTTCCTCAACCCCTTCTCTCCACGAGAAGGATTTTGTCCCACGAAGGAGACGGGAATTCGCAAAGCGAATACCCAACCAAAATACAAAGATAAAATAAAACAACAGTCCTATAGAGCCAACAAAATTAAACCTAGCTTCTATAGGAAATAGGAAACTCCCCTTTGCAAGGAGTGCGTCGACGATGACGCGGTGCGTGTGCCACGCGATGGCGCTACGTCGCTCTCGTTATCTACGGCGGGAGAGCGGGTGCGCAACGGTTGAATGCTCTCAAGAAAATGGAGCTTGAGCTTGGAGAGCAAGAACTTCTTGGACACAAGAGTGTGAAAAATGTGTAGCTAAGTGTATCCAAGTGTATTTCTAAGTGTCTCTTATGTGCTTTTTGTGTTGCAAAGGCTCCCCTCTATTTATAGAGGCCTTAGGAAGGCTTTGGAAGGCTTGGAAAAGCTTCCATAGCCGTTGGGTGCAAAGCCCAAGAGAATCAGGCCGAAATCAGGACAATGATTGCATTTGACAAGGTTATCAGACGTCTAACTCTGGCATCAGACGTCTAGAATGCCACTTTAAGACGTCTGATTCTATGCGGGTTTCTCCCTGACTTGAATCAGATCTAAACAGGATTTTTGTGCAAGTCCATCAGACGACATACAGGACGTCTGGTACTATGTCTGGACGTCTGGAAACCTACTTTTACTGTGGGAATTGATTTCCAAACGTTGCAACGGCTAGAAAATCTCTGAGAAGAGATTTTGGGTCAGCCGAGGCAAAACGGTCATATATCAGACGTCTGGTAAGTCCTATGGACGTCTGATAAGGCTCTAACGGTCATAATCTTGAGTGTTTTCTAAGCCAGCCAACGGTCCACTAATTGGACGTCTGGCAAAGTCATCAGACGTCTCCTAAGACGTCTGGTCTAAGGTCTGGACGTCTGAATTCATCAGACAGAACTAACTATGTCCAGCCTAACAGTTATCAGACGTCTGAAACAACAGTCAGACGTCTTAAAATACTTTATCAGACGTCTGATTTTGGGATTAGACGTCTGGAAATGCTGTTTGAGCCCTATATTGGTTTTCTAAGTATTCTACAGAAAACCTAAGTATCCTAGGGTTGTGCAGGTGTTCCTAGGACTACTTTTAGGGTACTTTGAGGCTCTTTAACATAATGTTCTAAGGAATCAAAAAGAGCAAGAAAATAAATACAAGAGATACATGAAAGGATAAAAAAGAATCTATCCTATTCTTCTTTTCTTCCATCTCCAATCTTTCGCTCCACGCGAACCTCCTGTGTTTTCCGTCAAGCTCCTCCAATCCGTCCTGGATGCGAGCTCGAACTCCGTCTAAACACGTCCTCATTTGCAATTGACCTGAAATCTAGGACTCAAATTGCAAATGTTAAATAACACGTGTTTTGTTATCATCAAAATAAATGATCGTGGTGCTCTAGCACCAACAATCTCCCCCTTTTTGATGATGACAAAATCGTAAATAATAATGCATAAAAATCCTCCCCCTTTTTGACATTATCAAAAAGGTTTAATTGATTTTATATTTCCTATAACTCCCCCTTAAAACATGCTCTTCTATGAGTTTCTTTTGACAGAGGTAATGTCCTCCCCCTTTTTGTAACAATGCGATAGCTACTATTTTTCTCCCCCTTTCTAAAGGAAATTTAGCTACCTTACATCTCCCCCTTAAAAATTGACAATTAGCTCATCATTTTTTAACTCCCCCTATCTAAATGCTTATGATAATAAGATAGGGTTAAGAATTTTTACCTCACCTACCATGGCCAATAAAATGGCCCGAATGGTGGTGGTGGATGCCACATCGGATGGGGCTCCCATCCGTAGCTTGGAGGCCCGGGCATCGGCGTCGGTCTCCAATCTGGTGGTCGACGTGCGGCTGGTCCGTCATTTGTTCGCCGTCTCGTCGGTCTTCTTGTTCTCCTCCTTGGTCTACTCATTGGTTCTCCCAACTTAAGTTGACCAGCCTTGAGCTTGTAGGTCCAGTCCTTTATGTTGTAGTCATCCCCGAACCCTACAAAACAAGATTCTAATTTTTTCTTCGGTATCCAAGTGAGCTTGGATCCGGATTTGTTAGAAGGTCTCCTTGATGGAGATCCTTTCTCAACCTTAGGGCTATAAAACTTGTCTACTTTGTTGATTAATTTGTTAGAATTTTCCCTAAGACATGCAATTTCTCTTTCTATAATTTGCATCTTAGTCTTTAAATCAAAAATTTCTAACTTTAGACTATTATTTTCCTCAATCAATTTATTATTTTCATTGATGAGGTTATGATTATCTAATAATAGGTTATCATCCTTAGGACTAGCTTCTATGTCCTTAAGTTATTTTTCTAACCTATCATTTTCATTTTTAAGAAAACTAAGGTTCTTCTTCATGCTTTTGTTTTCTATTTTTAGTGATTTACTAATCTCGAATAATTCATTAAAAGCTTCTTGTAAATCAAAATTTACCTCGTCGTCGAAGTCGCTTCCGCTTTCACTGTCGCTATTGGTTCCTCTAGCCATGAAACCAAAGCAAGTGGTTTCTTCTTCTTTTTCTTCTTCTTCCTCCGAGCTGGAATCCTCATGAGTGCCTTCCAACCTCCTCCATATCTCGTGGGCGGTGGTGCACTCTTGGATTCGTTCGAATTCTTTTGGACTCAATGCGCAATACAAGGCATTCATTGCCTTTGCGTTGAGTGAGAGCTCTAGAATCTGCACCTGCGAGTAGCTTCCTTGGGGTCGCTTCGGGATCTCGTATGGGGTTTCGCAACATCCCCATAGAGCGAAGTCCGTGGCTTGAAGCCACGTCTTCATCCTCAACTTCCAATATCCGAAGTCCCTCCCGTCGAAATAGGGTGGTCGGACGGTGGATTGCCCTTCGGAGATTCTGACTGCGGCTATGCTTCCCTCCATGATCTAGATCCTCGCCGGTTTGTAACACCGATTTCGCGAGACCTGCTCTGATACCAATTGAAGGTTCTACCCTTGTACTAGAAGGGGGTGAGATTAGCGTAACAAAAAAAATGCGGAATTGAAATATATAAAGCAATCTCACAAAAATCAATCACAAAATGTACACAGGTATTTTTGAGGTGGAAACCCAAACCAGGTGAAAACCACCACCTAACCCTCTCGAGTTAGGATTTTCCGATCAACCAAGTTGATCAAAATCCACTAAACGAATCACTTTGAACGAGGGTGATTCAACCTCAGTACAACCACGCTACAAGTACGAGGGTAGCGTTCCTCAACCCCTTCTCTCCACGAGAAGGATTTTGTCCCACGAAGGAGACGGGAATTCGCAAAGCGAATACCCAACCAAAATACAAAGATAAAATAAAACAACAGTCCTATAGAGCCAACAAAATTAAACCTAGCTTCTATAGGAAATAGGAAACTCCCCTTTGCAAGGAGTGCGTCGACGATGACGCGGTGCGTGTGCCACGCGATGGCGCTACGTCGCTCTCGTTATCTACGGCGGGAGAGCGGGTGCGCAACGGTTGAATGCTCTCAAGAAAATGGAGCTTGAGCTTGGAGAGCAAGAACTTCTTGGACACAAGAGTGTGAAAAATGTGTAGCTAAGTGTATCCAAGTGTATTTCTAAGTGTCTCTTATGTGCTTTTTGTGTTGCAAAGGCTCCCCTCTATTTATAGAGGCCTTAGGAAGGCTTTGGAAGGCTTGGAAAAGCTTCCATAGCCGTTGGGTGCAAAGCCCAAGAGAATCAGGCCGAAATCAGGACAATGATTGCATTTGACAAGGTTATCAGACGTCTAACTCTGGCATCAGACGTCTAGAATGCCACTTTAAGACGTCTGATTCTATGCGGGTTTCTCCCTGACTTGAATCAGATCTAAACAGGATTTTTGTGCAAGTCCATCAGACGACATACAGGACGTCTGGTACTATGTCTGGACGTCTGGAAACCTACTTTTACTGTGGGAATTGATTTCCAAACGTTGCAACGGCTAGAAAATCTCTGAGAAGAGATTTTGGGTCAGCCGAGGCAAAACGGTCATATATCAGACGTCTGGTAAGTCCTATGGACGTCTGATAAGGCTCTAACGGTCATAATCTTGAGTGTTTTCTAAGCCAGCCAACGGTCCACTAATTGGACGTCTGGCAAAGTCATCAGACGTCTCCTAAGACGTCTGGTCTAAGGTCTGGACGTCTGAATTCATCAGACAGAACTAACTATGTCCAGCCTAACAGTTATCAGACGTCTGAAACAACAGTCAGACGTCTTAAAATACTTTATCAGACGTCTGATTTTGGGATTAGACGTCTGGAAATGCTGTTTGAGCCCTATATTGGTTTTCTAAGTATTCTACAGAAAACCTAAGTATCCTAGGGTTGTGCAGGTGTTCCTAGGACTACTTTTAGGGTACTTTGAGGCTCTTTAACATAATGTTCTAAGGAATCAAAAAGAGCAAGAAAATAAATACAAGAGATACATGAAAGGATAAAAAAGAATCTATCCTATTCTTCTTTTCTTCCATCTCCAATCTTTCGCTCCACGCGAACCTCCTGTGTTTTCCGTCAAGCTCCTCCAATCCGTCCTGGATGCGAGCTCGAACTCCGTCTAAACACGTCCTCATTTGCAATTGACCTGAAATCTAGGACTCAAATTGCAAATGTTAAATAACACGTGTTTTGTTATCATCAAAATAAATGATCGTGGTGCTCTAGCACCAACAATCTCCCCCTTTTTGATGATGACAAAATCGTAAATAATAATGCATAAAAATCCTCCCCCTTTTTGACATTATCAAAAAGGTTTAATTGATTTTATATTTCCTATAACTCCCCCTTAAAACATGCTCTTCTATGAGTTTCTTTTGACAGAGGTAATGTCCTCCCCCTTTTTGTAACAATGCGATAGCTACTATTTTTCTCCCCCTTTCTAAAGGAAATTTAGCTACCTTACATCTCCCCCTTAAAAATTGACAATTAGCTCATCATTTTTTAACTCCCCCTATCTAAATGCTTATGATAATAAGATAGGGTTAAGAATTTTTACCTCACCTACCATGGCCAATAAAATGGCCCGAATGGTGGTGGTGGATGCCACATCGGATGGGGCTCCCATCCGTAGCTTGGAGGCCCGGGCATCGGCGTCGGTCTCCAATCTGGTGGTCGACGTGCGGCTGGTCCGTCATTTGTTCGCCGTCTCGTCGGTCTTCTTGTTCTCCTCCTTGGTCTACTCATTGGTTCTCCCAACTTAAGTTGACCAGCCTTGAGCTTGTAGGTCCAGTCCTTTATGTTGTAGTCATCCCCGAACCCTACAAAACAAGATTCTAATTTTTTCTTCGGTATCCAAGTGAGCTTGGATCCGGATTTGTTAGAAGGTCTCCTTGATGGAGATCCTTTCTCAACCTTAGGGCTATAAAACTTGTCTACTTTGTTGATTAATTTGTTAGAATTTTCCCTAAGACATGCAATTTCTCTTTCTATAATTTGCATCTTAGTCTTTAAATCAAAAATTTCTAACTTTAGACTATTATTTTCCTCAATCAATTTATTATTTTCATTGATGAGGTTATGATTATCTAATAATAGGTTATCATCCTTAGGACTAGCTTCTATGTCCTTAAGTTATTTTTCTAACCTATCATTTTCATTTTTAAGAAAACTAAGGTTCTTCTTCATGCTTTTGTTTTCTATTTTTAGTGATTTACTAATCTCGAATAATTCATTAAAAGCTTCTTGTAAATCAAAATTTACCTCGTCGTCGAAGTCGCTTCCGCTTTCACTGTCGCTATTGGTTCCTCTAGCCATGAAACCAAAGCAAGTGGTTTCTTCTTCTTTTTCTTCTTCTTCCTCCGAGCTGGAATCCTCATGAGTGCCTTCCAACCTCCTCCATATCTCGTGGGCGGTGGTGCACTCTTGGATTCGTTCGAATTCTTTTGGACTCAATGCGCAATACAAGGCATTCATTGCCTTTGCGTTGAGTGAGAGCTCTAGAATCTGCACCTGCGAGTAGCTTCCTTGGGGTCGCTTCGGGATCTCGTATGGGGTTTCGCAACATCCCCATAGAGCGAAGTCCGTGGCTTGAAGCCACGTCTTCATCCTCAACTTCCAATATCCGAAGTCCCTCCCGTCGAAATAGGGTGGTCGGACGGTGGATTGCCCTTCGGAGATTCTGACTGCGGCTATGCTTCCCTCCATGATCTAGATCCTCGCCGGTTTGTAACACCGATTTCGCGAGACCTGCTCTGATACCAATTGAAGGTTCTACCCTTGTACTAGAAGGGGGTGAGATTAGCGTAACAAAAAAAATGCGGAATTGAAATATATAAAGCAATCTCACAAAAATCAATCACAAAATGTACACAGGTATTTTTGAGGTGGAAACCCAAACCAGGTGAAAACCACCACCTAACCCTCTCGAGTTAGGATTTTCCGATCAACCAAGTTGATCAAAATCCACTAAACGAATCACTTTGAACGAGGGTGATTCAACCTCAGTACAACCACGCTACAAGTACGAGGGTAGCGTTCCTCAACCCCTTCTCTCCACGAGAAGGATTTTGTCCCACGAAGGAGACGGGAATTCGCAAAGCGAATACCCAACCAAAATACAAAGATAAAATAAAACAACAGTCCTATAGAGCCAACAAAATTAAACCTAGCTTCTATAGGAAATAGGAAACTCCCCTTTGCAAGGAGTGCGTCGACGATGACGCGGTGCGTGTGCCACGCGATGGCGCTACGTCGCTCTCGTTATCTACGGCGGGAGAGCGGGTGCGCAACGGTTGAATGCTCTCAAGAAAATGGAGCTTGAGCTTGGAGAGCAAGAACTTCTTGGACACAAGAGTGTGAAAAATGTGTAGCTAAGTGTATCCAAGTGTATTTCTAAGTGTCTCTTATGTGCTTTTTGTGTTGCAAAGGCTCCCCTCTATTTATAGAGGCCTTAGGAAGGCTTTGGAAGGCTTGGAAAAGCTTCCATAGCCGTTGGGTGCAAAGCCCAAGAGAATCAGGCCGAAATCAGGACAATGATTGCATTTGACAAGGTTATCAGACGTCTAACTCTGGCATCAGACGTCTAGAATGCCACTTTAAGACGTCTGATTCTATGCGGGTTTCTCCCTGACTTGAATCAGATCTAAACAGGATTTTTGTGCAAGTCCATCAGACGACATACAGGACGTCTGGTACTATGTCTGGACGTCTGGAAACCTACTTTTACTGTGGGAATTGATTTCCAAACGTTGCAACGGCTAGAAAATCTCTGAGAAGAGATTTTGGGTCAGCCGAGGCAAAACGGTCATATATCAGACGTCTGGTAAGTCCTATGGACGTCTGATAAGGCTCTAACGGTCATAATCTTGAGTGTTTTCTAAGCCAGCCAACGGTCCACTAATTGGACGTCTGGCAAAGTCATCAGACGTCTCCTAAGACGTCTGGTCTAAGGTCTGGACGTCTGAATTCATCAGACAGAACTAACTATGTCCAGCCTAACAGTTATCAGACGTCTGAAACAACAGTCAGACGTCTTAAAATACTTTATCAGACGTCTGATTTTGGGATTAGACGTCTGGAAATGCTGTTTGAGCCCTATATTGGTTTTCTAAGTATTCTACAGAAAACCTAAGTATCCTAGGGTTGTGCAGGTGTTCCTAGGACTACTTTTAGGGTACTTTGAGGCTCTTTAACATAATGTTCTAAGGAATCAAAAAGAGCAAGAAAATAAATACAAGAGATACATGAAAGGATAAAAAAGAATCTATCCTATTCTTCTTTTCTTCCATCTCCAATCTTTCGCTCCACGCGAACCTCCTGTGTTTTCCGTCAAGCTCCTCCAATCCGTCCTGGATGCGAGCTCGAACTCCGTCTAAACACGTCCTCATTTGCAATTGACCTGAAATCTAGGACTCAAATTGCAAATGTTAAATAACACGTGTTTTGTTATCATCAAAATAAATGATCGTGGTGCTCTAGCACCAACAATCTCCCCCTTTTTGATGATGACAAAATCGTAAATAATAATGCATAAAAATCCTCCCCCTTTTTGACATTATCAAAAAGGTTTAATTGATTTTATATTTCCTATAACTCCCCCTTAAAACATGCTCTTCTATGAGTTTCTTTTGACAGAGGTAATGTCCTCCCCCTTTTTGTAACAATGCGATAGCTACTATTTTTCTCCCCCTTTCTAAAGGAAATTTAGCTACCTTACATCTCCCCCTTAAAAATTGACAATTAGCTCATCATTTTTTAACTCCCCCTATCTAAATGCTTATGATAATAAGATAGGGTTAAGAATTTTTACCTCACCTACCATGGCCAATAAAATGGCCCGAATGGTGGTGGTGGATGCCACATCGGATGGGGCTCCCATCCGTAGCTTGGAGGCCCGGGCATCGGCGTCGGTCTCCAATCTGGTGGTCGACGTGCGGCTGGTCCGTCATTTGTTCGCCGTCTCGTCGGTCTTCTTGTTCTCCTCCTTGGTCTACTCATTGGTTCTCCCAACTTAAGTTGACCAGCCTTGAGCTTGTAGGTCCAGTCCTTTATGTTGTAGTCATCCCCGAACCCTACAAAACAAGATTCTAATTTTTTCTTCGGTATCCAAGTGAGCTTGGATCCGGATTTGTTAGAAGGTCTCCTTGATGGAGATCCTTTCTCAACCTTAGGGCTATAAAACTTGTCTACTTTGTTGATTAATTTGTTAGAATTTTCCCTAAGACATGCAATTTCTCTTTCTATAATTTGCATCTTAGTCTTTAAATCAAAAATTTCTAACTTTAGACTATTATTTTCCTCAATCAATTTATTATTTTCATTGATGAGGTTATGATTATCTAATAATAGGTTATCATCCTTAGGACTAGCTTCTATGTCCTTAAGTTATTTTTCTAACCTATCATTTTCATTTTTAAGAAAACTAAGGTTCTTCTTCATGCTTTTGTTTTCTATTTTTAGTGATTTACTAATCTCGAATAATTCATTAAAAGCTTCTTGTAAATCAAAATTTACCTCGTCGTCGAAGTCGCTTCCGCTTTCACTGTCGCTATTGGTTCCTCTAGCCATGAAACCAAAGCAAGTGGTTTCTTCTTCTTTTTCTTCTTCTTCCTCCGAGCTGGAATCCTCATGAGTGCCTTCCAACCTCCTCCATATCTCGTGGGCGGTGGTGCACTCTTGGATTCGTTCGAATTCTTTTGGACTCAATGCGCAATACAAGGCATTCATTGCCTTTGCGTTGAGTGAGAGCTCTAGAATCTGCACCTGCGAGTAGCTTCCTTGGGGTCGCTTCGGGATCTCGTATGGGGTTTCGCAACATCCCCATAGAGCGAAGTCCGTGGCTTGAAGCCACGTCTTCATCCTCAACTTCCAATATCCGAAGTCCCTCCCGTCGAAATAGGGTGGTCGGACGGTGGATTGCCCTTCGGAGATTCTGACTGCGGCTATGCTTCCCTCCATGATCTAGATCCTCGCCGGTTTGTAACACCGATTTCGCGAGACCTGCTCTGATACCAATTGAAGGTTCTACCCTTGTACTAGAAGGGGGTGAGATTAGCGTAACAAAAAAAATGCGGAATTGAAATATATAAAGCAATCTCACAAAAATCAATCACAAAATGTACACAGGTATTTTTGAGGTGGAAACCCAAACCAGGTGAAAACCACCACCTAACCCTCTCGAGTTAGGATTTTCCGATCAACCAAGTTGATCAAAATCCACTAAACGAATCACTTTGAACGAGGGTGATTCAACCTCAGTACAACCACGCTACAAGTACGAGGGTAGCGTTCCTCAACCCCTTCTCTCCACGAGAAGGATTTTGTCCCACGAAGGAGACGGGAATTCGCAAAGCGAATACCCAACCAAAATACAAAGATAAAATAAAACAACAGTCCTATAGAGCCAACAAAATTAAACCTAGCTTCTATAGGAAATAGGAAACTCCCCTTTGCAAGGAGTGCGTCGACGATGACGCGGTGCGTGTGCCACGCGATGGCGCTACGTCGCTCTCGTTATCTACGGCGGGAGAGCGGGTGCGCAACGGTTGAATGCTCTCAAGAAAATGGAGCTTGAGCTTGGAGAGCAAGAACTTCTTGGACACAAGAGTGTGAAAAATGTGTAGCTAAGTGTATCCAAGTGTATTTCTAAGTGTCTCTTATGTGCTTTTTGTGTTGCAAAGGCTCCCCTCTATTTATAGAGGCCTTAGGAAGGCTTTGGAAGGCTTGGAAAAGCTTCCATAGCCGTTGGGTGCAAAGCCCAAGAGAATCAGGCCGAAATCAGGACAATGATTGCATTTGACAAGGTTATCAGACGTCTAACTCTGGCATCAGACGTCTAGAAGGCCACTTTAAGACGTCTGATTCTATGCGGGTTTCTCCCTGACTTGAATCAGATCTAAACAGGATTTTTGTGCAAGTCCATCAGACGACATACAGGACGTCTGGTACTATGTCTGGACGTCTGGAAACCTACTTTTACTGTGGGAATTGATTTCCAAACGTTGCAACGGCTAGAAAATCTCTGAGAAGAGATTTTGGGTCAGCCGAGGCAAAACGGTCATATATCAGACGTCTGGTAAGTCCTATGGACGTCTGATAAGGCTCTAACGGTCATAATCTTGAGTGTTTTCTAAGCCAGCCAACGGTCCACTAATTGGACGTCTGGCAAAGTCATCAGACGTCTCCTAAGACGTCTGGTCTAAGGTCTGGACGTCTGAATTCATCAGACAGAACTAACTATGTCCAGCCTAACAGTTATCAGACGTCTGAAACAACAGTCAGACGTCTTAAAATACTTTATCAGACGTCTGATTTTGGGATTAGACGTCTGGAAATGCTGTTTGAGCCCTATATTGGTTTTCTAAGTATTCTACAGAAAACCTAAGTATCCTAGGGTTGTGCAGGTGTTCCTAGGACTACTTTTAGGGTACTTTGAGGCTCTTTAACATAATGTTCTAAGGAATCAAAAAGAGAAAGAAAATAAATACAAGAGATACATGAAAGGATAAAAAAGAATCTATCCTATTCTTCTTTTCTTCCATCTCCAATCTTTCGCTCCACGCGAACCTCCTGTGTTTTCCGTCAAGCTCCTCCAATCCGTCCTGGATGCGAGCTCGAACTCCGTCTAAACACGTCCTCATTTGCAATTGACCTGAAATCTAGGACTCAAATTGCAAACGTTAAATAGCACGTGTTTTGTTATCATCAAAACAAATGATCGTGGTGCTCTAGCACCAACACAAGCTTCCCTTTCACCCCAAAACGCTGCAGGCCCTTCATGGGTGAAACACGAAGAAAGACATGATCCCTAACCTCGAACTGCACCTCTCTGCGCTTCCGATTGACATAACTTTTCTGTCTGCTACTGATAGTGCGAATTCGTCTGTGAATCTTCTCTATCACCTCCTGACTCTGCCGGATCAACCTGGGGCCAACCTCCCACTTGGTTCCCAAATCAACCCAACTCAAGGGCGCAGTACACCTCCGTCCGTACAGAGACTCGTAAGGTTCCATGCCGATACCCAAGTGATAGCTATTACTATATGCAAACGCTACCAGGGGTAAGTGCTCCTCCCAAGAGCTCCTTCAGTCTAGTACACAGGCACGCAAAAGGTCCTCAAGTGTCTGTATAGTGTGATCTGACTGTCCATCCGTGTGGGGGTGGTACGCTGTATTGAACCTCAACCGTGTCCCCAAGACCTGCTAAAACTCAGCCCAAAACTGGGAAGTAAAACGGGTATCCCGGTCGGATACAATCTCATGCGAAACTCCATGCAGACGTACCACATCATGAATATACTTCTCTGCCAACTACGCTGGTCCCAAGGTGACTCGGATCGGCAAGAAGTGTGCCGTCTCCGTCAATCTGTCTACTATCACCCAGACTACGTTGTGTCCTCGCTGGGTAACGGGTAAGCCCACCACTAAGTCCATGGTGATGCTCCCCCACTTCCACTCTGGCACAGGAAGTGACTGCAACGGCCCTATAGGCCTCTAATGCTCGGCCTTCATCTGCTCGCACACCAAACACTGCTGCACCAACTCACCTACATCATGCTTCATCCCTCTCCACCAAAAGTCACGTCTCAAATCATGATACATCTTCGTGTTCCCGGGATGTAATGTAAACCTGGACCCGTGTGCCTCAGTCAGAAGCTCTCTCAACAACTCCTCGTCCCTGGGAACGCACAAACGTCCCCTCATGCATAGCACCTCATCTGTAAAAGAGAAGACTCCTGGGTCCCCTGACAGCACTCTGTCTCGCAATGATTGTAGGTACGGATCTTCATCTGCCCTGTGATGATGCGGTCTATCAGCTCTGGTCTCATCTGTCATGTCACCATCACTACCCCACAATACCCCTGTAACTCTAGGGGTCACCAATTGCCCAACTCCTCCATAAGTCTCCAACTCTGTGCCTGTAAACTAGTCAAGTAGGCAGGCGCCTTCTGGCTCAAGGCATCAGCCACCACGTTGGCCCTCCCCGGATGGTAGGAGATGCTGCAGTCATAGTCCTTCAGGAGCTCTAACCAACGTCTCTATCTCATGTTAAGCTCCTTTTGATCAAATGAGTACCTAAGGCTCTTATGATCGTGAAAATATCAAAGGTCTCACCGTAAAGGTAGAGCCTCCATGTCTTCAGCGCAAAGACAACAGCTGCCAGCTCTAAGTCATGGGTAGGGTAGCTATGCTCATGGGGCTTCAGTTGCCGCGAAGCATAAGCGACAACGTGACCCCGCTGCATGAGCACACCCCCTAACCCCTGCAACGAGGCGTCCGTGTAGACCACAAAATCGCCACTGCTATCTAGGATGGTAAGCACAGGAGCTGAAGTCAGTCTCTCCTTCAACTCCTGAAAACATGCCTCACAAGTGTCTGTCCAAGCAAAGGGCACATCCTTCCGAGTCAACTGAGTCATAGGACGTGCAATCTACGAGAAACCCCTAATAAACCATCGGTAGTAACCTTCCAGTCCCAAAAAGCTACGTATCTCTGTTACTATACGTGGCCTCTCCCACCTGAGTATGGCCTCAACCTCGGCTGGATCCAAAGCCAAACCATCCCCTGAGATCACATGGCCCAAGAAAGTCACCTGCCTCAACCAAAACTCGCACTTGCTGTATTTGGCATACAGCCTGCACCGTCTCAAAGTGTTCAGAACCATCTGCAAGTGTTGTCCGTGCTGTGCCTGATCCCGCAAGTAAATGAGCACGTCATCAATAAATACCACCACAAACTAATCCAGATACGGTCTGAACACCCGGTTCATCAAATCCATGAAGGCAGTGGGGGCGTTGGTCAGCCCAAATGGCATGACCAAAAACTCATAGTACTCGTACCGGGTACGGAAAGCTGTCCTGGAGACGTCGATCTCCCTGATCCTCAACTGGTGGTAGCCTGATCTCAGATCTATCTTGAAGAATACCGTGGCACCTCGCAACTGGTCAAACAGATCATCAATCCTCGGCAGCAGATACCTGTTCTTGATGGTGACCCTATTCAACTGTCTGTAGTTAACACAAAGGCGCAGGGTACCATCCTTCTTCTTCATAAATAACACAGGGGCTCCCCACGAGGACGTACTGGGCCTCACAAAGCCCTTCTCCAACCAGTCCTATAGCTGTGACTTGAGTTCTCGCAGCTCAAGTGGTGCCATCTAGTACGATGTCATAGAAATGGGGATGGTCTCCGGTACCAGTGAGATCTCAAACTTGATCTCACGCTCAGGTAGTAGTTCTGGTAGCTCCTCTGGAAACACGTCGGAGTAATCTCTGACCACCGGGATGCTCTGAAAGTCTGCCATGGGGCTGGGCTCCGCCACCACACAGGCTAGAAAGCCCTCACACCCCTGCCCCAAAAGTCTCGCTGCCCGAAGCGCAGAAATGCACCTGAAACCTCCATCCACCGATTGTCCATGAAACTCAAAGGAAGGTATCTCTGGTATGGAGAAGACGATCTTCCTCCCAAAATAGTCCACCAAGGCGTGGTAAGTGGATAGCCAATCCATCCCCAAAATCACGCCAAAATCCTCCATCAGTATCACGATCAAGTCAGCGGGGAGGCTGTGTGCTCCAATACTGACCTCACAGTCTGTGTAGACCTCCTCAGCTACAAACAGCTAACCACCTGGACCGCTAATCACAAACGAATCCTCTAACAACACGCAGTCCTGTCCCAAACTAACAGCAAAACTTGTAGACACAAAAGAGTGTGTGGTGCCGGAATCAAAAAGTACGTAAACTAATCTACCAGAAACTATAACCATACCTGCCACCACTGAACCTGATGCCCTAGCATCTCTGTGTGTCAGGGCATTGATACGCCCCTCAGCTCTCGGTGCAAAAGAAGTAGCCACACTCTGCGTCAGGCGAGTAGCCGCTGGCCGGTACCCTCCTCGCGACTGTTGTCCTCCCCCACGCGCCTGGGAACCACGACCACCTGCTCGACCTCCAACGCTTGGTGAGGGGAGCATCTGCTGCGCTCCAGCCTTAAACGGGCAATCCCTCCTGATGTGGCCCGGCTGACCACATTGGTAGCAAAGGGGGACTTGACTCCCTCCCTCGGTAGGTCCCTGCTAACGGCTATGTGTGGGTCCAATGTTGACAGCTGGACCCTGTTGGGGACCCCCAAAGGCCACCGACGGCCCCGCAAAACGAGACGGCTCTCCTGCGAGTGCCGCATGCCTCCTCTCTCGTCGGCCCTGTGAGTACTCTAGTTGGTAGGGCCTCTTCCGTCCGCTGTCAGTGTCTCGTGCGGCCGAGTTGGTCTCCTCATACGTCATAGCTGCCTCCACCACTCTCGAGAAGGTGGGCAGCTTCAGGGTTTTGACATACCCTCGAATGGTAGGCCGAAGCCCCTTAGTGAACTCCACACGCGCTCCTCCTCCGTAGCTACGGTTGTTGCAGCAAAACGTGACAGCTCCAGGAAGCGCGTGCAGTACACACTAACAGTCATCATCCCCTGGCGGAGAGTATGGAACTGCTGCCTCCTCTGGTTCTGCCAAGTCTGCGGGAAGTACTGCTCGTAGAAGAGGGTCATGAATTGGTCCCACGTCGGCTCTCCCCTCTCCTGGCCTCTAATTGCCCTCCACCACCTGTGTGCCGCACTCTCCAACTGGTACATGGCAAAGGCCACGCGGCACTCCGCAGGGGGGCGAAGGGTGTCAAACACCTTCTCAATCTGCTCTAGCCAGTCCTCGACCTTAGACGGGTCCTCATCCCCCTTGAAGGAGGGGGGCTTCAGTTTCCGAAATTGTCCGAAAAGCTTGTAGTGCAGCTGCAGTGGTGGAACGGGCATGCCTCCAGGCAGGGAGGGCTAGTGCTTAGAAGTGTCAGAGTGCGGTGGGGGCGGTGGAGGACCACCCCCTCCCCCTCCTGCTTGTCCAGCACTGCGTCGGTCTCTCGGCCCCATAGAGGACTCACCCTCCACGTCCCCAGGGAGAGGTGCCCGTGGAGGCAGGTAGAGCTCCTCTCGTACTATGTCTCGAATCAGCTAAGCGAGGTCCTAAGCCTGAACGCCCAGGAGAAGTGGCGGGTCAACTGGCACCTCAGGCCTGACACGTCCTCCCCTCCGACCTCGTCCATGACCGCGTCTGCAGCCCGCCTCAAGAACTCCACAGCGAGGCATCTCCTGTAAGGAGACGTGGAAGACAGAACAAAAAGAAGTCAACTCTATCGGACTTTAGCGAAAGAAACTCAGAACAGATGTCAAGCAGTACGTTGTGGTGGTTACTCTAGTTACATGCATGTGAATTGGTTATCCTCAAGCTAGTTGGTTCATTTCTCAGGACGACCTTGCTCTGATACCATCTTGTTACGACCCGGTTTCCGAATCCCTACAGGACCCGAGACCGGCTCGACTCGACTAATCCCAAGACCCAGTCATCCAACAAGAAATAACCAAAAAGTAGGAAAGTAAACCACATTCACAATGCAAAGTAACTAACAGTAAAAGAATACAAGCAGTAAAGGAAGTAGAAGCTACTAACAGTACATATCACCACTACAACAGTAAAGTAAAACAAAAGTATAGAACAAGAACAGTAACAACAGTCTAAAACTCACTAGTAGAACAGAGAGTACAACAAAAATAGGAAACTACTGCTAGGCTCGACTGGGCCCAACACCCTCTGACTCGGGTTGCTCAACTCCTGGACCTAAAAAGGGTTATGAGTAAACGGAGTCAGCGAACGCTGAGTAGAGTGATAACCAAACTAACTAAAGTAGTAAAGACTAACAGGTAAATTTATCTTTTCCAATTATTTTATTTTAAGTCATTTCTTTTCACCTATTGGTTTACTTTCAGATCTCTTTCTTGATCTCGCATGTTCCTCGTGGGAATGATTTTGATTGCAGTCTTTTCCTAAGAGTAGAAGTCACACGTGGTGCTCTCCTGGCCGGGAGAGTCCCCCGTGGTGATCCTACACCCAGTCAACCACACCGAGGTCACGGACAAACGTAGCGGTGACTACAGCATTTACGATAAGGGCACGAGTAGCTACCCCGCACTGCCACGCCGTCAGTCGTTTCCGCTAACAGGTACGCTCAAAGTACAGCACGGAACAGTATAGGGCCTAGCCCTCTCAATAACAGGGGTCTAACCCTTCAGAACCAAACGGGAGTCTCGCCCCTCCACAGTCCGCGCACCCTCGTCTGACTACCCCAGTTTGCCCAGTGGGCCTAACAAGTCGGTGTAGGGTGGCTAGCTAAACCCCAAGCCCCGTGGGGTGGCTAGCTCTCTCCCTGCACTAGTAGCTCTCCCCGGTACAATGGATGCGAGGGCCAACAGAAGTCGGTGTAAAGTGGCCAATCCTAACCCTGGGTCCCAACCAAGGGTAGTTAGCTCCGCTTTACATTAAACAGGGGACAATCGCTCTCCTTGGTACCACGTACTCAAGGGCCAGCACACTTCCCACTCACATTTCCAGATCCTTTCCATTCATCCACAGGAGCTCTACTCCTAATTCCCAGTAGAGTTCGTGCTCACATTCACCATATTATTCCATACTAGGCTTCATCATTCGCAGTTCCATTCTTGTATTATACACATGCAGCTCGTATTTTCACAAATTAACATATACAACAAGTAATATCACAGGTAACTGTTTAACTAGCACTGGCGTTTCATATTTCATAGGCAGCTCGTATTTATTAACAGGCAATTTTTTACAATTATATTCATTCATTTATAACTGCAATCTCAAACACACATACAACCAGTGCAAGTACTGCTCATCCTAGGATTCATGCTACATCCTAGGTTTCTAATTATCTAATTTCATACATGCATTCATGTTTTATAATTAAAACAGGGGGAAACCACTCTGCCAAACAATCCGGGAGTATTGGGGGCTCGAACGACAGACTCACGTGCCTCTGCAAGCCCCGAACACCCAACAGATCGAAGTCTTATACCAAGGAACATACCACAATGGAACATTCAGAATAGTATATGAGGCTTTCTAACATGTAGAGGAACTCACAAGAAAACCATAGATATCTTGTTTGCGTAAAACGGACCCCAAACATATCCTAAACGGGTCAAAAATAAGACTGCAGAACCAAATCAGACGTCTTAAAAGTCACCAGGGTCTCACCTCAAGTTCCTGCATCGACCTCAGACATCCAAGACCCTCACTTGACCATCTGGACTCAGCTCCAGACGTCCAACCTCTCCTCCAGTCGTCTAGGAGTGCATCCGGTCGTCTGGTAAGCTGTCCAGACGTCCGAAACACGTGGGAGGGCATGCCACGCACCTTCCCAAAGTTGTCCCTGCGTGCGACAGACAATATCTCCCACTTTTAGCCACACAGATTGGCTCTGCAGTGTGGCCTGCATGGCCGTAACCGCAAGAGGAATGTACCTTGGCGAAACCTTACTTTCAGACACCTGGTGTCGTCACCAGACGTCCAACCCGTCGTCTGGATGGCACTCCAGACATCTGATTCTGGGAAAAATCCTAAAACTAAAGCGAGCTCCCGCTCCTCTAGCCGCGGCTCCTCCCTCTCGTTGCAGCTCCGGCTGCAGCAGGAAGTCGGGGATGACTCCCCCGACGCACTCCTCCTCCCGCACTCGCCGCTTCGACCGTGCGCCCTCCGGCGAGCTCCCACGAACCTGCGAGCTCAACCTCCTCCTCTCTTCACGCCACTCCTCCTCGCTCTCGCTCTTGCTCCCTCTCTCTCGCTCGTTCCTCTCACGGCAGTGGAGAGGAAGAAGGTGGTGGTGGTGGAGTGGAGAAGAGAGGAAGGGGGAGAGGGGTCTTATATAAGGAGTGGGGTTAGGGTTCAGGAAGGAGAAAAGAAGAGAGAGAAGAGAGGAAGGCTATCTACGTGCAGCCAGCGCGCAACCCGACCCTGCGTATAAATTTTTCAATTTCTAGACATCTGGAAAGGGGTCCAGACGTCTGACTGACAGTCTAGACATCTTAAAAGGCTCAAAACAAAATGGGTCTTTACATCCGGCTTCAGCTCCGGACATCCTGGTGCCTCTCCAGTCATCTGGACGATACCCGAGACATTTGATATTGGAAAACTTCCAGTACCAGAACCTCTTCCACAACACTTCTCTCCTCGCAACTCCGCTCGCCACGAACCGCAACAGCTTCAGCAGCTGCAGAGGGCCGGGAGGCCGCCTCCCCGACCCCTCCTCGCCCGCGCACCTACCGCCGAGCTCCCGAAGGTCCTCCGACCTTTACGCTCTCTTCCTTCCTCTCTCTTCCTCTCTCATCCTCCCTCGCTCGCCCTCCCTCTCCTCACTCTCGCTCTCCCTCACCACTACTGCACAGGGAGGATGCTGGAGGTGGTGGTGGCTGGTGGTGAGGGGATGAGAAGAGGAGAAGGGGGGTTTAAATAGTATGGGTTTAGGGTGCGTGGAAGAGAGAGATTTCTGCGCTCCGTCCACGTGCAGAGCGAAAAGGGACATATAAAAATATCACTTTCAAACGTCCGTGCATATGTCAAGACGTCTGGACAGACATCTAACTGAAACTCCAGACATCTTATCTGACTAAAAGGGCAATGAGTCATTTCATGAAATAATGTCCTTTATGTGCTATGTATTATCTTTTGCTTAATAGAAGTTTAAGGCAACAATGCAATATAGAAAAGAAGAAAATGAATGTAATTAGTGTAAAGCACCATTATCACTCATGTCTTTAATTTGTGTAATGGAAATTAAGTTTGGACAAGAGATAGTCATTATTTTTGATAATGTACAATTAAATATAACAAGATATATATTAGAATTATAAGATCATGTTATTTAATTATGTTAAAGGTTTTAGATCATTAATTTTTTTTTTAATGTTAGTCCCTATGATTACTGGATTTCACAATTCATAGGTTTCATTTGAAACCCTATGAAATCGAGCACTGTAGGTTCCTTGCAAGGTTTAGGTTTTTTCTATGGTATACCAGTTTAACTATACGAATAGAGATACGTGATCTTTATCTAAATTTATACTCACTCAAACTTTACTTTTAACTATTGTTAAGTCATTGCATTTAATGCTTCACGTTGCATAAATCGATAAACACACATGTTTTAGGAAAAGAAAATTCTACGCAAACATGGATAATTATTGACTTCCTCTCCGCACATCGTGAAGAAAAGCAATAGTTAAATCATACGTGTCATAATATCGATCACAAAATTATATCAATCTTGTTATTCATCCAGTATAGTTATCGATATTTAAAATCAGTTGATTTTTTTTTTTTTTTAAGTTAATTTGGCATGTGATTTTCGGATGGTATTCGATCTTGACGAATAAATGTTTAAATAATCAATGAGGGGGTGATTGGTGGAAGGAGGAGGTGAGTGCATCGCCTGGGGCCGACACACCGCAGGGTCCCACTCCCACTCCAAAAAAACGCTCGCAGCGGGGGAAAAGGGGAAGGGTCTCTCTCTCTCTCTCTCTCTCTCGCTGTTTGCTCGTAGCCCTAACCTAAAATCCTCACCTACTCTCTCTAGTTGTCTCTGGCAGCCAACCCCCTTTCCGAGCGAGCCCTCATCCTCCTCCGCATCAGGTACGTCCTCGTCTCCCTCCTTCCACTCGGATCTGCTTCTATATTGCCCACCCCTCCCCTCCTTTCCTTCCTTCCTTCCTTCCTTCCATACTACCTTTGGTGGTTGGTTAATAATAATAATAATAATAATAATAATAATAATAACAAAAAGAGGCAGAAGAAGAAGAAGAAGGAGAAACAAGAGGAGATGATGATGAGGATAGGGTTGATGGCGGCGGTGTTGTGTGGTCTGGCGTGGTTACGTGGGTGCAGTGGGTTCTACCTGCCGGGAAGCTACATGCACACCTACTCCCAGGGGGAAGCCATCTTCGCGAAGGTGAACTCCCTCACCTCCATAGAGACGGAGCTCCCCTTCGGGTACTACACCCTCCCCTACTGCCGACCCCCCGCCGGCATCAGGAAGAGCGCGGAGAACCTCGGGGAGCTCCTCATGGGCGACCAGATCGACAACTCCCCCTACCGCTTCCGCGTCAACCTCAACGAGTCCCTCTACCTCTGCACCACCGCCCCACTCAACGACCACGACGTCAACCTCCTCAACCAGCGCACCCGCGACCTCTACCAGGTCAACATGATCCTCGACAACCTCCCCGTCATGAGGCACACCCAGAGTCAGGCCAACTCCCTCACCATCCAGCGGACCGGATTCCCCGTCGGCTACGGCACCACCCCCAACTCCATCGTCAACCACCTCAACTTCAAGGTTCTGGTCCACGAGTACCAGGGGAGCGGCGTCCAGATCATCAGCACCGAGGAAGGGACCGGCTCCGTCATCACGGAGGACACCGACGACAGGGTGGAGTCCTCCGGCTACCAGATCGTGGGCTTCGAAGTCGTCCCCTGCAGCATCAGGCGCGACCCCGATGAGATGCTCAAGCTGAACATGTACGACAAGATCGAGCCGGTGGTGGACGCCTCCTGCGCGCGGGACCCGGCGGGTTTCCAGACGATACGCGAGCAGGAAAGGATCTCCTTCACCTACCAAGTGGAATTCGTGAAGAGCAACGTCCGGTGGCCGTCCCGGTGGGACGCGTATCTGAGGATGGAGGGTGCAAGGGTTCACTGGTTTTCCATCCTCAACTCCCTCATGGTCATCTTGTTCCTCGCCGGGATCGTCTTCGTCATATTCCTGAGGACGGTCGGGAGGGACCTCACGAGATACGAGGAGCTGGACAAGGAGGAACAAGCTCAGATGAAGGAGGAGCTGTCCGGGTGGAAGCTAGTGGTGGGTGACGTGTTTAGAGAGCCCCCGTGCTCGAACCTCCTCTGCATCATGGTTGGCGATGGAGTACGGATTACGGGGATGGGTGCTGTGACGATCGTATTCGCGGCAGTTGGGTTCATGTCTCCGGCATCTCGCGGCATGCTCTTAACCGGGATCATCGTCCTCTACCTTGTGCTTGGCATCCTGGCTGGTTACGCCGGTGTCAGACTCTGGAAAGCAATCAAGGGAACGTCTGAAGGATGGAGATCCCTGTCGTGGTCGGTTGCGTGCTTCTTCCCCGGGATTGTTTTCGTCGTCCTCACCATCCTCAACTTCATCCTCTGGGGAAGCCACAGCACGGGGGCCATCCCCATCTCCCTCTACTTTGTTCTCATATCCCTGTGGTTCTGCATCTCCGTGCCCCTTACCCTCCTGGGTGGCTTCCTGGGGACTGGCGCTGACCGCGTCCGGTTCCCCGTCAGGACCAACCAGATCCCTAGGGAGATCCCCGCACGAAAATGCCCGCCCTGGCTGCTTGTGCTCGGAGCAGGCACCCTTCCCTTTGCAACCCTCTTCGTCGAGCTCTTCTTCATCCTCTCCAGCATCTGGCTTGGCCGTTTCTACTACGTGTTTGGCTTCCTGCTCGTCGTCTTAGTCATGCTTGTTGCTGTTTCAGCCGAGGTATCTGTTGTCCTGACCTACACGCAACTCTGTGCGGAGGATTGGAGATGGTGGTGGAAGGCCTTCTTCGCCTCAGGGTCTGTCGCCCTCTACGTCTTCCTCTACTCGGTTAATTACCTGGTGTTTTATCTGAGAAGCTTGAGTGGGCCAGTCTCAGCCATACTGTACCTTGGGTATTCTTTGACGATAGCCATTGCCATTATGCTAGCCGCCGGTGCCATTGGGTTGCTCGCCTCATTTTACTTCGTTCATTATCTCTTCTCGTCGGTTAAGATTGATTGATTGATTGATTGATTGATTACTCAGGACGACTCACTCAGCGCACATATAAGTTGATGTTATTGTTTGTGCTTCCCAGCCATTCCTTCCTTTGAGGTCTACCGAAAAAAAATGGTTCCAGGAGCATTCAGTGTGATTTGAAACTGCTGGGTTCAAGCATCCAAAATCTGAACTTTCAGTGGTCTAGAGTAAAACGCCTTCTCCAAAGGAGTCCGTTGTTTTGGCAGCCAGATATGTCTGTGGGAGTGTGGAAGATGATTGTGCTTCGATGAAGTGACAACGCGCTTATTATAGATAGATAGGTAGATAGATATCTCAATGGCTGTTGCCACTGCATCCACATGCCAATTTTACACAAGTAATCTCTCTCCAAAAAAAAAAAAAAATTCCTCTTCCATTTTTAACGAACCTTCAATGGTGTTATCTGTATCAGCACTTTAAAATTACTTTACCAATGTTAACATGGAAAGTCCAAGCTTCTTCTGTTGTTGTTTGATGTAGGTTTGTCACCGAGTTATTTTTCGGTTACATGGGATCCGGTTGGCAAATAAATATATCTGCTATTCCAACCTCTTCTTTCTGTCTAATCCCCATGCTCTATCCTTTCTTTTCCGAGGGACGTGAGTCTTTGGAAAAATGCCCTTTGTCAAGTGTGGATGTACACCCTTCATTGAGAATTCCATCAAATGCATCATCGGTAGTTTTTAACCACAAAATTTATATGCTGATTTATTTTATGATGCACCCGCTGGTTAGAAAATTGCCTTCTGCTGTTCTCCCGGAGACACAAGTGATCTCTTTCCTATAGGTGGGGATACTAAAAAGGGATGTTGGATGCCCACTGGAGGCATGTTCCAGGAATAATCTTCCGTGTTTTGTGTCTCCTTTGTGTTGCTGCTTACTTTACCCTTTGTTGTTTCTATTGGGTGATGTTCTTCCTTGGTATTCTCCCAACCAACCATGCTAATCACCTTTCGGAGGCGCACATCTGGTGTGAGATGATTCCTCTGTACTCTCAGTAAAGAAATATGATTCCCCTGTAAACGAAAAACACAGCTGTAAGTGGTTCTTATGCCTGTTGCAAGGATGGTTTTTTCCCCCATTGATGGCCTTGGATAAAGGGAATGGAGACTTTTGATGGAAACTATACTCAAAAATTGCAAATTTCCTTTTGAGTACAATTTTTATTTGAATGAAGTTTTATAAATGTAATTTTTTTTTTACTAGAATTATTAAGAAAAGACCCCCACTCGTTCTATAAAATTCAACATCAATAATCAAAATCTCTATTTGTTGCTTCCTCTGGGTTAGATTATTTGGAAAGTTAACTCTTATTTTGAGGTGTTAACCTCCATTTATTTGAAGGTTAACCTTTATAATTTTAACATCTATTTTAAGGGCTTAACACCTATTTTTCTAATATCAATTCTAAGAGGTGTTAGTAAAATAAATGTTAATTTTGTAATTTCTTCACACCTAAACTCTACTCTACAAAAATTGATGTTAACACCAATTCAAGTAAATACCACAAGAGTTTACATCACAACTTAACATCACTTTAAGAGTTAGTTTACTTGAAGGGTTAAGGAAGTAGTGTTAAGAAATGTGAAATTGGTGTTAACCATCAATTGTGTTTACTTGCAGAGTGATGCTAACAGTAAATTGTGTTTACTTGAATTGGTGTTTAAGTTGCAGTGTTAACCCTTTTGGTGTTTACTTGTTAGTAGTGTTGAGAATTTGAATCAGAGACCGCGAGAGTACAACAAAATCGTGGAACTTAAACACGGGATTACCTTACACCAGTAGCAACTGTGTTAGACAAACCAGTGTTAAGAATTTTTAACCAATGTTAACCAAAAGAGGGTTTAACTCTCCAAGCAAACAAGAGTTAACCCTTCAAGTAAACTAGCTCTAAGTAAACAGAAATTTGTGTTAACATCACCCTATAAAGTAAACAGAAATGAAAGTTAATATCAGTTTCACATTTCTTAACATCACTTTATTAACCCATGAGGATTAAAAATATAATGTTAACAAACATGAAACTAGTGTAAACATGTAATTATGTTTACTTACAAAGTGATATTAACCCTAGTTGTACTTACTTGATTTGGTGTTAATTTGTGATATTAATTCTTGTGACACTTACTCGTTAATGATGTTAAGTACATGAAATATAAAGGATATTAGATAAACGAGTGATATATGATTTTAATACGAATTTAACTAATGTCATTTAAAATTAATGTTAAACAAATTCATATTATAACGGTTAAATTCAAGTTAATAAATGAAAATTTAAATAATCAAGTAAATAAGAATTAACATCCCCCAGAGATTAATCCTTCAAATAAATTAGATCCAAAGGTCATATATAAAAATGTAGATGATTGATGACATTGCCGTTCATTACTGTGTGAACAGGACGTCTTGGATTTTGGTCCATAAAGCAATCATTTTACTTCTCAAATATAAGTTATTATATTCTAATTTATGAAATGTCACCTTCACGTTTCTAAGATTGACGCAAGGTTCGAATTCATCAGATGCTCAGTAACGTTGAACTTCCATTAATGGAAATTTAAAACATTCTAATGAATTATGAATTCTGAGTACGGGTTTGACGACAACAAAATTTGTAACTGGAAGAGTATTAGCTGATGAAAGTTTTAAGGAAAGCATAATCCTTCCACGGGAACTTGTTCCATTGATCAGCTAAGTTCATTTCATCATCAAAGCTACAGGAATTCACCGTCTTTCATTGCTTGTAAAATCTGCCCTTCATTACACGACATTTAATTCTCGAGGCCAAAGGAGTGAACATAAAAGCCATTCGGGTTAAACCAATGAAAATAGGAATCTCTGCTATTTATAAGATCCATACATGAATCTCCATTAGTGGAGCATGGCTCCAAATGTAGCAACGTGTACAATGGCAATGCAAAAGCTGGTCCACACTACCCACCATGTTTTGGCACTTCAGATGGGTATAAAACGTTTTTCCAGTGCACCATGTAGCTCATAGGTGCACCTAAACTGAAGCACATGATGGCTTCTTTGAGGTTTTGGGATTGCCAAAGGTTTGCCTTCGCATGAATTTGTGTTTCTTTGAGACATCAATTCCCTGCATTATTCAACTTATAGTGAATGTCACCCTTACTTAATCAGAAGCTCTTTAACACACATCCAACTCCTCCATGCCCTTGATCTAAGATGCAAGATTTGAACATGCATTCTAAAAATGAAAGAGGCATCAGCAGTCTTCCATTGTATCTCTTTGAAATTTACAGTTGGGAGCTCAAAGGATGGGGCACCATCACTCAGACAGTTGTCCCTTTGCATGAAAACTAACACGTTGTTCATAGGAAATTAACATAACTTGTTAAGTTTGCAATCTGGCAGCTTCTCATAGAATGTGAGATTTTCCAAGGTTGCTGCATTGAGTCGTTTCTCCCCAGGGCTTTCCACTTGTATCGTGCCACAGACAGGCATGCAATGGAGTGCTGCAGCATTCAGGTTCGTTCCATTTGTCAGGGACACTTTCGGAGGATTACAGGAATTCCGTATCTCAGAGGATGCACCTGATCCAGCTATCTGCTCAGCGGCAATTCTGCATGCTGTTTCTAGCAATGACTCTATGTACCTTTGGTGTGCATCCATTCGAATCTGCACATGCTTCTGAACCTGCAGACAAAGTATAATTACAATCAAGAATCACAAATGCTGAAAAAAATGAACCAAGAAAAAGGCGTAACTAGATATCCTATTTTTTCAAAAAAGAAAGAAAATATAAACACTGGATTTTGATAGCACACACCTCCCAAAAATGGGGGAATTTCTAGTTGCCTGAGTATTTGCTCATGCCTTTTTTTCCCGTAGCACTAATTGTAACCATCTAGCACCACGTAGGTTTTAACTTATTTTGTACATGTGAAAATAGCTCCAGGAAAAGTGTAGGCAGGCCAAACATTTTCTTGAATAAACCAAGGATTGGGTGCATGGCTATGAACTTTGTGCCGAAATTGAAGTTTGATAAAATGGCACTAAAACTACCAATGTGGAAGCTAAAATGCAGGCAGAGAAAGTATTTTCTTTGAATAAATGAAGATTGAGTGCATTGCTGAGGATTTTGTGCCAAACTGGACTTCAATAGAATCGCACAATGACTACCAATATGGATTCTGCGCCAAAACTTTAGCTTTAACAAAATGGCACCAAGACTACCAATGAATTCAGCCATGATCATGGTAGCATCTGCTGCAGTTTTCTGAACCATGGATATCTTTCTACCGGGTGAGATGGACCTTCAATATAACCTATATTCCTCAAATAACTAAGCTGCCTATAGTTGACTCTGCGATGTTTTAGCTATATATTTAGCATTGCATTTCGTTTAGTTACTGTTTCTCATTATCACCAAGAATGATAATGTAACGTTTGTCATCCTTTTTAGTGTCATAAGATTCCGTAGTACAACTCAAGTGTGCAGCCTGAAAGCAAAAGAAGTTGATCCCATAAAAGTCCAGAGCTTTCTGAACTTTTTGCATGGAAGATACCAGACTCTGAGTACTCAACTTATCATTATTCAAATGGAAAAATGGTGGTGCACCTTCACATTTCGACTCCAAACTTAAAGAGCCGAGAATATTATGGCTAACAAGAAACAAGTCACATTGTTAGCAACTACCATTTCTTTTTTTTTTGTCAGTTCTGGCTGTTAAAAATGCCGCATAACCAAGCAGTGGTTCTCAGATTTCCAGCGTTTCATTTAAATGTGGTCATGAGGTAGTAAAATCTAACACCTTCAAGCGGACGTGGAGTTTGGATTCAAAAATAAAAAGACATAGGGTGACAACAGTAGAAAATGTTACAAAGACGCAAAAGTTTCAGGCAAGTGACAGGTAGTATGAATGGTATTGAATGGATAACAGATCCGGACAGCAGGTCTTTTGGCTATTCAACACAATTTTTGGTGAAATCCTCAATCAGATTTCCTGTTTACATAATTCATTTATGCAATCTTTACACAAGCTACCTCTTTTTGCTCCATCAAGTTGGAGAAACTCACTACACCCATTATCATGTCTCCACAATTCCCCTGACCACATAATCTCTCAGCTCTTTCCATCAGTCAATATCAACACACTTTAATTACAAAATCCATTTCATATTTCTTGTGGCTGTTATCTCACCGCAGTTGTCACCAACAGTTATGTCTCATCACCAATGTGCATTTTGCCTTCCTAAGTTTCTGCAACACAGAAATTTTATAACCACCCTATCATGTTCTTAGTTTAGCCAGTGTCTATTCAATGAACGGAGCCCCATATCGACCCCTGTTCTTGTATTACAGCACCTAAAAATATGCAAAACCTTTCTCAAAAATTACATATGAAAAATAACTCCCCACGATAAAACTAAGATAGCAAAGAGAATTCAAAATACCATCTATCGGACAAGTGCTTTCACCCTGACTAACCTCACCTAGTTCTAGAATTCTTTTTTTCATTGTTATTTGAAAATAAGTTCCAGAATTCTTAAACATCTCATTTCCTAAGACCATCTCTTTCCAGAATTCCGCTCGGAAGTAGTAACTTGTTACATTTTCTTCTCAATAACACAAACCTAACATAACTTTTAGTGGCAGCACGGCGAAACTGGGGAATTCAACAGAGCAAGAAATTCTAAGAGACCAACACCTGGAGCAAAAGAAACCACTGAACCATGCGTTGGTGCATACCTGGTTATTTTATTTATTGTGATTTGTTTATACGCCGGGCTCAAATAAAAGCAAGGCAAAAAGATAATAAATTTACAGTTGTAGAAACTGATTTTTCTCTTAGTTTCTAAAGTGACTCCACACCTCTGTCTGAAGAGGAGTGTAGGGTAAATAGCAACATGAGTCTACATAGAAAATAGAATACGATAAGAAATACAAAAAAAGATAGAAAAGACAAGCCAAGAGAGTATGACAACACTCTCTCTCAAGCTAGAACATTATGTCAATCATGCTTAGCTTAGAATAACATGTCAAAAGCTCCACATGGCAAGGGCTTCATGAAGATGTTAGTCAGTTGATCCTCTGAAGCAACAGAAGTGGTACATAAAACCCTATGCTGGATCAAATCTCTAGTATAATCGCAATCAACTTCCACATACTTGCACTTGTGGAACATGAGATTGTTCGTAATATATATGGCTGCTCTATTGTCACATCTCATCTCTATGAGCTCCTCAACTTGAACATGCAGATCCAGCAACATGTATCTAATCTAAACCATCTCAGTGGAAGTCTAGGCCATGGCTCTGTATTCTAACTCTGCACTAGAACGAGAGACCACAACCTACTTTTTACTCTTTCAGGTAACCAAGTTACCTATACAAAAGGTACAGAAACTTGTAGTAAACTTCCTATCTGCAACACATCCTACATAATATGCATCTAAGTATAATCTGCATCTAAGTATCCCACCATAGTCATGAGAGAGCTAGCCTAGAAGAGAATACCACGTCTAAATGTTTTCTTCAAGTACCTGAGCACCTGCATAGCAACCTACCAATGCTGCTAGATCGGCCTATCCATGAACTGAGTCAGCTTGCCTACAAGTGCAATTTTAGGGAATGTAATAGTCAGATAGAGTAGCTTGCCAACTAACTGTTTGTATGATCTGCCATCAACTAACTCTGCCTCCTCGTTATGAAGATGTGTCGTAGGGTCCATGAAAATGTTGACTGGCTTGGACTACAGCATATTTGTCTCCTAAAGAACATCCAACGCATACTTACACTGAGAGAACAATACCATCTCTACTCCTAGCAACCTCGATCCCCAGGAAGTATCAAAGTTGACCGAGATCCGTTATAACAAACTGTCACATAAGAGATTCCTTGACCTGATTTATCTCAGCCTCATCATTACCAGTGATAATCAAATCAACATAAACTAGGAGTACCACAACACCCTTCTCTATTTTCCTGATAAACAGAGAGTAATATGAGGAAGATCTTTGCATCCACATCTTCTGCAACACATCTGAGATCTTCTACAACCATACTCTCGAGCTCTGCTTCAAGCTATAGATGGCCTTCCCAAATCGCACACACACTCCCCCTAAACCTCAAAACTTGATGGTTGTTGCATGTAATCCTTTTAAATATCGCCATAAAGAAAAGCATTCTTCACATCAAGCTGGTGCAACAGCTAATTTTTGTGAGCCGCAATAAAGATGAGTACACGAACAGTGGTAAGGCATGCCATAGGAGAAAACGTGTCAAAGAAGTCTACCCCATAAGTCTGGGTGAACCCCGTAGCCACCAACCTGACCTTATACCTTTAAACAGACCCATCAAGGTTGTATTTCAAGGAAAAGACCCATCTGGATCCCACCAATCAAGCACCTGTAGGAAGTGTGGTAAGGTCCCAACTCCCAAGTATATCTGCTCTGAAGTGCTTCCATGCCTTACTCCATGGCTATATGTCATTTTGGATTGAGCATGGCATGCTGGTATATAAATGGAATGTGTGAGACTGTAAATGCCTGACAAAATATACCAAACTCAAAACTAAGGCCGTCAGTAGGCAAACTACCTGCAACACGATATCTAGACTCACATGTGCGAGGCACCCTCCTAATGGCAATAGGAAGGTCCGAGTCATCTAGCATATATGTCTGAGTGTCTGTAGAAGGAACCTTACCCCTACTATGATCAAAGCTATTAAAGGGATCAGATCTGACCAAGCTATCAGTACCACTAGATACCGTCTCATCAGCCTGAGGAGCATCATATGCCGGTGGTGAAGAGGGCCTCTATAATGTCATATGAGGTCTACTATAAGTGTCATCGGGCCATGCAATTTCTGGAAATCATCCAAGGAGGTGGTGGAACTAGAAGAAGCAGACTGAGGAATTAGGACCGAAATTTCCTTTAAGAGAATAGAAGAAATAGGCATAAGAGCCACATCATCAGAAGAGCTCATCTGTCCTGCAACTAAAAAGAATGGTATGCACTCATAGAATGTCACATCAACACTAATATAGTGTCTACCATGAATGGGATTATAACATTGATATCCCTTCTAACTCCTAGAATACCCTAACAAGACACTTGACAGCTTGAAGAGCAAGCTTGCCACAACCTGGTGACGACACATGAACTAAGGCAGCACACCCAAAGGTATCAAGAACTGAGCTCATCATCCGGATGCAATAGAAGGGTCAGTATCTGCTTGTGGAGAACTGAGCTCAATATTCTATTAATGAGGTAACACGCAATCAAGACTACATCTCCCCAATAACACTGCGGAACACTATGATGGATAAGGAGAGTACGAGCAACCTCCAACAGATATCTATGCTTCCGCTCTGTGATCTAGTTCTGCTACGAGGTATGAGGACAAGTAGTCTGGTGGATAATCCCACGAACCTGTAGAACTCCCTAAGTCTCGCAATACAAAACTCGAGAGTATTGTATGTCCACACAACCTTCACTGTGGCAGAGTACTGTATCCTAATCTCTAATAGGAGTCTTTATAATACCTCCAATGTCTACTTTGTTCTTCAGAAGGAACACCCAACACACTCTAGAAAAATCATCTACAACCACAAGATAATATCAATCTTCCATCCTATCTGGGGCTCTGCTCAACCCCTAAACATCCATATGAAATAACTCAAAAATAGCTGCAGATCTCGAAGAGGTATTGGTAGGAAAGTGAGATCTATGATGCTTACCCAACTGACAAGCATTGTATCTAATGGTAGAAGCAAGAGAGATGTGAAATCACTCTCCTGAACCAGTCCACAGAGGTAAGTGACCAAGACAAGCATGCCACTATAGCGCACTTCCACCATCATACCTGTTAACACCTGCAAATGGCTCCTGTCCAAGATGATATACCCAACTTTCCTCTGTACCTCTGGCAATGGTCTTCCCTGTGGATTTATCCTAGACGATACAACCAACATCATCGAAAATAATCTTGCAATTAAGTTCCTTCATAATCCTGCTCACTGACAATAGACTTATTAGAAAGTCAAGCACATGTAATATTCTCAATAGTCGCAAGGTGGGGGTTATATACACCTCCCCCTGACCAACAATGGGAGCATGTCTGTCATTAACAACCTACACCGTTCTCCCTGGTGCAATAGAACTAAATGACTTAAAATAACTTTGGTTACCATAAAGATGTGATGCTTCAGAGTCAACCAGCCATCCTGCACCATAATGACTCATGTCATGCTCCCGATGCATCAAACCTGCATACTCCATTGTCTTTGTCACAATAGCAGTATCCAATGCCAACTCAAATCCTTCCAATGATGACATTGTGACTTTGAAAAGGATCATTCAATCCAAAATCAAATCTGAATCCCTGATTTCAAATCATAGGGATCTCAAGCCTTGGAATCACCTCTAACTCAAATGAGGTCACCACACCAACCTAAACATGGAGAAGACAACAAACTATGATGTAGATTCAAATCATAGCTCCCATGAAACAGATCAATAGCCTCATCACAGATAGACAAACATCTTCAACAATAACCTACATAGCCATAAATGAGATCTAACACTCCCTTGTGCACCTACCAGAGGGAAACACAGCCCCCAGCAAGGTACACAAGGGGTCTTACCCCTTGGTTCTGCCTCTGCCGAACAAAATAGGGGTTGCAGCTGCTAGCGGCGCTACAGTAAGGCCCTTGTTGGGTGACGCTGGAGGAGGATCAAGGAGGTTAGGCGGAGCTGGAGGTTGGGCTGAGTGGCGGAGACCGATGCTAGGCTAAGAAAGCCCCTGCTAGGCATCATCGAAGCTCTGGAAGAGTCTCAACCACAAGAAATGAAGAGAAGCAACCAGCGATGGAGAGAGGAATGGAGTCGGGTAGGAGTCAGTGATGGAGTGCTCTGATACCATGTTGTAAGTGAAAAATGATTTTTCTCTTAGTTTCTAAAGTGACCCTACACCTCTTTATATGAAGAGGGGTGTAGGGTAAATAGCAACATGAGTCCACATAGAAAATAAAATAGGACAAGAAATACAAAAAAAAAGACAAGAAACGAAAGTATGACATGTACCGGTAATTTTATTTTAGGAAGTAAACCTCAAACAATTATTACTCTAAACATCCTCATTACCCCCCATCTACTTGATTGCAGCAGTTCCACGCCATGTAATAATTCAAGCTTATATATGTTATCAAACTCACCAAACTATTCTCCCTTAATAGGGATGCCATTGAACCATGCCTTGGCGCACCCTTAGCCCATATGTTCCAAAGAACCATCTCGTGGCTACACTCCCCCTTTCGGTCTCCTCTGCAAACCCTAACCCCTCTTTGTGTGCCGCAGATTTGGGCCCCTGACTGGCGTCCAACGTCGGTCGGGGACCCCTCATCACTTCCCTTCAGTCATCTCCCACGTTCTCACCGAAAATAAGGTTCCCCTTGGCAATGGGTCTTCTCCTTCAACATGGGTCATGGCGTGGCCAAGCATGCTCGACGCTTCTCACCCATGGTCGAACAGACCTATTCTAATGGGGATCGGGGTGTGCTGGTCTCTCCGAGCTGCTCGAGGTTGCTTTTGCTGGGTTGGTGCGGGCATGTTGTTCATGACCATTTGCCAGCAGTGGCCTCCTCAGCAAGTGAGAACCACTACATCTCCTGACTTAATAGAACCATGCTAGAATCCAGACCTCAACATGACCGAGTTGCTAGTCATCTTGTTTCAGCTTCTGGTATTTCCGGATACTCATTAACGCGGATCATTTCGATCACCGAAGGATTTCTTTGGTGGCACTATCGTCATGCATGATGTTCGGTAGCCTGGACTACTAAGAAATTGTATTACTTTGGACGCACTCTCTTCTTTTTCTTACTTTTTGATGTTCTCTTGGTAAGGGGTTGCATTCCCTCTTATTTAGGGTGTGGCATTCTCCTTGAGGAGTATTTCGTTCCCCTGTTTCAGGGTTTTGTGTTCCCCCCTTGTGGGGTTGTTGTGCCCCTCTTGCCTTCTTCTGCATCACATCCTGTTGTACGATTTCATTTCTGTTAACGAAATATTACTTTGCAAAAAAAAAAAAAAAATCACTACCCTTACCCGACCCACTTACCCACAGCTACTTTATCAGTATTATTTACCTATCAAAATTTCCATACCCAAATTAAGAAAAATGTAACTAGAAAAGCACCAAAAAGATCTATCAATATTAAAATTCATCAGAAATTAAAGCATGAAGTTTATCCAAAAATCAAATCAGTACTAATTAAAATTCGGCATCCACTAGCCATGCTTAAAAAAATCAATCAATAGATTTTATCAGTACTCACTATTCAATTCAGAGATTAACTATTTAGCTGCTTTTGATACATACACACACAGTCCAAAGTTATTCGAAATAATAAATGTGGAGATATATATTTTAGCTGATCACTTTTATTATTAATACCCTTATTTTGATGTAATAAAATTATATTTTATTGAGAACTAATCATTTCAGGTTGCTTATAACCAGATTACCAAGAAATGATGATCTACCTTAAGAAAAGTTTCTGAAGACTCTTTAGTTGTCTCTTTTCACTTTTATTGAGTTGCAAGTAACTTAAAAAATATCAACCAATTCACTTTTAAACTTCGATAGATTTCAAACAAGGCTAAACCCTAAGTTTCTAATATTGTTGACTAGTTTTTAACTTTGATCGACCAAACATTTTTGCTTAATTAATCAAATCCTAATTTTATTCTTCAAGTCGATCAATCTCTAAATTTTTATCAACCAATGCTTAATTTTGATTGACCAAAGCCGTCATTACAGACTTTCTAAATCAGGTTGAAAAACACCTATAAATAAGACCCTCAACCTCCCACCTCAAAACACATCTCAAGAGCTTTCAAAAAGCAAATCTCTTTTACTCTTTCTAGTGCTTGCACGCTTCTACACTTACGACTATTGCGATCTAAAGCACGCCTCTACGATCTTGAAAAGCTCGATTTGTCTTATTTTCTGAGGTTCCATAGGATTTATTATTATATTTTTTTCCTATTTGTTTTGATTTGGGACCCAAGTTGTTTTGGAAGTCTCGTTATTCTTCTCTTGGTCAAGTGTATAAGAGAAGTTCTGTAAAGAGGTTGTGTCACCCCTATTCAAGTGATGCGAGAGTGGATTTGACTAACGTCGACTAGCCAGGAAATCCTAAGCTAAGAGGCTTAGGTAGTGGCTTTTATCCAGAACAATTTCCACTCTAAAATCCAGGTGTCATCTTTCTGATTTTGTGATTGGTTTATACTTGTTGTTGATCTATGGTGACTATTATTTTAAATTATGTATTGTTTTCGATAAGTACACTATTCAGCCCCCTTTAGTGTATACATTAGATTCTTCAGGCTTCACTTGCACTCACATCTGATATCAGAGCCTGGTTATTCACAGTAGGGATGTCAAAGTCCTCTGAAGTATATGCTGAGGGACAATCAACGATTAGACCGCCTCTCTTTGATAGCACTAACTATGGATATTGCAAGACCAAGATGCAAATATTTATTGAATATATGAACTATGAAGCCTGGGATGTGATAGCCTAGAAATATATACGACCAAAGAAGGAAGGCATTGCTATCACCTCAGACCAAAAGAAGATGACTACTCACAATGCCAAAGTCATGAATGCTATCTTCTGCAATTTATCTAAGAAAGAATTTAACCGCATGTCAGCCTGCAAAATAGCATATGAGATCTAGAATACCCTTGAAGTAACCCATGATGGGACTTCAAAGGTAAAAGAAACTTGGATCAACCTTCTGACGCAAAAGTATGAGCTCTTCCGCATGAAGAAATGAGAAACTATCAAGAAGATATACACAAGGTTCACCGACATCATAAACTCCTTGAGAAATCTAAATCAGGAGATTGCTAATGAAGCTTTAGTTCAAAAGATTCTCCAGTCTCTCACTAGTAACTAGGAAACAAAGACTACAGCAATCCAATAATCCAAGGATCTCTCAATGCTACAATTGGATTATCTCATAGGTAGTCTAATAGCTTATGAAGTTCAGTTGGAACACATGGAAGAGCATGAAGGGGAAAGGAAGAAAAAGAAGGATATAGCTTTGAAGGTCAACACGGATTCAAAAGAATCTGATGAAGAGGATTATATAGCCCTACTCTCTAGAAAGTTCAGAAATTTTCTGAGAAACAAGAAGAGCTGAAAGAAAAAGAAGGAAGAACTCCAGGACAATCAAGTTATCTACTACAACTGCAAGAAGAAGGGGCACATAAGAAAAGAATGCCCTCAACTGAAGAAGACTGAAAAGAAGGTCAGGAAACAACCCAGGCAAGAAGGAAAGAAGAAAGCTATCCAAGTCACCTGGGATGATAGCAATTCAAGCTCATCAGAAGATAAAGAAAACACGTCAAGTGAGGAAGCTCTGCGGACTTATGGCAATTGAAGGTGAGGTATCTTCGTTTTCCTTTGATGAACTTTTAGGTGCTTTCTATGAGTTGTATAAATTAGCTAAAGCACTAAAAGTAGCCAACAAAAAGCTAAGGACTTAGATGAAGAAACAGAGTTGAAACATAGATTTGCATTACAAAACCAACTCCTCTCACAGGAAATCACCTAACTAAAAACACAAGTAGATTCACTCCATGTAGTATTAGAAAAACTGAAACAAGTCTCACTCTTTTAAATGCCTTAGCCAAGTTCACAAAAGGCAGAGAAAATCTAGAGAAACTACTAGCTACAAATACCCAAACCACAACTAAATTTGGGTTAGGATACACACCTAGTAATGATCATGCAGCATCTAGTTCCCAAATCAATGTAGTCATTCCAGCCGTAAGGTCAAAAATAGGTTCACGCCTTAACCGACACCCGCTAACAAATCTAGACGCAAAAGAAAATGGGTACCAAAGAGAAATTTGCAATCTTATTTTGTAATACACATAAACGAAGGATTAATAAAGTATGCAAATTGGATCTTTCAAGAAAAAGACGAACATCTTGTAGCTGTTAGAAGAAACTCTGGACCTCACAGGCATAAACCAATGACAAGTCCAAAGCAACAAAGGGTAGGTCATGGACAGTGAATGCTCAAAGCACATAACAAGAGAAGACATGTTCCTCAAACTCAACCTCAAGGAAGGTGGTTCAATCATATTTGGCAATAACCACAAGGGACATATTGTTGGTGCTGGCCAAATTGGTAACTCTAAAGCCTTCTTTGATAATATTATTCTTGAAAAAGGCCTGAAATATAATTTATTTAGTGTAAGTCAAATTTGTGATAAAAGTTATAAAGTAAATTTCACCTCAAAAGGATTTAAGATTAAGAACATGAAAATTAAGGAAACTTTTTAACTAGAAATAGATCAAAAGATATCTACACTACTAATTTGACAACCGCAACAACCTAAATTGCTTGGTTGTATCAAATAATGAGTTAATATTGTGGCACCGCTGACTGGGCCATGTTCACATGCGCAATATAATAAGCTTGTGAAACATCACTTAGTATGAAAATTGCCTAAGATATCCTTCAAAAAGAAAAATCTTTGCAATTCTTGTGAATTAGGTAAACTTCAAAAGACTTCCTTTAAACCTAAAAACACGGTCAGCACCTCAAAGCCACTTGAGTTCATTCAACTAGACCTCTTTGGTCCAACCAAGTTAAAAAGCCCAAGTGAGTGCAGATACTGTCTTGTCATTATCGATGACTTTTCCCAATTCACTTGGGTATTGTTCTAAAGGTCTAAAAATTCTATTTTTGAGGAATTTAGAAAATTAGCGAAAAAAATCCAGATTGAAACAGGCATTTCAATCACCAGAATAAGAAGTAATCATGGAGGAGAATTTGATAATCAATACTTCCAAGATTTCTGCTCAACTTATGGGATAAAACAATAATTTACCTTTCCTAAAGCAGCCCCTCAAAATGTAGTAGAGAGAATAGAACCCTGCAAGAGCATACATGCACTATGTTGTGCGAGTCAAAACTAACTCGGTATTTTTGGGCTAAGACAGTAAACGCTACTCATTACATACAAAATAGAGCCTCTACCAGACCAATCCTTAAGAAAACTCCCTTTGAACTTTACTATGATAGGACACCTAACATTTCCTACTTTAAAGTGTTTGGATGCAAGTGTTTCATCTTGAATACAAAAGAAAATCTGGATAAGTTTGATGCTCAAAGTAATGGGAAATCTTCTTAGGATACTCTTCTAGAATCAAACCCTATCGAGTCTATAATAAGAAGAATTTGATGGTAGAAGAGACTATGCATGTCTCCTTTGATGAATCATAAAAAAAAAAAAAAGCATAAACTAGAAATGATCAAACCTTAGAAGATCCCTCACACATCCCTGAGGAAACCATTGCTAGTGACTTACCTAAAGATCTAACTTATACTAAAGACCATCCCAGAGATCATGTGATTGGTGAAGTTACAAAAGAAATTCAAACTAGATTGACTTGTAGCAATGCAAGAAGAATTGAACCAATTTGAAAAAAACAATGTGTGGGAATTAGTTCCCAAACCAGAATCTCAATCAATAATTGGAACAAAGTGGGTTTTTAGAAATAAATTTGATGAATCATGTAAGGTTGTAAGGAATAAAATTAGATTTGCGGCCCAAGGTTACAATTAGGAAGAAGGAATCGATTTTGATGAGACCTACGCACCTGTGGCCAAATTAGAATCCATTTGGATTTTGCTAGCTTTTGCTGCCCATATGAGATTCAAGTTATTCCAAATGGACGTCAAGAGTGCATTCGTCAATGGATTCATAAAAGAAGTCTATGTAAAACAACCACCTGACTTTGATAACTCAGACAAACCTAAACAAATTTTCAAGCTAAACAAAGCCTTATATGGTCTAAAACAAGCTTCTAAAGCTTAGTATAAAAGGCTACGAAATTACTATTAGATAATGAATTTAAAATTGGATAAGTTAATCCAACCCTTTTCACCAAGACAAAAGAGAATCAACTAATTTTAATTCAAATTTATGTTGGCATAATCTTTGATGCTACTAACGATCTTCTGTGTCAAGAGTCTGCAAAGGTTATTCAGGATCAATTCGAGATGAGCCTGATGGAAGAATTGAAGTTCATCCTAGGGTTGCAGATTGATCAACTAAAAGATGACATCTTCATCTCGCAAACCAAGTACACGAATGAGATCTTAAAAAAGTTCAGCATAGATAACACCAAAGGAAAGGAAACACCAATGGCAACGACTACACAACTCAAGGAAGACAAGTCAGGTAGGTGTGTAGATCAAAAATTATATAGAAGCAAGATAGGATCTTTACTTTATCTAACTGCCAGTAGACCAGACATTCTGTTTAGTACCTGCCTATGTGCTAGGTTTCAAGTAAATCCTACGGAATCACACCAATATGCCTTAAAACGTATACTTAGATACCTACAAAACACTATAGATCTTGGTCAGTTCTATTCCAAGTCAGCCACACTTGACTTACTCTCCTACTATAATGCTGACTATGTGGGTAGCCAGACAAATCACAAGAGCACTAGTGGAACCTATTAGTTTCTCGGGAATTTACTAATCTCTTGGATAACCTGAATACATTGCCGCTTCCCTAACGTGTTCACAGATTTTGTGGATAAAGCAAACCCTTAGAGATTTTCAACTTAGTTTTAAAAACACTAAGATTCTTTATGATAACACTAATACAATAAATCGGTCCAAAAATCCTATCCAACACTCTAGAACAAAACATATAAATATCAAACATCACTTTCTAAGAGATTATTTACTAAAAAAGAAAATAACCTTAGAGTTTATTCAAACAGAAAAATAACTAGTAGACATCTTCACTAAACTCCTAACAAAAGGAAGCTTCATAACCATTAGAAGAGAACTAGGACTAACAAGACTTAATGAACTTTAATCTTTCTAATTCTTTATCTTATTAGTTGTTGGTCGATTAAAAGTTTTCTTTGATCAATCAAGACGTTGATCAACCAAAACATTATTTTTGATCGATCAAGTTGAGTGGGAAAATTCCCTCCGAAACTTTCAAAAGTTGATTGACCAACCGTAAGATTGATCGATCAATTTCTAAGTCGGAAATGTTCCTCCATTGGAAATTCAAATTTTATCAATCAACCTTATTCTCTAATCGATCAAATTTGAATTTGGTCGACCGCATTGTCCTTTTAACTGACCAATTCTGGACGAAATCACCTTACTAAGATTTGAGATTTGTGAATCAAATCACCGTGATTTGATTGCTAATCAACCTCTAATCTTTGATACCCATCCGAACATGCCTCCTACCTTATTTGGTCAACCTAATCTCTATAAAAACAAAATTTCTAACCCTTTTTCACTCAAACAAATTACTTTTACCCTATCTCTCAAAACATCACAACTACCAACATCTTCACCACCGTCCCCACCCACCAAAGCAACCCACCAGTCCCCACAACAACCTCCACCGACCAAAGCCTCCCCAACCACCCTCCCATCGACCAAACACCCTCGCAGTCGCCACCGTCGACCACTATTTGGTCAACCAACGTCGCAACCCTTTCTACTCCAGCAACCTCCCTCCTCATCACCGCCTCGCCAGCCTCCTTCGACCAGCCAAGCCTCTCTCATTCCTTGCGCTGCCACCCTCGGATCAATCTTTGTCAATCCCGGTATAGCCCTCTCCTCTCTCCTCATCTTATTTACTTGATCTCTTATTTTCATCTTGTTTTGATGTTGGTTGATGTGGATGTGTTGTTAAACTCTGCCACTCATTCTTCACCACTCTGGCATTTCCATCTCATTTAATCCGTTAAAAACTTATTTTTTTTCCAAAAATATTGCATTCAAAATTGTTCTATACCTTTTTTTAATCGACCAATTGATTCGCTTCTAATCGACCAAAAATAGTTTCTAATCAACCAAAATTTCAACGTGATCAACCAAAAAACTCTACCTTCAAATTCTATTTTGTCGCCTTTTTAATCGATCAACCCGACTTTTATAATCAATCAAAACAGGTCAGTAAGCTCCAAATGACTCTAAAACGATCCCATCACACCTCTTCTTCCACCCCTCGTGATGATACCTTCAATCGTTACTCTATTAATGACGACACGAGATATAACTTATCTCTTCACTCCATATTCTCTCCTCACGTCGGTCGCCCTATTGACCTAGACTACCTTGAGCACGTCTTCTGAGTCTCAGGGATATACTTGTTTTTCACAAAATAGGTCGTCTCTTTGATAAGAACTTCTATGCGGGTGCCAAAGGTAGTAGGATTAAGGGCGTCGATCTCATGGCTTGTTATATCTTCTATTCTAACCTTCATAACATTGGCGAGGGTTTTGATATTTAACTAACATCGAATGTCTATGAGATTGAGGTATTGGTCACTGTCGATGTTCCCATGCAAGTTCCTGGTTGTCCTTTCGGTCCCACCTATCTCAAGCTCCATCGTGACACCTTCATTGAGACCATTAAGGAGACCTTGATGACTCTCAAATATTTTGACTTGGGCAAGCCAACCAAGTCCCCTTACTTCCGTCTTCTCCCACGGTTTCTCAATCGCGTATTCCTTTGGAACTTCATGTCCAAATCCACTTCTTTTGAGAATTGTCCTAGTCCCATGCTTGTGGCTCTTTACACCTTCATGACCAACAAGGTGTTCAATTGAAACCACTTCATCCTTACCTTTATGGAGAGGAAACCCACGAGCGTCTTTCCATTAGCACCCTTCTCTCTCATATTTTCCATCATTTTAGCGTACCAGTAGATATCAACCACAAGCAATTTATCACCAGAGTCAGTATCTTTAGAGAGCTCACCTACTCCAAGGTGGAGCAGAAGCGTACTGGACGACAGGATCATCCTCCCCCTCAGGCAGCTGCTTCTTCTACCTCTTCCCAGCCTCCACCCTCTCAGCCTGGATCCTCTACCACTCCACCCTCCTACACACCCTAACAACACTTCCAGGCCTATTGCCCTCCTCCAGTTAGACCTACTCCATCTTTCTTCGACCATGAGTGGCCCTACCTTGACAAGCAGTTCTCCAGGCATGACTCCTTGGGTGTTTAGGACATCACCGATGGCATCTCTCTAATGATGCCTTGACAGCAAGAGACCGCCACGATAATGATGGACCACAAGACTCAGGTATCCGACTACCTGAGTAAGCAGGGGTAATCCTTAGACCAACTAGGAGAGTAGATTCATGCACTTCAATTCTGTGACCAGCGACCTCCCAGAGCCAAACGAACCCCACCAGCACCTCCTCATGACCCAACTACTTCATCACCTCCTTGACAGCAGCAAACCGATACTCTAGTCACTCCATCCCACAGTACACCTAAGATGACACAGTTGTCACCTGTTTCGAGACATCGACTTTGATTTCATGGATCTTCCTCCGCCGGACCCAACACTACTAGCTACACCTTGGATGATTGACATGGATGCAGAATTTCCATCAGACTTAGACGTCTTTCTCAGTTTCTTTTAGTTTTTCTTTTCTTTGTAGTACCGTGGGATGTAGTACTTTATTTACTTGCTATCTTTCATTAGTCCTTATGTATGTAGAACTTTATTGGCCATTTTTATGTCTATAGTGCTCTATTTATGATGAACTTTCTTTATGCTTATAGAATGTCGTCTTCATTTATTATGTCCATTTCTTCATACCAACAGCATGCTATGAATTGCATAAGATATATAGTAAGGGGGAACTTTTAATTAAACTTGGACTTTATTATACGCTTTTTGTTAATAACAAAGGGGAACAAAAATTACTATATGCATATAATTAACAAGAGCAACATGTCATGTATACATAATTATAATTTTATTATCATAAAAAAGGGAAAAAATGTTGATACCAGATTACCTAAAAATGATGATCTACCTCAAGAAAAGTTTCTAAAGACTCTTAAGTTGTCTCTATTTACATTTATTGAATCTAGAACTTTGTAAGAAACCTCAAAAATATCAACCGTTTCGCTTTTGAACTTCGATAGATATCAAAACGAGGCTAAACCTTAAGTTTCTAATACTATCGATCGACCAATTTTTAACTTTGATCGACCAAACCCATCTTTGATTGACCAAAACTGTCATCCTAATTTTGCACTTCAAGTCGATAAATCTCTTAATTTAATCGATCAACATGGAATCAATTAGAACTTTATTTTAATCGACTAATGTTCATTTTTATCGACCAACACTTAATTTTGATCAACCAAAGCCGTCATTACAGACTTCCTACATCAGGCCGAAAAACACCTATAAATAGAACCCTCGACCCCTCACCTCAAAACACACCCCAAGAGCTTGTAAAAAGCAAATCTCTCTTATTCTTTCTAGTGCTTTCACGCCTCTGCGCTTGCGACTATTGCGATCTAAAGCACGCCTCTTTGCAATCTTGAAAAGCTTAGTTTGTCTTATTTTATGAGGTTCCATATGATTTATTGTTATATTTTATTCCTATTTGTTTTGATTTAGAACTCAAGTTGTTTTGAAAGTTTCATTATTTTTCTTTTGATTAGGTATAAGAGAAGTTCTATAAAGAGGTCGTGCCACCCTCTTTCCAATGATGCGATAGTAGTTTGACTAGCGTCGACTAGTCGAGAAATCCTAAGCTGAGAGGTTTAGGTAGTGATTTTTATCCAAAAAGGTTTCCACTCTAAAAGCTAAGTGTCATCTTTCTGATTTTGTGATTAGGTTGACATGTGATGAATATTATTTTAAATTCTATATTATTTTCGATAAACACACTATTCACCCCTCCCTAGTGTATACATTAGATTCTTTAGGCTTCCCTTGCACTCACATCCTACACCTAAATGAGATCAACTATATCAAGAAAAATCCATACCCACCTGAAAACTAAATGGATGGATTTTGCCCAGTCCATTCTGGTTGGGTCAGGTTCCTTTCATGGAATTCCAATTTGGCATCCCTACCCTGAAACAGTGACAAGGGCTTCTTCCAACCAAGCATCACATAAAGATAACCTTTGCTCCTCTCATTCAAAGCTGGTGTACATTTCGTACAGAAGTTGGCAACTTGGAATGGTGGACAAGAAAATAGTTTTCTTTTTCAACTATTGCGGCGGGGGCACTCTTAAATATATACATGTAAATGTATTATATTCCAAGACTCAAATAATGTCTGACGAGTATCCACCATCCACTCCTTTTTTTCTGAAAGAGAGTATTCAGTTTTTTGAAGATGGAAACTCATTAAAAGATAAAGGTATAGACATTTTATAGAAGGTTATGACCCAGAAGTCGTGCATCCTTGATATTTATATTCTGTAGCATCTCCTTCCATCTTTTTGAAACACACTAGCACCTAATATTCCACGAGGAATACCAAATAATCCCATTAGCCAATAATAATTACATATACAAACAGTATCTCCACAGTTGAGAACTTCCGCATTTCTCTCAACCTTTGAACTCTTAATTGCTCTTTGTGGAACAAAACAATAGTGAGTTTGTGATCTCATTCTCCACCATCATCTTACAAAAATGTTTGCTAAACCTGTCAAATTTTCCTCAAATTTTATTCTGGGACAAAAACAACACAACCAGTTGATATCAAGAATTGTCATATTAAAGACAATCTGTACCATTTGACTGGACAAATCATCTGAAAGTTGCGACTATCAATCATCCTTATAGTGTCAGAATAGGAGAAAAGGCAAACTACCTCAACTTGTTCATGCAGCCTTCTCTGTATTTCCATTTGTGCTCTTAGTGCTTCTTTAACCTCGGGCCCCCTGATATGAAACAAGCAAGGTTTTGATAACAAGTTGTAAACTTTATCACAAGCTTTTAATATCAAATGGATAGTTTTTCTTACTCATTTGCATCTGCATGCATCCTTGATGACAACGAACTTCTACAGCTTGGAGCTTCAAAAGAAAAGGATAATTTACAATGTGATGACATAATGCATAATCAATAGTTGATAATGACAATCTCACATCACGTAAAGCTTAAACAAAAACTGCAGGCAGAAATTAACCATTTCTGCATTGGTTAGCCAGCTTGTAAATAAGAACTCCTTTTATGGTTACAGAAATAAATTTCCAGGGAGATACTTCCTTCCCCTTTATGATATGTGTTGAGGATAGTGTAAGTTGAGATGAGCCAAATCAATTATTACGTAACACTACACCTCAATATATGGAGATATGAGTAAACTACAGAGCACTCCACATAAAATAAGACAACTATAAAACATAACCCTCAAACTGAAGCATAGATATCAATCATGCTCAACTTAGAATAACATTTGTCGAAGAGTAAATGAAGAATTACCTTGGTAAAGATATTTGCAGTCTAATCCTCAGAAGTCTCAAGAGTCATGTGAATAAATCCTTGTTGGATCAAAGTACATGTATAGTAGCAATCAATTTCCATGTGCTCAATCCTCTCATGAAGCATAAGATTGTTAGCTATATAAGCAACAGGTCAGTTGTCACACCTCATCTTCGTTGAAGACTCAACTAAGAAATGTAGATATGCTAGAAGAGATCGTATCCACATCATCTCGGTTATAGTTTGGGCATTTGCCTAATATTCAAATTCTACACTTCACCTGAAGACTGCGGTATGCTTCTTACTCTTTCATGTAACCAAGTTCCCAACTACATATGTACAAAAGCTTGTGGTAGACATCTTGTCAGTAATGCACCTTGCATAATCCACATGTATATATGCCACAATATCCAATGAGGTGACTTGTCTAAATAGAATCCCCTTCCTGGGTACCCCAAAAAAGACACTTGATACACTGGGGGGGCAAACTTCTCATGACCGAGAGTGTGAGGTGGACAAAGGCAACACACCCAAAGAGACAAAGCGGCATACAGAACAAGTTCCCGTCAGAATACAAGATCTGTAAGGGAATTTACTCATGTATAGCAGAAGAGGGCATGCAATTGATGAAATAATAGGCAATCAAGACTACATCACCCCAGTAAGTAAAAGGCACACCGTTGTACTAACAACGTCCAAGATATGACAATGCTTTTGCTCTACAGCCACATTCTGTAGCAAGGTATGAGAATATGCAGCCTAATGTATAATGCCCTATGACTTAAAGAAATCATGCAAATAGTAAGCACAAAATTCCAATCCATTGGTTGAACAAACAATTTTAACAAATGGTATCAAATTGCATCTTTATTTCCAACACAAACTTTTTTAAAACTAACATCCGACTTGTGCTTTAAAAGAAAAACCCAAGATAATCTTGAAAAATTGACAATAACAAGATAATATCGATGGCCCAACCTATTAGGAACACGATTGGGACCTAAACATCGACATAGACTAACTGGTACAAGGCTTGAGAACCAGTACTCTAACTTGTAGAATAAGTACTTTGATGATGCTTTCCAAGCTAACAAGCATCACAATTGATGACAACAATACGAGATACCTGCAGTATGACACAACAATGCCTGTCCAGAGATAAGTGACCTAAATGTAGATACCACTGGAAAGATCCAGTAGAAGAAGTGACTCCACCAAAACTTGCTGCAGCAAAAGGAGACTAGAATAGGCTATAGATTCCCCCTTCTTCACGACTGCCACCAATCGTCCTCATTAGAATATCTTGAAAAGAATAAGTAACCGCATTAAATATGACTTGACAATTCAATTCTTTGATAATTTTGCTAACTGAAAGCAAACTGACCAAAAAATCAGAAACAAGCAAAACATCAGTTAATCTCATGTTGGTAGCAACTGTAACTTCCCCTTAACCAATAATCGGATTGTATTGTACGTCTGAGTGGAACTAAGTGGAGACGATGCAAGCATCACCAATCTCCACTCAAGGGGTGTGATGCTCCTGCATCCCCTAGCCAATCTGTGTTACATGGAACATCACTTTGTGCAAAGAGTGCAAGCAGCATACCTAAAGAGGTGGCCAAGGCAACTATATCGGAGGTAGAAAAGGTGGCTAGGGTAGTAGTATTCGAGGTGGAATAAGTATCTTGAGAGAGTTGAGAAAGTCATTGATCTCTAAGGGCAACTCCTGATTGCCAAATAGTAGCCATCCATGCGTGGTCCAACAAGTGCTCTCAATTTGACCAAGCTTCTCGTAGTATGTGCAGGAGCTGTGCCCTCTGCCCCTCCCCTAAGTAGAAAGCGTACCCTATCCATGACCTTGGGAAACAACCAAGGTAGAAGTCTGACCTGTGGACTCCTCAATTGAGAGAGAAACGGAGATCCTACTCAACCTATTATATGCTTCCTCAAGACTAGGAAGGTCAACCAATGTAAGCATTTGAGAACAAGCAACTGCATACTCAAGCCCCAAACCAACCAAAAACTGCAAAATTGTGGCTTTCTTGCAATGCACATTTTGTATGTTATAGGTACAGATCACGTATACTTCTCAAAAAGGACCTTGAGAGTCGCATAGTACTAAAATAATGTGTGACCTTCCTACCTAAGATACTCCACTTCAATGTAAGTTTGGAAAACCCTACTAGAGTTCTCACGTGAGTAGGTATCTTTCGAGCTGTCCCACATGTCCTTAGCCGTCCGATAGTACATAATCCCATCCCCTATCTTAAGGATGACCAAGTTCATGATCCAAGCATGAACCATGACATTATCTCTCTTTCATGTGATGTTATTGCCACTCTTCTCTACAGGTTCTTGTTGAAGTAGCACATGCTCCTTATCATGACACTAACCATCAAGCATAGTTGACCTCATCCAACTTCACCAAAAGACCAAAGAAGGGGCTCTTATAGGCCCCTACCTTTGCAGTATGCTCCGATGTCACCTCTGAAGAATTCTCAAATGTTATTGTGTCTTCAACCAGAATCAAAATTAATTTGAAATAGTCAAATCCAAATTTAGGTCATCAAAGAATACGAGAAGTAGTTTCCTACATCTCGTACACAACAACCAACCCCCCTCCAAGTGATGCCAAGGGATGCATATGGGTAGCAAGGTGCATTGTTGGGTGCCTCTGCAACCTCTGGCGATAATGCAAGAGGCAAATGGGCCCCTGGTGACGATGACAACCACCTAAGGCTCCCTTGGTGATACTGCTAGGTTGCTAGGGAGGACCTAACAGTGCTGCTAAGGGCCCCCCACACAATGCAGCTAGTAGAAGTAAATGACCAAAGGGGAAAGACCCCTTAACAACACTGTTGGGTCACCATGGATGACCTAAACACGCTATAAGGGGCTTCTCAAGCGGTGTAAACCCTTAGCAATGCTACTGGATCACCGAAGATGACCTAACAGCACTGCTAGGGGTTTCTTGGGCGACGTAAAGGGCAAATGGCAAAGGAAGGAAGGATTCAATCACATGGAGAGGGTGGTCGAGCCCTTCCTCAAGACAAATCTCCGCCTGTGATGAAACCTCCGATCAATGGCAACATGATATGGTTGTCACCGGTCACAAGTAGGGTCGTCGACCGCCAGGAAGGCTGGAGGCGGTGGCAGCGGTGGGTCTTGTACAATCTAGGGTTAGGTTTTCTGGTGTGGAAAATAGCAAAAGCTATGGAAATCAAGGATGGAAAACACCAACCTAAGACCGTTGCCAAGATACAAAGTTGAGAAAAATGAACCAAATCAATTATTATATAACCCTACACCTTAATATATAGAGATATAGGTAAAATTTGGAGAAGTCCACAGAATAAGATAATTATAAAAGAGAACACAAAACACATAAAACATAACTCTCAACAATGTATTTAGAATAAATGGGTTATTAGATCCTCTACTAGGTCCATGTAGTACTTGGTTGTTTAATTCCACCTCGCTTGCTGAGTATCTAAACATGTTGCTTGTATGCGTCAAACAATGAATGCAATATGTAACTCTTAAGAGCTCTTCTCCCATGATTTTTCCCTTCTCTCTTATTTTATGAAGGGCATTCCACATGAATTAAGGCCATATTGTGCTCTCCAATGTTGTGCTTCTATATATTTTACATATTCAACATAGTATCAAAGTAAACAATCTTGGAGCATTCCAAATTTGTGCTTTCTTATCTTTTCAGGATTCTTGGGCTTCTCAAATTTTAACTGATCTATGGTTTTATTGTATCATTTATGGGATTTAGGGCTTCCCATTAAGATCTTCTATCATGCAGTTCCTCGAAGTCCGTGCAAACGAACCTAGAACTTCACATAGAGAAGATTTAGAAGGTACCACTAGATTTTGAGCCTCTCTACATGCATACACATTGAGTGTGAGGTAGGCAGATGCATATGTGCATAGTGGACAAGGCAATGGCAAAAGCAAGTGTGAGAAGAAAAGTAACATATTCATTTTTCTATGAAAACCTAGCCCACCATATATAGGGATAGGCTAGGGGACTATTCCATACAGGTCCTCAAAAGGATAAGGAAAAATAAAAACTGCCAATAAACATGGAATAATGCTCATCTCTCTGCACTTTCCCTCAAGTTGGAGCATAGATATCTATCATGCTCAACTTGGAACAACATCGATCAAATAATGCATGTGAAAGTACCTTGGTGAGCATATCAACCATTTAATCTCTAAAAGCCACGTGAGGTGTAGAAAAATACCTTTTGGATCATGTTGCAAGTATAGTGATAATCTACTTCCACATGTCTCGTCCTTTCATGAAAGACTAGATTGTTTGTCAACAATGGCGCACCGTAGAGGCATGGAGGCTCCTAGGCATGTAGAAAAACAATCCAAGGGGGACCGTTCCATGTTGGAACGAGAGAGGGAAGGATGATGACCAATAACTATAGAGAGAGAGGGGAGAGGAGTAGAAATGTTGGAAGGATTTTTGTATTACTCAAAATAAGAAGAATTACAAAGCTTCTTTTATAGAAGAGAGAACATATCACAATCTTCAAAAAATAGTAACAAACTCTATCATAATCAAATCGTATCTCCTAATTTAGAAAAGACTAAATCCTCTAAACAAATCTACTAAAAACATACCAATTAAATAAAACTTGCAACTAAAGCAAAGACCAAACATGGCTCTAAGAGACTTCAAAATCGACGCCCCTTAGACCCTCTGACTGGCTGCCACGTGACACTACCACATGACCTGACTAGCTACCACGTGACACTGCCACGTGATGCATTTTATTCCCAACACTCCCCCTCAAATCGAGGATGGGAGGACGATATCTTGCTTGAACTTGGTAATGCGGCTAAATGCCCCACCATTCATCTTCTTCTCCAAGCATTGTGCTCTCAACTTTGTTGTTGAAAGAAGCCACGGTGTAACCTCTTGCGACTTCTAAAATCGTGTTTGTGGCAACCTCAATAGTCGTCGCGACGATCGTCGTTATCTTCCCTTTTTCTTCTCAAATCATGGCTCATATCTTCTCGAGATCTTCGAGAGTCAAGGAATCCATCCATGAGGTGCTAGTAGCTCTACATGGAGGCCTCCCGAACTTGTCCCAACATCTTTCTTATGGATGATTCATACGTCCACAATATTGGCACTTGGGGTAGACACAACTAGGGCCTCGGCCACACCCCCTTCCACACCCCGCACTTATCTCTAGAATCGCAGGTTTGGAGTTGTCTCCTTTAGGCGTGATCTCATCATCTGGAATCTCTATCTTCTCAAGACGGCAAAAGATGGTCTCAAGATCCATCTTCCCGTTAGATGGGAGAATTTGATCGTGAGCGACTCGATAACGGGGGTGCAACCTCAATAACAACTTAGCAAATTGCCAAACCGCCCGTATCTCCCCTTGCTTGTCACAACAAAGGGTCGTGTAGATCTCCAACTCCTAGAACAGGGCCTCCATCTTCTCATAATACTTAATCAAGGAGAGCTCCTTGAATAGCTGTCTAGATATGAGTATACAAATCAGTAATACGAGCATTACTAGATTTTTGGGCGTACATTTTCTCAAGGGCTATCCAAATCTCGTATACGCTCTTTTTATAGAGCATGTTCGAGGCGATGGCTGGATCCACTGAGTTCATCAACCAATTCATGACGATGTAGTTCTCCTCTTGCTTCTTTTTCTTCTTGTCATCCTTCTACTTAGGTGGTTCTTCCAAGAGAATATTGAGTTTCTCCTGACCTCCAACAAATATCTTGAAGGTGCAGGCCAACAAGATATAGTTGGAAGCACCTTGTAACTTGATGGAACCACCTTGCCCTCTTTCAGGGCCATGGCATCGGTGGCCATGGTGGTGGCATCCGTCATCTTTTGCAATCTACGATCCTCCTACTCCACGTAAGGCACTGGATTTGTCAAGAAGGATTTGTCGGAGATGAGAGCCACAAACGTGTGGCTAAGTGGAGAACACTCACAATGCGTGGACTTCTCTTCTTGATACACGCACACCGAGAAGCCTAGATCGTAAGCTCTGATACCATATCAAGAATGGCGCAACGTAGAGGCATGGAGGCTCCTAGGTGTGTGAAAAAATAGTCTAAGGGGGACTACTCCACGTTGGAACAGAGAGAAAGGGAAGGATGATGACCGGCGACTATAGAGAGAGAGAGGAGAGGAGTAGAGATGTTGGAAGGATTTTTGTATTACTCAAAATAAGAAGGATTACAAAGACTCTTTTATAAAAGAGAACATACAGCAATCCCCTAAAAGTAGTAACAAGCTCTATCCTAATCAAATCATATCTCCTAATTTAGAAAAGACCAAATCCTCTAAACAAATCTACTAAAAACAAACATACTAATTAAACAAAACTTGTAATTAAAGAAAAGACCAAACAGGGCTCTAAAAGACTCCAAAACCAACGCCCCTTAGGCCCTCTAACTGGCTACCAAGTGGCACTACCACGTGGCCTAATTGGTTGCCACATAGCACATTTTATTCCCAACAGTTAGCAATGAAGGTCACCTTGTTATCACACTTTATCTCCATGAAGGTCAAATTTAAAGACATGGAAATCCTTAAAAATATAACAAATCCACATGAGCTCAAAGGTGGCTTCGCCCATCGCCCTATACTCAAACTCAGCACTTGACAAAGCTATAACAGTTTGTTTCTTGCCCTGCCATGTAACCAAATTTCCCCAACAAACAAACAAAATCCAATAGTAAACTTTCTATTCTTATGACACCGAGCATGATCTACATCTCTATAGGACACCACATCTAAAGGACTACCTCTAGTACCATTCCAGGTGTAGACTTTAGGTTACTTAAGAATCATCACAGTCGCCTCCCAGTCTAGCATTTTATATTTATCCATAATTTAGCTCACCTTGCTCACTGCAAGGGCGATATTAGGCCATATGACAGTGACATACAAGTTCCTTACTAGGTTCCTGACCTACCTAGCATCAACTTGTTCTAAGTCATCTTCATACAAATGCATACTCAAATCCATGGGGACAAAAGCAAGCTTGGTGCCTAGCATAAGAGACTCCTAAAGAAGATCTATCACATACTTACATCTGAGATAGAGCTACTCCACATGCATTTTTCGCTACCTTAATTCCAAGAAAGTATCAGAGTAACCCCAAGTCCTTAACAAAGTGCTTACTAAAAACACCTTGGTAGCTTTAATTCCTTGTGTATCATCTCCAAACAAAATGATATTATCTACATACACCATCACTACAATCCCTTTGTATGCTTTCCATACAAAAAGCAAATATATCTTCTAAACCCAATTTTCTCAATGATTTTCTTGAAAAGGGAAAGCATGATAATCATCTAAGAATTACTTCATTAAAAAGGAAAGGGCATACTTACAGATTTTGCATCCAAAACGTAAAAAAGTACAAAGTCTCCCACTACATTTGCAAACCAAACCCTCTCCTACTTGAAGATAACTCAATTCCTTTATAGCTAGGCTAACAACTCACAGCAAGCTTTAATCAAAGAATCGGATCCGCCCAATGTCTCCTTCGCAAAGCCCACCATAAGTCATCCTATCTGCCACCTTCCAATTAGGGAATTCCCATCTCAGAGAAGAGACTCTTCCTGAAGGGGCAACCCCGGAAGGTAGTCAACATCCTCCACCTAAGACCAACTAAGGGAACAAGTGTTTTCCTCCAATAGCGACCTTTGAACTCTAAACTTAGTTGTTAACCTTTTTCTCCTTATCAACCACATGAATATCTTGACTTTTAGGGGCATCTTCATTTTCCACATTACAGATATGCCAAGGCCCAAACAGATACAACCTCTACTGTGCTGGCAAAAAAGCATCAACAGACAGCAAGAGCTCTTGTAGTTTGATCATCCATGCCCCTAATAAGGCACCTCCAAGGTAGGCGTCCACAACCTAATCCCCCTTCACCATTGGTCCATCCCAAAAATTTGCAACAGACAAATTCTTCCCCTCTGCCAAGGCATACAACCTTAGAAGTCTCAAAGCAAAACCCACATCCTCATCCAATTTTCTCAATGATGTCAAATGGCTTTTGAAACAATGCCCTTAAACTCTACCTAAGGCCATAAATTACCTAATGCAATTTGCAGACTTTGGTACACTCTCCCTTGGTCTTAAAACTAGAAGGTTGCTGCATGTATACTTCTTCTTGGAGATCACCATAAAGGAAAACATTCTTAACATCAAACTAATAAAGAGGCTAGTCCCTATGAACAGCTATATATATGAGAATTCAAACTATAGGCAGACGAGTTACAAGGGAGAAAGTGTTAAAGCAATCCATGCCATATGTCTTGGCAACAAGACGAGCCTTGTACATTTCCACAAAGCCATCTGGAAGCTACTTCACTATGAAACCCACTTATATCCAACCACAATTACATTTGACGGTGGCTCTACAAGACTCCCAAGTGTTGCACGACAAAAGTGCAAACATCTCATCCTCCATGATCTATCGCCATTTAAGATCGAGAAGTGTCTCCTGATGGTTAATAGGTATTTGTATAGCCAAGAGAGTGGTGACAAAATTTCTGAAATTGAGGGGAAAAGCTTGCCATGGACATGTACCTAAAGATTAGATGCATAGTACATGACAGTGTACCCTTTTGTAATACAATGGGCATATCCAAAACATCATGTGGAGGATCATCTATCTCAACAAACTCAAGCTCAAGTTCATTTGCTGCGGCAAACTCTGACTGCAGAGGTATGTCAAAGTCCCCCCAAGTAATAGGAATAGTAGGAGGTCCTACCAAGAGAAGTATCAGATACTAGGGTCTACTCATGTGCCAATGAAGGTACAAGATCAAGAGGCAAAGGGTTTAACTAAGCAAAGGTCTACCAATGAGAATAAATCATCCTAAATTTGCTTCTTGAACCATCACCAAGAACAAGAATAACTTCCTTACCCTCCAGAGAGAAGGTGTATCTATCACCGATGCAAAAGTGAAATAGCAAGAAATGGGCTCATAGAAAGTGACATATGTTCTTACATAATAACGTCTAGCAATTAGATCATAACATCCATAGCACTTTTGAGTCCTTGAGTAATCAACACATGCACACTTGATTGCCTAAGGAGCCATCTTGTCCCTATTAGGATCATGAAGGTGCAAAAAAGCCATGCACCCAAATACCTTAGGCGAACCCCAAAGAGCTCACAATTAGGAAACAAAATAGAAACGGGATTTGCTTATCAAGGACCATAGATGGCATTCAATTGATTAAGGAACATGCCATAAGTGATGCATCTACTTGGTATGAGATGAGTGCACTATTAGTATGGAATAAAGCCACATGACACTGTCACGTGGCAGCAGCAATTGATGGGCCCACATGTCAGTGCCGTGTGGCAACAATAGTGTCAATGGGCCCAACTTGAGCGTGTAGAGTATGTGTGTGTGTGTGTGAAATACATTGAGGGTTTGATAAGTTTGTTTTGTGCCACATGTAGCAACTTACTTTCGGCGATTGAATCCAAATTAAGATTGAGTAATTTTAGAAATAGTTGATCGAGTTAATTAAGTTTGTTTAGGATTTGTAATTCCTAGATGTTAAGACCTGTGCTATTTGAGCACTTTAAGACGTCTGGACTGTGGGTCAGACGTCTTGTCAAATGTCTGGAAACCTTCCCAAACATCTGAAAATCAAAATTTTGAATACGAGCTCACGTCTGCACGCGTGCTACGCGCAGACAATACCCCTCGTTTTTCCTCCTCTCTCTTCCCTCGTCTCCAAGCAAACCCTAAACATGATCTTTTAAACCCCTCCACCTTCGTTCTCACTTCTCAGCCACCAGCCACCTTCCTCTCTTCTTCCCAAAGCGAGCGAGAGCGCGAGAGCGGCATAGAGGAGTGACGTGAGAAGGAGAGGAGCAACGTGAGGAGAGGAGGTGAGCTTACAAGCTCACATGGGAGCTCACTGGTGAGCGCACAGCCGGAGCGATGCGTGCACGAGGCGGAGGAGTGCGTCGGGAAGGTCCTCCCTGACATTGCTGCAGCCGAAGCTGCAGGCGAGGGGGCGCGGCACAGCCACGCACGGCGTGGGAGCAGTGGAAACAGGTTCTGGTTCTGGGTTTTTCCCAGAATCAGACGTCTGGAGTGACCTCCAGACGACGGTGCGAACATCTGAAGGTGGTTCCATACGTCTGAGGAGAAGGCTTCGCGAAGATACGTTCTCTTTGCAGATACGGCCATGCAGGCCGCTCCGCCGATCCCTTTTTTGCATGCCCATTTTGAGAAGATTGGGTGTCTGCGTGCAGGATTCCCTTTGGAAAGGCGCGGGACACGCCCTCCCACGCTTTTCAGACATCTAGGGAGCTTACCAGACGACTGTAAGTACTTCCAGACGTCCGAAGAGGTGGTCAGACGTCTGGAGCTGAGTCCAGATGGTGCAGAAGAGTTCCTGGACGTCTAAGGATTTGCGCAGGGCTTAAGGTATGACACTGGACACTTTTAAGATGTCTGGAAGTTGTTCCAAACGTCTGATTTGAGTCAGCAACGCTATTTTTGACTCATTTAGGGTCCATTTGAGGTTCGTTTTCCACAAATAAGATACCGATGTTTCCCGTATGAATTCTTCTACTTGTTAGAAGACTTTCTATGCTGTTCTGAATATTCTCTTGTGATTGATCCTTGTGATAGGACTTCGTTCCGTTGCGGGTTCAGGACTTGCTGAGGCACGTGAGCCAGACGTTCAAACCCCCACTACTCCTGGGTTTACTGGTAGAGTGGCTTCCCCCTAAATTAATTATAACCTAAATGCATGTGTGGAATGAATGATTAGAACCTAAGATATGGCATGAATCCTAGGACGAGAAACACTTGAATTGTCTATAATTGATGATTGAATTGCAGCCTTGAATGAGTAGATAAAATGATAATAATTACCTGTAAATAAATAACAGTTGTCTGTGAAATGTAAAGTACTTGTGCTAGCAAACTATTGTATGTAAATTCTTGTTGTATACGTTAAATGACATAATACAAGCTACATGTATATAAATTAAGAATGGCAATGTGAATGATGAAAATACGAGCTACCTGTGTATAACCTGTGTATGGAAATGTAAACGATAGCAATACAAGCTGCATATGTATAACCTAAGAATGGAAATAAAAATGATGAAACCTGATATAACTTAGCCTGAGGAATATGAGCATGAACCCTACGGGGAATTAGGAACAGAGTTCCTAGAAATAAATGGAATGGATCTGGAAATGTAAGTAGGGAAGTGAGTTGGCCCTTGAGTACGGAGTACCAAGGAGAGCGACTATCCCCCTATTTAGTGCAGAGCGGAGCTAGCCACCCTTGTGTTAGGACCCGGGGTTAGGATTGGCCACTCTGTATCGACTTCTTGACCCTTGCGTACACAGTACCGGGGAGAGCTACTAGTGTAGGGAAAGAGTTAGCCACCCCACGAGGCCTGGGATTCAGCTAGCCGCCCTACACCGACTTGTTAGGCCCACTAAGCAAACCAAGGTAGTCAGGCGAGGGTACGCGGATTGTGGAGGGGCGAGACCCCTATTTGGTTCTTAGGGGCTATACCCCTATTACTGAAAGAGCTAGGCCCTATACTGGTTCCGTGCTGTGCTTTGGGCATACCCGCTAACGGAAACGACTGACCGCGTGCCAGTGCGAGATAGCTACCCGTGCGCTTATCGCGCGTGCCGTAGTCACCGTTACGTCTTTCCGTGACCTTGGGGTGGTTGACTGGGTGTAGGATCACCACAGGGGACTCTATCGACCAAGAGAGCACCACATGTGCCTTCTACTCTTCGGAAAAGACTGCAATCAAGATCGTTCCCACGAGGAACATTCGAGATCAAGAAAGAGATCTGATAAATAAATCAATGGATAAAAAGGGAATAACTTGTAAAATAATGTAATTGAAAAACAACAGCTACCTATCCACTTTTACTGCTTTAGTTGGTTGCCACTCTACTCAGCATTCGCTGACTTTGTGTACTCATAACCCTTTTCAGGTCCAGGTGTTGAGTAGCCAGAGCCTACGGCTGCAGAGGGTGCTGGGCCCAGTAGTTGTAACTTCTTTGTTGTACTTCTTTCTGTTGTAGTGAGCAGACTCTTGCACCTTTACGTTTGCATTCTTACATTCTGTACTTTATATTCTTGTACCTGGTTACTTTTCTACTGTTGTGGTGTGTACTGTGGTAGTTTTACTTCTTTACAGTTATACTTTTGTTACTATTAGTTGCTTAGTATAGTGGATGTGGTTTACCTTCCTGCTTTTTGGTTACTTTCTCGTTGGACGACTGGGTCTTGGGATCAGTCGAGTCGGTCCGATCTCATGTCCTGTAAAGATTCGGAAACCGGGTCGTAACACTAGATTTGTTAGGATTGTAATTAGGTTTGTGATTGGATTTAGTTATCTTCAAATAGATACCAAAATCCACTTGATTTCTTTGAGTTTACATAATAATATTTCCTCATTCAAGAACTCTCCTCTCTCCTGATCTCCACGTCAACTTCTCTCTCTCTTCCACTTCTCTCCACACACCTACTACTTGAAGAAGGGCTCCTCCAAGCATTTCAATTCTTCACATGGTATCAGAGCCTATCCTCTTGGCCCATTAATCTCACGCGTGTGAAAGGGGGAAGGCAATCTCTCTCTTCATGTGTTTTTGCATGAAGCCAAATTGACGGTAAGTACCAAGCCAAAGTTCATGTTCAAGGTGCATGAACCTATTCACGCACCCGGGATAGCCAAGTAGAGGACACTAGCTCTGGGGCATTCAAAAAGAGACACAGAGACCTCAAAGTTGAAGATCAGGGGACGTGCAAACCTCTCACGTACCAGGTAACGCAAAGCTATAGCACTTGACTCCTTGACGTACAAGAAGAGGCACAGAGGCTCCAAAAGTTGCAATTATGGCTGACACAAAGGCCCAAATCATTTACCAACTCCATGTTATCCTGGTCAGCATACCTAAAAATCGCGAGAGAGCTAAGGCAAAGAAATGGGAGAAAGAGAATTATGTAATCTCGTTTACATCCACAAATTTAGAGAGACTCTGAGCATTAATCAAGGAAGAAAAGAAAACTGTAGCCACAATGACGACTTTCGAGGTTACTAAAAAAGCAACCAAGGACTCACAGTTGCACCAGAAGATACATTCAAAGAAGATCCAAGAGCATACATGAATGCAGATAATCTCACAAAAATTCAGGAAAAAAAAATCATATAAGTCTTCACCTTCTCCAACTTTACTTGAGGGGCATGTTAACGTGGAATAAAGCCACATAGCAGTGCCACCTATTAACAACAATCGATGGGCCCACATGGCAATGTCACCTAGCAACAACAATTGGTGGGCCCACATGGCAGCAACAATGTCGGTGGACCCAACTTGAGTGCGTAGAGTATGTGTGCATGTGCATGTGAAATAGGTTTATAGTTTGGAAAGTTTGTTTTGTGTTACATGTGACAACTTATTTTTAGTGATTGAGTCCAAATTAGGATTAAGTAATTTTAGGAATAGTTGATCGAGTTGATTGAGTTTGTTTAGGATTTGCAATTCCTAGATTTGTTAGGATTGCAATTAGGTTTATGATTGGATTTGGTTCTCTTAAATAGAGACCAAAATCCACTTGATTTCTTTTGAGTTCAAATAATAATATTTCTGCATTTAAGAACTCTCCTCTCTCCTACTCTCTACGTCGACCTCTCTCTCTCTCTCTCCCTCCTCGCTCCACATGCCAACAACTTAGAAGAAGGGCTCCTCCACATATCTCAATTCTTCACATACACTATTCTAGATCAAAAGTGTTCGCGCCACATCCAAAATATGGCGATACTTCCTCTAAGCTACACCATTATGTTGTGATGTGCAAGGACAACTAGTGTAATGGGTAATTCAACGTTCCTAGTAAAAAGCACAGAGAGAATAGGTACAAAACTCTAGAACATCCACTTATTGGATGATCTTCACAATGGCCCTAAATTAGTTATTCATCTCTACTAAAGTTTTAATCACATCTCTTACCTCAAACTTGGGATTCGGTAGGAATACCAATGTTAACTGAGAGAAATCATCTACAACAACCAAATAAAAATGGTGGCCATGGGCCCTAAATGTCTAGATGAAGTAGCTGAAACATTAACTTTAAGCTTCGTTACTATTGTCTTGGAAATGAGCTCCTATGATGTTTTCATAGCTGACAAGTTTCACATTGAAAGGTAGTTGTTGGCGATGAAAGATGGTCAAGCCAAACGTGATTAAAAGATCCTCCTAACGGAAGTGATACATGACCAATGTATGGCATCTGTAGAAGACAACTGACACCCCTTTCCTTACAACCACAACCAATTACTTATCCTATAAGTATGTCTTTAAAGGTAAGCAACACTAGATCAAATATTGTCCTGCAATTCAACTCCTTTGTAATTTAAAGGGAAATCAAGGGCAAGAACATTTTCCAATTGTATGTGTGGATAAACTTGTACCACCCCCTAACCAGTAATAGGGGAATGCCTTACATCAACTACCAATATGATTCTGCCTATGGGACTGATCTAAGCCTTGAGGATTATCAAGTGACTCCACATATATGTCGAAATGCACTCGAGTCAACCAACCAATCTATATCCTTTGCCTTAGACTAACATGCAATGCCTACCTGAGACATACCGTGTTACTTAAGTCTATAAATCAATGTATCATACTCAATCCAAGGAATAGTAACAATCTCATGTACTAACTTTAGTGCAACAAAAGCCTGATTTTCAGCATCTTCAAAAAAAAAAAAGATTTTGCATAAAACATGCGTTGGGGGCTAAAGTGTCTCGGGCCCCAATGACCATGTCCATGTCCATGCATGGACAATAGAATACCTCTGCCTCCTTGAAAGGCTCCAACGATAATAGCATGTTCTTGGAAATTCCAAAAATTCTCCTTAGACTCCAATTTTGATGAAATATTCTCCTCTGAGTGTTCCTTGACACCATTAAGAATTGATTACAACCATATCACATGATTAGACTCGTCAAGCTTCTCAATCAGGTTAGATGTGGGGCTCTTGAAATCCCCACGACTACCATCTCCGTGAGTGGGTAAACCAAATATCTTGGAGTCATGTATTTCAACCAAGTCATTGTTCCAAAATAAGACTCTAATCCCAAATCACACCATTTACATCTGTGAAGAATCGAGATGGAGTTCTCTTCCTCTTAAGAAGAGTCTACACGCACAACAAGTGGAGAAGGCTACGCATGAGGGAGAGAGGATTGGTGTCAAGAGAAGGAGATGTGGGAGAGAAGTCCACATTGAAGATGGAGACTTATTATCATGAAACATAAAGAAAAATAAGAGGTGTTGATCTCAATTTAAAGAAATCCAATCCATCTAACAAATTAACTAAATAAAGTAGGACTCAATCATTCCTAATCCTATTAGGACTCAAAACAACTTTCCTAAAAGACTAAACTTGATGACCAAGTTACACCAAAATATCTCTACCAAACTTGCCACACAAGGCAACACAACTCATAGTCTCATACCAACTTTCACATGCACGCACACCCACGCATGACTTCCATGCCAACACACCAACCACACCACGTAGGATCGCTACATGGCATTTTATTTAAACTCTTACACTTCCCTCCAAGTCAATCTCCCGGAGAGGAGGAAAGACTTGTTGAAGTAGATGCGATGAGGCTAGTCAATGATGTAGAACAGGAGTCCATCCCAAGCACAATGATGAGTCCGAGGCTTCTTCCTTTAAACCTCGGATTCTTCTTGCATCACCCACTTTCTTGCCTTTACTCTTTCACGCATGTCGGGACTTTTATCCAAGAGGATGTGAAGCTTCTCTTGACTGTCAACGAATATCCTAAAGGCACATGACCATAGTATATAATTCGAGGCCCTCATCAACTTGATGGCAGTGCCTTGAACAAGAATCTTTGCCTCCGCAGTGACTGAAGGCAATGACTAAAGACTCTGCATCCAACATGGCCTACACACAACTCGTGCGTAAACCAAACTTCTTTCCAGGAGCCGAGGGGACACCATGGTCTTTCCTAGTTAACGGCATGGAGTCGAAAGGGCACGCCGATCCTTCCCAGACATACTTAGGGAGAAAGGGTATGAACCTCTCTCAAACTTGAGCCACCATTGCTTCTTCTCCACAAACGAGAATCTTCACGTAGATCCTAAACTTTAACATCACACAGAACTGCCCGCTTTGATATCATGTGAAGAATAAAGATCAAGTTCTCTTCTTAAGAAGAGTCAATGGGACAAAATGAAGCATCTTATTCTTATAATAAACCATGCACCTCTTTATATAGAGAAGAGGTGAAGAAAAAATTACACATCATGTACAGATAATAAATAAAAAATAATAGAAGCCACAAAACAAGATAGCAGAAGCAAATAACTAAAGGAAAGAACTATGAATAAGTCAACACTTCCCCTCAAGCTGAAGCATAGATATCTATCATGCTCAACTTAAAACAAAACGTGTCAAATGCTCCTCGTGGCAATGGCTTGGTGAATATATTAGCAATCTAGTCCTCTGAAGCAACAAAAGTAGTATGCAACACTCCCTATATTATCAGATCTCTTGTGTAGTGACCATCCATTTCTACATGCTTCATTCACTCATTGAACATTGGATTATTAGCAATGTAAGTAGTCCCGTTATCACACCTCATCTCCATAGAACCATCAATTTAGAAATGTAGATCTCTGAGTAGGGACTTAACCTAGACTATCTTAGTCGCAATCTGAGCCATAGTACGAAACTTAGATTCTGCATTAGACTTATAAACAATGACTTGCTTTTTACTTTTCCATGTAACAAGATTTCTAGCAACAAAGGTGCAGAAGCCAGTGGTAGATTTTCTATCTGTCATATATCCTGCATAATCAGCATCAGAATATCCCACAACCATCATAGGAGCTCCCCTTTTGAAAAGTATTCCCCAACCAGGTGCTTTCTTCAAGTATCTAAGCATCTACATAGCTGACTCCCAATACAGCTTGGTAGGCCTATCCATAAATTGACTCAACTTGCCAACAGACAATATCAGGTCTAATAATAGTTAAGTATAACAATTTACTAACTAGCTGAATAATTTTCAACCACTTCTACCTCTCCATCATACAAGTGTGCCTTGGGATCCATGGGCATATTAGCAGGTTTAGATCCCAACATGCCTGTTTCTTTAAGGACATCAATGGCATACTTCCTTTGGGACAAAACTATCCCATCTCTGCCGGTTGCTACTTTAATTCCTAGAAAATATCGTAGTTGGCCAAGATCTTTCATAATAAACTACTCTGCCAAAGACCTTTTGACTTCTGCAATCCTAGCTTTGTCATCTCCTGTAATAATCAAGTCATGAACATAAACTGGGAGAACCACCACACCTCTCACTGTCTTCCTCATAAACAATAAGTGATTTAAGGAGGATCTCTACAAGCCCATCTTCTCAACCACTTCTGACAACTTGCGGAACTATGCTCTTGGACTCTACTTGGACAACTTGTGGAACTATGCTCTTGGACTCTACTTGAGCCCATAAATAACCTTCTTCAACCTGCATACACTCCACCTGAACCTCGAATCCAGGAGGCTGGTGCATGTACACCTCTTCCTTAAGATCACTATACAAAAAAGCATTTTTAACATCAAGTTGATGGAGTCTCTAATTCCTATGAGCAACCACAGAAATAAGTATCCTGATGGTAGACAGATGAGCAACTGGAGATAAGGTATCAAAGAAATCCACCTAATATGTCTGGATAAATCCCTTTCCTACCAAGCACGCCTTGTGTATTGAAATAAACCCATCAGGGTTGCACTTCAAGGTAAAGACCCAATGACAACCAACAAGTGTAGCGCCCGAAGGAAGAGAAGTGAGCTCCCATGTCTGTTGATCCTGTAATGCAACCATCTCCTCCTCCATGACCTTTCGTCATTTTGGATGAAGCATGGCCTGCTGATATATAGCAAGTAACTCTATAGCTAACAAAGCCATAGTAAATAAGCCAAAAGATTTCCCCATCTTATCAATAGTTACTAACCCTACTGCTCTATAATGTACACAAGACTGTGATGCCTTCTAAATAGCTATCAGAAGGTCATGCTTAGGAGTATCATCACCTACACCTGCACAATCACCACTAACACGCACCTAATCAGATGGCTCAACACATTCCTGATCGGGAGAGGAAGGTAGGACTGAAGTAGGGGATGTGCTGCTTGATACACTGTGCCACCTATAAGTCATCAACTTCTGATAAACACGTCCAAATCTATTATTATTACTCAAATGCTCAATAGGTGCAGGAGATGTCTCTATATCAATAACGCCATCCATAGGCACAAGTGGAATAGGCATAGAAGCAAATTCAGCCTCAGGAGACAACTAACGAGCAATTAAAGAAAAATTGGGTACAACCTCATGAAACATCACATCTACACTAACATAATGCCTTTCTACCACTGGATCATAGCACCAATATCTCTTCTAAACTCTAGAATCAACCTCTCTAATGAGGAGTAGAAGCACCCGAGTCTATCACCCACTATCCAAGAACAATAGACGTCAAATGTGCATATACATCAAAATAATCAATCCTGCAAGCAGGAGTATCCCCATCGAACTGAAGAGAAAGAATCCTTCGTAGATAGTAACAGGCACTAAAGATCATAGTGGAAATAACCACAAAAAACAAGCAGGCAAGGGGAAGCGATCCCAAGCAGTAAGAACATCAATACACAAGACATTATCATCAAGATGTGGAAACCACCGCATGAAAGGCAATCATAGTCGATAGAAATCTTGCATGTATGAAAATGGTGTGCACATGCGACTACCCGTGCACTAGAGCATGTTGCACAGCACTAGGATACACATGACGAGACCCAAAGTCATGTGCCATGGCACAAACCACACTCGAGTTGGCACAGTAGGGCTGATGGTGCTACTAACCAACAACATTGCTAATGGCACTACTAATCGATGACATTGTTGGTGACGCTGCTAGTTGGTAGCTTCGACATTCAACAGTGGTGCCAATGCTACTGCCAATCAATGGTGTTACCGATGGTGTCGAGATCTCAAAGATTGATCCTCTAGATCAAGGAACAAAAAGAGAAAAGAAAAAAAATATATTCGATGGTATTTGGTGGAATATTGAAACACTCATCTAAGATCGTCACTCTGATACCATATGAAGAGGAATGAAATGTCATGATTTGAAAAGAAAACATACCTTCTCTTATATAGAGAAGTGGGATGGAGGGATTACAAGCAAGTCCACTAAGAACACTAAGAACATAATAACAAATGCAAAAACATATATAAGCTCCAATTGGAGAGACAATGCTACAAACAAATATACTCCATGGTAGCATTTTCAACGGTTCCATCTCCCCTCTATGTTAAAGGACGAAGCATCTTTACGATCAACATCTAGCTTTATTTTAAATAAATAATCAAATAATAAACAAAAGACTGGACATCATTTAGGCACAGAAAGAACAATTTGCATTACCATCTTTCGATTGACCACCAGCTTCTTTCCCCGATTGCTGACCCAATCTGTATTTCTGTTTTATAAGCATTTTTAGAGCAAAGATTCAGGGTTCCATTTTGAAGATGCAACTATACTCTGAATGACACAAAATCTACTATCGATGCTAATATAGATGGGGAAGTTCTTAATATAGATGTTACCTGAAGCTGTTAATTTCAAGTGAAAAGGAACTATAATAGATCTAGAATGATGACACAACCGTTGAAAGATACTATTATTTTCTGAACTTACCTGAAGATGACTCTTCAAATGAAAAAGTGTGAGCCCTTTAACACCCATTGTTCGAAGGATAGTTTTCGGAGTCGCTTCTACATGATAGAATGTGGTACAAATATGCATCAAGAAACTTGCGATGATCAAGCATTCACAAAAGTATTAGACATTTTTTACAGAAATGTACATGAAAGCATATGCTTCTCTAAAAGGAATCTTAATGTTATATATTTGTTTGAGAATAGTTTCAGATCTCAGAAGATGCAATAAAAAAATCAATCAATAGCTCTAAATATTAGACATTGAGTGTTATGTCATTTTGTATACATGGATAACAATGATATTCTTTCCACCCCACCTGACACTAGCACCGAAAACCCTAAATTATTAGACTTCTATGAAATTAATTCTCCATTCAGGTTTTGCTATTAGTACATGGAAGCTCGAGTAATTGCACCATGTCAACATTAGGACTGTCAGACAAGCTCCTCTTCCCTAGCATTGGAGGGACCACAGGAAACATACTTCTCACTTCACACACAACAGATCTGGAAGTGGAAATTATTTTAACAAGCATAAAATTGATAAGTTATAATATTAGTGAGAAATTCTTACGATCAAACTGCCAAGGAGAATATGCAGTGATTTTGCACCGTTCTTCCAGCTTGATTTTTCTTATTAGACCTTGCATTGCTCCTTTCTCTTATTAGAAAAAATCATTACCAAAGCTAAGCTATGAATTCTATGATACAATAAGTTTAACCAGTCTATGGCTTCACTGGAGACTGGCTAGCAAAGTATGAGTTACACAATTAGGTCTGCTCCTGTTACTCTACACCATGTGGAGAAGCACAATGGCCAAAATGGCCAAACTTTGCAGCCAAAGTAATCCTGCGTAAAACGGATGTTACAACCAGGAATCCAAGGCTTTCCATTCTTAGAGACTTTTTTTCCTTAAAACAAACATCAAGAGATAGCTACTTATAAAAGAGTTTGTGAGCCAAAGCTAACTATTGAGGATAAAGATGGGTCACGTGGCAGTGCCACATGGTAAGCAAAAATAGACCCTAAGGGACTGGCGGTTTGGTGGTCCAAAGGACTAAATTTGAGTCTTTGCTTGATTGTTAAATTTGCTATTTTTAGCAAATAGATTTTAGGAAACAATGTTTGTGTTAAGAATCATGCAAGGTGGAGCGTGGAGGCTCCTTTGGTGGAAGAAGAGAGGTGGAGTTTCTTAGAATAGGAAATATTATTATGACTCGAAGGAAAATATAGAGGAAGACTCTTTTTATATAGAGAGAGCATATCACAATATTTGGAAACAAAAGATCTTATCACTTTAGGAAAGATCTCATCACTAAATAAATCCCAAACATATTTCCTAAAACCCACATACTAAAAATAGCAAACTTAACAATTAAGCAAATGACTCAACTTGGTCTCTTGGACCACCAAACCGCAGGCACTATGGGCCCTCTACTGCCTGCCACGTGGTGCTACCACGTGGCTTTGATGGCTATCACATGACCCATCTTTATTCTCAACACCTCCCCTCAAGTCAAAGGCCGGGAGACCGACGACTTGGTCTTCTACTTGTAAGGTTAAACACCCCACCACTCTTCTTCTTCGAGAGTCGTGCTCTCGATCTTCTCTTCTTTGGAAACTTATATCTCAAAATTCACCATCATTCTCCAAGATAGTTTGAACCGAAAAAGATTTCGATTTTGGTTGAGGGCTGGGAAAGACTTCAGCCTAGTCAGAAAAGACTTCGACCTTAGGCGAGGTTGATGCGATTCGGTAATGCTACACTCCTTTCTCCACATCACAAAAAAGGCCTTGTGCATGGAAAGAGGCTTCTTTTCCTTCTTCTCACACGCGTGGAGAGAATAATGGCCTGGAGCGTTATAGCTCTGATACCATGTTGAGAATCGCGCAAGGTGGAGCGCAGAGACTCCCTTGGTGGAAGAAGAGAGGAGTGGAGTTTCTTAGAATAGAAAATATTATTATAACTTAAAGGGAAATACAAAGGAAAACTCACTTTATATAAAGAAAACATACTCCAACATTTGGAAACAAAAGATCTTATCACTTTATGAAAGATCTTATCACTAAATAAATTACAAACATTTTTCCTAAACCCACATACTAAAAATAGCAAACTTAACAATTAAACAAATGACTCAACTTGGTCCCTTGAACCACCAAATCACCGACCCTATGGGCCCTCTATTGCCTACCACGTGGCACTGTCACATGACTTGGATGGATGCCACATGCCCATCTTATTCCCAACACTCCCCCTCAAGTCGAAGGTTGGGAGACCGACGACTTAATCTTCTACTTGTAAGGCTAAACGCCCCACCACTCTTCTTCTTTGAAAGTCATGCTCTCGATCTTCTCCGCTTTGGAAACTTGTATCTCCGAATTCGCCATCATCCTCCAAGATAGTTTGAACCAGAAAAGACTTCAATTCTGGTTGAGGGCCAGGAAAGACATAGGCTTCTAAAGGTCAGGAACGACTTTGACCTTGGTCGAGATTGCTGCGGTTCGGTAGTGCTACACTCATTTCTCCACATCACAGAAAAAACCTTATGCATGGGAAGAGGCTTCTTTTCCTTCTTCCCCTTCTTACACGCATGGAAAGAATAATGACCTAAAGCGTTATGGTTATGATACCATGTTGAGAATCGCGCAAGGTGGAGCGTGAAGGCTCCCTTGGTGGAAGAAGAGAGAGGGAGTGGAGTTTCTTATAATAGAAAATATTATTATGACTCAAAGGGAAATACAAGGGAAGACTCTCTTTATATAGAGAGAATATATCTCAACATTTGAAAACAAAAGATCTTATCACTTTAGGAAAGATCTTATCACTAAATAAATCCCAAACATATTTCTTAAAACCCACATACTAAAAATAGCAAACTTAACAATTAAGTAAATGACACTACTTGATCCCTTGGACCACCAAACCACCGACCTTATGGGCCCTCTACTGCCTACCACGTGGCTTGGATGGCTACCACGTGGCACTTGCCACGTGACCCATCTTTATTCCCAACAGTTTGAAATTTATTTCTTTTTTTAGAGATAAAATCTTTCCTTAAGTGATAAGATCTTTTATTTTCAAATGATGGGATATGTTCTCTCTATATAAAGAGAGTCTTCCCTTGTATTTCTTCTTTGAGCAATAATAACATTTCCAACTCAAAGCTCCTCTCCTCTCTCTCTTTTTTATCTCAATAGCTAGCCACCACCTTGGCCAACTGTCAGCCACCACTGACCACCCAACCAGCCAACTGGGGCTCCTCCACACCTCCTGTCCACACGCGTGGATAGTCCACACGTGAACTATTTTCCCATGCCCAAATAGAGCCTCCACGCTCCACGTTCTATCAATCTTGACATAGTATCAGAGCAACCGGTCTAGGCTCCCTTGTGCGTGTGGGTACTTGACCACACATTGGTGGTCCTCGCATACAGGAAGCCCTCAACAAGATCCGATGCCTTACGCGGAGGACTAGAGAAAATGACGGAAGCATCAGCGGCAGTCAACAACGCCACGCTTGGACCAAGAGAGAGCAAGGTGGTTGTCTCCAAGACAACCATCAAGCTCTATGGGGATGGCAAGAATAAAAAGAAGCAAGAGAAGATCTATCAAGTTCTATCGCTTGTGATCTTCATACTCTTGACACCTTATATCCAATTTTTTACTCTTTCAAAAAAGGAGATTTTTCCAGAGAAAAGATATCAAGGAGAGGACACCACGGTCTACACAACGACTTTTGAGGTTGCCAAAAGAGGCAACGACTTTCTAGGTTGCAAAGAGGCTAATGGTTGATCCAAGCTCCTTTCCTAAAGATCCAGGCAAGATACAAAGACCACTACGTGGGGCTGCTAGCACCTCACGTGAGGATTCCCTAACTCGTGAAGACCTCGAGAAGCTATGGACTCTACTTCGAGAAAACAAGACGACGGCCACTATAGCGACGACTACTCAGGTTGCCACAAAAGCAATGACTTCAAATGTCACAAGAAGCTTCACCATCAACATGTCTAAGGAGAAGATCGAGAGCCTGGCTCTCGAAGAAGAAGAGCGATGGGATGTCTAACCTTATGAGTTGAAAATCAAGTCGTCGACCTCTAAGCCTTCGACTTGAGGGGGAGTATTGGGAATAAAGATGAGTCACGTGGCAGCCATCCAAGCCACGTTGCAATGCCACGTGGCAAGCAATAAAGAGCCCTAAGGGGCCGACGATTTGATGGTACAAGGAACCAAATTTGAGCCTTTGCTTAATTTTTAAGTTTGTTATTTTTAGCAAATAGGTTTTAGGAAACAATATTTGGAATTTATTTTCTTGTTTAAAAATAAGATCTTCCTTAAATGATAAGATCTTTTATTTCCAAATGATGAGATAGGTTCTCTCTATATAAAGAAAGGCTTCCATTGTATTGCTTCTTTGAGCAATAACAATATTTCCAACTCAATGCTCCTCTCCTCTCTCTCTCTCTTTCTTCTCTCAACCACCGGCCACCACCTTGGTCGACCATCAGCCACCACCGGCCCCCCAGCCAACCGATTAGGGTTCTTCCACGCCTCCTGTCCACATGCATGGATAGTCCACATGTGGACTATTTTCCCACGCCCAAGTAGAGCCTCCACACTCCACGTTCTATTAATCCTGACACTAACAATTTGTTCTCTGTTCAAATAGCGTATGGATGGATGATGCCTGTAAAAATGCTGGCAGTACATTTCTGGTTGCCAAATAAGAGGCTGGAAACTCTATGGTAATGCCAAGCACCTTTGACCAACACCAAAGAGAAAGAAAAAAAGAAAGCATTTTGCATGATATGAGTGCTCCAAGCATTAAGTCCTAAGTTTCATGGCAGTAATTCATCTGTAAAAGAAAAGAGATTGCAATGAAGTATGAGCAACAAGGGGAAAATATTATTAGATGTTTTATCATCTAAAATGACAAGGCAGAAACACTTTTAGCCATGTAACTAGCAGGAAATCGAAGATGTTTACAAGTGCCGGAGAGTCTCTTTTTGTAATCAGAAAATTGGAACCATTAAATTTGCAAATCCACAGAAGCTGATTGAACCCAGTGGAATGAAAAATTCAAGCATAAATAACTTGGCAATTTGACAAGCAAGGGGCTTCCGCTTTGATCTCACACACTTTTTAGCAAGATTTAATTACAATAGTTGCTGACAGTCATTACATTTTCTCAATATGGGAACATGTGGATTAGATATGAGTCTGTTCTACTACTTGATGTTGAACCTGCTATGAAATCTACATTGATTGACTGGGTACAGCATTTATTAACATTATGTTATCTGGTACTAGTAATCTGCAGAGATTAAACTCTGATATTATCAGGTACTACAGTGGGTTCATATCTAGCAATTTCTTATACAATTTCACCTAAAACTTTCCCAATGCTTAAAGTCAAACACTTACTGGATTAGAGGATATACATTCTAGATTTTTGGAGCTATAACATTGAGTTTTTACACGCTTTATATTATCCTTCCTTGAAACTGACACAGCAGGAAGACTGAGGTGAGAAGCAAGAGGTGAACCGGGGTGAATAGCTAGACAGATAGCACGCCAAGCCACAGAGGTGAACAGAATCAGGGTTGGGGAAGGCGAGAAGGGTGTAAGAATGTTAAGCAGAATGGAACAAGAATACTACCAGGATAATCATCAAAAACTCATCTACAAATCTCTACCTCACATTCAAGAAATGACCCTTCAAACATCCATCAGATGCGCTCCCATGCACCTTGAGACTCAAAAACAGGTAAATATGCAAGCAAATATCTCACTATGTTGCAAAATATATCTTGAAATGAGGACTATCCTAAATGACGAACATAAGCATTGTTAGAAAATAAATTAGGATCCAATTAGTTAGAAATTCGGTTGTCTTTCTTAGTTTAGTACGTGTTATTTTTAGTAACTTGATTATCATGTTTCCTAATTGTATCAAATCCTCTTTTTATATAAAAAGAGGTATGACTTGTGTTGGAACATGGAATAAAGAGTCATGTGGATTGTGGACACAGTCCACGTGGCAACATCTAAAAAGCCCAATAAGGCTGTCGGTCATGGGTTCTAGAACCCAAGTTAGAGTCTTTTTCTTAAGAGTCAAGCTTTCTATTTTTAGTAAATGTATTTTAGGAAAAATATTTGTGATTTGATTTAATTAGAGAGTCTTTCCTTATCAAATAAAATCTTTAGTTTACAAGAATAGGGATATATACTCTCTATAAAGGAAAGCATTCACTCTTTGTAATCTCTTAAGTAAATAATAATATTTCTTATTCTAAGAAACTCTACTCCCTCTCTCTTCTTCCACATCACCACCGCCGACCACCATCAACAAGATAGCTGGCCTCCTGCGCCAACCACGTAGGGCTGCTAGCCACCAAGGCTTATCCTGATTTGTGTGCACCTAGCCCCTACGTGGGACTATTTTCCCATGCCTAGGAGCCTGCACGATTCACGATTGCACAAATCTTGACATTGTATCAGAGCTTTCAGTCTAAGCTCCTATGCGTGTGGGATATTTGACTATACATTAGTGATATCCACATCCAAAAAATCCTCGACAAATCCGATGCCTTACTTGGAGAAGAAAGACTAGAGAAGATGGCAAAGTCAACAACAACAGTCAAAGATGCCATGCTTGGTCCAGGAGAAAGCAAGATGGTTGTCTCCAGGACAACCATCAGGCTTAATGGCACGTCCAACTATGTCTTGTAGGCTCACGCCTTCAAGATATTTGTTGGAGGTCAGGAGAAGCTTAACATTCTCTTTGAGGAGCCACCAAAGTTGAAGGATGACACGAAGACGAAGTTCAAGAAGGAGAATTATGTTGTCATAAGCTGGCTCATGAACTCAATGAACCCGTCCATCACCTCAAACATGCTCTACAAAAAGAACGCATATGAGATTTAGACAGTTCTTGAGAAAATGTACGCCCGAACCTCAAGCAATGCACATATCACTGATCTCTATACTCGCATTTGGATAGCCAGTCAAGGCGATCTCTCCTTGACAAAATATTATGAAAAGATAGATGAACTATTTGAGGAATTGAGGATCTACGAGCCACTATGTTTTCACAAGCAGAGGGAGACTCAGGCAGTTTCACAATCCGTCAAGTTTCTATCAGGGTTCCATCCCCATTATCAAACTGCTCGAAATCAAATCCTGACTTCTGACGGGAGGATGGATCTTGAAACCATCTTCTGTCGTCTTATCAAGATGGAGATCGTCGAGGATGAAGACTCGACGAAAAGCAAGAACTCCGCACTTGTTATCCCTAAAGCAAGTGTAGGGCATGGACGAGGACAAGGACAAGGACGAGGACGAGGATGTGGATCTTACCGCGTCTATCTAAAGTGCCAGCACTGTGGACGTAACAGCCATCCGCAAGACAAGTGCTGGGAGAAGTTCGGGAGACCATCATATGAGGCTACTAGCACCTCACAAGTGGACTCCCTAACTTATGAAGATCTCGAAAAGCTACGAGCTTTACTTCGAGAAAACAAGACGATGGCTACCATGGTGACGACTACTCAGGTTGCGACAGAGGCAACAACTTCGGAGGTCACGAAAGACTTCACAGTCAACATGTCAAATGAGAAGACCGCGAGCGTGGCTCTTGAAGAAGGGTGGTGAAGCATCTAGCCTCACAAGTTGAAGACCAAGTCATCAACTTCCCAACCTTCGACTTGAGGGAGAGTATTGGAATGTGCAATAAAGAGCCACGTAGATTGTCCACGTGGTAGTCAACAGGCCACATGGACAGTCCACATTGCAGCATCTGAGGAGGCCAATAGGGCAGTCAGTCATGGGTTCTAGAACCCAAGTTGAAGTCTTTTGCTTAAGAGTAAAGTTTTCTGTTTTTAGTAAATATGTTTTAGGAAAAGTATTTGTGATTTGATTTAATTAGAGAGATAAGATCCTTCCTTATAAGATAAGATCTTTGGTTTCCAAGTATAGGAATATGTACTCTCTATAAAAGAGTCTTTCCTCTTTGTAATATCTTAAGTCAATAATAATATTTCATATTCTAAAAAACTCTACTCCCTCTCTCTTCTTCAACATCACCACCACAGCCTGCCATCAATAAGGTAATCGGCCTCCTGCACCAACCACATAGGCCTGTCGACCACCAAGGCTTCTCCTCCTAATTTGCATGCACCTAGCCCCCACGTAGGACTATTTTCCCACACCTAAGAGCCTCTACACTCCACGTTTGCATAAATCTTGACAACTTGCTTATTTTAATAAGAAAAATCATTCCATCATTCTTGACATTGTATCAGAGCTACCGATCTCTAAGGGTTAGTTCTAAAAAGCGAGAAACCCTATAGAGGGGACAACCCTCTGACGATCCTGCTGGCCTCTAGGGAGCCACCAGAAAGGCCTTCTTCTCTCCCAAGGTGTGCATCTCCCCTTCAAAATCGCTCATCCGCTATGACATACCACCTTCTGCGTCCAATCATATCGCCACCACCTTCGGTGGCTTGCTACTCGCCACCGCCTACTGAATGTGTAAGAAAAGTAAAGAAGACATGATATTGCTCCGCGTTCTTAAGTGAATGGGCAATGCTCTAACACCCCCCCCCCCCCCCCCCCTGAGAAACCTAGCATGGACTAGCTCGTGTGGGGGCGTACAAAAAGAGGCACTCATGTCGCGATCTCTCTCGTCCCCAACACCTTGCACGGGACGTAGAAATCATTGCAGATGCAAAGATTTTTAGTAACTTAGTTATCATGTTTCCTTATCATACCAAACCCTCTCTCTATATAAAGAGAGGTATAACTTGCTTATTTTAATAAGAAAAATTCTTCCCTCATTCTTAACAAACATAAATAACATTTTTTTTTTAGAAAAACAAACCTAAATAACTTAATTTGACATTAAAAATATATATAAATTATGCCAACTTGTTGCATCACAAACCCTCTTTTCTTGATGGCTCAACCACATAAAACCCTTCTCCCCAGCCACCAGCCAACCAATCCTTTGTCTATTCCTTCTGGAGCCCTCCACACTAAAACATTGGTAATGCCCTATTCACATGCTCGAAGTCTAATAAATATACAAACATATGCTTATACCATCAGGCATGCCAATTTTTTTAAGGGAAAGCATGCCAAAAGTTTTATAATTGTTCTCAAAATATGTGAGAGTTTCCGATATGCAGCAGATGATATCTCATGATCCTTTGAGTCTACAAGGCTAACCATTTATTTGTCGAAGTAGAACTGAATCTATATTTTCCATGCACAAGAAAGGTATAGAGGTTCATAAAATCGTATACAAAAATCATGACTCAATTGTATACACCTAGCAAATTGATTACATCAACAATGCCAATTGCCCAGCAAAACAAACCCCATCCCCTATCATTAAGGAATATATCAGTGAGAAGGTGAGGAAACTGGAGTTTGTTACCATCAAGTTAGTCATGAGATAACAGGACCAAAGTCTTTAAGTATGTGAGGTGGATCAAGGTTGTCTTCCATATCAAGGCAAAGATAAGCCTCAATTTGAAAAACAAAGCATCTCAAATCACTAACAAAATAGAACTGCCTTTTTACGAGAAAAAAGATAATTCATCTCACGTTATTAATCCCTGATTCAAATTCAAAATCATGATAAATAAGTTCCAATTTTTCATTTGTAAAGTCAAAAATTGAGCAATGCACTGTGTAAGGAACTTCAAAACAAAAGCAAACCAGTAAATAAGGACTTACAAAGCATGCTGTACAAAGTTAGATGGTCAAACTATTAACCGCCGAGCAAAACCATACAATCATTTTTTAATCATAACCAATTAAGTTTGGACTAATTATTAGTCAATTATTATCCAAGACTATAAAATTGTATCCACAAAACAATCAAATGATTAAAGTTAGCAATTGAACATTGTACTTACATTGTGTTAAGTATACCAATTGTACTGTACCCAAAAGACACTATGAAATTGGTTTGATCAGGAAATTATGTCATTTTACAAGTTCCCTTTTTTTCCCCGGGGGGGGGGGGGGGGGGGGGGGGGTGGTTTTATCCGTGTGATGTCATTTTACGGCCATTAAAACTGACACTTACATCTCGGTCCCATTACCTGGAGGTGCACCTTACCACTTTGAGGCAATGTCCCAGTAGAAGAGACTAAGGCTCAGGGCTTCAAGGCGTGCATTATAGATACTCTAGGGAGGAAAGAGTTCCTTCGTTTCTATTTTACTAGTTTCACGAATCATCTTTGAAGAGCTTTATGTTAAACTCCATTTAACATGGATGTTAAAATAAGTAAATATAAATTCGAAGCATCAGGAGCTAAACAAGACCTTGATTTAAGTAGAAAAAATCATTCCTCGGAGAGGGGGAAAACCTTAAGAGAAGTGCCACATGATACTCTTGTATATGTAACGGATTCTTCGCAGGTACAATTAGCACTGCAAGACCATACATATAGCTCCCCACCCACTCCCTCTCACAACTCTCTCAACAAGTGACATACGACTAAACAGTGTGACAAATGTTCGGATTAGGTATCTGGTTATTCTGAATAGATTATATTTAGTTACACATATTGATGGATTTTCTCTGTCGCGATCTTCCATTGTCCTCATTTCTTCCATTTTTCCTGCCATCCATCAAACACACACATCCCTTCTCCTACCAGAAATACAAAGTCTATTACCATCGTCATTTCAGCGACGACTCCACCGAGGGACATATTCAACCTCACTGACAAACATACCCACATACTACCCCTCCAACCATCCCCACGGTAATAGTTGCTGCTGCCAGAAACGGGATGGATCTATCTATCCATGTGCATTTCTCAGATCCACTCTAAACTGCCATTGCAGCTTCCATTGTGGTTGTTGTTGCAAATTAAACCCTAGGGGGCAACATAGAAAGATCTCACTCAAACAGCGTCATCACCTAGCAGATACAAACAAACCCAACGACAGACGTCTCCGGTCCAATCCATCCTTCTCTTCTTTAGCGAGAAAGAAGGTAACTAATTAGTAAGAAACCCCAAATCTGGACCAAGATCTCACATTGCCGAACCGAACCCCAACCTGATTAGTGATTACAACCCCGCCACAAATCCTCAAGATTCACAACCGGAGAAGAAGAAGAAGCAGCAGCAGCAGTAGTGAGTAGTAGTAGCAGTAGTAGTAGTAGTGGTAGTAGTATACTTTCGGGGCCTCCGAGCTGGGCGACGGCATCGACGAACCTCTCATGGAGATCGGCCGTCCACCGGAGCCTCGGCTTTGGATCTGCTGTGAGGACCACGCTGGGCCCCCCATGGATCTCCTCTTGTGACGAGAGCTCCCCCCTCGTGATCAACCCTGAGAACATGATGATCCCCCCTAGCCTCCTCCCTTTCTCTTTATATTATTTGTTCTTCTTCGCTGTCCAGACCCACTCCCCACACACAAACAGAGCAATAAATGAGCGGAGAGGAGTTGAAAGCAGTGAGTGTGTGTGTGTGTGTGAGAGAGAGAGAGAGAGAGAGGTCTTGATAAAAAGGGAGGAGTGGGGATTTGGGGAACCCAAAAGGCAGCAGCTCTCTCTCTCTCTGGCAGAGATTTGCAAATTAGGGAGAGGGCAGAGGAGGAAAGCGACCCTCTCCCTCTCCCTCTCCCTCTCCCTCTACCCCTCCCCGCCCATGTGCTTTCCGCCTTGTGTGTGCGAGAGAGAGGAGAGATGTAGACGGATGTAAACGTGTGCTCTTATTTGGTATGGAATGCAATTGCGACCCAACTCCGATTCGTGCGGTGACGATATGAGATTAGATCAAGTCAAGGTTCTGTTTGTGGCCTTCGCTTGTTTCCTTCTTGTATTATTACTCTTACTACTTTAAAAGGACCTTTGGCTCCTTGTGAGTCGTGGTGGTGGACCGTGTGGGCTCCATGAATCATTATTGATGGGCAATTAGGACGTGGGGAACCAAAGGAGAGAGAACGTGGTGGATGCTATTGGTGGTTTATTTGGCTCGCGAGGAAAGGTGAAATCTTGTTTTCATCCGGTTTATATCAAATGGATGTTCTCTTCTGAGATGTTAAACATTAGTTTCCAATAGTATTGGGCGAAAAACCTTAAATCTCTTTGCCCTAGCAATAGTGCTCTTCGTTGGGGGCCTAGCTGGCATATTTAAGCCAGTTGGGGAACCCCCCTCCACCCTCCTCCTCCATTTTCACCTCTCATCTCCTTTCCAATTTGATCGATATACTTATTTGATCCATCCGATCTCAAATTCTCACGGAGGAGGTCTGCTATTTCTTGGACGTTCCACTCGTCGTGGTGCTGCTGCGATGGACAATGTTGCTTCGATGGGAGGCATAACTGCGATGTCAAGCTTCAAATGGTGGTGCTACGTCAAGTGGTAGCACTATATTTGATGCATAGCTGCTTCAGACGAGTAGCATCGGGCAAAGGTGCTGCATTGGTGGGTGGTGCTACGTTGAGCATTGATGCTGCATAGGGTATCGCTACGCAGTGCAATGTTGCTGTTGTGGTGCTGCTGCATCCGAGCTTGTGAGGTGGATTCTCGGTGGAGGCTTTCTTAAGATGGGTCTTTTTTGTGGCTTAATCGTTTTGGGAGTGGTTCGTAAGATTTCTTCCATGACCGTTGTATTCATCTCTCCTCGATTCATCCTCTCTCTTTCGTTGGATGTTTCAAGTTCCACTTCCCACAGCTGCGGTCGACCTTTTAGTTGAGAGCTACAAGTGATACAAAGCTTCTTCGATCGAGAAATTGCATATTATGTCGTGAGTTCTAACATCTGTCGATTTTCTTGTCTGCGCAGATCGTGAAGATCACCGGGTTTGTACTTGGCAATGCTGTCGATATCTACAAGCATGGAGTTATCACTCTTTCCATGCTTGGAGGAGCGCAGCATGATCTCATTTCAAGGATACTTTCTTTTCATATTTCTTGTATTTTCTATTTCCTTGTCATTGTATTTGATTGTGATTTTGTGAGCTCCTCCGTTATGCAGAGAGCAGCCTCCCCCTCCTAGCGAGGGCATCTGATCTTTCTTCCCTCTTTCCCCTTAATTGGGGTTGTGTCCCGTATTCGATTTCTTTAAATGCTTCCTTTTCAAAAAAAAGATTCTCTTCTTTATATTTATGTCTACTTTTATTAAGAAAGATGTGGAGTCTCTTGTATTTTTATTTATGTTGGAGATTGTACGTAGGTGTTGTCATGTAAGTTATAAATTTACGTGCATAGGTTCCATTTATAATTGGATAAAATACTATAAGGATATATCGGTGAAATAAAGAGATGGTTAAGTAGAAGATTAAAATGGTATAATAATATGATATTAGTAGGTATTTATTTAATAATATAATTGAGAGTAGAAAATATTAGTAGGTATTTTTTTAATATTAAAAATAAGAGTGGATGATGTAGTATGTATTTTTAAATAGTAAAAGTGAGAGTAAATGTTAGTATGATTTGATTGAAATATTTGAAAATAATTACGTAAGAGTTTAGGTTGAGATGATGGGAAGAACTTAAACAAAAATCATGAATTGAGAAAAACTCCTTTTAACTCAATTGCCAAACAAACCTTTTTTAATCCATTTCCTTAATATTGCTTTCACATGAGTGTGCTCTGAATTTTATTTATCTTAAGGTTGTTTAAATGTGAGATATAATACTATAAAGATCGAAGAAGGATATTTATTTAGGTGATGATATAAGTGGAAAGTTATGTGATTGGATAAAATGATTGTTATATTGGTGGAATATTAATAGATATTTATTTAATATTAAAAATAAAAATAAAAAATATATTAAAGATATTTATTTAATAATAAAAAAAAATGAAAATTTTTGTAATTCGATACATAAACTTTCCCAAAAATTTTAACAAAAACCTGGAGATAACACCACCACCAAAAACGTGTCCGTAATACTTTATTTCAAATCCACTGGTTATCCAACTACCTGACTCTTATAAATAACAAAATGAAAAGACTATCGGTTAATTGGAAACTCGGACCTCTTCCCAAGCACCAAAGCCCATGGGGTAACTTTCTATTTCCGTGAAAAGGGCGCAAACTGGTGGATACAATTTGGGATCAGATCATACCAAGGGCCCATAACAAGCTAAAAGTTGATTTCACTAACCTTATCGAGCTAAACCCAATTTAACTTGACGAGCGCTCAAGCTTAATAAGAATACATGTGTGAGTTTATAGAAACGTTTTGTCTACTTAAAAGTAACACCTAGTATTTTCATAGAAACTTGTATAAATTATCTGATGGGTTCTTAAAACTTGAGCATCTCACAATGACAGCACCTTACTGAGACGCTAAAGATTCATTATTCTTAGCATTTCTAATTAATGCCATGAGTTGCTAAAGCTATCACGAACAAAAGAGTACACAAGCGTATGAAAGGAAATTTACCGAGCATCCGACGTTTGCATAGCCGTAGTAAAACTTATTTACTGCCCATCTTCCTAACCATCCAACCATCTTCTCGGGCCATCCAACTGATCCCCTTATTTTTAATATATATAAACAGCTGTCAAGATGGTACCATTCACTTTAATTTAGACATTATTCTTTTATTTTTTCTTCCCATGGCTGCGTCTGCCATATGAGTTTTTTCCTTTTTATAATTTTCTGATCTCTCTCCGCTGCCGTTCTAAGTCTCAATTCTTTTACATTTATTTTTTTTGTTCTTTTATTTTTTTTATATATTATTTAGTATATACGTCTATTTTGAAATTTATCTACATTATCAACCTTTTTATCTTATGTTATTTCATTAGAGATCAATATTGAGTATATTTCTATAAAAATATGAAATAATACATGTATAAAAATAGATAATATAAACAATGTAAGATACTGATTGAGAATGAAAGTACATAAGGCAATATATTTTGCAACGTACACTGTGTATTCGATTTCCAATCTATCGTTTTAATTTTTCACTAGTTGAAAACCAAAATATACCGAGTAATGTATTTTATAACACGCGATGTGATGGTAATGTATCAGTTAAAAATTATATTAGATTTTTATGCGATTGACCTTTACACTTATATTATAAATTACAGGCTAAAAACTAGTTGTAATAATAGGAGAACACTGAAATGGTAACCCATTTAAGATTTTAAATAAAAAAAGATAATAATATTGATCCTCATTTTCTAAAGGGTAATGAATACATATTTTATATATCTCATAACATATCCAACCCTAAGTGGAATTTTAATAGGATTTGATGTGTAACCTCTCTCCCTTACCCCCCTCTCCCGTGGAATCCATCAATTTTGAAAATTTGCTTATAAACGAAGCATCCCACCCTCCATTCACCCACATCCACTACTACCCCCAACAACAACTCATTGCCAATCGACACCAAGCTCTAGCGAGCTCCTCCTCCTCTGCCACAAGCTCCATGGCTCCAACCTCCTTCGACAAGCTCCTCCTCCTCCAACCCTAAGCTCCATCAACACTGAAGCTTCTCCTCCTTTAGCCCCGAGCTCCTCCTCCTCCGACCCCAACCTTCGCCAACCTCAACCTCCTCCAACTCCAAGGTCTTCCATCCGAGCTCCTCGAAGTTTCTCCTCCTCAAACCTTGAGTTTTGCAGGGCTCCTTCTCCTCTGACCCCAAGCTCTATAGTCTCGACCTCCTCCTCCTTCGACCAACCCCAAGGTCCTTTGGCAAGCTCCTCCTCCTCCTCCCACCAACCTTAATCTATCAGCTTTCACTCAAAAAATAATACGAGAAAGATTCCATTGTTGTAACTCAAATTGTGTGGTGAAAGCCCAAGATCAAACAATGAAGCACAAATAAAACACAAGTAAAATATTTTTTTCAATCAAAATATTATGTTCTACAAAAACCACGCAATAAAATAGCAAAGAACAAAATAGTCGTCTCCACAATAAAGCATGAACCTAATAAAACTCACTAATTTTTTCTATTAAAGTTTAGAAATAATGGACAATATTTCTTTTTTTTTTTAATCAAATATCAATCTCTTACTCAAATCAACTCATTTACCATGTAAACCAAGAGTGGAAGAGAAAGATATGAGGGTATTCATGCAATTGGGACAAGATTAAACTAATTGGAAAATAAATGAATAGTGGATGGCAACAAAAAAAGAGAAGAAAAACTAATGTCCCATTTGCTGTTGAGAAATAAGGGAGGAGGTTCCCCACTTCGTGTGCGGGCGAAAAGGTGACTAGAGGTGAAGGTACGAGTGGCGTTGGGTCAAGCGACATGTGGCAAACTTGTCGGTGGTTATGGCATGACTGGAGGTGGCCGAACAGTAAGGAGGATGACAGCGACAGTGGGGCTCGACAACGGCGAGGGAGCCGTCTAGAGGTTGCTTGGTCGGTGTGGGTGTGTTGGCAACGTGTGGTGAGCTCGATGGTTGTCGGAGTTGGCGAGATGGTGGCCAGAGTTGACGTGGGAGGGGTAGTGGCGATGATTTCTTCATGAAGGTGGCAAAGGGGGAAACCGAAGGAGGAGGAGGAGGAGGAGGAAAAGGAAAAAAAAAAAGAGGTGTGGGTGTGGTGTTGGTTGATGATGGTGGTGGTGACGTTGGGTTACGAAGAGAAAGATGAAGAAGGAAAAGAGATGAGTGTCGTGATGTGGAGGTGTTGTGGTACGAGGTGGTGGTGTGTTCTCAAGAAGGAAGAGGTTTGAAGGTGGTGGTGGTTGTAAGGCTCCCAGTTGGCACGACAATCTGTCACCCTACTTGCCCATGGTGATTAGAGTCAACGCACACAGTATGGGGCCTGTGGTGATGGGGGTGGATGCAGTAAGGTGGTTGATGCGGGAAACACGTGTTTTATTAAATATGTGAAATAGTGTCGTACGCGTAAATATGCAATCAACTATTAAATTTGTAAACCTAGATAGTGGAGTATCTAGGGTCATCCATGGAGGCCAATTTGTTAGTCACAAAAGTTGATTCTCTCTCTCGCCTCTCAAATCCATACTTTGTATTTTTGTACTTTCATTTTGTTGTTTTTAGGGTTGTCAAAATAATGGGCACTTGAAAAAGTGAATATAAGTATGCTAAAACTACTCCTATCAACTACTCCTACGTGATAAGAATGTCCTCTCTTCTAAGCTCACCCTAGGCAAGTGCACCTAGGGTAATTAGAAGAGAGTTGTGATGCACTACAAAGATAACAAGAAAGCACACTAACTAGAAAGCAACAAATTGGAAGGTAATAGAAGTGCTTTGTATTACTAGCAAATGGAGTATATGTAGAAGAATGCTTCTTACAAAAATAGTAAAACTAACTAATACAATAGATAAAGTAAAAGATAAAGGAAAGAGAAAGTAATCCTCCAATTGAAGCTTAGAATAATCTTCGCTCCAAGCTCAGTAGCTCTTGGCCTTGAAGAAGATGTTTCCTTGCTCCTTCCTTCAATTGGTTCTACTCCAAAGTGCTCTACCAAGGGTGGATGTCTACCCTAGATTACTCCTAAATTTTTTGTTGTCCTCCTTGGCATGGCACAAGGGAGACGAAGAGAGAGAAAGAAGGCACTAAGGGGGTAGGTAGGTTGCCCCCTTGATGGGAACACCATCATGAGCCATAACTAGCTCAATTGAGTCTTATAAAGTCAATAGAAGCTCCTACATATCAGTCAGAAGGTCTCTTAAGCTGGATGAGTTGTTTTGAGAAGAAAAGATGAAAACAGCGTTATTTCTGCAATTTTACCATATTATCACAAATATAGAATTACCACGGGGTATGCCAAGGGTTTATTAAAGGTCCTTTAGTCATTAATGCCTAATAAGTTGATCCATGCAGACAGAAACGGGTTTTCACGCATTTCAAGAATTAATGGACATTTGAAACCTTAAAAACTGACCTGCTTCATTAATTGAGGTTATGGTCAGGATAAAATTCATCTAAAGCCTCTAAAAATTATAGAAAAATATTATCTAGGGTTTGGCATTCTTAATTTGATCATCTGAACCCATTTTGACTTGAAACAGTCTCAGACAAACTATTACCTTAATTTAGGTTTTTACATAAATTACCCAGCCAAATTAGGTCAAAACCAAAATCCAACTTTACCATTGGATTCCTTAGGTCCAAATTAGGTTTGTATTAAAATTTGGGCACAATCAGAGATTATCTTGACCTAGTTTGCAATTAGGTTCAGTTTGACTCTTTCTCTCTCACACAACCCCTCAACTTTTGAAATTTCTTGCAAATACCCCCTATCTTTGTCGTCACTCTTTGCAAAGAGGTCCCTTTTCCATTATCGTGGAGAATCCTACTTCGGCGAGCTTCTTTTAGCAAGAACTCAGTGATTACTTGACGAATCCCTCTCAAAATTGAAAGGGAAATTCGTCAGGTAATCTCCTTTCTATTGAACCATGTCCAAGTCTCCAATTCTTTCCCAATCTCTCATGCGAACACATGAGAGATGTGGGTGTCCTACTCCGACAAACTTACCAAGCTTGAAAGCTTGGTTTCCAAGCTTCAAACCTCCATCTAAGGCTTATATAAAGACCCATGTTGTACGTCGATCTCCTTATGCTCATTTTTTGTCAGAATCCCTCTATTTCCTCCCTCCTCTCCGACCGAAAGCTCCACAACGCCGGCGAACTTCTCCAACCACTCTCGCCGTCTACTCGCAATACCAGCAGCGGATTCTTCCTCCTCTCCCGCTTCCGCGTCGCAGCATACCAGCGGGTGCCCCAATTCTCTTCGTTGTCGCTGCTTCTATCAAACTGGAGCTCCCTTTGTCTTCAGTGCCAGCCACACCAGACCTAGCATCGCTTCTCCTCCCCGTCATCCACTACCTACTCAGATCACTTCTCTCTCTCCCTACTTCTCTTTCCCACACTTACGACACGCACGACCATTGTTTCCCCCTCAACGCTGTCATCTTCCTTCGCTCTGGCGATGCTCCGATGAAGCCTTCTGATGACTCTACAATGTTCAGTGTTAATATTACCTATTAGAGTCAATTTCGGGGATACTTGTGCGATAATGTTAAATTATAATGGGCTTGGGAGCATTGAATGCATATTGCATGATCTTTACATTTTAATCGCTTAAAATGAATGTTTAACGACCATGTGCAAAAGTTCATTTTGAAATAGGTCTCAGATGATCGATCGGATCGTATGGATGGATCCGGATCGACGAACGGAGTCCAACGGACCCGAAATCACTTCGATCCGACCTCCATAGCTCCCACAACAAGCTTGAGAAAGATCAAAAGCAAGGGGGCAATGCGACATCCTTATGGGCCTCGAATGAAAAATCTGACCGTATGGATGGATCCGGAGTGACGATCACAGTTCGGCAGTGTATGAATCATTTCGATCTGAGCACCGTGGCACCCTCTACAATAAAAAGAAGATGGACAACCCAGATGGCACCATGTGGTGCCATCTAGGCCACCCAACACTGGCTAGCACCCACTCTTCATCAAGGCATCAACCACTCTCAGTCGTTGGATCTTGATCCAATGGCTGAGAGATCGTCTCCACCGCACACCCATAAGTCTTCTTTGTGACAAAAGAGAGGCCTTGGCTCATTGGTTGTGAAGGCCCCTCTCAAAGAGAGCGCACAAGTTTGAAACCCGTTGCCCCCTCAATTGGGTGCTTAAGGTAGCGTAGCAGCAAAGCAACGTGAGTGGAGCAGCATGCGTGGGCGTGCGCGCGCTTGCGCAGCAACGCGTGAGGCGAGCAGCGGCAGCGGCAGCGTGGACCAGCATGCACCAGCGCATGCGCGCGCGATAAGAAGCGCGAGGAGTGTGGAGCAGCTTCAGCATTGAAGGCGCAAGGGCAAGGGCGATGCATGCGGCGGATCTTCAGTGACGCTTGCAGCTGTCACTGTTGACTCGAGGACGATTTTTGGCCCTCTCCCTTGATGTAAACACATTTACACTACTTAAAATGTCTATTTATGCATGTTCTTAAGCATAGGATTGCATTTCATGATATAAATATTGCATTACATGCATCATCTTGCATTTAGAGTAGTTTGAATAAAATGGAGGTTAATTGTCTCCTTTTATGTGCTTGGACAGGGTAAATATTTTATCGGGGCCTCGGATCAAAGATCCAACCGTATGGATATGATCAGGGCGACGATTGGAGTTCAACGACTCCAAGATCGCCCTAATCAGGCATCCGTAGCATCAGATAGAGACCGGGGAACCCTAGAAGATCAAGGGCCAGGATGGTGTAAATCCGCACTTCAGATGGAAAATCCGACCACACGGATGAATTCGGATCGACGATCGCAGCCAAACGACACAAAAATCGAGTCAATCCGACATCCGTGGCACCATCTACAACTTCCAGAAGATGGACGGCCAAGATGGCGCCACGTGGCGCCATCCCAGCCGCCCAATCGGCCGCAGGAGTCCTGTGAAGACCGCGCACCGTCTCCTCTCCGCCGTTGGATCTCGATCCAACGGCTGCGGTCGCTCGCGTTTAAAAACGTCCGCGCGACCATTTCGCCCGCGTAGCGCAGCGGCGACGCAGCTGCGGGCGAAGCGGAGGTCGCGGGTTCGAGTCGCGGTGAGGGGGTTGAAGGCGCGGGCGAGCGGGCGCGCACGAGCGTCGGATGAAGATCCAACGGCCGCGCGCGCCCGATAGCGCCGACGCGCAATTGGACGCTCTGGTGAGCGCGCGATCGCACGCGGGCGGGCGCGCTACGCAGCGGGCGCGGACGCGATCTGAGCCGTCCGATCTTGCGATCGGACGGCTGAGACGACGCGGACGTGCGTATGCGTTACGCGCGCAGGCCAGCCGAGCGGGCGCGCGTGGGCGCGGCGGCGACGGTGACGGCGGGGCTTTAGCGACGGTTTTATCCGTCACTAAAGACCCCTTATTTATTATTTTGAAGATGTAATGTCCATTTTGCCCCCACTCCTTGCAACTATAAAAGGAGACCCCCTCCATACGAAATTTTCATCCCTTCCTTCTCCTCTCTACCTCTCCAAAGCTCAAGAGAAGCTTGTCCCACACCCGGGATGCTTCTCGCGAGATAAAGTCCAAATTTTCGTCCCCCTTCGGAAGTGGATCCCGCGACGACGACGGCGTGCTGCTTCGTTCCCGTTCTTCTGCTTCGTCCTCCTTCGTCCTGCTTCGTTCTCCTTCGTCCAGGCGTCGTCCCGTCCGGCTCGTCCTCCAAGCAACCGTCGAGGAGGATTTCTCTCTCCCTATTCTTTTTACTGCTTTGTAGTATAGATTTACTGCTTTCTAGAGTAGTCTATTCGTCCTCCGAGCGATCGTCGAGGAGGACATTTCTCCCTCCATTCTTTTAATGCTTTCTAGAGTAATTATTTTATGTTTTCTAGTTGTAACGAAAGAACTCTTTTATGATAAATTCCTTGTCTATTTTATATCTCATTTTGATTTTCATGTATAGTATTCTTTCTCTCTCTCTTACTCCCTCTGTCTCTTTTATTTGTTGTAGATACTTAGATAGTTTAAATTGAATTTCTTTGTGACAAAATAAAAAGAAACGCGAAGTTTTTAAATCAAACGTTCGCCTCCCTGTGTTCGACCCGGAATTTTGATTTCGGTATAAATTTTATTTGTTGAACACGAATCCTTCGCTTTCGAACTACAACGACGGGTTTTCCAAAACCAAACACGTTAGCGTAGATTCTCGTTCAACATTTTGGCGCCGTTGCCGGGGAGGCAACGCTCTTTGATTTCTCTTCGCGTTTTGTAACTTACAAATCATTTACCTCACTTTTCTCCTTTCTTATTGTAATTGCAGGTACTCTTTCGAGACAGGCAAAAGCGGTAGATCGGAGTAAAGTGTTGTGAAAGGTTTTGTAAGTTATCCCCCACCTCCCACTCATTAGATTTCATTTCATCACATAATAATTCAAACATCAATCAACCTAGGTGTTCTTATAAACTCTAAGGTTAGATTGTTTGTTGTTTGACATCCATACTCACTCCAACCCCCACATTAAAAAAAAATAATAAAAAAAATCTCACAGAGGTACACAACCTCATCTGATTTTCTAACTCAACTGGTAAACCAATCTTAGGAGCCGGTACACACATCCAAACACATAATCGAGTAGAAATCAGATTGGGTAATCATTTGTGTGCCTAATTAGGTGGTGCATCAGGCCAGTTGTTTGAGTTGTTTGGGCCGCACCACTTCAAATAAAATCAACTCATCAAGTAGCTGCCAATTAGGTTCAACTCTTAGGGATCTACCAGGCACTCCACATTCTTTTTAAACTTTAAAGGAAAATATCTTCACCTGTGCTTGCAAAACCTGGTGTGCCAATGAAACTTGATTGAAAACACCTAAAGTTGAATCCTAAAAGCTACTAAGCAAGATTTGAACCTTAAAATTCATCACATCAAAAATAATCTTGCTTGAAAACCACTGGTTGTGCACGCACACACAAAGCAATCAATCATTAAGGGCACAACCCATTTAAAGGGCCCATCACATTCCAAAGCACATTCAAACCTAGCCCTAAATAAAACAGAGTAGACGTTGGCCTTAAGGATTGGACTCGCTCTTCAGAACTCAGAACGAGATTATTTTCGATTAGTCTGTTTCTACTGTTCAATCTGATGTCTAGCTAGGGGAGCAGAGTCAAACGATCGCGGCTGGGGGGTACACTAGGAACCGGAGGCGCAAGCCGAAGGAAGAACCTTCTCCCCAGTCCCTCCTTCTAACTGGTTGGATTGAACAGACAGAAGTAGATCAAATCGTTCCTTTATCTCAAGATGGGTTTTGAGAGTCTGTAGGTCTGTAGGCTAACCCATTTAAGGACAGGTTTGATTGTTTGTATTGCAGGGCACCTTTCTTCCTCCCGTGTCTCATGAATCCTTCCACATATTTCACGCATTCCCGCTCTTTCCCTCCTGTTGTAAATTATCCTCAACATGACGATTATCCCAACTCGTATTGTAATCGACCATCAGTTAGTTGGGATAATTCGGATTGGGGATACAATTCCGGACCCCCGTGTTTAGGGTCTAACCCTGAACACTTTGATTCTCAATTCTATCCTTCTCAGAGTTGCATCGATTATAGATCGTCCTCCTTTCATGAACAACCTAATGCGATCTACAATCAAGAAGGATACACTGATCCTTACCCATCCTCTGATTTCACTGCCTTTAGGTCATCTCCATCTTTTGAACAATCTGAAATGACCTATTATCAGGATGGGTATAACGAATCTCAATTCGTTAATTCCTCTACATTGATGTCAAACCCGCCCAACCCTGAACCAACTCATTTGGTTCAGGTTAATCAGGTTCAAGATAAGGTTCTGGCTAACTTGAGGAATATCATTCAATCTTTAGAAGTTCAGCCAATACCTTGCATTGAGAGATTGGAGCCCCTGATTGAAATGATTGATGATTTAAACAAGTCTTTGTTGGATTGGCTCCAGGATGTTAAGGATAAGAACCCGGGTGAGTTTCTACTTGGGAAATTAGCGAAATTGAGGATGAGATTCGTGGTTGCTTTGATTCAATCTTGGAATAATTCCCAGGATGAACTCTCTTCAGGAAAGCCAATGACAGAACCCGCTCAGGCACCTGTTGGGGGGACACGTGTTACGAAGCTGACCAGATTGAATTAAAGCAACCAATTAAGGATGATCTGATTTCTTCACCTGAGATCCCTGAGCTGGGTTACGAGAAAACATATGTCTCCTGGGAACACAAAGTGACAACTGATTTTGGGACATACATTGATACGGATCCTGATTTCTTTGATGGTGAAGATTCAAGTTGCGAAGTCTCACACGAGTTTTCAAATCACGATTTTTGTGAGACGATTGGGCCTGAGGAATCTGATAGATCATTTGATAGCCCAATAACTAAGGAAACTGATCTTATTAGGGCACACGATACAGATCCAGAATCGCATTTTCTGGAGGAATCAATTCAGTGCCCTGATTATCAGTTACACCCTGTTGAGCTTATTGATGATTTTAATTCTGAGATAATTAGACCCAAGTCAATTTTGATTCTGCCACATCATTTACACTTGGAGATTCCAGACGGGGTGATGAATATACAAGATGTCATGGAATTTGATACACTTAATGAGGAGGATAGGAGCGGGGAAGTTCTAATTTGGGAAGTTAATTTTGGAGGAAATGGAAGATTGAGTCGAAGGGTTCCTTTTAAGCTGAAACCATCAAATCAGAACCCTTACGACATTTGTTTCGAGGATGTCAAACTCAAGCACACATTTAACGATTATCCTTTTGAGCTTCAATTCTCTGTAACCCGACATTTTGGCCTTGGGTTGCATCCTCACAAATCGCAGGCCCGACCCCGCTTGCATTTTGATTTTAGGTTTTGGGTAATTTTTATCCAGAACCTAAGATATTCTCGATTATGGGGTGTGGGTCTGCACCACAATCTGGTCCACATCTGTGGACCTCTACTGACAGGTCAGAGGATTCTTCTGTTTATTCTAATTCTGACCTGTACATGTGAATTCTTCATTTCTTTTCTTTGTATAGTGTGCCTAGCTGAAGGCACTAAACTCAGCACATATACAGTTCTTTTTCATTTTCATCTCGGAGCGGACCCGATATCCACGCAATTCAGGTGCTTTCTACGCTTTTCCACTCTATTTTATGTCTTTTTAATACAATGAGGACATTGCATTAGATAGGCATGGGGGGATGGATATTTATCTTTGAATTCATTCGTCAGCTCCGTAGATTTGTTTTGTTTTTTTTTTAAAAAAAAAAAATCAAAATTAGGAAAGAAAATTTGGGTTTAAGAAAATTTTCGATCTTAAGAAATACTATATTATGTTCTGAACACAAAGACCCTTCAGGTCTTTGGACTTAATCAGCCCGTATATCCACTAAAATGTGGATTTGTTTTTCGAGTTCTCGCCAACCTGAATTTTATTATAATTGGAATAAATAAGTTTTGGTGATAAGTACACGACTTGTCAACCCGCCCTCTGATTTAAGGGAATTTTGAGTTTTAAGCATCTACACACTTTCTTTGCACTGACTCGTTGTTTGGCGATTTTAACGGAAATTGGGTAGCTAATGAACCTTCTAGGGTGATATGACTGGTAAGTTATCGTGGGTAACAGCCCATAGGTAGGTTGTCCAGAGCCCAGTCGCTGGACCTTTCTCTTTTTGCTGCCTTTAGGTAAATCTTAGACCAGGGAAGCCACCTACTTAAAAAAAAAAAAAAAAAAAATCAAAAAGGAGAAAAGAACAAAAAGAAATAAGCCACACTTCGCCACACGAGTATGGCTGGCAAGTTGTCGGTGGTAACAGCTCATCGACCGGTTGTCCAGAACCCAGCTCAGAAAATGCACTAAAAATTCCCAAAACACTTAGGAAGAAGCGGAGAAGTAGAATAAACCGGGGAGATATACACTGGATTCACCCTTGTGTTGACCCCGTTAAAAAAATAAAAGTAGGGAGAAAGCTACCGGTTGTAAAGATACACCTTTAGGCAGAATTCTTTTTGAGGTCACCTAGAGGCGTAGAAATCCGAATTCCGTTTTAATTGCCGGTCAACGAGTCTATCACAATCACAATAAGATGCTTAAAACTTAGGGTTCTCATCAAATCTTGGGTGAGTTGAATGGCCGTAGAAAGCCACTCTTAAACCCTAAAATTTGAAAAAAAAAAAAAAAAAGTAAAAACAGAAAAAGAAAATTTTCTTTGAATAAGGCGAGGCTTGAGGCGGTCTGCATTTTGGCTGATACCCGGGCACTGTTGTGTCTTTGAAAGTTCAGTTCTTAAGTAGACAATTTCTTAATGATTGAAAATAACTCAGGTCCAAATAATCTAACCTAATTCTTTTATAAATAGCATATAGTTTTTGCTAGGGACTAGCAAAAGATAGGCATGGGGGTATGATGTAAACACATTTACACTACTTAAAATATCTATTTATGCATGTTCTTAAGCATAGGATTGCATTTCATGATATAAATATTGCATTACATGCATCATCTTGCATTTAGAGTAGTTTGAATAAAATGGAGGTTAATTGTCTCCTTTTATGTGCTTGGACAGGGCAAATATTTTATCGGGGCCTCGGATCAAAGATCCAACCGTATGGATATGATCAGGGCGACGATTGGAGTTCAACGACTCCAAGATCGCCCTAATCAGGCATCCGTAGCATCAGATAGAGACCGGGGAACCCTAGAAGATCAAGGGCCAGGATGGTGTAAATCCGCACTTCAGATGGAAAATCCGACCACACGGATGAATTCGGATCGACGATCGCAGCCAAACGACACAAAAATCGAGTCAATCCGACATCCGTGGCACCATCTACAACTTCCAGAAGATGGACGGCCAAGATGGCGCCACGTGGCGCCATCCCAGCCGCCCAATCGGCCGCAGGAGTCCTGTGAAGACCGCGCACCGTCTCCTCTCCGCCGTTGGATCTCGATCCAACGGCTGCGGTCGCTCGCGTTTAAAAACGTCCGCGCGACCATTTCGCCCGCGTAGCGCAGCGGCGACGCAGCTGCGGGCGAAGCGGAGGTCGCGGGTTCGAGTCGCGGTGAGGGGGTTGAAGGCGCGGGCGAGCGGGCGCGCACGAGCGTCGGATGAAGATCCAACGGCCGCGCGCGCCCGATAGCGCCGACGCGCAATTGGACGCTCTGGTGAGCGCGCGATCGCACGCGGGCGGGCGCGCTACGCAGCGGGCGCGGACGCGATCTGAGCCGTCCGATCTCGCGATCGGACGGCTGAGACGACGCGGACGTGCGTATGCGTTACGCGCGCAGGCCAGCCGAGCGGGCGCGCGTGGGCGCGGCGGCGACGGCGGGGCTTTAGCGACGGTTTTATCCGTCACTAAAGACCCCTTATTTATTATTTTGAAGATGTAATGTCCATTTTGCCCCCACTCCTTGCAACTATAAAAGGAGACCCCCTCCATACGAAATTTTCATCCCTTCCTTCTCCTCTCTACCTCTCCAAAGCTCAAGAGAAGCTTGTCCCACACCCGGGATGCTTCTCGCGAGATAAAGTCCAAATTTTCGTCCCCCTTCGGAAGTGGATCCCGCAACGACGACGGCGTGCTGCTTCGTTCCCGTTCTTCTGCTTCGTCCTCCTTCGTCCTGCTTCGTTCTCCTTCGTCCAGGCGTCGTCCCGTCCGGCTCGTCCTCCAAGCGACCGTCGAGGAGGATTTCTCTATCCCTATTCTTTTTACTGCTTTGTAGTATAGATTTACTGCTTTCTAGAGTAGTCTATTCGTCCTCCGAACGATCGTCGAGGAGGACATTTCTCCCTCCATTCTTTTAATGCTTTCTAGAGTAATTATTTTATGTTTTCTAGTTGTAACGAAAGAACTCTTTTATGATAAATTCCTTGTCTATTCTACATCTCATTTTGATTTCCATGTATAGTATTCTTTCTCTCTCTCTTACTCCCTCTGTCTCTTTTATTTGTTGTAGATACTTAGATAGTTTAAATTGAATTTCTTTGTGACAAAATAAAAAGAAACGCGAAGTTTTTAAATCAAACGTTCGCCTCCCTGTGTTCGACCCGGAATTTTGATTTCGGTATAAATTTTATTTGTTGAACACGAATCCTTCGCTTTCGAACTACAACGACGGGTTTTCCAAAACCAAACACGTTAGCGTAGATTCTCGTTCAACATCCCTCCATTATAAAAGGGCTTAGCCCCCTCCACTTTTGCTCATCATCTACCTAAGCAACACCACCACCTTATAGAGTTCCAAGAAAGGTCTTGAAGCTGCCGAGCCGCCGACAGAAGCCCCTCCACCGCCGTGGCTGTCTCGATGCGTTCTTCTTCCTTATCTTAGTGTTATTTTATAGTGTAGTTGATGTCTTAATTTTGTTAAAGCATTCATCTACATTGTGTTGATTACACATTTGATAAGAGATTGTTGATATATTATTCTTATGATATCTTGAGCATGGTTTTCTAATGCTCTCTCTCTTTCTTCCTTTATCTCTCTCTCCCTCTATCTCTTTCTCGTTCTCTAATCGATTTTCAAGCGAACAAACGACATATCTATGTGACACAAAAGCAAGTATTTGATCTAATTATTGACTCTCTATGTTTGACACTCGGAATCACCTCTGATTCTTTATTTAAAATTGACGTCGTAAGCGCACTATAATGAATGATTTTACGCAAACGCGTCCGACGAGTGTCAGTTTTTGATGCTGTTGCCGGGGAGGCAACGAATATTCTATTCGCTTTCATTTTCTTGGTCATTATTTATACTCATGTTATCTAACTTGCTCTTATCTCTCTTCTTGTGGTTGCAGGAACCTCGTGCATCGGCAATGGGAGGAGAATGAGCTGGGTTGGATCAAGGGAAGAGCAAGAAGAAGACCGCCATCGACCAAAGGTTTGATCTTGTCTTCCCACGATCCAAAGGTAACTTCTCATCTTTGGACCAAGAAAAATGGTGGTGTGTTAAGAAACCCCTCTCATTTGTTTGTCGAAGAAAAACACCACCATTACGTCCGCAACCCATTAATTTCACAAGATCATTTTCTGAACTTGGGTTGAGGACACGATTCAAGGACCCCCTACATCTCTAAAAATTTTGAGAAAAAACTCAGAGGCGACCCTTCCAGTAGAAGAACTTCCATTCAATTTTTAGAGCCAAACTTCTTATGGTTTGTCCGTGGGAAATTCTCTACTAGAAGTGCTCAAGGTTGTCCTAAGTTTTGGAGATCTATAGATTGTTCTTACTGCTGCGAACTCCACGTAGCTCGGATTTGTGAGAAATTTATATTTTTGGAAAGATCTCGAAATTGTCTACACCTCTTCTGGAGATCATTTTTAAATTTGAAATTGATTAGTGCTTGTTTTTATCAAGATATTAAACTTGCGCACTAATCTAGAAGTTCTGGACAGACTGACCTCCTCTTGGAAAATTGTGAATTTGGATGGTCTATTCTGAAATTAATTTTTTTTTTAAAGATCATTCGATTTTAGTCAGGATAGGGTCATTGCTTATTTTGATTGGACCTTTCTTGACAAAATCTTAAAAAAAGATTCATTAAGTATAAGCTGCACACCCTAGGATCTTCCACACTATGGTTTTTCTTTTAACTTTATAGTCACACAAAAGGCCTTAAAGAAAATCAATCTTTATCAATCATGTGACTATACATTTGTGCTTTGTTTGAATGCGTAAACAAGTGAAATTTTAAAAGCCATTAAAGTAAGATTCAAACCCTAAAAATCACACATCTCAATCTTGCTTGCTAAAGAGCACTTGTTTTGGCATTGGGTCCTTCCACCCAATTATGCACACTTAATTTGCTCATCCCTCTACTTCTTCTAAACCATGGATTTCAATGCATATCCTTCATTTCCAAACTATCCCCAACATGATTTGTATTCTTACCCAAGTAGATCGTATCAACAGTTTATTTGGGATAACCAGCCACCTAGTTGGGGATACAATCCAAGATCTGATTATCTTAAAGACCCTTCTTATTCCAACTATCCCAATTTCACTCAACCCGAACCAACTTCCTATTGGGATACATACAACCCATCCACCTAGGGGTACGATCCAAACCTTGGGGATCCATATCTTGATTCTCCTAGTGATGACTTTTCTTTTAGGCCCCACCCACCCACTTGTAGATTCACCCTACCAGGAGGGAGTGACGTAATAAAATGCGGAATAGAATATAAACAATCTCACAAAAAATCAATCGCACAATGTGCACAATTATTTTTAGGTGGAAACCCAAACCGGGTGAAAACCACCACCTAACCCTCTCGAGTTAGGATTTTCCGATCAACCAAGTTATTCAAATCCACTAAACGAATCACTTAAACGAGGGTGATTCAACCTCAATTACAACCACGCTACTTTATACGATGGTAGCGTACCTCAAACCCCTTCTCTTCACGAGAAGGATTTTGTCCCACGAAGGAGATGGGAATTCGCAAAGCGAATACCCAACCGAATAACAAAGTAAAATAACAGATATAGTCCTATAGAGCCAACAAAGATTTAAACCTAAATTCTATAGGAATTAGGAAACTCCCCTTTGATGGAAGTGTGTCGAATCGATGACGCGGGTGCGTGAGCTACACTACGGTGCAATGTCGCTCTCGTGAACTACGGCGGGAGAGTGGGTGCGCAAGGGCTTAGTGCTCTCAAGATGTAGAACTTGAGCTTGGAGAGCAAGAGCTTCTTTTTAGACACAAAAGAGTGGAAATGCTTGTTCATGTGTATCTAGGTGTATGTTGGTGTCTCTAGGTGTATCTTAATGTGCAAGAGGTTCCTCTCTATTTGTAGAGGTCTTAGGAAGGCTTTGGAAGGCTTAGGAAAGCTTCCATAGCCGTTGGGAGCAAAGTCCAAGATAATCAGGCCGAAATCAGGAACAATCATTGCACTGACAGGGTTATCAGACGTCTGATCCTGGCATCAGATGTCTGGACAACCAGTTTAAGACGTCTGAAAATAAGGTCAGATGTCTGATTTTAGGCGGGTTTCTTCCTGACTTGAATCAGATCTAAACAGGGTTCTAGTGCAATTTCATCAAACGGCATATAAGACGTCTATGCCTGGACATCTGGAAACCTACGTTTCTGTGGGAATGGATTTCCAAGAGAGTGTAACGGCTAGAAAAGCTCTGAGAAGAGATTTTGGGTCAGCCGAGGTAAAACGGTCATTTATCAGACGTCTGGAAAGGCTTAAGGACGTCTGATAATGCTCTAATGGTCATATTATTCAGTGTTTGTAAAGGCAGCCAACGGTCCACTAATTGGACGTCTAGCAAGTCCATCAGACGTCTTCTAAGATGTTTGGACTAAGGTCTGGACGTCTGATTTCATCAGACAGAACTAACAAGTCTAGCCTAAATGTTATCAGACGTCTGAATCAACAGTCAGACATCTTAAAACACATTATCAGACGTCTGATTTTGGAATAAGACATCTGAAAAAGCTATTTAAACCCTATATTGGTTTTTTAAGTTTTCTACAGAAAACCTAAGTATCCTTGGGTTGTGCCGGTGTTCCTAGGACTACTGTTAGGGTACTTTAAGGCTCTTTAACATGAATCTAAATAACAAAAATAAAGAGCAACAAAAGAAACGAAAAATACAAAGAGTACAAGAGAAGGAAATCTATCCTATTCTTCATCTCCTTCCTTCTTCAAGCCATCGTTCCTCGCGAATCTCCTCTGTTCTCCATCAAGCTCCTCCAATCCGTCCTAGATGAGAGCTCGAACTCTATCTAACCACGTCTCCATTTGCAATTGACCTGAAATTTAATACTCCAAGTGCAAATGTTAAATGACACGTATTTTGTTATCATCAAAACAAACGACCGTGGTACTCTAGCACCAACAATCTCCCCCTTTTTGATGATGACAAAATCATAAATAATAATGCAAAAAATCCTCCCCCTTTTTAACATTATCAAAAAGGTTTGATTGATTTTAAATTTCCTATAACTCCCCCTTAAAACATACTCTTATATGAATTTCTTAAAAAAAATAATGTCCTCCCCTTTTTGTAACAACAAGATAGCTATTATTTTTCTCCCCCTTACTAAAAGAAATTTAGCTAACTTGCAACTCCCCCTTAAAAATTGATAATTAGCTCATAATTTTTTTTAAACTCCCCCTATCTAGATGCTAATGATAAAAAGATAGGGTAAAGAATTTTTACCTCACCTACCATGGCCAATAAAATGGCCCAAATGGTGGTGGTGGATGCCACATAGGATGGGGCTCCCATTCGTAGCTTGGAGGCTCGGGCATCGGCGCCGGTTTCCAGTTTGGCGGTTGACGTGCGGCGGGTCCATCGTTTGTTCGCCGTCTCGTCGGTCTTCTTGTTCTCCTTGGTCTACTCCTTGATTCTCCCAACTCGAGTTGACCAGCCTTGAGCTTGTAGGTCCAATCCTTCGTGTTGTAGTCTTCCCTGAAACCTACAAAACAAGATTCCAATTCTTTCTTCGGTATCCAAGTGAGCTTGGATCTGGATCTGTTAGCAGGTCTCCTTGACGGAGATCCTTTCTCAATCTTAGGACTATAAAAATTATCTACTTTGTTGATTAATTTGTTAGAGTTTTCCCTAAGACATACGATTTCTTTTTCTATAATATGTATCTTTGTCTTTAAATCAGAAATTTCTAATTTTAGACTAGCATTTTCCTCAATCTAGTATTTTCATTGATTAAGTCTTTATTTTCTAATAACAGGTTATTATCCTTAGGACTAGAGCTACTTTTTAGGTACTTAAGTTTTATTTCTAACCTATCATTTTCAGATTTAAGAAAGCTAAGGTTCTTTTTAATGCTTTTGTTTTCTATTCTTAATGATTTACTAACATCAAATAGTTCATTAAAAGCTTCTTGTAAATCGAAATTTACCTTGTTGTCAGAGTCGCTTCCGCTTTCGCTGTCGCCATCACTTCCTCTGGCCATGAAACTAAAGCAAGCGGTTTCTTCTTCTATAGACTTTTCTTCTTCTTCCTCCGAGCTCGAATCATCATGAGTGTCTTCTAACTTCCTCCATATCTCGTGGGCGGTAGTGCACTCTTGGATTTGCTCGAATTCTTTCGGACTCAACGCGTAATACAAAGCATTCATTGCCTTTGCGTTGAGTGAAAGCTCTCAAATCTGCAGCTGCGAGTAGCCTCCTTGGGGTCGCTTCGGGATCTCGTATGGGGTTTCGCAACATCCCCATATCTCGAACTCAGTGGCTTGAAGCCACTTCTTCATCCTCAACTTCCAATATCTGAATTCCCTCTCGTCGAAATAGGGTGGTCGGACGGTGGACTGCCCTTCGGAGATTCTGATTGCGGATATGCTCCCCTCCATGATCTTCTTGCTAGGTGTTACTCCGATCTCGCAAGAACCTACTCTGATACCAATTGTAGATTTGCCCTACCAGGAGGGGGTGACGTAATAAAATGCGGAATAGAATATAAACAATCTCATAAAAAATCAATCGCACAATGTGCACAATTATTTTTAGGTGGAAACCCAAACCGAGTGAAAACCACCACCTAGCCCTCTCGAGTTAGGATTTTCCGATCAACCAAGTTGATCAAATCCACTAAACGAATCACTTAAACGAGGGTGATTCAACATCAATTAACACCACGCTACTTTATACGAGGGTAGCGTACCTCAAACCCCTTCTCTTCACGAGAAGGATTTTGTCCCACGAAGGAGACGGGAATTCGCAAAGCGAATACCCAACCAAATAACAAAGTAAAATAACAGATATAGTCCTATAGAGCCAACAAAGATTTAAACCTAGCTTCTATAGGAATTAGGAAACTCCCCTTTGATGGAAGTGCGTCGAATCGATGATGCGGGTACGTAGGCTACACTACGGCACAATGTCACTCTCGTGAACTACGGCGGGAGAGCGGGTGCGCAAGGGCTTGATGCTCTCAAGATGTAGAACTTGAGCTTGGAGAGCAAGAGCTTCTTTTTGGACACAAAAGAGTGGAAATGTTTGTTCTTGTGTATTTAGGTGTATGTTGATGTCTCTAGGTGTATCTTAATGTGCAAGAGGTTCCTCTCTATTTATAGAGGCCTTAGGAAGGCTTTGGAAGGCTTAGGAAAGCTTCCATAGCTGTTTGGAGCTAAGCCCAAGAGAATCAGGCCGAAATCAGGAACAATCATTGCACTGACAGGGTCATCAGACGTCTGATCCTGGCATCAGACGTCTGGGCAACTAGTTTAAGACGTCTGAAAATAAGGTCAGACGTCTGATTTTAGGCGGATTTCTTCCTGACTTGAATCAGATCTAAACAGGGTTCTAGTGTAAGTCCATCAGATGACATACAAGACGTCTGGCACTATGCCTGGACGTCTGGAAACCTACTTTTCTGCGAGAATGGATTTCCAAGAGAGTACAACGGCTAGAAAATCTCTGAGAAGAGATTTTGGGTCAACCGAGGCAAAATGGTCATTTATCAAACGTCTGGAAAGGCTTAAGGACGTCTGATAAGGCTCTAACGGTCATATTATTTAGTGTTTGTAAAGGCAGCCAACGGTCCACTAATTGGATGTCTGCCAAGTCTATCAGACGTCTTCTAAGACGTCTGGAATAAGGTCTGGACGTCTGATTTCATCAGACAGAACTAACAAGTCCAGCCTAAATGTTATCAGACGTCTGAATGAACAGTCAGACGTCTTAAAACACATTATCAGACGTCTGATTTTGGAATTAGACGTCTGAAAAAGTTATTTGAACCCTATATTGGTTTTCTAAGTTCTCTACAGAAAACCTAAGTATTCTAGGGTTGTGCCGGTGTTCCTAGGACTGCTGTTAGGGTACTTTGAGGCTCTTTAACATGAATCTAAGTAACAAAAATAAAGAGCAACAAAAGAAATGAAAAATACAAAGAGTACAAGAGAAGGAAATCTATCCTATTCTTCATCTCCTTCCTTCTTCAAGCCATCGCTCCTCGCGAATCTCCTCTATTCTCCATCAAGCTCCTCCAATCCGTCCTGGATGCGAGCTCGAACTCTGTCTAATCACGTCTTCATTTGCAATTGACCTGAAATCTAATACTCCAAGTGCAAATGTTAAATGACACGTGTTTTGTTATCATCAAAACAAACAATCGTAGTGCTCTAGCACCAACACCACTAACCAATCTTATGCACCTACACTCTAGGAGAACACCAAGGCTCCCACCCTTCCTAGGACCCTAACCAAGATAGGTCATCTGAATCCAGGGGTCTCTCCTACTTGACCTATGGATTGGAAGGGATTCTGGAAAAGTGGAAATCAAAGGATGATCATAAACCTAGGCAAATCAAGAATGATCAAACTTTGATTTGGACCACTGGGAGGACCTAGAACCTCAATTATTCTGGAGTAAGATAAAACAGAAAATGGTTCTTCTTGAAGAATTTGACCCTGAAAATGGTAGAATAGAGGACCCACCCAAGAACTTAAACCCCAGTACGGACTCTAGCACACACCCTCAACCATACCCTCCCAACTTTGATTTAAATACTAAGGAGAAAATCCAAGGGAAACCTAATGATACCCGATCAGTTCTTGATAGCTTTCAATTGGAGTTACAAAGATAGAATCAAGAATTGATTAAAGGGCAACAAGCCATGATGGATATGTTCCAACAATTGGATGAAGAGGGTCAACAGAAAGTGATGAAAGAAACTTCTTTCTCAGAAACAATGGAACAAGGCCCTATGATAATTGATTGGACCACACCTAGTTGCCCTAAATTGGTGCAATCCACTATCACCACTTCCCTAATGATGGAAAGCATTGAGGACCCTTTGAAACACAAATAGGTAGAAAATAAAGATGAACCTAAAAAGTTGAATGATAGGATCCAGGTTGATGTCCCAGAATTTAATGATAATAATTTAGTAGTAGGGACATCAAGATTTAGGGATGGGTAATCTGACTCTGAACACCTTGATTATAAAATACTTAAAGACTCCATCATGGATTTAAAGGAAAGGCAATGGGAAGAACTAGAGCATGAAATGAATGATTTTAGCTCCATCACAAGTCCTTCCCTGATGATTGAATATGATTTGGAAGAGATGAACATGATTTCAGCCTCCAATGGTTATGAGGAATTAAACAAAGAAATCATGATTGAGGATGGGGAGGATTTTCACTTTGACCCACTTGAATCAATCATGATCGATCAAACACATTCTTTTGTAGCTAACCCAAGTCTTAAACATGTTAATGAAACCAATGTGGAGTTGGCTAAACCTTTGGATTCCAAACTTCTAGAAGAAGAAGAGAACATTTTGTTGAAATCAAGTTTTTAGATGGATATAGAAATGATTCCCCCTGAGGACAACAAAATCAAAGAAGGAACTATTGACTTTCAAGGTCCTGAGTCGATCAAGCCACCAACCTTTTATCAGGACCCCTATGACCTTTATGACTTAGATTCAGGGAGAAATAAAAACCCTATGCTTCATCATCACCTTGAACCTAATTTTATATGGACAAGAACTACTTCTTCTAACAATCTAAATGTTCGACATTATAGATTAGGGTTACATCCATCCAAGCAAACTTCTGGTTTGTATGCCCAAAGGAAAAGAGACGAATGGACTAAGACATGAATGACCAATGACTTTCTGAGTTCCCATCCCTTAGGGATGGGACTCTACCATAATCTAGTCCGCATCCGCGGACTTTAGACTCTGGGTCTGGCTGATTTTGTTTTCACCTTCTTGACCGAGACCATTCAAGTAATTGATCCTTTGTTGTTTGTGTACTATGCTCAGCTGAAGGCACTAAACTCAAAACTTCTTGGGAGGCAACCCAGAGGTTTCAAGCTAACCGGATTCACGATTACAACTCAGGTGATTTTTTTCCCTACTCCTTTGCATACATTTATTTTTCCAATTAGGACATTATCCAACTTAGGCATGGGTGGTGGTAATTTATAGGATCTGAGTACAAAATTGTCAGCTTGAACTAATTTTATTTCTGTTCATAAAAAAAATATATTAAAATTGGGAAAAGAAATCTTAAGTATTAGAAGCTTGTCGACTTTGAGAAATGATACATTAGGGACCTAACTGTTAAGACCCTTCAAGTCTTCGGACTTAATTAGTTCAGGTATCCACTAAAATGTGGACTTGGTCTCAAGTCCTTGCCACCTTAATGTATATTAATTTGGTCAAAAAAGTAGGGTAATGAGTATACGACTTATCAACCCACCCTTTGATTTGAGGGGATTTTTAGCCTAAGCATCTACACATGTTTTGCACTGACTCACTCATCAGCGGTTCTAATGGAAATTGGGTAGCTAACGAACCTTCTAGGGTGGTATTGCTATCAAGTTATCATGAGTAACAGCCCATTGGTAGGTTGTCCAGAGCCTAGTCACAGGATCATTTTCTTTCATTACTGCCTTTAGGTAAATCTTAGATCAGGAAAGCCACCTACTTAAAAAAAAAGAAAAAAAAAGAAAAAAGAAAATAGAAAAGGAGAAAAGAAATAAGAAATAAGCCACACTTCACCGCAGGAGTATGGCTGGCAAGTTGTCGTGGGCAACAGCCTATTGGCTTGTTGTCCAAATCCCAGCTCATAAAATGTATAAGAATTCCAAAACACTTAAGGAAGAAGCGTGGAAGTAGTATAATCTGGGGAGATATACATTGGGTTCGCCCTTGTGTTGACCCCACAAAAATAAAAAGTAGGGAGAAAGCTACCGATCAGATAGATACACCTTTAGGCATCATTTTTTTTTTTTTTTTCGTGTCACCTAGGGGCATAAAAACTCGAAGTCTATTTTAATTGCCTTTGAGTGAGTCTATCACATTCACAATAAGATGCTTAATACTAAGAATCTTTTCGAGTCTTGGGTGGATTGGGTAGCTGTAAAAAGTTACCCTGAAATCCTCAACACCAAAAATCCAAAAAAGTTAGAAAAGATGAAAAAGAAAAAAATATGTATTTGCTTCTATATAGAATAAGGCGAGGACTCAGGTGGTCGGCATTTTGGCAGGCAACCCGAGCACTATTGAGTCTTAGCGAGTTAAGTTCTTAGTAGAAATTTCCTCCTGTTGATAAGCAACTTCTACCCAAGCGATCAATTCCTAATTTTAGTTGTAAATAGAATTTAGGTCAAACCTTGCTAGGGACTAGCAAGGGGTGAGCATGGGGGTATGATGACTCTACAATGTTCAGTGTTAATATTATCAATTAAAGTCAATTTCGGGGATACTTATGTGATAATGTCATATTATAATGGGCTTGGGAGCATTGAATGCATATTGCATGATCTTTACATTTTAATCGCTTAAAATGAATATTTAATGACCATGTGTAAAAGTTCATTTTGAAACAGGTCTCAGATGAGCGATCGGATCGTATGGATGGATCCGGATCGACGAATGGAGTCCAATGAACCCGAAATCAATTCGATCCGACCTCCGTAGCTCCCACAACAAGCTTGAGAAAGATCAACAGCTAAGGGGCAATGCGACATCCTTATGGGCCTCGGATGAAAAATCTGACCATACGGATGGATCCGAAGCGATGATCGCAGTCCGGTAGCATGGAAATCATTTCGATCTAAGCACTGTGGCACCCTCTACAATAGAAAGAAGATGGACATCCTAGATGGCGTCACGTGGCACCATCTAGGCCACCCAACACTGGCTAGCACCCACTCTTCATCAAGGCATCAACCACTCTCAGTCGTTGGATCTTGATCCAACAACTAAGAGGTCGTCTCCACAGCGCGCCCATAAGTCTTCTTTGTGACAAAAGAGCAGCCTTGGCTCATCGATCGTGAAGGCCCCTCTCATAGAGAAGGAGTGGGTTCGAAACATGCTGCCCCCTCAATTAGGTGCTTAAGGCAGCGCAACAGTGAAGCAGTGCAAGTGGAGCAACGCGTGTGGGCGTGTGTGTGCTTACGCAACAACGCGTGCGGGGAGTAGCTTGGTAGCGGTAGCGCGGACCAGTGTGTGCCAACACACGCGCACGACAAGGAGCGCAAGGCGTGCGGAGCAGCTGGAGTATTGAAGGCGTGAGGGCAAGGGCGACGCATGCAGCAGGTCTTCAGTGATGCTTGCAGCTGTCATTGTTGACCTGAGGGTGATTTTTAGCCTTCTCCTTCCATTATAAAAGGGCCTACCCCCCTCCACTTTTGCTCATCATCTACCTAAGTAACACCACCACCTTCTAGAGTTCCAAGAAAGGTCATAAAGTCGCCGAGCCGCTAATGGAAGCCCTTCCATCGCCGTGGCTGTCTCAACGCGTTCTTCTTCCTTGTCTTAGTGTTATTTTATAGTGTAGTTCATGCATTAATTTTGTTAAAGCATTCATCTACATTATGTTGATTACACATTTGATAAGAGATTGTTGATATATTAATCTTATGATATCTTGAGCATGGTTTTCTAACCCTCTCTCTCTATCTCTCTATCTCTCTCCCTTTATCTCTCTCTCCCTCTATCTCTTTCTCGTTCTCTAATCGATTTTCAAGAGAACAAACGACATATCTAGGTGACACGAAAGCAAGTATTTGATCTAATTATTGTCTCCCTATGTTCGACACTTAGACTCACCTCCGATTCTTTATTTAAAATTGACGTCGTAAGCACATTGCAATGAACGATTTTACGCAAACTCGTCTGACGAACGTCACCATCTTGTCTCTCCACAGCACGAAAACCGTCGCCGCCACCTCCACTAGTTCCGCCGTGGCTTACTCTATAAAAGCCCTCACTCAATTTTAGTTTTCACTCACCGTAACCTCTCCTCGAACACCACGACCTACGCACCACCTTCCTGAGGTCGTCCAACCACCACAGGCACTCTTACGCCACACCACCACCACCACCATGTTCACCGTGCTCCGGTGAACTTTTTGAATTGGTTTAACAAGGTCGAAAGACCATATTCTTGCTTTCAGGTGCCTCACCGAACCTCCGCCGCCGCCTCAACTCCTTCGACCTCGTACGCAGTCTTCCAACCACGTTCTTCCCCTCAACCAACTCCAGGCGCTGCGGGTCATTTCCAGAAGTCTTCCCAGGCCTGCAATTGAAGTCGCAGTATCATCTTCTGCCTCAATTGGAAGCTCAACCTTCTTCAGTTCACACGCAACGAGCCTCTATGGGATAGTCCCACATCGTGGAACATAGACGCGTGCATCACATAAGTTGATTTTGTGCTTACGGCTATTCGCCTCAGCACGCACAGGGGGTGAGGTCCCCACCCACGCATGTGCACACGCATGCCCTCGCCCACGCTCATGCCTCACGGGTCTGGGCCTTGGTCCGTTTACTCAATTACCTGAGTCTAGTCTGGTTTTTCTGATTCTAAGAGAGAAGGAAGAGAAAGAAAGAGAGAGAGGAGAAGGGGGTTTTTGCCTCGCTGCCTATCTCTTGACACTTAGCGAAATTCTGAATAGGCCTTCACCTCTTTTGGTACTGTGCTCTATTGTGCCTCTCCCTGAGGCTTGAGAAAGAGAGGCCTTTGCCTCTATGTGCTGGTTCTAAATCATTGTTACACTGAAGCTGACGTGGCATTTAGTTGATTGATACTATTGCATTATTTAAGTAGAATTGTAATAGGATAATGTAGTGATTCAAATCACCATTTTTACCCTAATCTTTTTACCACATTGACTTTTGAATTGATATCTATATCATTTGTACTTGAAATTGCTATTACATTACTATATTCTTGCTTACATTTGTGATCTTGAGATAAATTGCCATATTACTCCCTACGTTCGACCTTGGACTTTTCTGAGTTATAACATTTTAAGTGTTCTATGCGATTTATGAACTATACTACAGTGTATTACTTTTAAAACACAGATTCAGAGAGTTCAATATTTTGGCGCCGTTGTTGGGGAGCAATGCGCAATTTGATCTCTTGATTACGATTCCTGACTTGATACTAACTTGATTTATCTCTTTTGATTGTGATTGTGCAGGGAATTTAGCCAAGGAGCAAAGATCAACCGCACAATAGCCAATCCAGGGGCAAGTCAACCACGAATCCATCTTTGTTAAGCCCCTGATTTTGAAAAGCTAAAAAAGAAAAAATCAATTAGGACCAACTTGCATTCTATTCTTAGATTCAATCATAACAAGTTGCCTGATTTGGTTCATTTCTAGAAACATCCCAAACCTAATTTCTGCACCTATTTGGGGATTTAAGACACCTAGGGCTACCACCTTCTTGATTGAGCCATAGGTGTCAGATTTGGAATTAATTGATTGACCAATTAGAACCAATTAGGGTTTTCATTATAGGGTTCTAGAGACACACTTGCTTAAAACAAGAATTAATCTTCCCAAACTGTGTGTGTCCTAAGCCTTGATTGAACTTACCTGAGAAGCAAACTCTAAGAATTAAACTCTAAATCTCACTTGAATCCAAAAAGCAGGGACCTAATAATCAAGGACAAATTAGGTGAAGTTGACCCACCTTGCAGGGTCAACCGATCTTCAAATTAGGTCACCACTCACAAAAACATCTTAAAGTTCAAGTGAAATCCTAAGCACCACACTCTAAACTTAAAATTGGTAGACTTAAGAGGTCAAGTCACCATTCTGGTCTACCTGGACCCTCAGTGACAAGGAAGGTCGGGTGGGGGAAACCCTGTAACCCATGGGGAAGCTCTACCGTGTAGGGGTCTTTGCGGGACTCTCCCTTCCTAGCTGCCCAGGTAATCTTAGGTGGACGAGTTTCTGATCTAGGGGTATCATCCGCCCTAAACCTCTATAGTCATCCAAAGATATTTGGGTGTCTTGATTGTGTCCATCACACCTATCCCTTGTCTTCTCCATCGGTGCATGTTTGGGAGAAGGTCCCTAAGACCACCCTCGAGGCCTCCATTAGCTATTAACTCTCGTCGAGGCCAAGCCTCGACTTCCCTGTTTGTGCAACCACCCGACCAGATCGACATATCTTCTAATTCATCTGAGCCTAGATCTCCTTCATCCAAACTCATGGAACAACTAGTAGAAGAAGAAAACAATATCTAAAATCAGCTTCAGCGCTTCAATGATCTATTCCAGGCCTTTATGAATCCACCACAGCGTTCTATGATGCGAGATCATTACAATCCCGCTGTGGTGGTGATCGAACCTCGAGTCCAAATCCTGGCTGGAAGTCCTGATAATGAACTCAAGCCCAACATGATTCATGCTATTCCTAAATTCCATGGGCTTAATTCCGAAGATCCCTTCTAGCATATCAAGAAACTCAAGCATTTGGCCCAAACCTTTAGGTCAAAAGCTCAAAATTGGGATATTTTGCTCATGAAAATGTTATCCTTCTCTCTCATGGACAAGGCCGCTCATTGGTACCAAACCCTAGCTCGTCCAATCAACACATGGGCTGAACTACAATCTGAGTTTTTGAAAAGGTTCTTCCCTGTTGGTCGGACAAATGCTCTGCGGCATTAGGTCACACATTTCATGCAACAAGTGGGAGAACCGCTTCATGAGGCATGGGACCTCTTTCTGGATCTCATGCAAAAGTGTCCCCACCATGGAGTTCCTAAATGAAAACAAGTCCAGTCTTTTTACTAGGGACTCTGTGAGGATATTCGATTGTTTATCAATGCGACCTGTGGAGGAAACATCATGGGTCAACACGAAGACACCATGTGGGAGATTTTCGAGAACATATGCGAGAACTCCATCAACAATGAATCCTTGGGCATGTTCGACCGGACGACTGCACGTACATTGACGAATCCGCATGTAGCACATGAGACGCAGGGCTTGTCCTCTTCTGTCGACTTGGAGTTAATGGCTAGTCGCCTGGATAAGGTCTCTATCATTGAGAAGAAGGTGGATGAGCTGACTCGACATTTGCAGTGAGCCACCTCTGCGTAATACCCATTCGCACAACCACCCTCTGGGTGGGAGGCTGTGCACAACATCTATCACCGATTTTCTCAAGGGATGGATCCATACCCACCCCTGTCTAATCTAGGGTTCGGAGGAAACTCCGGATCTGCCTACTTTAATTGGGGGAACTCTGAACCCTCATCTTCTGATTTCTCCAAGATTCCTCTGACCTGCGAGGACCACAATGCCATCCAGAACTATCCTTTCTCAAACACCTACAACCTTGGATGGTGAAATCATCCTAATTTCACATTGTCAAGGAACAATCAAAATCAAAGACCTCAATATTAGCCCCGACCACAAGTTTCTCGTCCATATCAGTCGCCTTAGCCTCGGCCCAACTTGACTTTCCAAACTGGGCCAACTCAAGAAGATCAAATGACTCTTATCCTTCATACTCTGGCTGACATTCAGAAGACGAATGCGACTATGCAAAAATAGCACAAAGATGAGATCATAGAGGTTCGCAATCAACTCGCTTAGATGGCAAATCCTCGCCAACCTGGTGTACTGCCTTCACAACCTCTGCCTAATCCAAATAATGTGTTGAACTAGAGGCGCATTATGAACTTGACTCAGGGCCAAGCTCACTTTGTCTATCAGGTCCCTTCTACTCCACCATCCAACTGAAAGTTCCCTACTAGGAGGGGTGACGTAATAAAATGCGGAAATAAACAATATCACAGAATAAACAAACACACAAAGTACACAAAGAATTTTTAGGTGGAAACCCAAACCGGGTGAAAACCACCACCTAACCCTCTCGAGTTAGGATTTTCCGATCAACCTAGTTGATCAAATCCACTAACCGAATCACTTTAAAACGAGGGTGATTCAACCTCAGTACAACCACGCTACAAGTACGAGGGTAGCGTTCCTCAACCCCTTCTTTCCACGAGAAGGATTTTGTCCCACGAAGGAGACGGGAATTCGCAAAGCGAATACCCAACCAAAAGACAAAGATAAAATAAACAACAAACCTATAGAGCCAACAAAGTAATAAACCTAAGCTTCTATAAGAATTAGGAAACTCCCCTTTGCAAGGAGTGCGTCGACGATGACGCGGGTGCGTGAGCCACGCAACGGCGCAATGTCGCTCTCGTGAACAACGGCGGGAGAGCGGGTGCGCGAAGGTTTGATGCTCTCAAGGGAATGGAGCTTAAGCTTGGAGAGCAAGATCTTTTCTGGACACAAAAGAGTGTGAAAGTGTGTAGCTAAGTGTATCCAAGTGTGTCTCTTGTGTCTTTCTTCGTGTATCTAGGTGTGTAAAGGCTCCCCTCTATTTATAGAGGTTTTAGGAAGGCTTTGGAAGGCTTAGGAAAGGTTCTATAGCCGTTGGGAACAAAGTCCAAGAGAATCAGGCCGAAATCAGGACAATGATTACGTTTGACAAGGTTATCAGACGTCTAACTCTGGCATCAGACGTCTGGAAGGCCACTTTAAGACGTCTGATTCCAAGGTCAGACGTCTGATTTTGGGCGGGTCTCTCCCTGACTTGGATCAGATCTAAACAGTGTTTTTGCGCAAGTCCATCAGACGACATACAGGACGTCTGGAACTATGTCTGGACGTCTGGAAACGTACTTCTACTATGGGAATTGATTTCCAAACGTTGCAACGGCTAGAAAATCTCTGAGAAGAGATTTTGAGTCTGCCGAGGCAAAATGGTCATTTATTAGACGTCTGGAAAGGCCTAAGGACGTCTGATAAGGCTCTAACAGTCATAATCTTGAGCGCCTGCTAAGGTAGCCAACGGTCCACTATCTGGATGTCTGGCAAGTCCATCAGACGTCTCCTAAGACGTCTGGTATAATGTCTGGACGTCTGATTTCATCAGACAGAACTAGCTATCCCAGCCTAACAGATATCAGACATCTGAAACAACAGTCAGACGTCTTAAAATACTTTATCTGACGTCTGATTTGGGAATTAGACGTCTGGAAGTGCTGTTTGAACCCTATATTGGTTTTCTAAGTATTCTACAGAAAATCTAAGTATCCTAGGGTTGTGCCGGTGTTCCTAGGACTACTGTTAGGGTTCTTTGAGGCTCTTTAACATAATTTTCTAAGGAAAATAAAAAGAGCAAGAAAATAAAGACAAGAGATACAAGAAAGGATTAAAAAGAATCTATCCTATTCTTCTTGTCTTCTATCTTCAATCTGTCGCTCCACGCGAACCTCCTCTGTTTTCCGTCAAGCTCCTCCAATCCGTCCTGGATGCGAGCTCGAACTCCGTCTAAACACGTCCACATTTGCAATTGACCTGAAATCTAGGACTCAAATTGCAAATGTTAAATAACACGTGTTTTGTTATCATCAAAACAAATGATCGTGGTGCTCTAGCACCAACACCAACGGGATGGAGGCTTCGACATCATAGGTGGGTTATCAATAGCAACCACCTCTTTTGACTACCCCAACCCAGAACCAGGCAAGGCTGACAAAGATGAGATCACAGAGGTTCGCAATCAACTCACTCAGATGGCAAATCCTCACCAACCTGGTGCACTCCCTTCACAACCTCTGCCCAATCCAAATAACATGCCGAACCAGAGGCACATTATGAACCTGACTCAGGGCTAGGATCATTTTGTCTATCAGGCCTTTTCTACTCCACCACCCAACGGGATGGAGGCTTCGACATCATACGCGGGTTATTAGCCGCAACCACCTCCTTTGACTACCCCAACCCAGAACCAAGCAGGGTTGAATTCTGTTACCACCTGTAGTGGCAAGACAACTCAGGAACCACTTTACCCAAGCCACTCTCAGCCTGGTAGTTCAAACCCAAACCCTAGGTTGTTTATCCATGATACCCCTATCACAGATCAAAAAGCTAGACCAATTCTAGAGGAACTTGCAGAGATTTCATTTCCTAAGGCCTTGACCAAGGGAAAGAAGAAACCCAAACTCGTGGCTCTCGAGGAGGATTTGGTCAAGCTCTTTGAGTAGGTCAAAATAAACATCCCGTTGATGGATGCAATTTGCCACGTACCAGCTTACGCAAGATTCCTGAAAGATGTATGCACACCAAAGCGTAAGCCGCAAACCAAGGGTGGGAGCTCGATTGTATTGTCGGAGCAAGCCAGCTCCGTCATTTTGAGTAAACTCCTGCTTAAGGAAAAAGATCCTAGTACCCCTCTGATCTCCTCTACAATCGGTGATATTCAATTTGACCATGCATTATTGGATCTAGGACCCTCCATAAACCTAATACCTACATCCCTACTTGATCATCTTGAAGAATCTGAGCTTAAACTGACAGAGGTGACATTGCAATTGGCTGATCGATCTATTAAGTCACCAAAAGGAATTCTTGAGGATGTCATAGTTAGGGTATGAGATTTCTACTTCCCTATGGACTTTATAGTTTTAAACATGTATGCTCCTGAGAACTTGAAGAACACATCGATCACTTTGGGGAGACCTTTTCTGGCCACAGCTAGGGCCAACATCAATTGTGAGAAGGGCCAAATTGAGTTAAAATTTGGGAGCAGGACATTAAAAATTGATATCTTTAAGGCCCAAGGAGGAATTAATCGTGGGGTTATCAAAAAAATTTGCGACATCAAGTCTGTGGTTGATGAAACGAGAGATATAACCGGGTTTTATTGTTATAGCGTTGTAGTATAGCCAGTTATTGCCATCATTTCAAATATATAATTTTTTTACTCGGAAAATAAAGGAGTTCCCGAGGTCGAACTCAGGGAGCAAGTTGTATTCTAGGGGTACAAGTTTCTTTTACAAAAATAAAGAAAGAGAGAGAGAAAGAATTTGTTGGCTTTTCTTCTTTTCTCTTTGCTTCTCCTCGTCTCAGATCTTCTGTTATCTTCTTCTTCTTTATCTGCAGTGGTGATGTTCTTCTTCTTCTTTCAGCTGTTCCTGCTCTTCTTTTTCTTTTGCAGAGCGGTCCTGTTCTTCTTCTTTTCCTTTCTTTCTTCTTTTCCTTTCTTCAGATCTTCTTCTCTTTTTCTTCTTCTTTCAGTTCTTCCCTTGTTCTTTTGTGTTCTCCTCTGCCTCGCCTTCTTCTGTTGTTCTTCAGATCTCCTTCTTTCTTCTTTTCCTGTCAGGACGTCGTCTCTCCTTCTTTCTTCTTTTCCCTTCAGGACGTCGTCTGATTTTCCAATCAGACGACTTAAACCGCTTGTTGCTACAGTGTCTCCCTCAGCTTCCTTCTTCTTCCGCGGTCCTTCTTCTTCACCTGCGCCTGCACACTTCAGAGTTTACGTCAGAGGACAAAACCTACTCTACCCCCCCGCCCCGCGTCTCTCTCTCTCACAGAAGCCACTCTTGGGAAAGCTCTCCCAGAGCTGCCGGGTAGTCGGGTACGGGTCGCGCCCGGGTCCAGGCCCACCGGCGTGTGTGGTGGGCGAGGAGTGCAGGTCAGTCTAAGTCGGGTCGGGCCAGGTCCGCGGGGCGTGAGCGCGGACGAGACCGGGTAACCGGGCGGGTGAAGGGGACCTCACCCCGTGTGCTGAGGCAGTAAGCCTCCAGCACTTTTGCGCCTTATACCGCTGCGCCTCTTCAGACTTTTCCGAGGTGGGACTAAATGTCCCACCCTAATTGAGCGCCCGCAGCGGAGAAAGCAGCGGGCGATCGCGGCTTCACGCGAGGCCTTCGCCCCAGCTGCGAGCCTGATGCTTTGTCGAAATGCCTCGCAAGGCCTGGGAATCGAATCTGGGCGTGGCGCGCCTGCAGCTGCAGGCGGAAGCAGCTCCTTCTGCACGGCAATGGCGGCGGAGGTCGGGTGGCCTGTTCACAGCAAAACGGCCTCTCGGCCTAATCAGAAGGTGCCGGGAGCTTCGCCAGAGTGCGGCGAAGCTCGTGTGGGTGGTGGCGAGGCGTGGGGCGGCGTGCAGGGGCTGCCCTAGGTCGGACTGTGGGTCGGAAGATGGGTTTGTTCGGTGGGGTTGCAGAGGGTGATGTGGGGGAAGTGGAAGGGCGGGGGTTGATCAGGATGAGGAGGCGGAGGTTCTGCGGTGGTCGGCGAGCCGTGTGGGTTGCTGGGGTGATGGGGGGGTCTCGCCGGAGTTTGGCCGGAGACGAAGGGGGTGACGGTGGACAGGAGCGGTCGAGGGTTTAATCAAATAAAAGACAGTGAGGAAAAGAAAGAGGGGGAGATGGGGAGGAGTTCTGACCTAGCTATGGAGACGAAAGGGGGAGCAGCAGGGCGACAGTCGTATCGACTGTCGCCGGAGAAGAAGATGCCCAGGGGAAGGGGCGGCGGCGAGCAGAGAGCCGGAGAGGCGCCAGCTGGGTGCGGCGTGGCGCGGGAAGAGCAGGGGAAGAAGTCTATACTGCTGGTATTGCGGCAGAGCGATGAGGAAGAGGAGGAACCGCCGGAGCTGGTGGGCGTCTGCCGGAGTGAGAGGAGAGGAAAGTTGGGGGTTTTCTCCGTCAGATCCGAGCTGGGAAGAACGGTGGAGCGACGGGGGTATTTATAGGGACCGAATCAGGGAGGAAGGCGGAGGGAGACGACGTGTCTCCCTCGCCGGAGGACGCCGAAGATGGAAACCCATACCGTCCGTGCGTTCGCACGGCCGGTATGGTGGGTTACAGCGACCAGGGGGTGTCCCTGCGACGGCGGACGACGCAGGGCACCCCCGGTTTACTTGCCAGGCTCTCCCCCTCACCCTGCGCGGCTCCATGCTCCGCGCAAGGTCGCCGGAGCATGGTGCTGGCAGGTTTTGCAGGGGGGACCTGAACGCAAAGAACGAAGGAGAGTTAGGGGCCAAAATGCGAGGGTTCAAAAGTTGAGGGCCAAAAAGTAAATATATGAGGACCAAAGTGTAAAGTTGGTCAAGGAGGTTTCTTCTTAGGCTCAAGTTTTTATACATGACTAATTAGGACCTAAGGAATCTGATGGTGAATTTCATTTCTATATTAAACCTTGTTTGACCGGTCAATTTATGCGAAAACCCAAATTAAGTTATTAATTGGGCATGGTTCTCAATGTAGGTCAAAATGGGTTCTGAAGGCCAAATTGAAGGTTCTAAACCCTAGAGATTATTTTTATATGAATTTTAGAGGGTTTATTCTATTTTTACTTTGCCTCGAACCTCGTGAATTGAAGTGGGTTGTTTTAGGGTTACAGATTATCATTTAGTTTCTTGGAATTGCTGTAGCCCTTGCTAGATCATCTCATCCCACTTTTATTCTTATTAAGTTGCTTTGACCTGCATTATACTGGTAAAATTGCATTTTTACCCCTTATGACTTGTTTTCTCCTTAAACTCAGAATTCTCTGAGTTAAGCCTTTCCTTGAGTTATGTAGGAGCTTTTATCCTTTGTATTAGGTCAAAATGAGCTAGTTATGGCTCATGATGAGGTTCTCATCAGTTGACGACCCACATGTCGAGGAAAACCTGCTTATCTCTGATGATCAACCACAAGAGGATTAAACCCCACACTTAGAGGAGCCTAAATTAGACCTAGAGATACCTTTAGCTCCTATCATTGCTCCTGAACCTCACCCTGAACCACCTACTGCTGCTAAAAATCCAGTCATGGAGTTGAAACCCCTCCCTGACCATCTCAAATATGTCTTTCTGGTTCAAATCAGACATTTCCTATGATTATCAATTCCCACCTCACCTCTGATCAGGAAACACGTCTGATTTCTATCCTCCAGCAGCATCAGAGAGCCATTGGTTGGACTCTCGATGATCTAACTAGCATCAACCCCTCATATTGCACACATCACATATACACCGAAGAGGGCTCACAACCATCCCGTGAAATACAAAGACGCTTGAATCCAAACCTGTAGGATGCTATGAAAAAGGGGATCATCAAGTGGTTAGATGCAGGTATCATCTACCCGATTTCCGACAGTTGTTAGGCGAGCCCAATCTAGGTTGTGCCCCAAAAGGCAGGACTCAGTATCATTATGATTGAAATTGGAGAGACTATATCAACCCGTATAGCGAATTCGTGGAGAGTCTGTATTGATTACCGAAGACTGAATGCTTCCACGAAGAAGGATCATTTCTCACTTTCATTTATTAATCAGATACTAGAGAAATTAGCGGGAAATCGTTTGTTATGATTTTTGGATGGGTACTCCGGTTATAACCAGGTGACAATCCATCTTGAGGACCAAGGGATGACCACCTTCACCTACCCTTCGGGACATACGCATTCCATAGGATGCCGTTCGGTCTCTGCAATGCACCTTCTACTTTTCAGCAGTTCATGCTTGCCATATTCTCATATATGGTAGGTGAATACCTTGAAGTCTTCATTGATGACCTCTCGGTATTTGGGGAATCTTTTAATGATTGCCTCTTGCACTTGGTCCAAATCCTTAGGCATTGTATTAACGTGAATCTGGTTCTTTCCTGGGAAAAGAGCTACTTCATGGTACCTGAGGGAATTGTCCTGGGTCACCTCATCTCTAAAAAAGGCATCCAGGTTGATCGAACTAAGGTTAATTTGATTTCCAAGCTACCCATTCCTAGCTCGGTCAAGGACATTCGTTCTTTCCTGGGGTATGTCAATTTTTACTGCCATTTCATTCCTGATTTCTCGAAAATCGCATGCCCCCTAACTAATCTTCTCTCAAAGGATGTCCTTTTCAAAATTACCGAGTGCACTCATGCATTTGAGAGCCTACGTGATCGAGCTACTCAAGCACCAATCCTGCAATCCCCTGACTGGTCTCTACCCTTTGAGATCATGTGTGATGCGTCTGACTACTCAGTCGGTGTAGTACTTGGGCAGAAAATAGATAGGAAACCCGTGGTCATCTACTACGCTAGCAAGACACTTGACGAGGCTCAGCATAACTACACAGTAACTGAGAAAGAGCTGCTAGCTGTAGTATTTGTCCTCGAAAAAGTTTGATCCTATCTTTTGGGTTCCCGTGTTATCATATACTCGGATCACACCGCAGTGAGGCACCTCCTCGTGAAGAAGGATGTGAAACCTCGACTAATCTACTGGATCTTGCTGTTGCAAGAATTCGACCTCGAGATTCGGGACAAGGCTGGAAAACGGAACATAGTAGCTGATCACTTGTCCCACCTTCCTTCTGATATCATCGACCCTTCCGTACCAATCACATAACACTTTCCTAATGAGCACCTCCTGACTATCGGTGCAGGACTTCCTTGGTATACTGATTTGATTAACTACTTGGTGCCACATCAAACCCCATCTGATTTTCCAAAGGTCAAGAAGGACAAGTTGCTTTCTGATGTCAAGTACTACATCTGGGAAGACTCGTACCTTTTCTGCATTGGTGCTGATCAGATCATTAGACAATGCATCTCGGAAGTGGAAATTCAGGACATTCTATCCTTCTGCCATGACTAGGCCTACGACGGACACTTCTTCGAACATAAAACCACAGCTAAAGTCCTTCAGTGCGGCTTTTATTGGCCCACAATCTTTAAAGACGCATACGACTACTGTAAGGCATGCACTCGTTGCTAGACCTTTGGCAACAGGAGCCACTGCGATATGATGCCTTTACAGATGATTCTCGTATGCGAAATCTTCGATATATGGGGTATTGATTTTATGGGACCCTTCCCTAAATCGAACGGCCTCGAATACATTCTCCTCGCTGTAGACTATGTATCTAAATGGATTGAAGCTATCCTAACCCGAACCAATGATCATAAGGTGGTAATCAAGTTTATTCATCAACACATCTTTTCTTGGTTCGGTGTCCCACGTGCCATTATCTCTGATGGAGGGACCCATTTTACAAATGCACAGTTCAGATCCCTAATGACCAAGTATGGGATGTCGCACCGAATCTTGACTCCTTATCACCCCCAAACAAATAGATTGGCTGAACTGTCTAACCGAGAGATCAAGAAAATTGATAATAAAACTCGTTCGACGGGTTTTAAAAAGATATGCGTTGTAGTATTACCGCGAAAATGATTATCACATTTTATTTATTTATAACTCAAAATTCAAAAAAATTCCAAGGTCAAACTCAGGGAGAAATTCGATATTTAAAAGCAAGATATCACAATTTCAAATATGTTCAATAATGATGCAAGGAAGAAAAATGCTAGAGACAAAAAGAAGAAATAAATTCTTTTTCTTTCTTCTTCTCCTCTCTTTCTTTTTCTCTTTGCTTTCTCTCTTCTCTTCTTTCTCTGCCTTTCCTGTCTTCAGACGTCTGATTCTGTGAATCAGATGCCTTAAGTGGTGTTCTGCTACAGTGCTTCTTCAGGCTCCTTCTTCTTCCTTCTTTGCTACGGCAGCTCCTTCCTTCTCTTTTCTTCTTTTCCTCTTTGGCTTCTTCTTCTTCTCTTCTTGAGCTGCTGCACCTCCTCCTTCCTTGGTTTCTGCAGACCTTCTCCTTCAGATGCCCTTCTTCTGCAGTCCTCTTCTTCTTCGTTGGCTCCTTCCTCTACCTTCTTCTTCTCTCTTATGCGGCTAAGTCCTCAACTTCCTCTTCCTTCAGCTGGCTTCTTCTTCTTCTCTTCTTCTTTTCCTCTTTGGCTTCTTCTTCTTCTCTTCTTCTTCCCCGCAGCTGCTTCCTCTTCCTCCTTCTTTCCTGCACAACAAAGAGAAGCAAAACCTACCTCTACCCTCCCCGCGTCTCTCTCTCTCTATTTCACTCTTAGGACATAGCTCTCCCAGAGCCTCTTGGGGAAACAGGTCAGGTACGCGTGCTCGGGACCAGGCCCATCAGCGTGCGGTGGTGGGCAAGGTGTGCTAGTTGGGTCTGGTCAAGACCAGGTCCGCAGGGCGTGGTCGCGGACAAGGCCGGTCGGTCGGGTGAGAGGGACCTCACCCTCGTGAGTTGGAGGCGATAAGCCTTATGCAGGAATTCGATTTATGCTGCTGCGCCTGCTTACCCACTTCCGAGGTGGGACTAAACGTCCTACCTGCCTATTGTGCGCACCCGCAGAGGTTGAGCTTCTCAATTGCAGCTATTGCGAGGATCCTCCAAGCCAATCAAAGGCTTGGGTGTGTGCGCGAGACTAAGCCACGTGACTTGGGAGTATAGGCCTAGAACAGCAAGGCCTAGGCGAAGCTTCAAGTGAGCTTCGAGTTGCGCTTCAATGGCGGCGAGCCCCTAGAACCTGAAAGCACCAAAACGGCCTCGCGACCACGTTAAAAAAGCTCAGGGAGTTTCGCCAAGGTGCGGGGAATGTGCAGAGATGGTCGGCGAGGCATGGGACTACCTTGGGAGTGTGCCTATGGCACACTGTTGCATGCAGGTGGGTGTGGTCGGTGGAGGTGTGCAGTGTGTGTTGCGGTTGGTGAAGGTGCGGAGGATGATCAGTGAGTCGGGGCGGTGCTTGGGGACTGGTCAACGAGGGGTGGAACAGCCTATGGAGGTGGAGCGACCTCGCCGGAGTTGGTGGTCGAAGGTGAAAACGATGATGGTGGTAGTGGCGGTCAGGGGATCGAAATGAAAAATTGATAAGGGGGAAATATAGAGGGGAGGAAGAGGAACTTAACTGACAGTTTTGGAGAGAAAGAGGGAGGTGGAGGCAAGCGGCAGGTACTGCCGTTGCCGGAGACGAAGAGGCCCAGGGGAGAGATGATGGCGACGACGAAGAGGGTTGGAGGATGCACGCTGGTACGGCACGGTGCGAAGGAGAACGGCGGAGCTGGCTCTACCACTGGTATGGTGGCAGAGCGACGAGAAGAGGGAGGGAGAGTCGCCATAAGCTTCGGGCAGTCGGTCGGAGTGAGGAGGAGACGAATTTGGGGGTACTCTTCGGCCAATTCGAGCTTGAAGGAAGCAGCGAGGTTTGGGCTTCCTTAAATAGGTGTAGGTTGAGCGGGAAGCGCATGGAGGAGGCGGGAATGCCACGTCGGAGGTAAGGTCGGAGGGAGACCCATACCTCTCAAGCATTCGCACAAGAGGTATGGGGGGTTTCAGGGCATGGGGAGATGCTTATGCTGTTGGGGGCTTCGCAGGGAGCTCCCCTTTCAAATCTGGGGGTGGCTCCCCATGCAAGTGAGGAGAAAACCTCCGCACAAAGTCGTTGGAGGTATGGTCCCTACTGCGATGGCAGAGGAACCGAAATGAAGAAAAAGATGAAGAAGTTAGGGGGGAATTTGCAAGGGTTTCAAAAAGTTGAGGGTCTAAATGTAATTTGGTGGACCAATTTGCAAAGCGGGTTATGGCGACCTTCCATTATGTCCAAATTTTGGTATAAACCTAATTTATACCTAAGGAATCCAATGGTAAAGTTGGATTTTAGGTTTTACCACGTTTGACTGGATATTTTACAGAAAAATCCAAATTAGGTCAAGTATTAGGCATGGACCCCAATCTAGGTCAAAACAGGTTCCAAAGGCCAAATTGAAGGCTCTAAACCGTAGGGGATATTTTTCCATGAATTTTAGAAGATTTATTTAATTTTTATTTTGCCTAGAACCTTGTTAATTTAAGTGGGTTTGTTTTAGGGTTATAGAATGTCATTTAATTCCTAGATTTCACCATAACCCTTTTCTGACTAAACCATCCCACTTTTTGTCTTATTAAGTCAAATTGACCTATGTCTAGGCCCTTGGAAATCTCATTGATGCACTGCAATGGTAAAATTACAATTTTTCCCCTTGTTTCATGTTCTCTTCTCAGATTAGTAATTCCCTGAATTTGGCTTCCTTTAGGTTATGTAGGAGCTTTTGTTCATGTTATTAGATTAAAGTAAGTTAGTTAGGGTTCATGATGAGGTTCTCATCAAAAATCCTTCAGGTCACTGTTCGGCCTGACAAGAAGGATTGGTCGGCTAGACTTTCGGAAGCTTTATGGGCTTATAGGACCACCCACAAAACCCAATTAGGTATGTCTCCATTCAGATTGGTGTACGGGAAAGCATGTCACCTCCCCATTGAGATGGAGCACAAAGCCTATTGGGCAGTACGAAAGTGCAATTTAGATCTGCTTAAGCAGAAACCCACCGTCAGCTTCAAATGAGCGAGATCGAGGAACTACGCAATGACTCGTATGAGAACTCACGAATTTACAAAGAGCGAGTGAAGGCTTTTCGTGGCAAACACATTTCTGGAAAAACTTTCCATCCTGATCAGAAGGTCCTACTCTTTGATGACAAGCTAAAACTCTTCCCATGCAAACTCAAATCTAAATGGACTGGACCATTCTGGGTGAGACGAATCTTTGGAAATGGAGTCGTCGAAATCAGTCAACCCAGCTTTGATTCTAAACCTTTCATCATGAATGGCCAGCGACTCAAGCCATTCATTGAACTCACTGCTATGAACTTGGCTGAGGTATCTTTTGATCTCCATTCTCCCTAAGCTTATTGCGCCCGGCTGATGGCATTAAACTCAGCGCTTAATGGGAGGCAACTCGTCATTTTTTTTGAAAAACCCAAAACCCTTTTGATACATCTCTTTGCTGAACTCATATTGCACTTTAGGGTTCGTCCATTAGAACAGCCGACTCCACCTCTGGTACTTGTACCAGAGCTTGAAATCGTGCACATCAGTCATCCCGACCCATCCACCTACCCTTTGAACCTGTTTTAATATATGATCTAAGCTAAACTCGAACCACCTAATTTACAATGAGGGCTTTGCAAATCATAGGCATGGGGGGTATTAAAGTGCAAAACGCCGTGAGAATCAATTCACAAAAAGAGTCTCATCAAAAAATTATATATGCTATAAAAAAAAGCGGTTGAGGAAAAAGGAGGGTTATTTTTGAGAAAATGTGAAAATGAGGGAAGAAAAATTGAAAAGAAAAGAAAGTAGCAAAAAGATAAAGAAAGAAATTGAGTCCCTTCAAAGTAATATGAAACTTACCTAACTTCTAGGTTGGATCAAATGATGAATTATGACCTGAAAGGCTAAAACTTAAGGGATTAGTGGCGAATACCAACCTTAGGCCTCTTGGATCTAATTGGATTTAAACACTTATGTACTTGCCTCGATCCGGATTAATCCTCAAGAGGTTGGGGAAAATGCAAAGCTTGTCTGTTAGGTTTAAGGCTTAGGGAGTATTCATCCTCGTTAAATGACCTCTGGTTTGCGGGACTCGGTAACTTAAGTACCCTAAATCACACACTGTTTGGTTCACTGCACTTTAAATAATGAAATCATATCAAAGGGCATTTCTTCTATTCTGAAAATGGTCCTAAGATCTAGATTAGGAGTGACTCGAAAACACAAGTTGATTTGGACGAGTTCTCGACGTAGAGAGGTGTAAAATTCCCCTCGAAGATACGCAATAACATATCATCTCCTCGGTGCTTGTCTCTTAGGATACTTAAATATCCTACTGGGGGCATGTAAGCACCTTGTGTTGGTTCAGATGCCATGGGCGGTATTATCACGAAATGTCGATTGCCAGGGTCTGGATTTACCTACAGAATGCCACGGGCAGGGTTATCCCGAAATCTTGAAATCCAGGGTTCTGGGGTTGCCACGGGTGGTGATATCTCGAAGCATCGATTGCCAGGGACCCTACGAGGATTGATGGTGGGGATAACGAATTCGATACAGATCATGTTTAGAGCCAATCCGAAGATTGATCTAAGGAAAAATATAATGAAAAGAAGAAGAGAGAGAAAGCTCTCCACAAGTAAAAATATCCTTCTATATCTCTCTTACAAAAAAATGCACTGGCAAACTGAACCTGGGCTAAACATGTTTCAAGCACGGGTGTTTTAACCACTAGGTCCAACGAACCTTAGGTTAGTTCCTATAGGCCTTAGAAACCTTCGCGGCAGACTGAGGTGAAAGCTAGTCAGATCTAGATCTAGGCTGGTACTTGAGTACCTCGAGGCCTATTATTAGTAGTAAGATCTAATTCCTATAGATGCGGCTTAGTAGGGCATCCTGACTGTTACATCCGACCTAGATAATTGGTTTGATTCATAGAATTTTGCTAAGGGACTAGCAAAAGCTAGGCATGAGGGTATGATGAGAACACCATCATGAGTCATAACTAGCTCGATTTGGTCTTATAAAGTCAATAAAAGCTCCTATATATCAGTCAGAAGGTCTCTTGAGCATGATGAGTTATTTTGAGAAGAAAAGATGAAAACAAGGTTATTTCTGCAATTTTACCATCTTATCACAAATACAAAATAACCACGAGGTATGCCAGGGGTTTATTAAAGGTCATTTAGTCATTAATGCCTAATAAGTGGGCCCATGCAGACAGAAACTGATTTTCACGCATTTCAAAAATTAATGGACATCTGTAACCTTAAAAACAGACCCGCTTAATTAATTGAGGTTTTGGTCAGGATAAAATTCATCTAAATCCTCTAAAAATCATAGAAAAATATTCTCTAGGATTTGGCATCCTTGATTTGATCATCTGAACCATTTTGACCTGAAGTAGAGTCTTAGACAGACTATTGCCCTAATTTGGATTTTTACATAAATTACCCGATCAAAATTGGTCAAAACCAAAATCCAACTTCACCATTGGATTCCTTAGGTCAAATTAGGTTTGTATCAAAATTTGTGCCCAATCAGAGATTGTCTTAGGGTGGAGATGGCTTGGTGTTTTGGTGCCAATTGGAGGGTGGTTAAGGGATGAGATGGCACTAAAATGGAGGTGCCTTTTGGAGGTAGAAATGGGTTGAGGAGGTGCTTCCATGGTGGCGCCATGTTGGACTAGTAGTAGGTGAATGTAGGTTGCTTGTTTGGTGGATCTAATTAGGTGGAAATTAGGGTTAGGTTTTGGTGGCCAAGGAGGTGGACTAGCTAAGCTAAACTAGCTTAGCTAGTAGATGAGTAGTGGAGAGAGGACGTAGAGTTAGGGTTTTGTAGGAGGAGCTCAGGAGGAGCTACATCTGAGTTGTATTGGAGCTGATAGCTGCTGAAGAGAGCTGCATGGAGCTCCTTAGCTAGCTTAGCTAGCTGGTTCTTTGCTAGCTGCTAAGCCAAGCTAAGATGAGCTGGCTTCTACTAATGTGAGCTGGATCTGGTCTTCCCAGAGATTTCCTAGCTAGCTGGAGTAGCTGGGTTAAGTCAGGTAGCTAATCTCAACTAAATTGAGCTGAGTTGAGTCTCCGAGAACTGGACTTGAGCTGACCTGAGTTGGTTAAGGACTTCTTTAGCTGACTAGGCCTAGCTAGTTGATGGTAGTAGCTAGTCCTAGTCTTGTAGAGCTTCTAGTGAACTATTTGAGATGGAGGAGTTGGAATGGAGCTGGGATCAACTGTCTTGAGCTAGTTTGAGTTGCCATCTAGCTGAGGTGAGCTGAATGGAGTTGAGGTGAATTAACTTGAGCTACCATTCAGTTGAGATAAGCTGAATGGAGTTAAGGATGAGTTGATTTAGCTAGAAGGGGTTGGGATCCAGCTGGAATGAGCTGGATCTAGTTGAGATCAAGCTGATGTGAGCTTCTCCTTCATCTTCTGCCTTCCTGAATGCCAAGGTTTGAGGGATATGGCTCTCTGCCTATCCCTGACACTCAAGTAAATGCATCAAAAATACAATAAAATGCAATGAATGCCTATCCTAGGTAAATGCCTAAGTGCAACTCGAAAACCCGTTTGCGAAGTTAAAATCCTAAGAGCTAGATCTATTTTAGGGCATAAGAATGAAAATAAACTGGCATTTATCAGTAGTCGTGGGCGCTCTCTCCCCCATGTTGTTGCACTCACATGCCTTATGAAGGCCAAGCATGCGTGGTAGTATCTCAGCTAGCGCGTGATGGGGGTGTGGCTCATTATAGCTAAAATGCCCAAGTTAAGCTAGAAACTATGTTAAACACTACTGAATTAACACATGAAATGGGTTAAGTGTGGGGAAGTGAAAAAGACCTAAAACATCAAATCTGTGTTAAAAATGCAAAACTCGGTCATAAATTGAGGTCTTCTATTCATTATTGTAAAATGATGATCTATTTGCAAATTGAACAAATATTTGTGTTCAAAAGTTCAAATCAAAAGTAAAATTAACTTCCTAAATGTTCAATTAAGCTTCAATAAAAACTTAGTTGCATTTGGATATCATTAGGACCTTGCATTAGTAATTTTACATTAAGGTCCTTTGTTCACATACATTTATTCACATTAAAAACCTTCCAGGGACCATTTTATAAACTATAGAGGATTCTTTGTAAATCCTAGGGACCACTTTGAAGTGCTTTCTCGCCACTTATGGGCTTCTGAGCAATTGATTTATTCCTTCGCCCATAAGGGCCTTTGCGTAAAAAACACCCTTACACCTGCTGCATTATTCCACCGTAGCCATTGGAACCTCGTGCATGCTCTTCTTTCCATCTCCACCACTCAAGACCTAGGTGCCTAATCGCACCACTGTGGTGCTCACATTCGCTGACTCGGCTGCTTAAGTCCTTCTTGAGCTCGTGCGCACGCAGATCACCTCTCCTCCTACTTTCTTGAGGCAATCCCTTCGTCCTTTCCAGCTCTCCTAACCTCTTCATTCGCCACATCTATGATAGAGGTGTGGTTTTTCACCTCCAATTTCTCCTCACCGCTAGGGATGACGTATGCCTGAGGACGACCCTGGAGCTCCTCTTGTGGGCTCTTCATTCGCTGGAGATCTCCCCCCATTCTTCCTCCTTAGCCGTCGGCTTTGGATCCAGGCATCCCCATTCCTCTTGTTAGATTAGGATTTCCTACTTTGTAGATTAATTGTAGTGTTAGTTAAAGTAATTTAGGAGTAGATTAGATGTTAGAAATCAAAATTTTGATGATGAATTAATGTAGTTTAGGAGTAGATTAGTGTAGATCCACTCCACCCTCTCTGATCAATTCAGATCAGAGAGGTGTTTTTCCACCTCCATTTCGATGCATACAACTTTCTCTTCACTTCACAATTCGCTTCTTATTTTTCCTCGAATTTTACTCATCATCCACCCATCCATCAAGGTTAAATTCAAGTCTGAAGCCTTGGCTTCTAGATCTGAATTTGTGCCTAAAAACCCACTTAGGGGGTCTCCCACTCACTCCATAAGTTCACAAAGGCCCCCCGATCTGATTTGATTGTCTCAAATTGCTAATTATCTTTCAATTTGCTTTTAATGCCCAAACTCATGATTTTGAGTTCATTTGATTTTCATCGGATTCAATCGAGCTTTTTAAGGTTTTTAATTGCTTAATTAAGTGTCATGCAATGAATCCAAGGTTTTGGATTTGGTTTTTAATATATGGATGAGCATGCTCTTAATTTAAGTGTTATTTGGAGAGTTTGTCTAAGGATAATTAGTAATACTGATTTGAGGTTAAACGAGGACCCATTTGATTCTGAGTTAATCACTAGATCATCTTGAACACCAATCAATGGTGTTTAAGTAGATTAGATAATTATTCAGATATCAAATCACATTAAAAAGCCCAAATCAGGACAACATGGGTTTTTAATATACACAAAATTCAATCTGGGAAATTTTGTTCATCAGTGGATTTTTAGATCTTCAGATTTTCAATTTAAAAGGATTTTAGCAGATTTGATCTGCCAAAAGAGTTTGTGCATTCATATGTCTTAGATTAGACCTTCTTAGGTCTGATCTGGGCTAGTTTTCAAAGATAACTGCAATAGTTGTTGCTGCTAAGATAGCAATAATCTATTGGCTGGGATGGTAACTTGTTCTTCCATGATCTAATTTCTACTAAGATAGCAGCTTTAGATTAGCTGCTGAGATGGTAGCAGATTAGATTTCAGCAGCTGCTGCTAATTTGTTTGCAGTAGTGCAGCTACTGTAGGATCTGATCAGATTGGGTTTTCAGCTGAGTTTTGAGTGTTTGAGAGGCTGACATGATTTTTAGTGTTGTGTTTATCATATACAAGTATTCATGTACTTGAAATGAATTTTAATTTGATTTGGATTGCTTGTAATTTTAGTTTTCAATTCTAGCGTAAGCTATCTACATGTGAAAAATCTGTCCAAAATGAGATTTCAGTGGAATTAAAAGAGAAAATCATGTTTTTATGTTCATAAATGTTGTAATATGCTTGCTGGATGTTTTTATATGATTAAACACTCTTTCCAACCCTAAGAATTCATTCTAGTACCTTAGGTTCATTATTAAAACACTCTTTTAAGCTTAGAATTGGTTCAACTTATATATAAATAAAAATCATAAAAAAATTTCAAAAAAATAAAATAAACCTGTCTTGGTCAAGATTATGTATAATTTTAGGTATGTGCTAAGTTTTAAGGCATTCTGAAATGTCAGCTTGGTAGAACATACTAGCCAACGGTTCAATATATCTTGGAACTTAATAAAAGACATCAACTTCAGGAACACCAAAAACATATTCTTCTCTCTCACCTATTTCTTTCTCTCTCATCCCTTATCTCTACTAAATATATAAAACTCATAAAAATCAGAAAAATCTTAAAAACTCCTAAAAATACCACATATTCTATGTATATACTTGTACATATAACATAAACCTAAGCTCTATGTTAATATTGTGTAATATGTATAAAATATCTATAAATAACTTATATATGTATTCTAGGTAGTAAGTTAAGTATTTAGGATAACTTAATATATATATAACTTTATTGTATTAGTTTATATTAATTCATATAACTTAATTGTAAAATAACTAAGTAATTATACAAACCTATTTGTATGGACATATTTGTACCTAATACTGTACATACATATTTATATATGTATTATGTACCATATAATACGTGTAATGTAATTTAATTGTATATATACAGTAAAAATTAAGTTATTAAGTTAATTAAGTAATTTATTAAGTTCAAATAGAATAAATTAGTAATTTAAGTTAATACAAAGATAATTTATATTGTATACTTGTAATATGTTATAATAAGTATTTTCAACTTATTTATATCATATTTATACTGTATTATAGTATCTATAGCTTACTTATATGTATAACTAGCTAAAACATGTATTTAAATCTATATAAATTAAAATAAAGCCTCTAAAATATAATAAAAACCTGTAATAAATAATTTATTATTTATATTAATATTGTACTAAGTCAATTTGACAATTAATTAACTAATTTATACTATAATTAGCAAATTAAACTCTAATTAAATGTGTATAAACTGTAAATTTACCTAATTTAATTATATAATAAACTAACTTATTTATGTAAACTAACTACATAATTATATAGCCCTATATAAGGGCTTTAAAATCCCATAATTTAATTTTAATTTATAATAAATTATGGCCCTCAAATCGAGGGCTAAAGTTAGCACATCAGATAGCCAATTGCGCATTGCAATGCTAATTGGGCACTTGTAATAGTGCTATCCCGAAAATGGTGGAGCAGGCGTAGCGCTATATAAGTGTTTCCTCATCCTTCCCCCTCGGTCGTTAGGCGCTGGGCGCCCTTACACACATTACTCCTCTCACTCTCTTGAACATGATATGGCATGAGATACTGTTGTGCGCTACACTGGGCCAGGGGCCGTGCACTGTGTGTGGGCCTGTGTGGGCCCAATAACAAGAATTGAAATGGATAAAAGTGCACCTAATAATGAACTAAGGTGAACCTAGTAGAGGTCTGGTCCCACCCGATAATGGGTGCTGTGTATCCCTCAAAAAGGCCGCCTACCGACTAAACCAATTTTTTGGTTAAGGATCGAATCGAGCCAATCTAAACCGACTGTGAGAGAAGAGGAGAAGAAGAGTTAAAAATTCGCTAAGTGTTGAGCCCCTGTGCTTGTGCATATGTGTTAGTGTCTCTATGTGTGTATTATGTGTTGAGTGCGTTGTGTATTGTCAGTTTGTGCGTGTGTATAAATATGTGTACATATATATATAAAGTGTATAATAAGTATATGTATATAAATAATGAAATATAAGGTAAATAACTAAGTATACGAGTATAGTGTATATAGAGTATAAGTGTTTGAGTTCTTATATGTAAATATATAACACTAGAGCTTTAGTGACAGATGCATCCGTCACTGTAGATAGTTATATATGTTAGTATAGATGGGTATTTTATTTTATGTCATGTACATAATTTTACTAAGGTTTTAGCGACACTTATATTTGTTATTGTATATATTATATATGTTACTATAGGTATTAGTATATAATAATGAGTTAGTATAGTAAATATTATTAATTATTTTTGTACCTATACTTAGATATTAACTATATTAGTTGTCAATAACTAATATAGAGTAGTTATACATAGTTTTTAATGCTTATGTGTGTACATTTGTTTCCAGGCATTGTAATGTACTTTTAATTCATTCTTTTGTACATAACTAACCAAATTCTTTTATTCATTCTTGTAAATAAAATCAACATTTTTGGAATTAAAGAATGTTTTTGGACTTAGAGAGTGATGTATATCAGTAACTGTCTCCTAGTGAACGATCTGGAATAAATCAGTAAAAATTAAGTATATAAATAAAATTGATGTGATAACGGTTTGTATTTGTGACATATATTACAACAACGACTTTTTAAAACCCCTTTTTAGTGCAAACCAATCATCGAAGATCATATTTTTGGTGCTATTGCCGGGGATAAAAACTCGTCAACATGCTTTATTGTGATTGTTTGACAACTGTCGCAGAAAGTCGAATTAATTTTTGTCTTCATTGTCGAGGAAGAAACTCTCTATACGCCAAAATTATTCTTTTATTCTTCATTTGTAAATATTTTGATTTGTTTGTAAGTAACTATTCTTTTATTCATATTCTTTGTTGTATGTTCATTCTTTTATTTGTTATATTCTTTGATTCTTTTTGTATATACTCATTTTGACTAATCATTTTTCTTTTGTCTTATTTTCATGGTACCTGAGGAGGAGTTGGAGGAGAATGACTACTTCTTGGTGGACCTGCTTCTCGATTTTTCTTCGACTTTAGGACTTCTTCGATGGAGTCATGTTTAGATTAGTGTAGACATTAGGATTTAGGTTTAGAATTTATTTTTATTTTTAGGATTCTCTGTATAGTCATAAGTTGTGAGAGCATGTTCTTACACATTTGATGTAATAATGTGGACTGTGGACACTTATTATTTTATTCTTTTTTGTTTTAGGTTTTTGGATTTTATTTTTCAATTTGATTTGATTTCTTGCATTAAAAATATAAAAAAAAAATCTGCAAAATTGAAAATACCAAAAATATTTCATCTTTACTTATCTAGCAGCAGCATGACATAGGCATGCCATCTTAGGTTTGCATCAATTCCTACTAGATTTACTTTATGTCAATGCGCAATAAATGTTGAGAGTTGGAGCCGGGTATGATTTCTAACCTTTTTAAGCTCCTGCCATCTTTGCATTGGACATAATTAAGCAAGACCACCACTTGTTTGCAAAAAATTAAAAAGTGAGACCAGCTGCATGAAAAACACTCCTAAAGAGAAGAATCTAATTCAAAATGTGACTTAATTAAATTATCTGAAACCTTGTGTGTTTTTTTCTCATCGAGATTCTGTTAATTGATTCTATCGTGTACACACTACACGGTCACATAAGGTACACAAAAACACACTTTTCTATCTTATATCTCTATGCACCCATAGGAGCTTGGACTAGCACGCCAGTCTTATCCAAGTTCTGGGTAGATTTAGAGGTCTGCACATCGATAGGTTTCTCTTAGGATGCGTATGATTGCATTGATAACATCTGTTTGCGCACTATATTTTTCGTAGCAAACCAATAGGAAAAATCCACGATTGTTGTCTTGCTTGAATGCTGTGGTTTTGATTCTGAGATTGAGATTTTGTTTTGTTAGATTGATTTTGCCGTGAGTTTGTGACTACTTTGTGAAATGTTTTCAAAAATCGAACTCATGGATGGTAGATGTTCTTGACACCAACCACTAGTACTTCTTAGGGTACTGATGCCCAAGTCACCTACACTTCTTCCTTTTCACAGTTTCCTTCAGGGTGACACTACTGTCCTAGAGAAACCTTTGTTCCTCAATATTCTGATCCTTTTGCACCTTACTTAGATCAGCAACCACCTCTTCTTCCCAACCCAAATTCATCTTCTTCATCTTGACTCTACATTAACTGATTGAAGAGGTGAAAGCTGTTGATTTTTCTGGATATACTGTTTCTTTACTTGGACCTTGAGCCAAGTAATTCTGAGATGATTTGATCTTGTTTACTTATACCTTGAGCTAAGTAACTTTGAGATGATTTGATTTTGTCTACTTGGACCTTCAGCCAAGCATCTCTGATTTGATACCTGATGAGAGCCTCATCATGAGCCATAACTAGCTCATTTTGACCCAATAAAGAAGATAAAAGCTCCTACATAACCTGGAAGAAGGCCTAACTGAAGGAACAAGTGCTCTGAGAAGAAAACATGAAATAAAGGTTAAAACTGTAATTTTACCATTGCAGTACGTAAACGGGATTTCTCAGAGGCAGAACAGAGGTCAAATGGTATAAATGAGATAAAAAGTGGGTTGAGTCAATCAGAAATGGGTTCATGTGTAATCTAAGAACTAAATGACACTTGGTAACCCTAAAACAGATCCGCTTAAATTAACAAGGTTCCGGTCAGAAAAAAAAGCAAGTAAACCCTCTATAAATCATGGAAAAACATACTCTAGGGTTTAGAACACTTAATTTGGCCTTTGGAACCTAGTTTGACCTAGATTAGGGTCCTAGCTCTTCAATTAACCTAATTTGGGTTTTTACGCAAAATGTCCAGTCAAACGAGGTCAAACCTGAAATCTAACTTCGCCATTGGATTCCTTAGGTCCAAATTAGGTTTGTACCAAAATTTGGACCTAAGGAGGGGTCATCTTGACCTACTTTGCAATTTAGTACACCCAAATCACAAATTGGTCCCTATCTTTTGAATACCGTTGCAGAGAACCCCCTAGGTTCTTCATCTCCTTTGCAAACTGGTCCTGCCGCCATTACTAGGGCAGAACCGAGCTCCGGCGAGGCTCGGAGAGGGATTGCTCTCTAATCCCTCAGAGATTCCCTCCCAGAAATGGAAGGAGGATTCTCTGAGGAATTCTCTTCCTTATAAAGTCAATTACAATCATTGGTGTGAACTCAATCTCTCGTGCGAACGCACGAGAGATTTGGGTATCCTAACTCCTTTCCATCTCTGGCGACCAACCTCAGGCAATTACGTGCCCTTCACGCCCTGCACACCCAGTCCAGCGCCTATATAAGAACCCACAACTCCAGCCGAAGAGGCTAAGCTTGATTTTGACGGAGATCCCTTCCAAATTCCTCCCTCTCCCATCTCCGGCCAAACAACCCACAAGCTCCGGCGACCTCCTTCCCTCCTTCTTGTCGCTCTGCTGCCATACCAGCAGCAGAGTCCTCTCCGCCGCTTCCTCCCGCGTCGCGCTGTACCCCGCGCGCGCGCTTCTGACCTCGTCTTCGTCGCCGCTTCCTCCCTCAGGGTCTTTCTTCCCCGACGACGGCAGTTACGAGCCGTCCTCTCCACCGCCTCCCTCCCTCCAGACAACCCCAGATACGTTCTCTACCCTCTCCTCTCTCTTTTCCCCCAACTATTTTACTTGATTACCCCTCGACAGTACCTATTCGCCTTCATCTTCCTCGCCTCCGACCGCACTCCGGCGAGCTGCCCACACCACTCCGCCACTCCACACGACTCGCCAACCACCTCGGGAGCTCCGCCTCACCACCAGGAACTCGCTCCACCCCACAACTACCACTCCAGACCTCCATAACCACCCCCCGAACAACCCACCATCTCCGGCCACAGGTTGACCTAGGCGCGCATGCCTAGGCCGACGGACAACCTGCAGCATCACCCACCGCCTTCGCCGTGCCACGGCGAAGGTTTCCAGCTATTCTGATTGGGCCAATAGGCCGTTCTGTGGAATCTCAGGTGAACGCCCCGGCCGCCATTAACAGCCGAAGCAGTAGGAAGCTTGGAGCAGCAGCAGGCGTCAGGCTTCCCAGGCGGCAGGTGCAGCAGGCTCTCGCAAGTGTCGCGAGGTGACTGAGTTCAGCAAGGAGCACCAGCAGGGCCTTCAGCGTGGGCAATTGCACACGAGAGTCTGCGGGCGCGCGTGAGGGAAGGACGAAACCTTTAGTCCCACATCGTGGGATTACAAACCTCAGGTACACTATAAATTGGTTTTGTGATATACCTTTATCGCCTCAGTAAGCACAGGGGTGAGGTCCCTCACTGACCCCACACCCGCCTCGTCCGCGACCTGACCACGCGGACTTGGCGGATCCGACCCGACCTAGACCTACGCACTCCTCGCGCATCACACCACCTTCAGGTGCGCCTGGTCCCGGGTACGATCCGACCCGATTAATGCCTGTGGCTCTGGGAGAGCAGCTCTGAGTGAATTGCTTGAGAGAGAGAGATGCGTGGGTAGAGGGAGAAGGGTTAGGTTTTGCTCCTGTGCAGGCAGGCTGATCGCAGGAGAAGGACTTGGCCGCTGCAGAAGAAGGAAAAGCAAGCCAAAGAAGAAGACAGAAGAAGAAAGAAGCCTTCGCAGGAGAAGGAAAGCAGAAAGATTAGAAGTCCTTGCAGAGAAGAAGAAGAAGGACAAGGGAAGATTGCAAAGAGATCAGAAAGGCAAAGCAGAAGGAAAGATACAGAAGCAGAAAGGAGAAGAAGGAAGAAAGAAAGAAAGATCACATTTAAGACGTCTGATACATAAATTAGACGTCTAATTCTACTTTTTCTAAAAATTCTTCGAATCAATTATATTTGCATGTAACAGTTGTATTCTTGGGTTTTACAAAGTACTGAGATTGCTCCCTGTGTTCGACCTCGGATACTCCGATTTTCGAGTAATAAAAATATTTATTTGTTTTGAACGCTTTAGCGGCTATATTACAACGCGATATTATCTTTTAACAAACCGCACAAAAGCGCGACAAACAATACCCATTCTTTACTTGGGCCTTGTATTAAGTATCTGATTATGATTATGATTGACTATGGAGCTATTCTTCACATTTGAAATTGACAAAACTTCCATTCTATTCACCATGATTTGTATCCTTCATTGAGCTTCATTGACTTGTTAATTCTCAACCCATCTTTTTGGCTTCTACATCTTTGACAACTTCTACTGGGTTTACGCCTAGCTGAAGGTGTAAAACATAGCAACCTATCCTTTGTATATAGTTGTTTTCATCTTTCTTGTTTTCCATTTCTTGCATTAGGTGTCTACCTTTGCATTTTAGCATACATTCATTGTTACATATGTCATGCATTTCACTTCTTATCCTAACTTTCTACTCTAATCTTGTATCAGACTTAAAATCGTCCGCACAGAGATTTTTATCTCCTCATTCCGACTTCCTTCCATCACCCAGTCTAAGATAGTGAAAAGTAGAGCATGCATTTGCATCTACCCTATTTATACAATGAGGATATTGCATCATTTAAGCATGGGGGGTGTAAATGGTGAATCATTTACTGAAATGCAATTGTAGACACACTTGTAGTGTATATAGCATAGTATTATAAAAAATACCAAAAAATTAAAAAATTTTGAAAAATTAAAAAAAAATACAATGTCAACAATACAAAAAAAATTTCCAAAAATATAATAAGGGACCTGACTGATCTTTATTGTTGAGGGAGAACTCCACAGTGAAAAACTCTGAGGAGAAAGAAAAAGCATTGAAAGAATCTAAGTGTTTAATTATGATCTTATAGCTGAAAACAAAACTAGAATAAGTGTTTATGGACATTCAACCTTTACTGGTTAGACTTTCTGGGCGACTGTAGCTTGATTTTCTCAGGCTTTGGCATAATACACTTTAAGCTTGATAAGATAGATCATGATCTTTCCTAACTTAGGACGTATTCTTGTATCTGAGTCACCAGTAAATGATTCGTTTGTTTGCTTTGGCTTAGGAGTCTAAGTAACCTTGGTTTACACTACACAGTGTCGGGAAAGAACTTGTGAATTTGAAATTCAACCCTAGTGTTCACTAAGGAAGGTGGACTCCTTACCTGTGCGTGCAGGTAGACTCTTTGTCCCAGTCTTTAGTCTTGTATCTAGGAGAAGCTCTTTCCACCAAAGAACTCACCCACCAAATAAAGTGTGCTCTACCAAATAAAGCTATCGGAGACATATTGACTGTTATTTGAAAAAAAAAAGGTCAAAAAGATATTATTTGGAATAAGTCAAGTATGTTCTTCAAGTCCTGTAAATAGTTTTCCACCAAAATGAAACAAAAATATTTTTAGGGTGTAATACAAATACCCTGCTTTCACCAAATATTCTTTAAGCCACAATGCAATAAGAGTTGCGTTTGAGTTTTCCTCGTTTTTGAGAGTCAATTCAAAAACATGAGCTGAAGCTAGGATCAACCTGGACTTAAAAAGACATGAAACCCTGGGATTGAGTTTTGAAATTCACCTGGTTAGTCCTGACCCATCACTAAGCACATCCATAACCACTTAGCTTCTGAGTCTTGTAAAACCTTCTAAGTCCTGGAAATCGCACTTAAGGTTTAAATATCAAGAGTCCTTGTTGGTTGAGAGATGGTCTATGTCTTATCAGTCTTAAGTTCTGGTCAGTTTTCCTAAGCGACAGGTTCTCACAATGTCTAAACATAAACACAGTTGGTTTATTGGAAAATCTTTTAGCTTAAAGATCATCTCTAAACACTTAACACTTAACATTTTAAGTAAAGAAAAGAAAAGTAGATATCTCATCACACTTACCTTGGTAATACTTAAATTGCTGCTCACTTTAATGAGTTGTTTGCTAAAGGACTAGTAAAATCTAAGCGTGGGGGTATGATGAGGTGTGGCTCATTAGCGCAGGCACTCAACATGCAAGAATCACGCATAGTCATTACACCCGCACACTAGCGTATGGTGGCGTTGCGGTGATCGATGGTGTTGTAATGGAGGGAAAAAGAAAAAATAATAATAAAACTAAAATAAGAAAAACCAAAAATATATAAGTGATTATACAAAAATGTCAAGCACCTAATTTAAGTTCTAAACTCTAATTAGTTCCTAATGCATGATATATTCATCATTTAAATCCCAAAATATTCTAGCCTTAATTACATAATTAGTCAATCAAAGTGGACCAATCACTCCTCAGAGCTCCTCCCCCTCCAACCTTGAGCTCCTCCGCCTCGAAGCTCCTCCTCCATCCTCGAGCTTCGACGAGCTCTAACCTTTGTTGACTTAGCCAACATTGAGACTAACCTACGCTGAGCTTCTTCATATTTTTCCTCTTAATGTAGGTGTGGTTTGGTGCTGTCAGCACCCTCAAATATATAGTGTCCATTATAACTCTAGTAGTGTGTGTCTAATGTAACAACACTTATGGAACTAGTTATTGCACTAGGATGTAATTGGATTAATATCTCAATTATGATAGCCTCCTTAAATCAATTGTTTTGATGCTTTATGTTTAATCCAGATATTGCGAGTTTTCATTGAGAAATTTGCCGATATTTCATGCTTTGTTACACATTAAGAAATCAAAGATAAGAAGGTACCATAATATTGCTTGAAGAAGCTTTGAAGAAGCCTTGAAGATAGCTTGAAGATGGCTTGAAGAAGCTCATGAAGAAGTCCTTGAAGAAGCCTCTTTTTCTAGGCTCATTTAGTTTCAATCTTTGTAATTCATGATGTAATATTTTTATTATCTTTTTGTATCATAGATTAAGTGTAAAAGAACACTAAAATATAATGTAAGTAGGACCCTAATCGTTAACACACCTAGAGAATCAAAATCCACCTTAAATGCCTACCAAATGAGCCAACCCATTCAGAGGCATCAACCTGCCTTGCGAAACGTTGACATGCCTTTGTATAGCAAGTCGACTTGCCTATTCACCCATCAATTGGCTCCTTAATAGCCACCCGACCAATGAGGTTGAAAAACATGTTTGGTTAATTCATTCGTTGTAGTAAGCATTTACGACATCAAGTTTAAGAAGATGATGAGGTGAGTCCAAGTGTCGAATATAAGGAGGCATGAAATCAGATCAATTAATCGTTTAGTTGCCACATGATATTTATTTAGTTTGCTTGTGAAAAGAGAACGAGAGAGAGACAGAGCGAGAGAGTGTAGGGTTAGAAATCTGGAGTAGAACAGAGATCACTAACCATGCATGAAACAAAGACATGATGAAGCAAGATAACAATTATGACAATAAAAGCTAATATATTGCATAAGCAAAATTGTTTTACAACTATAATGCTCGATGAAAACGTAAAGAGACATAAACATTAAACAAAGAAATTAGCAACTAAATGCAACAAATGGAATGTCGAGGCTGCCACGGTGGTGGATAGGCTTCCGTCGGTAGCTCGGCAACTCCAAGATCACAATTTAGAGCTCTATGGACGTGGATATAAGCTTGGTAGAAGCTAGGAAGAGATGGATGAAAATGGAGGTCCATGGGGCCTTTTATAAGCTTGTGCTAAATAATTTGGCACGAAATCCACGCCCAAACACGTGCTCGTGCACGGCCATCACACACACAGCCGCAGCCACCGCACGCATAGTGCGTGGACAGCTGCGTGCCCGCAATGGCATTGCACATGGAGCAATTATAGCACGCGAGGAGGGTTGCTGGCCATTGGATCATCACCGCGGATCACCATCGGAGGATGAAGAGTGCGTCATCGTCGAGATGGGATTGCACGGGTCACAATCACGCCTACGTGCCTCATTAAATCGCACCTCATGCCACGTGTATGATCGCGCGTCAGATTGCATGTGCTCGAATCGTGCGCATCCAGAGCTGCCATGTCGCTCTTATCATCGTCGTTTGGGTCTGCATCAACGGTTGAATTTCACCCACGTACACAATAGTGGATCAAATCCGCGTACAGGGCTTCGACCCTGTGTCCGCCATTTAAGAGCGGCCTCTTCGACCAATGTGCTGTGGCCGTGGATGGTTTGATGGCCACGAGCTCTTGACCGTTGGATCTCAATCCAACGGTTGAGATCTCGTGGTGGCTTTGTTCCTTAGAGATGAACGGCGAGGTTGAGATGGATCTCAGCTGTTGGATTGAGATCCAATGGCTGGGATTACACGTGCTCACGATGAAGAGAAGTTGCGGGCTCGGCTGGAGGCACAGATGCGTGACATGTTGCCGGTTTTGGGCCATTGATCATCAGATTAACGGCCAGAACTTCTTTGGCTCATTGTGGGAGCTACAAAGATCGAATTGAGGTGATTTTGAGTCCATTGGACTCCGTTCATCGATCCGGATCCATACATATGATCCGATTGCTTATCTGAGACCTGTTTCAATATGCGATTGTACACATGGTCATTAAAAATTAATTATAAGTAATTTAAACGTAGAAATTACACAATATGCATGTATTGCTCCCATGACTACTATAATATGATATTAATGCACACATGCCCTCAAAATTGACTTTAATTGGTATGATTAACACCATCATTTGTAGAGTCATCAACCAATGATCGACCTCTTTCATAATCGTTGGCCCTCTAACGTTCTTCTTTGTCTTAGGAACCTAAGCAATTAATGACACTAATCATTTTGCGTAATCACCCTTGAAAAACCTAGGTTCTGATTAATTGGGCATCGACCAACCATTAAGTGAGATGCCAGCTGATACTATCAAGGCGTTGACTAGTTGCCCTCAGATCCCAAGTCTAGGGATATTTGTTCTGAGATCACCCCAATTGGACCTCCGTAGCATCATATGCAGCCCGAGGAAGATCGGAGGTCAAGGGGAAAGGTGGTGCAATCCGTACCTCAAATGACAAATCCAAATGGGTTTGGATCGATGATCGCAACCCAACGGCGCAAAAATCAATCCAATTCGACATCCATGGCACCACTTACAAGCATTTGAAGATGGACGACTCAGATGGTGCCACGTGGCGCCATCCAAGCCTCTTAAAGCCACCGGTGCTCCTCCTCATCAAAGAAGCCTTGATCTCTGCCATTGGATCTTCATCCAACGGCTGAGAGCGCCACGGCCTTAAAACAAAAACTCGACCAAGAACGCGGTGCAGCGCAGCAGTTTAGAGCTCTCCACGATGAGAGCGACGTGCGCTCGAATCCGCGCGAGCGAACTAAATCCGCGAAGAGGCGGGCACAAGGAAATTCAATCGCACGATCGAGATCGAGCGGCAGCGGTGATGGCTATGTGGTGACGCTAGGTGCGCCGGGTGAGAGTGTAGTGGATACGTGCGTGATCACATGAGATCACATGCGTGATCGCACGTGGAGGCGTTAGCGCATTCTGAAGGCAAGATGGCGCGTAATCTAGACTATTCATCGGCGATCCAATGATTGAAGCACTGTGCCTCTTCAACGCAGGTAATGCACGTGAGAACCGACACCACCTTCACACCGTAAGATGAAGATACAACGCTCCTCACCTCCGCCCATCTTCACCGAGGTTTAGCTTCAGCAACGTATGCATGTGTCACTAAAGACTTGTATTTAATTTTCAAGATGTAAAGTGACCCTTTTACCGCCATGTCCTCAACTATAAATAGAACTCTACGCTCCACATATTTCTTCATCCCTTCATCTCTCAACCTCCCAAAGAGATAAGAACAACGTTTTCAAGATCACTCTAGTGCTCCCAAGCTATGGGAATCTTTGCTAGAGTTAAAAATTGAAATGACCCTTCCCAAGGGCCGTTTGGATTTTTTCCAAAATTTAGGGACCACAATTTCTATGCACCAAAAGGATCATGTGCTGAATTTTTTTATTCCTTGAGGGGTTTAATGCAAAAACCCCCACCATACCCCATACACACACACCCCCCCCAATGCCCCATACACCTTATCCCATACCCCCTTCCATGCCACCATGCTCCTCCCCATCCCCACGCCACCTTACCCCCCCATCCTTCACAACCCATAAAACCCCCCTCCTCCATTTGTTCTCCACCATAGTAGCCGAGTGAGGGAGAAGGAGAGGAAGAGCGGGGAGCAGGACGATATCGGAGGAGAGGATGAGGCCATGCATGCGGAGAGCTTGCGAGGAGGAGACTGAGGGTGCTACGTGCCATTGCAGGAGCTGCTACAGCTCCTGGTGCGAAGGAGGTATCGCAAGGAGAAGAAAGCTCGTGAGGACATCCTGCGAAGTCATTTTTTCCACAGTTTTAGAAGTCTGTGACACTCACCAGATGTCTAAAGAAGTCATCGAACGTTTAGAGGTAACACTAGACGTTTGATAGTGCGCAAATTACTAAGGTAGCCTCTATCCGAAACTTGTGTCATTTGTACGTACCTGTTGGAAGTCGTGGTCTTACTGCGCATGTCTGCGCCGCTGCAGGACCGTTGGGAAGTTACCCTGGTGTGGTACCTGAGGTACTTTAGGATGTCCGGAGGCATCAGTAGATGTCTGACCTCCTTCCTAGTTGACCGGGAGAAGTATCAAAATCTGGAAGCCCCTTCAGGCAGCTGTGAAGGGTTTTAGACATCTAAAAAAGATGCAGAAAGCAAGGTGAGATCTCGTGCTCGTTTGAGACATCTGGGACTCTTTCCAGACATCTGATTTTGGTTAGGATGCATGTTTTTGGGCTGGTTCAAGGCCTAAACGGAGTCAGTTTTTCACAAACAAAGTATCATTGGTTTTCTTCCAGAATTCTCAACATGTTAGTATAATGTCTATACTATTTTGAGCTCATTTGACATATTGGTCAACAATATAGGTCTTCAGTTCCTGGTGCACACGGGACCCTCGGAGACGTTAGGATCCACCGTTCGAGCTCCCATACCACCCGTATACCCTAGTAGAGTGGTCCTCTCTACTTCTATGATTTGAATTAGTAAAGTGCATGTTAAATTAGAAATATCTGCTTGAAACCTAGGTCATGTGATGAACCTTAGGACCAAGAATGTGAATGGTTTATACTTAGTGCATGAACCTCGCATGTTATAAAATCTGAGAATGCATGTTGTTAAACTTCATACTGTGATGATTGGAATAATTAAACGATGAGGTGATCTCTTATCATGTTGGTGATGGTTTATCTTGTTAATTTATGAGCTGCCAGTTGTATGAATTAGAAATCAATATGTGAAGAGATGCATGCCACGAAATGAAATAAGATGAGTACTATGCATGAACCCTACAGGGAACTAGGAAAGAAACTCAAAGTATACTGAAATGGATATCTGATGTATGAGGGAACTTGTTTCCTACGGGTGTATTGGTTGACTATTTAGACTTGGGTATGGAAAGTGAGCTGGCCCTCGTGTACGTGGTACCAAGGAGAGCTACTGTCCCTTTAGTGTAGGGGGGAGCTAGCCGCCCCTTGGGTTGGAACCCAGGGTTAGGATTGCCCACCCAACACTAACTCCTATTAGACCTATTGGGCAAACTGGGATAACTGGGCGAGAGTACGCAGACTGTTGAGGGGTGAGGCCCTTGTTCTGTTCTGTGCTGTACATTTGGGCGTACCCGTTAGTGGAAACGACTGATCGCGTGTTAGTGCGAGGTAGCTACCCGTGTGCTTATCGTGCATGCCGTAGTCATTGCTACATCGCAGCCATGACCTCGAGGTGGAAGACCGGGTGTAGGACTACCACGAGTGCTCTCTCGACCAGGAGAGTGCCACGTATACATCCTGCAACGTGGGAAAACTGCATCAAGATCGTTCCCTTAGGGAACAAGTGGATTAAGAAATGTTGTGGACCCTTACTACAAACCAAATCAGAAACACATAGATGATTTAAACGAAAACAGATAATAATACATAATTGGAACTTGTATGATTAGTTAGCTGCTTGTTCCTTTATGTTTAATTGCATGTAAATGACATATACACCACTCTACTCAGCGTTAGTTGACCACAAATATATGTAACTTGTTCAGGTCAGGGAGTTAAGCAGCCGGCACCATTGGCTGTAGAGGGTGCTGGGCCCAGTCGAGCCCAGCCATAGTTGTACCTTCGCTGTTTTCCATTTCAGAGGCTTCTTTTTGTTGTTAGTGAGTGTTTTTAGCATACAGTGCCTGTCTTTGTTATATTTTTAGATTGTGATGGCTATGTCTGTAATCGTACTTTTTCTCTTGTGGAAGTTAACACATTGGGATTTTTGTTTTATTTTTCCATTACTGCCTATAATTTATTATTTTCTTAGTTACATTGCATGTGTGGTTGTGAAATGATTGTGCATTTGGTTATTTCTCGTTGGACGACTGGGTCATGGGATTTAGTCGAGGCGGGCCGTTCTCGGGTTCCGTAGGGAGCTAGGATCGGGTCGTAACAAAAATCAAAATTTTCCACTTCTCACCCCCTTTCGTAGAGCTCTCACCAGTTGTCCTCTCGCCCTTGTTTCGGAAGTGGATCTCGCGACATCTATGCCCTGCCTCATCCCCAATTCTTCCAGATTTGCCCTCCATCCTCCTTCTTCACTCTCTTTCTTCCAGCTCGTCCTCCCAGCATTTGTCAAGGAGGATAATCTTTCATCCCCTATCTTTTTATTGCTTTCTAAAGTAGATTTTTAGCTTTGTAGTTATAGAAAATAGTTGTAATTGATGTTATCTTAGTTATAAAAGTTATTCTCTCCCTCTCTCTCTCTCCTTCCCTCTCTTGTTTATATTGCAAGTAGATTAGTTGTTTATACCCATTGTAAATGTTTCTTTTATAAAAAAAATTAGAAAAAAAATAATTGCAGATTTATAATTGATGTAGAATTCCCTTGTTCGGCCCAGGACTCACCAGAGTTTCGATTATAAATATTATTTGGTAGTGGATTTTCTTGCGAACTTGCAATGACTCGGGTTTTTAGAACTTAAAACTTTTCGCAACGATGTTCTTGCTTGCCAAACTCCCTATTGCCTTAGTGATGGTAACACCATCACTTTTCATAACTAACTTGAATTAGTCAAATCCAAGTGATAAATGCTCCTAAATGATCGTCTGAGGAACATAAATCCGTACTAAACTAAATTGAGAAGATAGAAAAATGGGCTTAATTATGTAGTTTTCACATCCAATCACAAATGCAGATTAACCAAGGGGTTGATCAAGGGTTAATTCAAGGTCAAATGAACTTAAATATCCAAGAAGTGGGCTCACATTGATTGAATCAAGGTTTTGCTCATTTCGAGGACCAAAACAGGACTGAAAACCCTAATTATCAACCACACTTAAATTGAAAAAGTTCTGGTAGAGATAAATTTAATCTAAACCTCTTAAAATTCATTGAAAAACATTCTAAGAGGTTTAGTACCTTCACTTTGATTATCTGAACCCATTTTGACCATGAACAGAGATTCAGATGGGAATTTGCCTTGTTTTGAGCTTTTGTGTAATTTACCTAGTCAAATGTGGTTAAAACTCAAATCCAAGTACACCATTAGATTCCTTGGGTCCAAATTAGGTTGATACCAAAATTTGGGCCCACTTAGAATCCATCTTGACTAGGTTTGTATTTCTACCTTCAGAATCTCTATTTCTTACATCCTGACACCTAGGTTTCAAGTTTCCTTACATCTATGCCCCTAACTTTTTCGTCTTCATCACGAATAGGTCCCTACCGCTTGATTCTTCAGAGATTTCTAAACAGAGTCAACAAACCCAAACACATCGACTTTGATTTGATGAAATCATCATCAAATTTCCACCAAATCCCACCAAATTTTGTGGGATTGGTGTTCACATTACTGCCAATCCAATCCACCAAATCTGAAGCCCTAATTCAGACCAATCACCACCAGCTAACTCTATTTTCATGTGACCTAAATTTCCAAATTCGTAAGGAATTCCTGACAATTCAAGACAATTCAAGGCCTGATCAACATCTAAATAAGCTCTAGGAAGTCCCACGGTCAAAATTAGCTAGCTTCAGGTCAAATTCACTCTTCTCCTCCTCTAGCCATCTCCGACCTAAGCTCCGGCGACCTCCTCGCTCAACTTCTTCTAGGCTCTCAATAGTCAAATTGAGAGGTCCACCTTCTTCCTCACCTTCCTCCGACCCATGTGCACATAGCTAAGGCTTCCTATCCTCATCGTCGTCACCATCCCACCTCGCCAGAGAATTTGTCTCTTTTGTGTTCAGCAAGGCAGCCAACAGGAATCCCTATCCCCTTCATCTAATTAGTTAGGTTCTCTCTTCCCTGTACCTCCTAGATTAGGTTTAGGTTCTTAGGACTTAGATTACACCATGAAATCACTTTCTCCCTCCCTTTCTTCTCCATCTTCGGCCATGCCTTCGGCGTGGTCCTATGCACACCACACACCACCAAACAACCTATCACCACCACAACAACCTTCCCCGTACTCCCTAGATTAGAAGCCCTCACTTTATTTGAAGCTTTGATCTTTGGGGCTCTCCATCGAACAAATCCATCAAATGCCATCCACCTTATCACCGTCCGGTCATGTCACTTCACCATCCACCAAATCATGACTGCCAACACATTTGCCCACTCACAGTGAAGCTCTTGAGCATTTTGATTGGGGCTCTTGGCCTATATTCTTCTCTGTAGGTCATCGTCGATGATCTCTTCTCCTCCAACGTTGACCGACAAGCTTCAGCCATCATCTTCATAGCCATCACCTCCAATAGCTGCCGACGGATCTTGGGAAGCCTTCTGGAGCTCCGATTGAGTGAAGACATAGCAGCATCTACTCCAATTCAAGATGAAAGTTCACGTTGTTGCACAAAGAAGAGCTGCTCAGTCTTAGTTCCACATCGGGCAAAGACAAAATAGATTTTGATTAAAAAGGTTTTGTGCGTGTTATTCTCTCACCTAAGACACGGGGTTCGGGTCCCCTTTACACATGCCTATGCACACCTCGCCCATGCCCACACGCATGCGGGCTTGGTCCCTGGTCCAGATCTGATTACCCGTTTACCCAATTAGGAGGAGAGAGAGGAAAGGATTTTTGAGAAGTGGTGGGGGGTTTTGCTCTTGGGAACTATGCCTAAGGACTTAGGCAAATTTTGAGAGGTTTGTGCTAAACACTTAAGCTATCTGAGGCTCTGTTGGGACATTTGAAGGAATTAATCGATTAAGATTGTCTGTTGTCTTGAAGTAACCATTTAATTAAGCTGTCTGATGCTTGTGACTTGAAAAAAGAACTTTGATATTGAATTATGCTAATTGTTGAAGGCTTAATTGGTGGTTTCAACCACCACTTTTTCTAGGCTCTTTATTATCTTTTTGTTATTCGATCTCTGAGATACAATTTGGATCATTTATTGAATATATTTGTAAGTGATTATTCATTTCATATATCATTATTTATGTTGATTATTGTGCTCATCATTTCTATTATTTTGATTAGTGGATTGAATTCCAATTTTGCTCCTTGCAAACAATCTTGGAACTTACGCTTTTCGAGCACTATAAATTTTAAATGTCAATTTAGTTTTCGTCACTATACTACGACGCGATTTTTTGAACATCAGCTAATTTTGACTCAACACTTAAGGAACCTCAGTAATCTCTGTACTCCCTGATGAGAGCCTCGTCATGAGCCCTAACTAGCTCATTTTGACCTAAGAAAGAGAATAAGAGCTCCTACATAACCTAGAGAAGGACCTAATTTAAGGAACTAGTGTTCTGAGAAGAAAATATGAAACAAAGGTTAAAATTGTAATTTTACCATTGCAGTATATAAACGGGATTTCTCAGAGGAAAAACATAGGTCAAATGGTCTGAATAAGATAAAGAGTGGGTTGGTTCAGTCAGAAATGGGTTATTGTACAATCCAAGAATTAAATGACATTCTATAACCATAAAACATGCCCGCTTAATTCAACAAGGTTCTGGTCAGGATAAAAATCAACTAAATCCTTTAAAATTCATGGAAAAATATCCCCTAGGGTTTAGAACCTTCAATTTGGCCTTTGGAATCTATTTTGACCTAGATTGGGGTCTTAGCTCATTATTTGACCTAATTTGGGTTTTTATGTAGAATGTTCAGTCAAACGTAGTCAAAATTAAAATCCAACTTCTCCTTTAGATTCCTTAGGTCCAAATTAGGTTTGTACCAAAATTTGGACCTAAGGGGAGGTCATCTTGACCTACTTTGCAAAATAGTACACCCAATTGCATTTGGCCCCTATCTTTTGAAAACCATTGCACAGACCCCCTAACTTCCTCACCACTCTTACAATTAGGTCCCTCCACCATTAAAGCGGAGGAATCCTACTCTGGTGAGGAATGGAGGGGGAGTACTCCCTGATTCCTCAGAGATCTCCTCTTAGATTTGGAAGGGAGATTCTCTGACAAATTCCCTTCCATTTGAGCGTGGTCCTAATCTCTAATTCGCACCCAATCTCTCATGCGAGCATGAGAGAATTGGGTCTCCAACGGTTTCCATCTCCAGCGAGGTCTCTTGTGCTTGGAAGCGTGTCTTCCAAGCAATAAGAGTCCTTGCCATAGACTATAAAAGCACCACCACCTCCGACCGCATCTCTTCAACTCGACTTGGCCGGAGAATCACCCTAATTTCGTCTCCTCCTCCGGTCAGGAGTCCAACGAGCTCCAGTGAGCCCCCTCCTCTTTCTCATTGCTCTACCACACTACTAGTAGCAGAGCCACCTTCGCCATCTTCCTCCGTGTTGCGCAACACTCGCACGCGCACCTCTAGCCTCGTCGTCGTTGTCGTCACCCCTCCCCTGGACATTGTCTTCTCCAGCGACAGTAGGTACAGCCAGTCGCCACTTCTCCCCCTTCATCCACTTAGCTAGGTTAGAATTACTCCTCTCTATCCCCTCTTCAATTCCCCTCTTTCTATTTCCCCTTTTCGACCCCTCGCAGCCACTGTCCACCGCCATCTTCTCCATCTCTGGCCACCCATCGGCGAGGTGCATCCACCGCTCCACACCTCCACACGCCTCGCCAAACACCTCATTACCTTTGCCATCATCCACTAATCACCTTCCGCCCATCCATCGACCACCAACCTCCCTAAACGTCCCCCGACCAAACCCATAAGCACGGCAACAGGGTGACCTAGGCATGCATGCCTAGGCCGCCTTGCGGCCTGTCACCCACCGTCTCACATTCGCCAAGACACGACGAAGCTTCCCATGTGTTTTAATGGGGCTGCAAGGCCTTGTTTGTGTGTGTTAGATCTGAACACCTGCCGCCATTGAAGCACACAGCAAGAAGGTTGCAAGCTTCGCTCCAGGTCGCACGCTCCAGGCGTCAAAGTCCCAGGTGAAGCGGATTGGTGTTGCGAACTCACACAGCTAGGCAATTGGCTTGGCAAGCAACCCAGTAGCAGCAATTGAAGGAGTTCCTGTGGGCGTGAGCGCAGAAGCGGGCAGGACTTTTAGTCCCACCTCGTGAATGCGAGAACACGGTGCGTAGTATAAGTTATTTTTGTGCTTTCTTCTCATCGCCTCTAGTACACAGGGGTGAGGTCCCTCTCTCTCACTCGCTCACGCCTCGTCTGCGACCTGCCCCCGCAGATCTAGCACTCGACCTGATTACCTAGACCTAGCACTCCTCACGCACTACACCACACCGGTGCGTCTGGACCCAGGCATGCGATACCCGACCCGATTACTCGGCTTTGGGAGAGCGTATCGAAGAAAGAAATAGAGAGAGAGAGACGAAGGGGAGGGTAGGGGATAGGTTTTGCTTCTATGTGCATGCGCAGGGAAGAAGAAGAGAAGAAGGAAGAGGAAGGCGTAGCTAAGGCAAGGTGAAGGCTAAGCAGGGAAGGATGGACACTTAGCCGTAGAAAGGAAGAAGGAAGGAAGAAAAGAAGAGAAGAGAAAGTCAGAGGAGAGCTAAGGAAAAGGGATGAAGAAGGATATCAACGTAGAAGCCAAGGAAGGAAAAAGAAGAAGAAAGGCAGAAGCCAAGGGAAGGAGCAGCACTGTAGCAGAGGTGTGGCTGAAGAAGACAAGCAGAGAAGGAAGAAAGTCAAAGGCAAAAGATAGAGGAACATAAGAAAGAGCAGAACTAAAGACAAAGAAAGATAAAGAAGAAAGAAAGTAGAAAAGAGAAGACTCAAGAAGGAGAAGGAAATAAGAGCTTAAAGAGAGAATATCTTTTTAAGACGTCTGATCATGGAATCAGACGTCTAAGTCTTCTATTTTTTTGCTACAATTTTGACTCTTAAATTCTTGCATTTATATTCTGAATTAGGATTTGAGTAACTCTAAGTGTTCAATTACATTATTCAGATTAATGAATAAATTCCATTTGCTCCCTGTGTTCGACCTTGGATACCTACGTTTTCGAGTAATAAATTCTTATTTGTTTTTGAGGCAATTTCATCTATATTACAACGCAACATCTTTTAAAACAACGATCTAGCCTCGTCAACACTCCCCATTTTACTTCATTATATTTTAGGGGCTCTATAGGATCTTAGTTATTTTGTTTCATTGTAGTTGGGTATCCAATTTGTGGATTCCTACCTCTCTTGGAGGCAAAACTTGCATTGGTCTTGACCACTATGTTGTGTATTAAGGTTGTATCACTCTTGGTTGGAAGTGATACATTAGTGTAGTTATCAACTAGGTTGATTGTGAAATCTTAAGCCGAGAGGCTTAGGTGGTGGCTTTTATTTGTAGGGTTTCTACCTAAATATCCTTGTGCAATTTGTGGCTTGATGCTTGATATTTTGTGATCGTTTTATTGCGATTAAATTTTTTATCTTGCACTATTCACCTCCCTTTTAGTGCAATTTCAGTTGATATCAAAGCGAGTTCTCGCATTTGTTGGAGTTACATTCAAGCGAAGATCCAATGGAGTGAAAGGTCATTGCCATCGGCCGCACCAACAGACAGTCCACCACTTTTCGAAGGTACAAATGACTCCTATTGGAAACTTAGAATGAAGATGTGGTTGCAAGCACACGACTATGCGATACAAGTGTGTCTAAATTCATGATTCCAGAGAAGCCCTTGGCTGGATACTCAAAGGACCAAATCCTGCAGCTCAATCTCAATGGAAAGGCCATGAATGCCTTTATTGCACATTGAATTAGGATGAATTCAATTCCAACTCACAACATGCAACCGCCTATGAGATATGGAAGACTTAAAATCACACACGAAAGTATGCCTTAGGTAAAAACTTCAAAGATTAATCTTCTCTCGCATGAATTTGAGTCCTTCATGAAAGAAAATGAGAAGCTTTTAGAAATGTATGCAAGGTTCACATTAATTGTGAACAACTTGAAGCATTGGGAAAACCTTCATAAGAGGTGAACTCCAATCTAAGTTGTTGCGTTTCCTTAAACTGAAATGAGAACAAAAGGTAGCCGCTATTGAAGAAGCTCATCAAATTGAGTAGCTTAACATGGACGACCTACTAGGAAAATTGATGGCTTATGAAAATAAGATGGACCAAAAGAATATGAAGGTCACTCTGAAGCTAACCCCTTCCAATTTTGAAAATGAACCTGATCTATAGTTGGAACTGTGGCACATACGTGACATTCGTCCATAGCTTTTAGGACATCCTTGTAAAAACAATGAAAAACTCAATGTGGTGTCATTTCAAAATAACGTAAAGGTGGCACTTTCATTATGATAAAGTGTATCCGAAAGAATGAGAAGAATGCTTATTCTCTTGAATATGTTCTGGCACCTCAGCATGAACAGTTGGCATCTAAATAAACCTGCGCTTAAAAGAGACAAACACTTGCAAAACATTATTGAAGTATTGGGAGATGGTCTCTCCGGAGTATTGGAATAGTTCAATGAGATGCTTATTCGAGGATGCATGAGCAAGGACATGAAAGAAAATCATTAATTGCTTATTCACAGTAACATACCACAAATTGTATAGGTCGATGGTGCTCTTCAGGTATTCCAAAAGTGCAATGAAGGCTCCCTTGCTTAGCCTCAACTCATTGTAACAATGACTTGGGTGGCCCTCGATTAACTTGTAGACCTAGTAGTGCCATCCCAATGCCCCATTATTTTGACATTGCCGCGAGACCTGCTAATCAACACACGAATAATATGCAAAAGAAAGTAGTATAATGATATCTACTAGGGACAAACCATTGTCCTAGAAATTGTCCTTCATGAAAGACATGGATTGATCGTCTTCAGAACTCATCTTTGCTTTAAAAATTGTAACAGTTAGATATTGCAAAGTTGTACAGAAAAGGCCTCTCAACTATTTATATTTAAGAAAGTAGGTGCTTTATTATGTAAAGAATCCAAAATGCACGGAAATAACAACTAAAACAGTTTAATTGAGATACGCAAGTGGTAAAAGTTCTAGGTAGTCTAAACCTCCATACATATTACATGCCAATATTGAATAAATTCAAGAGTCCTAAATAATCCATCATGTAGATAATGCGCCTTGAGAACATAGGTGGATAGGTATGCCAGGGAATATCAAAAGTCGTAGTCGCTCTCAACGTGCCTCGCAAAAATGCCCCTAAGTCCACAACGGATTCACAAAGTCCTTGAAAACAACCCTTCAAGTAAAATGGGTGAAGGCATCCAGTAATGCGACTAGATCATTAAGTGTGATATTCGGCATCCACATGTGCAAAATCCGCATACAGTTGCAAATGTCATTAGCTATATGGTCTACTCTCGATGTTGAGGTTATATGGTGCTTCACCAAAGCTCTCATCAACTCGGTGAACTCGTCTGGCATCGAGCCACTTGCAATTGAGGCTACCTTTTTCCTACGTTTCCCCCCACTTGAGGTCGATCCTTCGAAAGCCCACTTGGAGCCTTGCGGCTCAAATAATGACCGCTAAAGAGGATTTCCCTAAATTGGACGAGGGTTATTGGAAGATGTTGTAGGGTTAGTGTTGGTACCAAATAAGGAAGGCCCCATGAATGGTGTTTGGAGGAAGGTCCACACATCATCCGCACGTGTATTCTCATAGGGTACGGACCCACTAGTTGAAGCAACAGTAAATGTGTTCGATGTTGTAATGAAAGCGGTTGCATCATCATTATCCTCCTCATTTTGTTCTTCAATTGATTAATTCACTTACTCATGGACATTGGAGGACATTGCATGTTTGCCAGTTGTTGTATCTTTCTAGACGATGGTGTAGACATCCTCATAGTAAACTAATGGCTTATCACGCAATTCTGCAAGTCATTTAGCTAGGGAAAGGAATGATTCTAAGGACGGATTCTATGAGAAATTATCTTAGAAAATGAGTTCTTTACCTCATTTCGAACGAATGGTGAGGGTGCTATGGGGTAACCAGTACGAGGGTTTATCCCCTAACCACTCTTGCCTAAGAGTTGGAGATACAAAGTGTGCTTTCTCTTGAGCTCCTTTCATCTATTCAAGATTTGGTTGTGGTTGTACGACAAACCTGTCGTCGCAACGAACTTCTTATCGATATCATTCCATGTTGTCTACATGAACAATTTGTTATGCTAGCGACCTTTAGAATGGTGCCATAGCAAAATCTTCAGCAACTTGTTTGTGGTCCGATTATCCCATTTTTAAGCCTTCTTTAGAGCGTAGGTTAAAGGCTGGGATGACAACATTTTAGACGGGAAAGTAATGGATTGTTATATACCAAGTGTTAAACCAATTGAGAATAGGCATTAATTATATCTTCTTTTTTTTTTTTGAAGGAAATTTTTATTAATAAGGGAAAGTATTCGATACAAAAGGATGCATCATACAAGGGAGAGAGAAAATCTGACGCCCTCGTGAAGAGGAGAAGGTTACATCCCGTAAGAAATGGAGGAAAGTCAAAACTCAGAAATAAGATAAGAAATAAAGAAGTAAAGAAAAGAAAAACGTATCCCTAGATTGGGAACCGGACAACCTCCCGAAGAAGAGCGACCCCACGCTTGTAGATACGGCGAGGCACCAACGATATGACACTCGAAGAAACGTGCCAATGAGAACAAATGGATCGACCAAAAAGTTGAAATCAACCTCGGTTGTAATAGCTGAGGGTCACACGTGATCCCCAACAAAATTTAACTACATTAAAAAAAAGAAAGAAAAAGAAGGCTTAATCTCCCCCGAAGCATGATAAACGCCCCAGCACCTACAAATTGAGGCCACTTGCGACCACCGAAGTCGAAGCCGTACACAAATAAGCGACAATTGCGAACCTCGCAGCAAGAACCAAACGAGCGGTCGACGACCACGAGCTCGAATCTTCGTCGCAAACCATCATGGGACACTACCTCCTCTGCCATGACCACCACGCTTCAAACAGCTGCTATAGGCCGCCATGACCATGCATGTCGACGCTAAGGCACATGCTCCAAAGAGAAAAGGTCAGAGGGGGAGAGGGAAAAGTTTCGGAGGCAGAAGGGGCTCCAATCAGCCTCGTACAACCAATCAAACCCAACAGCTTTCTCTAGCGAGGTGTAGCAGAGGGGGAGCAGGAACGGAAGGGTGGAGCAGAGCATAGCAATATATTTTCCCATTATATCTTCTACTTAGAATAGACATAATGACCATTACCTACACAGAATCTAGCCATACCCTACGTGACCTCTTGTCAAACTTTATGCTCATAATAATTTTTTTATTTCTAAACATTTCCCCCACATGACTTGTTCTCAAACTTTATGCTCATAATATATCATGACAATTATATATCTTCATGGTTCTTAATCAACTCCTTCTCCTCTTCCTATTTAATTTAATTTTTTTGGCTTTTTCAGAGGAGTCCTCATCGTATTCTAGTGTTTACAGAATGTTTGTTTGAAGGGTTATGGGTCTCCTACACACCAGATAACATCAAACTGAGGCGATACAAACTCGACTGGGCATCTGTCATCTTGCCCACAAATCTCCCTAATCATTTGGATTAGAAAAATCACATTCAACTATCATAATAATTTTAGATTGTGATTTTTTTATTGATCATCCAATGAGGAAATTTCTCCCACCGATCTAGCTTATCAATTCACATGCAAATTAATTTCAACAATTAATAATATATCTTAAATTCTATGGGCCATGAACAACCCAATCAGTTTTGTAAAGATCGACCACTTCAATGGCAACAATCTCCAAATAGCAAACAAATTTCAAAGATAAAATTATCACATTCAACTTTTCTAGATTCATCAAATTTATTGTTACAGATCAAATAAAATTGAAGAAATGACAGTACTTTTGAAATTCAACCAGACATGAAGATTTCAAGTATTAATTTTTTATTTTAAAATTAAAATACACCGATTGAGATTGTATTTTCATCATTGAAAAATGATTCTTGACCTTTATGGTGATTTTTTATCAGAGGAAAATAAAAATACATTGATTGAAAAACAATAACACCGAAGTGTTTTAACCATAGCTATGAATTGAAAGTGGTTCTCCGCCTTTGCATAAGTAAATGTAACAATCGAAAATTGAAAACACACCCATTTGTATTATCTTTTCATCGATGGAATTGGATAGCACACTGATGTGTTTTCATTCTCTATCTGTGGAATTTAAAAATCACCGGTGTGTTTCTTCTTTTCAACGGTAGAGTGGGTGAACACATTGGTGAATTATTACTTTACAATGGCAGAAAGGAAAAACACATTGGTAGGTTTTCATTCATTCTCCGCCCGTGGAAATTTGAAACCCACTTGTGTGTCTCTTCTTTCTAGGTTAATGGAAACACACCGATGTGTTTACCTTTTCACCTCTGGATAAGTAAACACATTAGTGTGTTTCCTTTTTTATGGAATATGAAAACACATTGATGTGTTTTATCATTTCCACCGATGGAAATTGAAATAACACTGGTGTGTTGTACCATTCCATTAATGGTAACTGACAATTTGCTTAACAAATAAATAATTAGTGAGTTCTCCACCGTTAACAACATATTACGAATGCTATTCCCCCTTGATAAAAATGTTTGAATAATCTCAATTTCATCACCATTCAGAATCAACCATTTTAAAACATAAAAATTTGTACATTAGCAATATACTTTTATTGTTAACTATCTTTTGTGATGACCAACAAAGGCAACCAAATGAAAGAGTTACCTCCTATGTAAATGTGGAAGAGAGAGCTCCAACAATCTCCGCATGACGACATTCCTCTCCAATGTGACATTAGTTGATATTCACCAAAACAATATTACGAAACCGAGCTATAACACATCAATTGCAACTAAGCTTCCAGATTAGTAAGTTACCTTCATGATCTGATGCTTCCTCTTTGTCCTCGTCGATGCCTTTTAGAAAAAATAAAGCAGCACAAGAAGCACGACCTAAAATCTCATATCGCCATTCCTTATATAGCCATTGCAAGGCCTCCTCTCCATTAATCTCCTCCAACTTCCAAGTAAAATAGTTGCTCGAGGTGCCCATCAGAGGACAATACAAAAACCTAATCTCTTGCCAACCAAGTACTAGTCTCATCCATCCATCGGGAAGGATGAAAAAGAAACAGAACCGATAGGTGCGAACGATTTAATGCAAAACACACATGGTAAGGTTCACGATAAAGCAACATTGGATACTCCCTATTCCAATTTAACATATACTTGCAGCAAAAGGCGAGTAGGGTTCACGATAAAGCAATTGCAAAATCGTATTCGACATTACTACACAACACTCACGCAAATGATCGAGGAATATCTTTGGTATCTGTTGTTAGGGTCTCTCTACCAGCTCTCGTTAGGACACATAACACACCCTATCGCCAGACCACACTGCCATCACCAGATCTCCTCTCTATTAATCTCCTCCAACTTTCAGGTGAATGATAGAGTCCTTGGACCTCTCCCCCATCGAGACCCTAACATTGCCCTCATCCCACAACCCTGTCCCCATTTGAAGACATCCAACCCATGGGATTAGGCACGAGATGAAACCATCCCCCCAGAATCACACAATACCGGATTAATAACCTTTAACTCGGTAGAGCCCATCAGGTAGCTTAGCTGGTGAGCAGGCTCATACCACTTAAGTGGGAACGACAAGTCCCCAATTCAAGTCCCAATTAACCTAGGGGAATAGGTTTGCAAGCTATTTATCCTCCCCGCCAGAATGAGAGTTATCAACCTTTAACCTAGTATTGGCCATCCTGTGTTCAACTCTCCCAAACAAGGGATGTACGTCCCAAACCCGCTAAACAAATGATACTCAAGAGTAATCCCCTCCCCCTTGTCTCATACCTCGAAGAAAATTATTAAGTAATGTAATTAGGGATTAATTATCCCTAATTACTACACTTGGGATTTTTTTTTTGTAATTAGCTGTACTAAAATCATCACTTCAAGAGATGAGTTGGGAGGGGGAATTTTTGAACAAAAGTTGTCCGTACTAAAGATGAGTTTAGGCCGACCTTAACCCAAACTACTGCCCTTAACTCATGCTTTCGAAAGGGGAGTTAAGGCTAACCCTTTTAAACCCAAAACCCCCTGCCCTACCGGCAACCCCCACCCTTCACCCTCCCCTCACCTCCTATGCAAGCCTTCAGGCCCTTCCTTCTCCTCCACACTCCTCTGTTGTAGCTGTTGCAGTGCCTCCTCCAATCCCTTCGACGACAACCTCAGTGCCGTGGTCGATGCCACCTCTCAACCTCGGTGTAGTGTTTCCACCTTGGCTGCCGTTGTTCCCTCCTCTAAGACATCCTCGACCTCCAGCAACTTGAACCTTGAAGTAAGGTTTCATTTTGGGTTGTTGGAAACAAAAGAGGAGAAAAACCTAAGAAATGCCTAGTTATTTCTTGTAGATCTTGTACAATCCATTGGGAAAGACCCTTATGGAACAAGCAAGTATATATTCCATTAAAATAAAGCAAGTATATGTTATATAGTTTTCTCTCAACATTATATAGGAGCATTGTAGAAGTTGTGTAAATCTTTATATGTTGCATGTGTATTTTTTCTTTATACAGGTTGCATTATGATTGGTCAATTTTCTCTCATCATTTTCCAATCTTGGACTTCAATATAAACATGGTCCGTAAATTCTTAGTTGTATAATACAAGTTAGCATTCATTTATGTTGAGTCTAATGGTGAAATAAATAGTGAAATATGATGTGATATTCCATTAGAAGGAATGGATTTCACCTTTGAAAAAGCAATTTCTTGTGCTTGCTATTGAAAATAATTAACTAGAAACCTTGAACCATGATAATCACCCTCTCTAGAATAAGCCAAATGATATTAGGTGATCAAGTTGATATATTTAGGAGCCAGTAGTTACACTATTTTTTTTATTCATAATTATTTTTTCAATTATATGTTTTATTTATTTTAGGTAGGATCCAAGACTAGTATAATCCATTCCTTAAGTTCTAATGTGGGCTTTGATTATATTCAAGTTATTTTAGATGGCAGAATTTATCTCTTGTTTATTATTTTTTGGTGGTCATGTAATCCAAGATGAGAATGAAGTTGACTACGACGTGGAGCTAGTGAAGCGAATAAGAATGTACACAAATTGAAACTTTGAGATGTTATTGGATAAGGTGTATAGAAGTTTACATATTGATTGTGCGATATAACGTATTAAGATACTTCATCACTTTCCACAGTCAAGAGACAACAAATTTTCTTTGGTACCTATAGCCGACAATGAAGATGTTGAATATGGATTGGATAAAAACTACAGGTGGAGAGAACTATCCTGAGCTTTACACTGATATTGATGAAGGATGTGACAATATGATTATTTATAATCGTCGGCCATTAGAAGGATCTCAACATACACCACTCCCTTATATGAGAACTATAAGAATGCATCCTCTACAGGAGTGCCTCCCACCTTTCTGAGAGCCTCAAAAAGCTTGCCAAGAAATGACCTACACCCTACAAGAGCATTATTCTCCGCTATAAGAACTTTGACAAGTACATAATCCACATAATGATTTAGAGAATGTTTAGGAGCCTTATTGAAATGACCCATTGCCTTTGTAATTGGATAAGATGTTTGAACTGTTAGTTAGACGTCTGTCCAGACGTCTGGACATATGTCCGGACGTCTGAAAGTAGGAGAATATCGCATATTCTTTTTGCTCTATGCGCAGGCGGCACGCAGAGTCTCACTCTCTCTCCTTCACCCCCCTCACTCGAACCCTAAACCTACTCTATATAAACCCCCCTTCTCTTCTTCTCACCCCTTACACCACTCAAGCCACCGCCACCTCCACCTTCTCCTTGCGATGGCCTGATTGTGCAGCAATCATAGGTCTTAATTGACCTAAATTAGGTTAGGACTTAGCATAAGTTAGGGTTATTCATGCATGCATACGCATTATCTGCATCTTTATTGCTTTCCTTTAGCTATGCATAAAATAATGTTATAATGTGCTGATTAAGTGCATTATATCGATTGCAGGGAATAAGCTGATCAGGAGCTGGATCTGAAGCTGGATCAGGAATAACAGGAGTTGTAGCAGAGCTGGAGCAGAAGGCCTAGTTTAGATGTAGGAATAATAATGTAAGGGGGTTAAAAGTTTGCTATTCTATTAAGTAGGAATAAAGCAGTAAAATGTGAAGAGCTTAGGTCCATCCTAGCCCTAGGATAGCCTAGAGACTTCCCCAAGCCTTAGCCACCCTTAGATTAGGTCACAACACCATAGGAAGCCCTAAAACCCTAGTTCCAACCCTTCTCTGGATGTCCAGATAAGTTTTAAGACGTCCAGGACCCTTAGCCAAATCCCGCACACTTCAAACCCACTTCTGCAGTGTTATTGGATGTCCAGACACTTTGTCAGATGTTTAATTTCTGCAGAATACTCGAAATAGAACCCGAAATCCTTCCTGACTCTGATTGGACGTCCAGACAACAAGTCTGAACTTTTGATTTTTGAGTATAAGACGTCTGATTCTATTATTAGACGTCTGATACTGCTCTCCAATTCCTGTTTTGAGATTTAAGCCTTGATCTTGGATCTCTAGGTCCCTAAACCTAATTCCAACCCCATAGGAACATAAATTAAGGTGCCCTAACCCTAGTACATCACCTCTAGACCTCCCTAAGGACCTAATTAGGTCCTCACTAAACCTAATTGACTTGGATCTTAGTCAATTCCATTAGCTTATTTAATTGGACTCATTGAGTCCAATTGAGCCTTGATCTCAGCACACACTGTCCAATTGGACTCAGTGAGAGTCCAATTGACCTAGACCTGACTTAATTGAGTTATTTTACTCTCAATTAAGTTTCCACACACCCAATTAAACTTGTATTAAGTTTAATTGCACTTTACCTTAGTGAATTAGGGTTTATAACCCTAATTTGAGACCTACCTTGACCTAAACCCACTAGAACCCAACCTAATCAACCTAGCCACCTAAGTTTCGACCCACACACACCCACACACATCCACACACACCATCCACACGAAAATATCTAGCCTAGAGTTCTCTAGAACTCTCTACCATATGTGGTTGCCTTGGTTGCCAAAAATAGCAACCAAGAGCCATTCAATTTTTAGATCCACATTTGGTGGATCTAAAAACCACCATCCACCCTCTCTCTCTCACTCTCCCACGAGCTCCCACCATAGGCCTCTCTAGAGAATTCCATAATTCTCTAGAGAGCTTCCCTTAGGTCTATAAAAAGACCCCTTGGGTGGCCATTTGCACCCATTCACTTCCTTGGCATCCATTCCACTTAGGCTAGCCACTTCCATCTCCACTCCACTTCCATGAGTTGATCACCACCATGGAGGCCACCATCTCCACGCCAGGAAGCTGGATCAGCTCCCCAACCTCTCTCCATGGGCTGGCCTAAGTTCCATTGGCTGCCCCTCCTTTTCTCAACCATTCAAAGGCCATCGGGGACCACCCCTGAATGCCCTTCCATTCTGCTAGATTTAGATTATGCTCTTCATATATTTACTGCTTTTATTTACTGCTTAGTAGTGTAGTCTTATTTCTCCCCCAATGATGCATGCGAAATCCCCCCATCGATTCTTGTATGCCATCATTTTCTGGTAGCAAGATTTAATTTTCAAGCATTTATGTACAAGCTTCCCTCTACGTTTTATGTTGCAAACGACTCTCCCGCTGAATGAATGAAAAATGCTTATATATATATATATATATATTTGTCTCTATATGTTTGAAATCACCATGAGCTTAATAATTGTCATTCTTTTTGTGTGATTCAAGTTTCCTGTTTCCGATTCCTAATATTTTTGCAACTAAGCATGTCATACCTAAATACGTAATAATCATGAACTGGCATGCGATTCTAAACAAAGTAGAGTAAGATCAATTTCAAAAGTAAAAGAAACGCCTCCTAGAGACGAACGACCGGGACTCAAGTCTCATTATCTTTAGAAATCAATTTTTGACGAACATTTTTGCGCGACTATACTACGATTTCCGACAACTTTCAAATGCGTGAAAATGGGTTTTTGTCATGGCCATCCCCCTCCCATCTCTGTTATAGCCGCGGCGAGGAAGGAGAGGTGCTGGCGAGGGAAAACAGGGAGGAACGAGAGCGAGAGAGTGCGAGGGAGTGAGAGCGGGGGAGGAGGATGACGGCCACTGGAGCTCGATGGAGCTCGAGGAGTCATGGGAGAGAGGAGGATGCCGGAGAGGAGCTTCTCAAGCTCTTGCAGTTGCTGGAGCTGCCGTTGCAGGAGGAGGGCGAGCGAGGCGAGCTACGTGAAGGAGTTTTGATACTGGAAGTTTCCAGTATTTGACGTCTGGAGTGACATTCAGATGGCTGGCGAGGCACCAAGATGTCTGGAGCTGAAGCCGGACATCTTGAAACACATATCGCGTGAGGTACGTATCTTCCTGCGCTACTTTTCCGCCATGCAGATCGTAGCGTAGGGGATGTCGGCTGATTTTTGTGCCTGCGTTGTTCGTACGTAGGTGAAGGCTTTGGGAAGGCCCGTGGTGCGCTTTCCTAAGTACTTTTGGACGTCTGATCATGTCACCAAACGTTCGGAGGTACTTCCAAACGATTGGAGACCTTGTCCGACGTCTGGAGCTGCCCCTAGACGGTCGCAAAGGGAGTCTGGACGTCTGAAGCAGCCACAGGAAGTGTAAGCTAAGTTCTGACGTCTTTTAAGACATCTGGGACTAGTCCTAGACGTCTGATTTTGGTCAGTACCCGTATTTTTGGCCCGTCTAAGGCTCAAACGGAATCGGATTTTCGCAAACGAAGTACCGCTGTTTTCCACTCGAGTTCCTCTAAGTGTTTGTGTTGAGTATCTACTGTTTTGACCTCGTCTAATGTAATTAGTCACTGGTATAGGTTACCAGCCGGTGGTGTGTTCGGGGCCCGCAGAGACGACGAGATCTGTGGCACAAGCTTCCATTCCTCCCGTGATACCCGGTAGAGTGATTTTTTGCAATTATTAAGATATGAATAAAGAATATGTCTACTTAGATTAAATTGATTGAACTCTGGGATGTGGAATGAACCTTAGGGTAGAAATGTATGAGCATGATATGAAACTACTCTAGTTTACTTGAGATGCATGTTAAACTATGAGTTGCTTGTATGTAAATGAGAAATTGAACTATGAAACCATAAGTTGCATGTTTATGATTGAGAATTGAATTATGAAAACACGAGCTGCTTGTATATGGATGAGGAACGAGTTATGAAACATGAGATCTAAATATGGATAAATGAGGTGAATATGAGCATGAACCCTACGGGGAATTAGTAGTAGAACTCCTATGTATGAAAGGAATCGGGAATGTAGACGGGAAGTGTGCTGGCTCTTGTGTATGCGGTACCAAGGAGAGCAATTGTCCCTTTTTAGCGTAGAGCGGAGCTAGCCTCCCTTGGGTCGAGACTCGGGGTTAGGATTGGCCACTCTACACCGACTCCTGTTGGCCCTCGTGTACGTGGTACCGAGGTGTGCTACTAGTGTAGGGAGGGAGCTAGCCACCCCATGGGGCCCGAGGTTTAGCTAGCCACCCTACACTGACTTTGTTAGGCCCTTTGGGAAAACTGGGGTAGTCAGACGAGGGTACGCAGACTGTGGAGGGACGAGACCCCTGTTTGGTTCTAAGGGGAGAGACCTCTGTTCTGAGAGGGCAAGGCCCCTGTTCCGTGCTGTACTTTGGGCATACTCGCTAGCGAAAATGACTGACTGCATGTCAGTGCGAGGTAGCTACCCGTGCGCTTATCACGCGTGCTGTAGTCACCACTACGCCTCAACAGTGACCTCGGGGTGGTTGACTGGGTGTAGGACTACCGCGAGGGACTCTCTCAACCGGGAGAGCACCACGTACACCTTCTACTCCACGGAAAAGATTACAATCAAGATAGTTCCCATGAGGAATAAGCAAAATCAAGAAATACTTGGATACTTTGGGAAATAGATAAACCAGAAATACATAAATGAGATAAATAGAAATGAGAATAAAACCTGCTTGTTGTTCTTACTTTACTTGTACATAGATAATATAAACACCACTCTACTCAGCGTTCGCTGACCCCGTCTTTTCGTAACACTGCTCAGGACCAGGAGTTGAGCAGCCCGAGTTTCCGGCTGCAGAGGGAGTTGGGCCCAGCCGAGCCTAGCTGTAGTGGTTTCTTTTACAGTCTTTTGTTTCTACTGTAGTTGTGAGTAGTAGACTTTAAATTATGTTCTCGTACTTCCTATTTTCTGTTGTTGTTGTGGTGGCATGTACTATTTTGAGACAGTTCTACTTTTGTTTACTATTTCGTTCTTTCTTTTTGCTTAGTTATATTGCATGTGTGAATGTGGTTTATTTCCCTGCTTGTGGTTATTTCTTGTTGAATGACTAGGTCTTGGGATTAGTCGAGGTGAGCCGATCTCGGGTCCTGTAGGGATCTGGAAACCGGGTCATAACACTTATCATGATCCCATTGATGATGATGTCAATAATAGCATACCTGCAGTGAACCTTACAGTGACAAGCAAGGTACGCTATGACATGTTATAGATGTTGTTGATGATTTGTCTCAATCAACACGTGAATCCGATCCAGATGATATGGATGATGAAGATGATATGAATGCGGACAATGACAATCAAGAATCTTCCCCTAACAATGTCCAAACTCGTAATTGGAGGGTATGATGGTTTCCATCTAGTATTCGTAATATGCATAACAATAATGAATTTCCTATTGATGGAGATGTACCATTTTATGGTGAGTGGGAAGATGAAGGTCGAATATCTAATGGCCGGAATAAATGCTCTCGGATTGGAATGAGTAATGGAAATACCCAATTGGTGAAGGGCAAGACATATAAAACAAACGAAGATTTTGTATTTGAAGTGAAGAAATTTCATATTATCAACCATGTGAACTTTCAAGTTCGTGAATCTGATCGATATGTGTGGTCTGTGATTTGCTCGCGTGTTTTGGAAGGATGCATTTGGAGGTTGCAGGACCATTGGAGAGTTTTTGATCAGCAATGGGTGTTGAACATCTTGCACGGACAACACACATGCGCCCATATTCAAGACAATGAAGATCACCCACAACTTGATTGCAACTTCATGGGTCAGTACTTGCAAAATTATGTGAAAGAGCACCTTTGGTGAGGGTGAATTTCTTATGAGGGGTCATTCATGATAAATTCAAGTACAATGTTACAAAAAGGAGGGCATAGGATGTGAAGCGAAAGGCAATTGAATTAATGTATGGCGAGTGGGATAAGTTGTACGAAGATTTGTCATATTTTGCTATGGCTATCAAAGATTTCAACCTTGGTACTTGTGTAGACATTGAGGGTGGAGGGAACAAATTTGGTGACGTGGTCTTTGTGAAAGCATTTTGGGCATATGGGTCATCAATTAAAGCATTTAGATATTGTCGACCGGTTATTAGTATCGATGGCACTCACTTATACAACAAATACAAGCATAAGTTATTGATTCTCAAAATAATTTTGGAAATGAGTGACTTCCATTTTTTTGTGGATAGGTATCAAAATTCTCAATTATAGCACCATTTATTTTGAATAATCACCCCATATCATGAATGAAACTTTCATAGCCATAGTTAATTGGTGATGCATTGGGAGGTGGACCCATGCAGAGTGTATTGTCATTGTGTGAAATGTTAGTCAGGTGAGCCCTCCATTATAAGCATCTATCACATTAGATTGTAAATGTCCCTAGTGAAGGTGAAGTTCTTGAAGAATGCTTTCAAACAGGTAACCTTGGAAAAGAAATATGGTGATTAGATGATCAGGAAGCTGTTTAATTACTACCCTTGTCATGATTTTGAAGACCTTTAGTTCACTCATCATCACTATCCTTATCATGAGTAGCAATGGAATTGAAAAATTTCTTTTCAGATAGATATATACATGGACCTAAGTTTCCTCTACAAGTTGCATTTCCAGAAACTTGAATTTTGAGATAAAGCAACAAAGTATGGTTATGCACATTAAGTTAGAGAGATTTGGAGTAGAGCTAGTTGCTCTTTACTATTTCTAGATAGGGAATTGCTAGATATTTCATCCATGATGACTAAAATAAGTAAATATAAACAGTAAGGAAAATTATGAAAACCAAGTTGGCTACTTGAAATGGCACAGAACAACAAATAAAGTGTATTAAGTTTTGAAAAGTTTTTACTAAAGAACAATGCGAAATAAAATATTAAAAGCTGATAGCAGATATGAAATAGCACTTTAATGGACATTATCACCTAACCTTGAGAGGATGTAGTGGCTACATTGTATTTTTATGAAAGGGAACCATAGATGTAGGGAGAGTAATGAGAGTTCAAGACGCTACATGATGAGAACCTCGTCATAAACCCTAAACTAGCACCATCTAACCCAAATTTGCAAGAAAAAGCTCCTACATAACTATAGAAAGGCTTGACTCAGAGAGATTCTGAGTTTGTGAAGAAAACAAGAACTAAGGGGTAAAAATGCAATTTCACCAACTCAATCTAAAAACAGGGTAACTCAGGGTCCAAACTTAGGTCAAACCAACCTAATAAGAAGAAAAGTGGGATGACTTGATCCAATAAGGGTTACAGCAACTCTAAGGAATTAAATGACATCTTGTAATCTTAAGAACAAACCCACTTCAATTCACGAGGTTCGAGGCAAAGAAAAAATGAAATAAACCCTCTAAAATTCCTAGAAAAATAATATCTAGGGTTTAGAACCTTCAATTTGGCCTTAGGAACCCATTTTGACCTACATTGAGAATCAGGCCCAATTAATGACTTAATTTGGGTTTTTACGTAAATTGACCAGTCAAACAAGGTCTAATCTAGAAATAAAATTCACCACTAGAATCCTTAGGTCATAGTTAGTCATGTATAAAAACTTGAGCCTAAGAAGAGTCCTTCTTGACCAACTTTACATTTTGGTCCTCATCCATTATGTTTTGACCCTCAACTTTTGAAACCCTCACATTTTGGCCCCTAAGTCTTCTTCATTCTTTGCATTTGGGTCCTCCCTGCAAAACCCTGAGCAGCGCCATGCTCCGGCGATTTTGCGCGGAGCATGGCGCAGCGCAGGGTGAGGGAGACCCTTTGCCATGACAACCGGGGGTTCCCTACGACATCTGCTGTCGCAGGGACACCTCCATGATCTCTACGGCTACCCATACCTCCCATGCGAACGCATGGAAGGTATGGGTCTCCATCTCCGGCGTCCTCCGGCGAGGGAGGCACGTCGCCTCCCTCCGCCCTCCTCTCTGATCTCACCTCTATAAAAGTCGCCTCCATCTGCTGCACTCAGCAGCTCGGTTTTGACGGAGAAACACCCCCCTCCTTCCTCTCTTCCCACTCCGGCAGAAGCCCTCCAGCTCCAGCGGTTCTTCCTCCTCCTCTTCGTTGCTCTGTCGCAATACCAGCAGCAGAGCCACCTTCGCCCGCTCTTCCCACGTCGCGCCATACCCAGCGCGCACTCTCCCGCTCTCTCCTCGCCGCCGCCCCCTCTCTTTGGGCACCTTCTTCTCCGGCGACAGTCGAAACGACTGCCGCCCTGCTCCATCCCCCTCTCGTCCCTCCAAGTAGGTACAGTTCTTTCCTTTCCTCCCCTCTTTCTTTTCCCTACTTCAATTTGCTCAACCACCCTTCGACCGTGCCTGATCACCCTCACCTTCTCCATCTCCGGCCAACCTCCGGCGACTCGCTCCCATCATTCCACTACCCCACACGACTCGCCGACCGACCCAAAACCTCTGCCTCATCACGCTGAACCATTTCCGCCCCTTCATTTCCTGCCATTCGCCACCTGAAGACCCCCCGAACAAACCCATTTCCCCAGCCACAGTCCGACCTAGGGCAGCCCCTGCACGCCGCCCCACGACCTGCCAGACCCCGCACCACCTTCGTCATGCCATGGCGAAGGTCCCCCGCTTGTCTGATTAGGCCGAAGGGCCGTATTTCTGTGAACAGGTCACCCGTCCTTCGTCGCCATTGCTGAACAGGTGGAGCTTCTTCCGCCTGCAGTTGCAGTGTCGCTTCGCCCAGGCTTGCGCTCCAGGACGCGCGCCTCGCCCTCACGCACCTGGCTAGGTCTGCAGCTGGGGTGAAAGCCCCGCACATAGCCGCGATTGCCTGCAGCTTTCTCAGCTGCAGGCGCCAAATTGGGGTGGGACATTTAGTCCCACCTCGGTGGATTCTGAAGCCGCGCACCCGCATAAATGCAAAAAGTGCTATAGGCTTATCGCCTCAGCACACGGGGTGAGGTCCCTCTCACCCGCTTACCCGGCCTCGTCCGCGACCACCCCCTGCGGACCTGGCCCGACCCGCTTACCCGACCTGCACTCCTTGCCCACCACCGCACGCCGGTGGGCCTGGACCCGGGCGCGACCCGTACCCGATTACCCGGCGGCTCTGGGAGAGCTATCCTAGAAGTGAAATTTGAGAGAGAGAGACGCGGGGGAGGGTAGGGTTAGGTTTTGCCCTGACCAAGCTGTGAGTGTGCAGGCTAAGGCAGAGAAGAAGAAGAGAAAGAAGGAAGGAGCAGCCAGAGCTGTGGCTGCTTGAAGCAAAGCAGAAGAAGAAGAAAGAAGGAAGGAGGACGCACTGTAGTAGAGGCTACTTAAGTCGTCTAATTGAAAAATCAGACGACGCTCTGAAGAAAAAGAAGAAGAAGAAGGAAAGAAGAGCAGGCACCGCAAAGAAGAAAGAAAGAAGAAGAACAGAAGGAAGAAGACAAAGAGATGAAGGAGCAAGAAGAGAGAAGCAGAACACGAAGAGAAAGATGGAAAGCTTGGAAGCAAAAGAAAAGGAACAGAAGAACAGAAGAGAAACAAGAAGAAGAAAGAAGACTGAGGAAGACAAGAGAAGAGGAGAAGAAAAAGCCAACAAGATAAATCTCTCTCTCTCTCTCTCTCTCTTTTTCATTTTTGTAATAGAAACTTTGTACTTCTAGAATACAGTTGTCTCCCTGAGTTCGACCTCGGGAAAACTTTTATTTCCGAGTAACAAATTGTATTAAACTGATAACCGCTTCTCTACACTATACTACGAAGAAATATTAGAAATATTAGAACTATAGACGAGAGTAGCACCCAATTTTTGGCGCCGTTGCCGGGGAGCAACGGCTATTCTAGAAGTTATAAAAGTTCTATTCATATGTTCCTAATAAACTCTCTCTTTGGTGCAGGTACAGGAAGAAAGAAAGACGCAGCCGCACCACAGCCACTCCAAGGACAGGTAACTTCTCGTTAAACCCTAAAATTGAAAGAGGAAAAAAAAAAACAAAGAAAAACTAGGAGTAACCTGTCTTTTCATACATAGTAATAGCTGCATGTTCTTAAACCATTATTCCTGCACATAATTTTAAAAGGTAATTAAGGGCTAACACATCCTTGCCTGAGCCCTAATTACCTAAATAAGGAGTTAAATGGACCAAGTAGAGCCAACATAAGGTCAAACATTAGGATTTCAGAGACACACCCCTTAATCAAGAATTGAGAAAATCCAAAAGAGGTGTGCCCAAGCCATTGATTGAAAATAATTAATAAGAAAAATCCTAAATAATTGGCTCTCTCTAAACACTTGAATCCTAAAAACAAGGGAACCACTGGGTGAAGTTGACCCCTAGGGTCAACCAACCTTCAAATTAGGCCACCTTGTTCACAAAAACACCTAAGAGTTCAAGTGAAACCTTAAGCACCTTGATCTTAAAATAAAAAAGGTAGACTTAAGAGGTCAAGATCCCCATTCTGGTCTACCTGGAACCGCAGTGACAAGAGAGGTCGGGTGGGGGAAACCCTGTAACCCTTGGGGACGCTCTACCGTGTAGGGGTCTTCGCGGGACTCACCCTCTCTGGCTGCCCAGGTAATTCTCAGGTGGACGATCTTTCTGATCAAGGGGTTCATCTGCCCCGCACCTCTATAGTCACCCAACACATTTTTTGGTTGTCTTGATTGGGTCCAGCACCTTCTAAACTCTTCTACTCCAACAGTGCATGAGCGATAGGAGATCGTAACGACCCGGTTCCCGAGTCCCTACGAGACACGAGAACCGGGCCGACTCGACTAATCCCAAGACCCAGTCGTCCAACGAGGAAGTAACCAAAAGACAGTAAAATAAACCACATTCAGCATGAATATAACTAACAGTAAGAAAGTACAGCAGTAAGGAAAGAAACTACTACAGTAGGCACCACCACAACAGTAAAACAACATTTATCATATAACAAAAACTGCAGGTAAAGAAGGTACAGCGGAAACAAAACTACTCACTAGAACAGAAACAAAAAGAAGGTACAAAGCTATGGTAACTCTACTGGACCCTACTCGGCCCAGCGTCCTCTGCAGCCGCCGACCCTGGCTGCTCAACACCTGGTCTTGAAAAAGGTAACGAGTGTAACACGTCAGCAAAACGCTGAGTAGAGTGGCAAACTAACTAAAGGCAACAGTAGAGTGTACAGTAGCTGTTATGTTCTATTACTTCCTTTATTTACATCTTTCAATTTTTCTCACTATTTCATTTACTTCTCAGATCCTTTACTTGATCTCGGATGTCCTCGTGGGACGATCTTGATTGCAGTCTTTTCCAAAAGTAGAAGTAGCACGTGGTGCTCTCCTGGCCGGGAGAGTCCCCCGTGGTGATCCTACCCTCAGTCAACCACCCCAAGGTCACTGACAGACGTAACGGTGACTACGGCACGCGCGATAAACGCACAGGTAGCTAGCCCATACTGGCACGCGGTCAGTCGTTTCCGTTAACGGGTGCGCCCAAAGCACAGCATGGAACCAGGGCAGAGCCCTCTCAGTAACAGGGGTCCAACCCCTCCACAGTAACCAAACCGGGGCCTTGCCCCTCCACAGTCCGCGCACCCTCGCCTGACTACCCTGGTTTGCCCTAGTGGGCCTAACAAGTCGGTGAAGGAGGCTAGCAGAACCCCGGGGCCCGTGGGGTAGCTAGTACTCTCCTAACACTACTAGCTCTCCTCGGTACTACGTACACGAGGGCCAACAAGTCGGTACAGAGCGGCCAAGCCTAACCCCGGGTCCCTGGGGCGGCTGGCCCCACTCTGCACTAAAACAGGTACAGGTACTTCCCTTGGTACTGCGTACCCAAGAGACAGTACAACTACATCTCAGTTCCATTCCTTTTTCTTTCCAGGAGTCCCACTCCTAATTTCCCGTAGGGTTCCAGCTCTTTATTTCAGAACATCATATGTTTCACTTTCCAGATTCACGTTCTCAATTTCCATGATCTCAAACATGTTTCTTTGTTCATAACAGGCAGCTGTTAATTAAATTCACAGGCAGCTTATATATATTCCTTTCCATTTTTCCAAGACTGCAGTAATATACATTCCACTAGTTTTTCCATCCTAGGATTCATGCCATATCCTAGGATCTATCATACAATCTAGTTTTCCGGCCCTAGGATTCATGCAACACCTAGGAGCTATCATTCCATATATTTCTCATTCCTAGGATTCATGCAATGCCCTAGGTTCTAGTTATGGTTCCATACTTTAACAGATTTTATTAATACTTAAAACCACTCTACCAGGTACAACGGGAGTAATGGGGGCGTGGTCGGGAATCCCGCGCGCCTCCGCGACTCTCAAGACTGCAACCGAACGAGGTCCTATCACAAGGATCAACACAAGGAGTGTCTCAAAACAGTGTATAGCTACTGTAGGCGGGTAGAGGAATAAATTCTGAAACGAACGCAACTCGAATCGCGGAAAACGGAGCCCAAACGGGCCCTAAACGGGTCGAGAAAGACGATACTGTGCAAAATCAGACGTCTGGAACTCCTTCCAGACTTCTTAAACGGTGGATCAGAGAATTACCTGTTCGGCTTGGTTCTCCGGACGTCCAGAAGTCTGTGGGGACGTCTCTCCTAGATCCCAGACGTCCGATGGTCACTCCGGACGTCTGGAGGTCACTCCCGCCGTCGGGTACAACTTCCAGACGTCTGATTCGCAAAGGATGACGAATCAGAACACCTGCGCACAGCCAACCCCCCTCCCTCAGTACGGTCAGTCGACAAAAGAAGAAGAAAGCGGAAACTCACCTTTCAGACGTCTGTATGATCTCACAGACGTCGACCTTGCCGTCTGGATATCAATCCAGACGTCTGATTCTGGAAATTTTTCCAGAATCAGAACCTTGCTCGGCCTCCGCTCGCGACGTCGCCCGCGTCGCACCTCGCGCGTTCGCTGCTCCGCCCGCAGCAGGTCCCTCTCCGCGACGCTCTGCGCCCCTTGCGCCCTCCGCCGGCCGGCCAAGCCGCTCCCGGCGAGCTCGCCCTCACGGCAGAGCCCCGCCCTCGCACGCCGCAGCTCCTCCGCGCCTACTGCGGCTGCCGCTGCGCCCTCGCGTCCGCTCGCTCTCGCGCACAGGCAGGAGAGAAGGAGGGGGATGGTGGAGACGGGAGGGGAGGCGCGCCCCCCCCCTTTTAACGCCGCGCGGAGAGGAGAGAGAGACGGTCGCGGTCGCCTGCCGCCGCAGAGAAAGAGGCAGGATCGCAGGTCTGCGCGCACAGGCGCGCAGACGAATATCCCGTGCGAGCATAACTGTTCGCCAGACGTCTGTAAACTATCCCGGACGTCTGGTCAGACGTCTGGATGTGATCCCAGACGTCTTTACAGACGTCTGGGCCACCTCCCAGACGTCTTAAAAGACGTCTGGGGCACTGAAACGTCGCGGCAACCGGGTTTGAGGGTTTTGTTATAACGTTGTAGTAAAGCCGGTTATTACCAACATTTCAAATATAAATTTTTTTACTCGAAAAATGAAAGAGTTCCCGAGGTCGAACTGAGGGAGCAAGTCGTATTCTAGAGATATACATGTTTCTTTTACAAAAAGAAAGAGAGAGGGAAAGAATTTGTTGTTTTCTCTTTGTTCTGCAGAGGGGGATGCTCTTCTTTCTCTCTTTCTTTAGATCTCCTTCTTTTCTCTGTTCTGCAGAGGTGATATTCTTCTTCTGCAATGGTGATGCTCTTCTTCTTCTTCCTGCTGTTCCTGCTTTGGTGATGTTCTTCTTTCTTCAGAGCTCCTTGTTCTTCTTCCTTCTTTGGTTTTCTGCCTTGACCTCTCTTCTTCTTCTTCTGCAATCGTGGTGACCCTTTCTCTTTTCCCCTTTTTTTATGGCTGCAGAGCTTCTGCCTTCAGCTACTAAGTCTTCCTTTCTTCTTCTTCTGCTTTGGCCGTTGCTCTTCCTTCTTCTTCAGCCTGCCTTCTTTCCTGCTCTGGCTGCTGACTTTCCGTCGTCTGACCCGGTGCTTCGACGACTTAACTATGCATTTGCTACAGTGCAGCTCCTTCTTCTTCTTCTTTGGCCTGCACACTTCAGATTTTTTCGTCAAGAGGCAAAACCTACTCTACCCTCCCCCCCCTGCGTCTCTCTTTCTCTCTGAAACCACTCTTGGGAAAGCTCTCCCAGAGCTACCGGGTAATCGGGTTCGGGTCAGGCCCGGGTCCAGGCCCACCGGCGTGTGTGGTGGGCGAGGAGTGCAGTCAGTCTAAGTCGGGTCGGGTCAGGTCCGCGAGGCGTGAGCGCGGACGAGACCGGGTAACCGGGCGGGTGTAAGGGGACCTCACCCCGTGTACTGAGGCAATGAGGCTAGTGCACGAAATCAATTTAAACAGTGGAACGTGTGTGAGGCTTACTGATGTGGGACTAAACGCAGACCGTTCCTCGCGTGCGCCTGCTGGGAGACCGCGGCTTGGCTTCTGCAGCTGCGGCTTCTATCTGCATAAGTTGCTGGCTGGCTGCCTTCGCACGACGCCCCGTACCCCGCAGCAGCTGGAGACCTGGCGTCCTCAAGCCTGGAGCGCGGGAGAAGCTGCCTTAATGTGCGTCAATGGCGGTCGGACCTCAAAACCTGTCGGACACGAATATGGCCTCGCGGCCTAATCAAACCACTGGGGAACCTTCGCCGTGGCACGGCGAAGGTGAGGAGCTGCGCGGCAGGCCGCAAGGAGGTGTCTGGTGGCAGCCCTGGGTCGGACTGCAACCGGAGGAATGGGTTTGTTCGGGGGAGTGTTACGGAGGTGTGGAGTGGCAGTGGAGGGGTGGGGGGTGCTCAGTGTGATGAGGCGGAGGTGCGGTGAGGGTCGGCGAGCCGTGTGGGTTGCTGAGGTGATGGGAACGGCTCGCCGGAGGGTGGTCAGAGGCGAAGGGGGTGAAGGTGGTCAGGGTCGGTAGAGGGCTTAATTGAATAAATTGAAAGCGGGGAAAGAAAGAGGAGGAGAAGGGGAGTAGCTCTTGCTTACTTGCAGGGACGAAGGGGGAGGAACAGGGCGACAGTCGTATCGACTGTCGCCGGAGAAGACGATGCTCAGGGAGAGGGGCGGCGGCGAGCAGAGAGCCGGAGAGGCGCCAGCTGGGTGCGGCGTGGCGCGGGAAGAGCAGGGGAGGAAGTCTCTGCTGCTGGTATTGCGGCAGAGCGAAGAGGTGGAGGGGGAGGAAGCCGCCGGAGCTGGTGAGCGTCTGCCGGAGGAAGAAGAGAAGAAAGTTGGGGATTTTCTCCGTCAGATCCAGGCTGCCCTGGTCGGTGGAGCAGCGGGGGGTATTTATAGGGATGAAACAGGGAGGAAGGCGGAGGGAGACGACGTGTCTCCCTCGCCGGAGAATGGTCGGAACACGAACCCATACCGTCCGTGCGTTCGCACGGCCGGTATGGTGGGCTACAATGACCAGGGGGGTGCCCCTGCGACGGCTGACGACGCAGGGCACCCCCGGTTTACTTGCCAGGTCCCCCACCTCACCCTGCGCGGCGCCATGCTCCGCGCAAGGTCGCCGGAGCATGGTGCTGGCAGGGTTTTGCAGGAGGGACCTGATTGCAAAGAACGAAGGAGAGTTAGGGGCCAAAATGCGAGGGTTCAAAAGTTGAGGGCCAAAGAGTAAATATATGAGGACCAAAGTGTGAAGTCGGTCAAGGGGGTTTCTTCTTAGGCTCAAGTTTTTATACATGACTAATTAGGACCTAAGGAATCTGATGGTGAATTTCATTTTCATATTAAACCTTGTTTGACCGGTCAATTTGCGCAAAAACCCAAATTAAGTTATTAATTGGGCATGGTTCTCAATGTAGGTCAAAATGGGTTCTAAAGGCCAAATTGAAGGTTCTAAACCCTAGAGATTATTTTTCTATGAATTTTAGAGGGTTTATTCTATTTTTACTTTGCCTCGAACCTTGTGAATTGAAGTGGATTGTTTTAGGGTTACAGATTATCATTTGGTTCCTTGGAAGTGCTGTAGCCCTTGCTAGATCATCTCATCCCACTTTTATTCTTATTAAGCTGTTTTGACCTGTGTTTGGGCCCTGAATTACCCTGTATGCAGATTATACTGGTAAAATTGCACTTTTACCCCTTATGACTGGTTTTCTTCTCAAACTCAGAATTCTCTGAGTTAAGCCTTTCCTTGAGATATGTAGGAGCTTTTATCCTTTGTATTGGGTCAAAATGAGCTAGTTATGGCTCATGATGAGGTTCTCATCATACCCCCATGCCTAGCTTTTGCTAGTCCCTTAGCAAAAACTTAAGGTTTCAACCCTTGTTCTAGACCATGAGGTTTTTAATGGTTTTAGATAAGTGCCTTTTTTATTTGAGCATAGATTAGGTTAGAATGCTGACCATAGGCCTAAAAGGTACTCTAGTACCAATCAAGATCCAAATCTGTCTAGCCTTAGCCTCAGTCTTTTAGCAAAGGTTTTTAAGGCCCGCAAGAACTAACCTAAGGTTTATTGGACTTCGTGGTTAAAGCACCCGTGCTTGAAATGATTTTAGCCCTGGCTCAGTTCGCAGTGCGTTTTGTAAGAGAGAGATAGAAAGTTTTTCTGTTTGGAGAGTTTTCTCTCTCTTTTTCTTTTTAGTTCTAGCCTAGGATTGGCTTTTCAACACGGTCTGTATCAGATTCCTTGCTCCCATCATCAATCCTCAAGGGTTCCTGGCGATCGATGCTTCGAGATAGCACCGCCCATGGCAACCCCCGGAACCCTGGCTATTGAGATTTCGAGATAATCCCATCCATGGTATTCCGTGGCCGAATCCAGACCCTGGCAATTGACACTTCGAGATAATGCCATCCATGGAATCTGAATCAGCAGAGTGCTTACATGCCCCCCGTAGGATATGTAAATATCCTAAGAGACAAGCACCGAGGAGATGATATTTTGTTACGCATCTTCGAGGGGATTTCCCGCCTCTCTGCGCTGGGAACTCGTCCAAATCAACTTGTGTTGATCGGCCGCTCCTATTCTAGGTGTTCTTTTCAGATTTTTGCGACGCTTCTGCGTGATTCTGATTTTTACGCTTACTGAACCAGGCTGTGTGTGAGATTAGGGTGCTTAGGTTACTGAGTCCCGTAAACCAAAAATTAGTTAACGAGGCCGAATACTCCCTAAGCCTTAGACCTAATACTTCAGCTTTTCATTTTCCTCAACCTCTTGAGGAGTGTCCAGATCTTAATGGGTACTAAGAGTCTATTCAAGATTGCCTAAGGTTTGCATTCTTACTAATCTCATTGTGCACATTTCAGTTATTTTCTTGAATGAGGTCTAGAACTTAGGTTAATTCCTTAGTTCCTTACTAATGACTATTACTTTTTCTCATAATTTTGTGCTCCTTTTTCATTTTGTTTCTTTTCTCCTTCACAAAATTTTCCTTCTCCTCTTTTCCTCTTATTCTTTTTCGAAAAATTTTTTTAATTTTTATGGTATTTTTGGCATATGTGAATTTTTTGTTTGAAACCTTTTCTTACAAGTTTTTGCACTTTCCTACCCCCCCATGCCTAAGATTTGCAATGTCCTCATTGTAACCTAGGGGGTCTTAGTTCATTCCTTAAGACAGAAATTTGGATGAGTGAATGGGTCGGGTTGAATTTTTGCGGATGATTTCAAATCTCAGATGCGAACATCTGAGTTGGGGTCGGCTGTCTACAAGGGTGAACTTCGAGTGCTGAAAGGTGTCAGAACAAGTTTCAGGTTTTCAAAGAGAATGACGGGCTGCCTCCCGTTAAGCGCTGAGTTTTACGCCATCGGCTGGGCGCAATAAGCTCAAGGGGAACGGAGGATATAAGATGCCTCAGCCAAATCAGTAGAAGTTACATCAATGAACGGCTTGAGTCTCTGACCATTCACGATGAAAGGTTCAGAATCGTGGCTGAGTGGACTGATTTCGATTGCTCCATTTCCAAAAACCTGTCGGACCAAATATGGTCCGACCCACTTAGATCTCAGTTTTCCTGGGAAGAGTTTGAGTCGGGCATCAAAGAGTAGGACCTTTTGACCAGGATGAAAGATCTTTCTCGAGATGTGTTTGTCGTGGAAGGCTTTAACCCGCTCCTTGTAGATTTGCGAGTTCTCGTACGCGTCTATGCGTAATTCATCGATCTCGCTGATTTGGAGTTTTCTGTGGGTCCCAGCCTTAGAAAGATCCAGATTGCAGTTCCGTACTGCCCAATAGGCTTTATGCTCCAGTTCGACGGGAAGGTGGCATGCCTTTTCGTACACCAATCTAAAGGGAGACATGCCCAATTGGGTCTTGTGGGCGGTCCTATAGGCTCACAATGCTTCCGGAAGTCGGGACGACCAGTCCTTCCTGTCAGGTCGAACAGTGACTTGCAGGATTTTCTTGATCTCCCGATTAGACAGCTCAGCTAGACCATTAGTTTGGGGGTGGTAAGGAGTAGAGATTCGGTGAGACACCCCATATTTGGTCATCAGTGACCTAAACTGAGCATTTGTGAAATGGGTTCCCCCATCAGAGATTATTGCACGAGGAATCCCGAACCTTGAGAAAATGTGTTGATGAATGAATTTGAGAACGATTTTGTGATCACAGGTTCGGGTCGGTATGGCTTCGATCCATTTGGACACGTAGTCCACAGCCAACAGAATGTATTCGAAACCATCCGAAACAGGAAAGGGGCCCATAAAATCAATCCCCCAAACATCAAAGATTTCGCATACTAGAATCGGTTGCATAGGCATCATGTCGCGATGGCTCATGTTGCCCAAAGTCTGGCAACGACTGCATGCCTTGCAATGACTGTATGCGTCTTTGAACAGTGTGGGCCAGTAAAAGCCGCACTGGAGGACTTTTGATGCGGTTTTATGCCCGGCAAAATGGCCACCGCATGCCTGGTCATGGCAGAAAGAGAGGATATTGTTGACTTCCCCTTCCGGGACACATCTCCGGATGATCTGATCGGCACCTATGCGAAAGAGGTACGGGTCTTCCCAAATGTAATACTTGGCATCGGAGCGTAATTTGTCTTTCTTGGCCTTCGACCAATCGGACGGGGTCTGATGAGATGCCAAGTAATTTACAATATTAGCAAACCATGGAAGGCTAGTACCAATAGTCAGCAGGTGCTCATCGGGAAAATGCTCAGTGATGGGTCCGGAAGGGTCTATTATTTCAGAAGGAAGACGGGACAAGTGATCAGCTACCACGTTTTGTTTTCCCGCTTTATCGCGAATCTCGAGGTCAAATTCTTGCAACAGCAAGATCCATCGGATCAATCGAGGTTTCGCATCCTTCTTTGCAAGGAGATGCCTCACAGCCGTGTGATCCGAGTATATGATGACATGGGAACCCAGAAGGTACGATCTGAACTTCTCTAGGGCAAATACTACAGCTAGCAGCTCTTTCTCAGTAACTGTATAGTTACGCTGAGCCTCATCGAGTGTTTTGCTGGCGTAGTAAATGACCACAGGTTTCTTGTCATTTTTCTGCCCCAAAACTGCTCCTACAGCGAAGTCGGATGCATCACACATGATCTCAAAGGGTTGAGACCAATCAGGGGACTGTAGGATCGGGGCTTGGGTGACTCGGTCACGCAGGATTTCAAATGCTTGAGTGCATTCCTTGGAGATTTCGAAGGGAACATCCTTGGAGAGAAGAGTGGTCAGGGGGCGTGCGATTTTTGAAAAATCAGGGATAAATCGTCGATAAAAACCGACATGCCCTAAAAAGGATCGGATGTCCCTGATCGAGCTAGGCATAGGAAGGTGAGAAATCAGATTAACCTTAGCTCGATCCACTTGGATACCTTTCTCCGAAATTGAGTGTCCCAGGACAATTCCCTCAGGCACCATGAAATGGCTCTTTTCCCAGGAAAGAACCAAATTCACGTCGATGCACCGCCTGAGTATCTGGACCAAGTGTTGGAGGCAATCGTCGAATGATGCTCCGAAAACTGAAAAGTCATCCATGAAGACTTCCAGATAATCACCTACCATATCTGAGAATATGGCAAGCATGCATCGCTGAAAAGTAGCGGGTGCATTGCAAAGATCGAAAGGCATCCTTCGGAAAGCGTATGTTCCGAAGGGGCAGGTGAACGTGGTCTTTTCTTGGTCCTCAGGATGGATTGCCACCTGGTTATAACCGGAGTACCCGTCAAGAAAGCAGAAGAACCTATTTCCCGCTAGTTTTTCGAGAATTTGATCAATGAAGGGTAGTGGGAAATGATCCTTCTTCGTGGAGGAATTGAGTCGACGGTAATCTATACAGACTCTCCACGAGTTGGCTAATCGGGTAGGAATGATTTCTCCGGTCTCAGTCGTTATAGTGGTGAGTCCTGCCTTCTTAGGCACGACCTGAATTGGGCTCACCCAACGACTATCAGAGATCGGGTAGATGATCCCAGCATCTAACCACTTGATGATCTCCTTTTTCACGACCTCCTGCAGATTGGGGTTTAAGCGTCTCTGCATTTCACGAGAAGGTCGTGTGCCCTCTTCTGAATAGATATGATGAGTACAATAAGAGGGACTTATTCCAGTCAAATCATCGAGAGTCCATCCGATGGCTCTTCGATGTTGCTGGAGGACAACAATCAGACTGGTTTCCTGTTCAGGACTGAGGTTGGAATTGATGATCACAGGAAGGGTCTGATTAGAACCCAAAAAGATGTATTTCAAATGAGCAGGAAGGGGTTTCAGTTCGAGGGTGGGGTTTTCAGCAGCAGCGGGTGGTTCAGTATAGATGTGAGGTTCAAGGGTGGGAGTTACTGGGTTGTTCACATCTGGATTTGACTCCTCTGTTTGCGGGTCAAGATCCTTCTGTGGTTGATGAGGCATACTCAAGTCATTCTGGAGGTGTGATTCATCAACCAAAGTCTTGATGTCACAAATTTGCTCGATGACGCCGCAATTAATTCCTTGTTGGGCCTTAAATATATCAATTTTCAGTGTTTGATCTCCAAACTTAAGCTCTATTTGGCCCTCCTCACAGCTGATGTTGGCTCTAGCAGTAGCCAAGAAAGGTCTCCCTAGAATGATTGGTGTATCCCTAGGGTTCTCAGGTGCATCCATGTCTAAGACTATAAAGTCCACTGGAAAATAGAAATCCCGCACTCTCACGATAACATCCTCGAGAATCCCTTTTGGTGACTTTATAGATCGATCTGCTAATTGTAATGTCACCTCGGTTGGTTTCAGCTCAGATTCTTCCAGATGGTCAAGTAAGGATGTGGGTATCAGATTTATAGATGCACCTAAGTCTAACAATGCTCTATCAAATTGGGTACCACCTATCTTACAGGAGATCAGGGGAGTTCCAGGATCTTTTGCCTTGGGTGGGAGTCTACTAAGGATTACAGAGCTGGCTTGCTCTGACAGAACAATTGGGCTCCCTCCCTTGGTTCGCGGCTTACGCTGGGGTGTACATATATTCTTTAGAAATCGTGCGTAAGCTGGTACGTGGCGGATTGCATCCATCAAGGGGATGTTTATGTGGACCTGCTCAAAGAGCTTGACCAGGTCCTCCTCAGGGGCCACGGGTTTGGTGGTCTTCTTTCCCTTGGTCAGGGCCTCGGGAAACGGGATCTTGGTTGGTTCCTCTAGGATAGGTCCAGGTTGTGGGTCTGGAACAACGGTACCTTGGATAACTATCCTAGGGTCATGGTTATCAGGCTGGGAGTGGTTTGGATAATGCGGGTCCTGAGTTGTCTTACCACTACGTGTTGTTACAGAATTTAATCCGGCCTGATTTTGGTTTGGGTTTGGTAGGAGGGGTGGCTGCTGCTGAAATCCCGCACGCGAAGTTGAGGCTTCCATCTCGTCTGGAGATGGGGCAGTAGGGGCCTGATAAATCCATTGAGCGTGGCCTAAATTTGGATTCATAACGCACTTCTGGGTTGGCACGTTATTTGGGTTAGGAAGAGGTTGGGAAGGGAGTGTGCCTGGCTGGCGAGAATTTGCCAACTGGGCCAGTTGAGTTTTAACTTCAGTAAGCTCGTCCTTGTGCTGTTTTTGAATGGCCGCATTCGATTTTTGAATGTCAGCCAGAGTCTGAAGGATTAAGGACATTTGATCTTGATTTGGCCCTGATGGATAAGTAGGGTTGGGCCGAGGCTGAGGCGGCTGGTAGTGATGAGAGGGCTGTGGGCGGGACTGAAAAGGTGGTCTTTGGGTTTGGGAATTTCCCGCCCACTGAAAATTGGGATGGTTTCGCCATCCAGGGTTGTAAGTGTTGGAGAATGGGTCGTTCTGGATGGCGTTGAGGTCCTCGCAGGTCTGAGGAACCTCCTGAGAATCAGGGAAAGGAGGAATGGAGTTCCCCCGGCTGGTGAAGAAAGGATCGGATGATCTTCCAGTACAAGAATCAGATGGGGATGGATATGGATCCATCCCAAGGGAGGATCGGTGGAGGATGTTTTGCACAATCTCCTGTGTGGAAGGAGGTTGTGCAAAGGAGTTACGTGCAGAGGTGGCTCGCTGCAAGTGCTGAGTCAGCTCATCCACCTTCTTTTCAATGATTGAGACCTTGTCCAATCGACTGGCCATTAATTCCAGGTCGACTGATGCGGACAGGTCCTGCGTCTCATGTGCTCCCTTAAGATTCGTCGCTGCGCGGGTATTCGTCCTGTCGAATAATCCCATGGAGTCATTGTTGATGGAGTTCTCGCACATGTTTTCGAGAATCTCCCATACGGTGTCTTCATGTTGACCCATGATGTTTCCTCCGCAGGTTGCATTGACGAAAAGGCGGATGTCCTCACGGAGTCCCTGGTAAAAAGATTGGACTTGTTCCCATTTAGGAACTCCGTGATGGGGGCACTTCCTCATGAGATCCTGAAAACGATCCCATGCCTCATGGAGAGGTTCTCCTGTTTGTTGAGTGAAGTGTGTAATCTGATGGCGCAAGGCGTTGGTCCGACCAACGGGAAAGAACTTTTTCAAAAACTCGGATTGAAGTTCTTCCCAAGTGTTGATCGGCCGGGTCTGAGTTTGATACCAATGGGCGGCCTTGTCCATAAGAGAAAAGGAGAACATCTTCATGAGAAGAATATCCCGATTTTGCGCATCTGATCCAAAAGTGTGGGCCAGATGCTTTAGCTGTTTGATGTGCTGGAAGGGATCTTCAGAATTAAGCCCATGGAATTTAGGTATAGCATGAATCATGTTGGGCTTTAGTTCGGAATCAGGTCCTCCAATCGGGATTCTAACTCGAGGCTCAATGGCCACCGCAGCAGGATTGTAGTGGTCCCGCATCATAGGACGCTGTGGTGGGTGTACGAAGTTTTGGAAGAGGTCATTGAGTCGCTGGAGCTGGTGTTCCAGATTATTTTCTTCCTCAACTGGCTGAGCCATGATGGGGGAAGAAGAACTTGGTTCTGAATCAGAAGAGAGAATAATGTGAGGGTGTTGCTGCACAAATACGGGCGTCGAGGCTTGGCCTTGACGAGAGCGAATTTCTAATGGAGGTCTTAAGGGTGGTCTTAGAGACCTCCTTCCGTACATGCACAGTTGGGAGAGGTAAGTTTAGAAGGTGCTGGACCCAATCAAGACACCCAAAAATGTGTTGGGTGACTATAGAGGTGCGGGGCAGATGGACCCCTTGATCAGAAAGATCGTCCACCTGAGAATTACCTGGGCAGCCAGAGAGGGAGAGTCCCGCGAAGACCCCTACACGGTAGAGCGTCCCCACGGGTTACAGGGTTTCCCCCACCCGACCTCTCTTGTCACTGCGGTTCCAGGTAGACCAGAATGGGGATCTTGACCTCTTAAGTCTACCAATTTTAAGATCAGGGTGCTTAAGGTTTCACTTGAACTTTAGTCTTTTTAAGTGCAAAGAGTGACCTAATTTAAGGTTGGTTAACCCAAAGGGGTCAACTTTACCTCTTGTTTTCTTTGAGAGCTTTTTGGGTCCTTTCTTTTAGGGTTCAAGTGTTTAGAGAGAGCCAATTGTTTAGGATTTTTCTTGTTAATTATTTTCAATCAATGGCTTGGGCACACCTCTTTTGGATTTCCTCAATTCTTGATTAAGGGGTGTGTCTCTACTGAAATCCTAATGTTTGACCTTATGTTGGCTCTACTTGGTCCATTTAACTCTTTGTTGGGCAATTAGGGCTCAAGCAAGAATGTGTTAGCCCTTAAATGCCCTTAATAGTGTGCAGGAGTGATGAGTTGAAAACATGCAACTTTTTATGGTTACTAAGTATGGAAGACAGGTTAGCCCTATATTGCTTGTTCTTTTCTTTTCTTCCTCTTTAGAGTGTAGGGGTTAATAGTGAGAGAAAAGATTTACCTGTCTTCGGAGTGGTTGTGTGGTTGCTTGTCTTCTTGAGTTCCTGTAGCTGCACAAAGAGAGGAGATTATCAGAACTTAAAAGAAACAGGAATGTTTACCTCTAGAATAGCCGTTGCTCCCCGGCAACGGCGCCAAAATGAAACGTCGCGGCAACCGGGTTTGAGGGTTTTGTTATAACGTTGTAGTAAAGCCGGTTATTACCAACATTTCAAATATAAATTTTTTTACTCGGAAAATGAAAGAGTTCCCGAGGTCGAACTCAGGGAGCAAGTCGTATTCTAGAGATATACATGTTTCTTTTACAAAAAGAAAGAGAGAGGGAAAGAATTTGTTGTTTTCTCTTTGTTCTGCAGAGGGGGATGCTCTTCTTTCTCTCTTTCTTTAGATCTCCTTCTTTTCTCTGTTCTGCAGAGGTGATATTCTTCTTCTGCAATGGTGATGCTCTTCTTCTTCTTCCTGCTGTTCCTGCTTTGGTGATGTTCTTCTTTCTTCAGAGCTCCTTGTTCTTCTTCCTTCTTTGGTTTTCTGCCTTGACCTCTCTTCTTCTTCTTCTGCAATCGTGGTGACCCTTTCTCTTTTCCCCTTTTTTTATGGCTGCAGAGCTTCTGCCTTCAGCTACTAAGTCTTCCTTTCTTCTTCTTCTGCTTTGGCCGTTGCTCTTCCTTCTTCTTCAGCCTGCCTTCTTTCCTGCTCTGGCTGCTGACTTTCCGTCGTCTGACCCGGTGCTTCGACGACTTAACTATGCATTTGCTACAGTGCAGCTCCTTCTTCTTCTTCTTTGGCCTGCACACTTCAGATTTTTTCGTCAAGAGGCAAAACCTACTCTACCCTCCCCCCCCCGCGTCTCTCTTTCTCTCTGAAACCACTCTTGGGAAAGCTCTCCCAGAGCTACCGGGTAATCGGGTTCGGGTCAGGCCCGGGTCCAGGCCCACCGGCGTGTGTGGTGGGCGAGGAGTGCAGTCAGTCTAAGTCGGGTTGGGTTAGGTCCGCGAGGCGTGAGCGCGGACGAGACCGGGTAACCGGGCGGGTGTAAGGGGACCTCACCCCGTGTACTGAGGCAATGAGGCTAGTGCACGAAATCAATTTAAACAGTGGAACGTGTGTGAGGCTTACCGATGTGGGACTAAACGCAGACCGTTCCTCGCGTGCGCCTGCTGGGAGACCACGGCTTGGCTTCTGCAGCTGCGGCTTCTATCTGCATAAGTTGCTGGCTGGCTGCCTTCGCACGACGCCCCGTACCCCGCAGCAGCTGGAGACCTGGCGTCCTCAAGCCTGGAGCGCGGGAGAAGCTGCCTTAATGTGCGTCAATGGCGGTCGGACCTCAAAACCTGTCGGACACGAATATGGCCTCGCGGCCTAATCAAACCACTGGGGAACCTTCGCCGTGGCACGGCGAAGGTGAGAAGCTGCGCGGCAGGCCGCAAGGAGGTGTCTGGTGGCAGCCCTAGGTCGGACTGCAACCGGAGGAATGGGTTTGTTCGGGGGAGTGTTACGGAGGTGTGGAGTGGCAGTGGAGGGGTGGGGGGTGCTCAGTGTGATGAGGCGGAGGTGCGGTGAGGGTCGGCGAGCCGTGTGGGTTGCTGAGGTGATGGGAACGGCTCGCCGGAGGGTGGTCGGAGGCGAAGGGGGTGAAGGTGGTCAGGGTCGGTAGAGGGCTTAATTGAATAAATTGAAAGCGGGGAAAGAAAGAGGAGGAGAAGGGGAGTAGCTCTTGCTTACTTGCAGGGACGAAGGGGGAGGAACAGGGCGACAGTCGTATCGACTGTCGCCGGAGAAGACGATGCTCAGGGAGAGGGGCGGCGGCGAGCAGAGAGCCGGAGAGGCGCCAGCTGGGTGCGGCGTGGCGCGGGAAGAGCAGGGGAGGAAGTCTCTGCTGCTGGTATTGCGGCAGAGCGAAGAGGTGGAGGGGGAGGAAGCCGCCGGAGCTGGTGAGCGTCTGCCGGAGGAAGAAGAGAAGAAAGTTGGGGATTTTCTCCGTCAGATCCAGGCTGCCCTGGTCGGTGGAGCAGCGGGGGGTATTTATAGGGATGAAACAGGGAGGAAGGCGGAGGGAGACGACGTGTCTCCCTCGCCGGAGAATGGTCGGAACACGAACCCATACCGTCCGTGCGTTCGCACGGCCGGTATGGTGGGCTACAATGACCAGGGGGGTGCCCCTGCGACGGCTGACGACGCAGGGCACCCCCGGTTTACTTGCCAGGTCCCCCACCTCACCCTGCGCGGCGCCATGCTCCGCGCAAGGTCGCCGGAGCATGGTGCTGGCAGGGTTTTGCAGGAGGGACCTGATTGCAAAGAACGAAGGAGAGTTAGGGGCCAAAATGCGAGGGTTCAAAAGTTGAGGGCCAAAGAGTAAATATATGAGGACCAAAGTGTGAAGTCGGTCAAGGGGGTTTCTTCTTAGGCTCAAGTTTTTATACATGACTAATTAGGACCTAAGGAATCTGATGGTGAATTTCATTTTCATATTAAACCTTGTTTGACCGGTCAATTTGCGCAAAAACCCAAATTAAGTTATTAATTGGGCATGGTTCTCAATGTAGGTCAAAATGGGTTCTAAAGGCCAAATTGAAGGTTCTAAACCCTAGAGATTATTTTTCTATGAATTTTAGAGGGTTTATTCTATTTTTACTTTGCCTCGAACCTTGTGAATTGAAGTGGGTTGTTTTAGGGTTACAGATTATCATTTGGTTCCTTGGAAGTGCTGTAGCCCTTGCTAGATCATCTCATCCCACTTTTATTCTTATTAAGCTGTTTTGACCTGTGTTTGGGCCCTGAATTACCCTGTATGCAGATTATACTGGTAAAATTGCACTTTTACCCCTTATGACTGGTTTTCTTCTCAAACTCAGAATTCTCTGAGTTAAGCCTTTCCTTGAGATATGTAGGAGCTTTTATCCTTTGTATTGGGTCAAAATGAGCTAGTTATGGCTCATGATGAGGTTCTCATCAGGCACGCGCTCGTTACAATATAACAAACTCAAAGGAAGTTTCGTCCCCGAAACTTGCGCCAACTAGGGTGCGGGAAGAAGGTGTCAAAATAACCATAACAAACTCAAAGAGGACCGAAGCCGGTTCGAAAAGACGTACCCGCGAAAAGCTCCGGGTACCGCTCCCGCATTGCCGCCTCAGGCTCCCAGGTAGCCTCCTCGTACCGCTGGCTCCTCCACAAAACCTTTACCAGGGGTACTTGCTTTCGTCTCAACCTGCGGACGGCTCGGTCTAGGATCTGCACTGGCCGCTCGGGGTAGGTCAGGTCGTCGCTCACCTCGACGCTCTCGTGACTCAGTACGTGGCTGGGATCGGTTACGTACTTCCTGAGGTTGGACACATGGAACACGTCGTGCACACCAGAAAGCTGCGGGGGAAGGGCAAGTCTGTAAGCAACGGGTCCAACCCGCTCCAGGACCTCGAAGGGCCCCACGAACCTCGGCGCGAGCTTCCCTCTCACCCCAAACCGCTGTAAGCCCTTCATGGGCGAAACACGAAGAAAGACGTGGTCCCCGACCTCGAACTGCACCTCTCTGCGTCTGCGATCCGCGTAGCTCTTCTGTCTGCTCCTGACAGTGCGGAGTCGTCTGTGGATCTGCTCAACTACCTCCTGACTCTGCCGGATCAACCTGGGGCCAACCTCCCACTTGGTCCCCACCTCAACCCAACTCAAGGGTGCCGTGCATTTCCGTCCGTACAGAGCCTCGTAGGGAGCCATGCCGATGCTCGAGTGATAACTGTTGTTGTATGCAAACTCTGCCAGGGGTAGGTGCTCCTCCCAAGAGCCCCTCCAGTCTAGTACACAGGCACGCAAAAGATCCTCAAGTGTCTGTATCGTGCGTTCCGACTGTCCGTCCGTCTGGGGGTGGTAAGCCGTGCTAAACCTCAACCTCGTCCCCAAAGCCTGCTGAAACTCAGCCCAAAACTGGGACGTAAAGCGGGTATCCCGGTTGGATACGATCTCCTGCGGAACTCCGTGTAGTCGCACCACATCACGGATATACCTCTCTGCCAACTGCGCTGGTCCCAAAGTGACTCGGATCGGCAAGAATCGTGCCGTCTTCGTCAATCTATCCACTATTACCCAGACCGCGTCGTGTCCTCGCTGGGTAACAGGTAAGCCCACCACCAAGTCCATGGTGATGCTCTCCCACTTCCACTCTGGCACTGGAAGCGGCTGAAGCGGCCCTGCAGGCCTCTGATGCTCGGCTTTCACCTGCTGGCACACTAAGCACTGCTGCACGAACTCACCCACATCCCGCTTCATCCCTCTCCACCAGAACTCGCGTCTCAAGTCATGGTACATTTTCGTGTTCCCAGGATGTATGGTGAATCTGGAACCGTGTGCCTCAGTCAGGAGCTCTCTCAACAGCTCCTCGTCTCTGGGGACCCACAGCCGTCCCCTCAAGCGTAACACCTGGTCTGTGAAAGAGAAGTCCCCTGGGTCCCCTGACAGTACTCTGTCGCGCAAAGACTGCAAGTACGGATCGGCCATCTGTCCCGTGATGATGCGGTCTATCAACTCTGGTCTGGTCTGCCGTGTCACCGTCACTGCCCCACAGTACCCTCGTAACTCTAGAGGTCACCAACTGCCCACCTCCTCCAAAAGGCTCCAACTCTGTAACTGTAGACTGGCCAAGCGTGCGGGCGCCTTACGGCTCAAGGCGTCAGCCACCACATTGGCCTTTCCCGGGTGGTAGGAGATGCTACAGTCGTAGTCCTTCAGGAGCTCCAACCAACGTCTCTGTCTCATGTTGAGCTCCTTCTGGTCAAAAAGATATCTGAGGCTCTTGTGATCTGTAAAAATCTCGAAGGTCTCACCGTACAAGTAGTGCCTCCATGTCTTCAGCGCGAAGACAACAGCTGCCAACTCTAGATCGTGGGTAGGGTAGGTATGCTCATGGGGCTTCAGTTGCCGCGAAGCGTAAGCGACCACGTGACCCCTCTGCATGAGCACACCTCCTAACCCCTGCAAGGAAGTGTCCATGTACACGACGAACCCGCCACTACTGTCAGGAATGGTGAGCACGGGAGCCTAGGTCAACCTCTCCTTCAGCTCCAGAAAACACGCCTCACAGGCGTCTGCCCAAGTGAAAGGCACATCCTTCCGAGTCAACTGTGTCATAGGACGTGCAATCTGCGAAAACCCTCTGATGAACCGTCTGTAGTAACCTGCCAGTCCCAGGAAACTGCGAATCTCAGTGACTGAACGCGGTCTCTCCCACCTGAGCACTGCCTCGACCTTGGCGGGATCCACCGCCAGGCCGTCTCCAGAGATCACATGACCCAAAAAGGTCACCTCCCTCAACCAGAACTCGCACTTGCTGTATTTGGCGTATAGCCTGCGTCGTCTCAGAGTGTCCAGAACCATCCGCAAGTGCTGTCCGTGCTGCGTCAGATCTCTAGAATAGATGAGTACATCATCTATGAAAACCACCACAAACTGGTCCAAGTACGGTCTGAACACCCGGTTCATCAGGTCCATGAAAGCAGCGGGGGCATTGGTCAGCCCAAACGGCATGACCAAAAACTCGTAGTGTCCGTACCGGGTGCGGAAAGCTGTCTTGGAGACGTCGGTCTCCCTGATCCTCAACTGGTGGTATCCAGACCTCAAGTCGATCTTGGAAAACACCGTGGCACCCCGCAACTGGTCAAACAAATCGTCAATCCTCGGCAGCGGATATCTGTTCTTGATGGTGACCCTATTCAGCTGTCGGTAGTCCACACAAAGGCGTAGGGTCCCATCCTTCTTCTTCACAAACAGTACCGGGGCTCCCCAGGGAGACGCACTGGGCCTCACGAAACCCTTCTCCAAAAGGTCCTGCAACTGAGACTTGAGCTCTCGCAGCTCAAGCGGTGCCATCCTGTATGGCGCGGTGGAGATGGGGCTGGTCCCTGGTACTAGTGAGATCTCAAACTCGATCTCACGCTCGGGCAGTAGTCCTGGTAACTCGTCTGGAAACACGTCGGGGTACTCTCTGACCACCGGGATGCTCTGGAAGTCTGCCACGGGGCTGTGCTCTGCCACCACACAAGCTAAGAAGCCCTCACACCCCTGGCTCAAAAGTCTCGCCGCCCGAAGTGCCGAAATGCACCTGAAACCTCCGTCCACTGGCTGCCCGTGAAACTCGAAGGAAGGCAACTCCGGAATGGAGAAGACAATCTTCCTCTCAAAGCAGTCTACCAAGGCGTGGTAAGCGGACAGCCAATCCATCCCCAGGATCACCCCAAAGTCCTCCATCTGTATCATAATCAGGTCAGCTGGCAGGCTGTGTCCCCCGATGCTGACCCCGCAACCCGTGTACACCTCCTCAGCTACAAACAGCTGACCACTCGGACCTCTGATTACGAACGGGTTCTCTAACAATGTATAATCCTGGTCCAAACTAACTGCGAAACTGTCTGCGACAAACGAGTGCGTAGCGCCGGAATCGAAAAGCGTGTAAACGAGTCTGCCAGAAACTGAAACCATACCTGCTACCACGGATCCCGAAGCTCTGGCGTCCCTGTGTGTTAGGGCGTTGATACGCCCCTCAGCTCTAGGTGCGGACCAAGCAGCCACACTCTGCGTCGGACGGGTAGGTGCTGGCCGGTACCCTCCTCGCGACTGCGGTCCTCCTCCTCGCGCCTGGAAACCGCGGCCTCCTGCGCGCCCTCCAGTGCTCTGCGCGGGAAGTATCTGCTGACCTCCTGCCCTAGATGGGCAGTCCCTCCTGACGTGGCCCGGCTGGCCACACTGGTAGCAGAGGGGAACCCGACTCCCGCCCTCAGTGAGTCCCTGCTGTCTGCTAGGCGGGGGTCCGGTGCTGGCGACTGGCCCCTGTCGAGGGCCCCCAAAGGCCACTGATGGCCCTGCACAACGTGACGGCTCTCCTGCGGACGCCACGTGTCTCCGCTCTCGCCGGCCCTGTGAGAAGTCTGGCTGAAAGGGCCTCTTCCGCCCGCCGTCGGTCTCTCGCGCGGACGGGTTGGTCTCCTCGTAAGTCATGGCTACCTCTACCACCCTCGAAAACGTCGGCAGCTTCAGGGGTTTGACATACCCCCGGATCGCAGGCCGGAGCCCCTCGGTGAACCTCCAAAGGCGCTCCTCCTCAGTGGCTACCGCTGTCGCTGCAAAGCGGGACAGCTCCAAGAAACGCGTGCGGTACGCGCTCACGGTCATCGTCCCTTGGCGGAGAGTGTGGAACTCCCGCCTCCTCTGGTCCTGCCACGTCTGGGGAAAGTACTGCTCGCAGAAGAGGGTGACGAACTAGTCCCACGTCGGCTCGTCCCTCTCCTGTCCCCGGACCGCCTTCCACCACCGGTGTGCCGCACTCTCCAGCTGGTACGTGGCAAAGGCCACGCGGCACTCCACCGGGGGGCGAAGGGTGTCGAAGATCTTCTCCAGCTGCTCAAGCCAGTCCTCTGCCTCGGTCGGGTCCTCATCCCCCTTGAAGGAGGGGGGCTTCAGCTTCCGGAACTGTCCGAAAAGCTCGAAGTGGTGCTGTAGGGGAGGTGCTGGTGCACCTCCAGGCGAAGGTGCCTCGTGTACAGAAGTGTCGGAGGAAGGTGGGGGCGGCAGGGGCCCATCCCCTCCCTCGTGTCCGGCGCCGCGTCCGTCGCGTGGTCCCACAGAGGACTCCCCCTCTGCAACCCCAGGAGGAGGTGCTCGGGACGGTGGGTGGAGCTCCTCTCGTACAATATCCCGTATCAGTCTGGCGAGGTCCTGGGCCTGGATGCCAGGGAGTGGTGGCTGGTCCACCGAGACGTCAACGACAGCACGTCCACCTCGCCGACCTCGCCCTCGGCCGCGCCCGCGGCCAGTCTCGCCAGTCCCACGACGAGGCATCTCCTGCAAGGAGACGCGAAACAAAACGGAAACGTCAAAACAGACGGTACCTAACAACACTTCTAAGAGCTCATGTCAAGAGATATGTTGTGGTGGCTACTCTAGCTATAAACATGTGAATTGGTTATTTTCCAGTCAGTTGATTCACTTCTCGGGACGACCTTGCTCTGATACCATCTTGTAACGACCCGGTTCCTGAGTCCCTACGAGACACGAGAACCGGGCCGACTCGACTAATCCCAAGACCCAGTCGTCCAACGAGGAAGTAACCAAAAGACAGTAAAATAAACCACATTCAGCATGAATATAACTAACAGTAAGAAAGTACAGCAGTAAGGAAAGAAACTACTACAGTAGGCACCACCACAACAGTAAAACAACATTTATCATATAACAAAAACTGCAGGTAAAGAAGGTACAGCGGAAACAAAACTACTCACTAGAACAGAAACAAAAAGAAGGTACAAAGCTGTGGTAACTCTACTGGACCCTACTCGGCCCAGCGTCCTCTGCAGCCGCCGACCCTGGCTGCTCAACACCTGGTCCTGAAAAAGGTAACGAGTGTAACACGTCAGCAAAACGCTGAGTAGAGTGGCAAACTAACTAAAGGCAACAGTAGAGTGTACAGTAGCTGTTATGTTCTATTACTTCCTTTATTTACATCTTTCAATTTTTCTCACTATTTCATTTACTTCTCAGATCCTTTACTTGATCTCGGATGTCCTCGTGGGACGATCTTGATTGCAGTCTTTTCCAAAAGTAGAAGTAGCACGTGGTGCTCTCCTGGCCGGGAGAGTCCCCCGTGGTGATCCTACCCTCAGTCAACCACCCCAAGGTCACTGACAGACGTAACGGTGACTACGGCACGCGCGATAAACGCACAGGTAGCTAGCCCGTACTGGCACGCGGTCAGTCGTTTCCGTTAACGGGTGCGCCCAAAGCACAGCACGGAACCAGGGCAGAGCCCTCTCAGTAACAGGGGTCCAACCCCTCCACAGTAACCAAACCGGGGCCTTGCCCCTCCACAGTCCGCGCACCCTCGCCTGACTACCCTGGTTTGCCCTAGTGGGCCTAACAAGTCGGTGAAGGAGGCTAGCAGAACCCCGGGGCCCGTGGGGTAGCTAGTACTCTCCTAACACTACTAGCTCTCCTCGGTACTACGTACACGAGGGCCAACAAGTCGGTACAGAGCGACCAAGCCTAACCCCGGGTCCCTGGGGCGGCTGGCCCCACTCTGCACTAAAACAGGTACGGGTACTTCCCTTGGTACTGCGTACCCAAGAGACAGTACAACTACATCTCAGTTCCATTCCTTTTTCTTTCCAGGAGTCCCACTCCTAATTTCCCGTAGGGTTCCAGCTCTTTATTTCAGAACATCATATGTTTCACTTTCCAGATTCACGTTCTCAATTTCCATGATCTCAAACATGTTTCTTTGTTCATAACAGGCAGCTGTTAATTAAATTCACAGGCAGCTTATATATATTCCTTTCCATTTTTCCAAGACTGCAGTAATATACATTCCACTAGTTTTTCCATCCTAGGATTCATGCCATATCCTAGGATCTATCATACAATCTAGTTTTCCGGCCCTAGGATTCATGCAACACCTAGGAGCTATCATTCCATATATTTCTCATTCCTAGGATTCATGCAATGCCCTAGGTTCTAGTTATGGTTCCATACTTTAACAGATTTTATTAATACTTAAAACCACTCTACCAGGTACAACGGGAGTAATGGGGGCGTGGTTGGGAATCCCGCGCGCCTCCGCGACTCTCAAGACTGCAACCGAACGAGGTCCTATCACAAGGATCAACACAAGGAGTGTCTCAAAACAGTGTATAGCTACTGTAGGCGGGTAGAGGAATAAATTCTGAAACGAACGCAACTCGAATCGCGGAAAATGGAGCCCAAACGGGCCCTAAACGGGTCGAGAAAGAAGATACTGTGCAAAATCAGACGTCTGGAACTCCTTCCAGACGTCTTAAACGGTGGATCAGAGAATTACCTGTTCGGCTTGGTTCTCCGGACGTCCAGAAGTCTGTGGGGACGTCTCTCCTAGATCCCAGACGTCCGATGGTCACTCCGGACGTCTGGAGGTCACTCCCGCCGTCGGGTACAACTTCCAGACGTCTGATTCGCAAAGGATGACGAATCAGAACACCTGCGCACAGCCAACCCCCCTCCCTCAGTACGGTCAGTCGACAAAAGAAGAAGAAAGCGGAAACTCACCTTTCAGACGTCTGTATGATCTCACAGACGTCGACCTTGCCGTCTGGATATCAATCCAGACGTCTGATTCTGGAAATTTTTCCAGAATCAGAACCTTGCTCGGCCTCCGCTCGCGACGCCGCCCGCGTCGCACCTCGCGCGTCCGCTGCTCCGCCCGCAGCAGGTCCCTCTCCGCGACGCTCTGCGCCCCTTGCGCCCTCCGCCGGTCGGCCAAGCCGCTCCCGGCGAGCTCGCCCTCACGGCAGAGCCCCGCCCTCGCACGCCGCAGCTCCTCCGCGCCTACTGCGGCTGCCGCTGCGCCCTCGCGTCCGCTCGCTCTCGCGCACAGGCAGGAGAGAAGGAGGAGGATGGTGGAGACGGGAGGGGAGGCGCGCCCCCCCCCCTTTTAACGCCGCGCGGAGAGGAGAGAGAGACGGTCGCGGTCGCCTGCCGCCGCAGAGAAAGAGGCAGGATCGCAGGTCTGCGCGCACAGGCGCGCAGACGAATATCCCGTGCGAGCATAACTGTTCGCCAGACGTCTGTAAACTATCCCGGACGTCTGGTCAGACGTCTGGATGTGATCCCAGACGTCTTTACAGACGTCTGGGCCACCTCCCAGACGTCTTAAAAGACGTCTGGGGCACGCGCTCGTTACAAGATCCTTAAGACCACCCTTAAGATCTCCTTTAGGAATTCGCTCTTGTCAAGGCCAAGCCTCGACGCCCGTGTTTGAACAGCAACCCTACCCCATCATTCTCTCATCTGATTCTGAATCAAACTCTTCTTCTTCCCCCATCATGGCTCAGCCTGTTGAGGAAGAAAATAATCTGGAGCACCAGCTCCAGTGACTCAACGACCTCTTCCAAAACTTTGTGCACCCACCGTAGCGTTCTATGATGCGGGACCATTATAATCCTGCTGCGGTGGCCATCGAGCCTCGAGTCAGAATCCTAACTGGAGGACCTGATTTCGAATTAAAGCCCAACATGATTCATGCTATACCTAAATTCTATGAGCTTAATTCCGAAGATCCCTTCCAACACATCAAGCAGCTAAAGCATCTGGGCCAAACTTTTGGGTTAGATGCGCAAAATTGGGATATTCTTCTCATGAAGATGTTCTCCTTTTCTCTTATGGACAAGGCCGCTCATTGGTATCAAACTCAGACTCAGCCGATCAACACTTGGGAAGAACTTCAGTCCGAGTTTTTGAAAAAGTTCTTCCCCGTTGGTTGGACCAACGCCTTGCGTCATCAAATTACGCACTTCACTCAACAAACAGGGGAACCTCTCCATGAGGCATGGGATCGTTTTCAGGATCTCATGAGAAAGTGCCCCCATCACGAAGTTCCTAAATGGGAACAGGTCCAATCTTTTTACCAGGGACTCCGTGCGGATATCCGTCTTTTCGTCAATGCAACCTGCGGAGGAAATATCATGGGTCAGCATGAGGACACCGTGTGGGAGATTCTTGAAAACATGTGCGAGAACTCCATCAACAATGACTCCATGGGATTATTCGACAGGACGAATACCCGCGCATCGACGAATCTTAGGGGAGTACATGAGACGCAGGGCCTGTCCGCATCAGTCGACCTGGAATTAATGGCCAGTCGATTGGACAAGGTCTCGATTATTGAAAAGAAGGTGGATGAGCTAACTCAGCACCTGCAGCGAGCCACCTCTACGCATAACCTCTTTGCACAGCCTCCTTCCACAAGGGAAACTGTGCAAAACATTCTCCATCGATCCTCTCCTAGGATGGATCCATCATCCGAATCGTTGACCGGAGGTCCTTCCGATTCTTTCTACACCAGCCCGGGGAATACCATCCCCTCTTTCTCTGACTCTCTGGAGGTTCCTCAGACCTGCGAGGACCTCAACGCCATCCAGAACGATCCGTTCTCCAACACCTATAACCTTGGATGGCGAAACCATCCCAACTTTCAGTGGGCGGGAAATTCCCAAACCCAAAGACCACCCTTTCAACCCCGCCCACAACCCCCTCGTCCTTACCAGCCTCCTCAGCCTCGGCCCAACCCTACTTATCCATCAGGGCCAAATCAGGATCAAATGTCCCTTATCCTTCAGACTCTGGTTGACATTCAAAGAACGAATGCGGCTATTCAAAAGCAACACAAGGACGAACTTACAGAGGTTCGAAACCAATTGGCCCAGTTGGCAAACTCTCGTCAGCCAGGCACTCTTCCTTCCCAACCTCTTCATAATCTAAATAACGTGCCAACCCAGCGACGCGTTATGAACCCAAACCCGGGCCATGCCCATATGATTTATCAGGCCCCCTCTGTTCCTTCACCCGATGGGATAGAGGCCTCTACTTCTTTTGCAGGTTACCAGCAGCAACCTATCCTACCCAATCCCAACTAAAACCAGGCAGGACTTAATTCTGTAACAACCCGTAGTGGTAAGGAAACCCAAGACCCACCTCATCCAAACCACTCCAAGCCTGGTAGTGATCCGAAGCCTAGGACAGTAATCCAAGACGTCCATACCCCTATCCCAGATCCAAGACCTGGACCTATCCTAGAAGAACCAACCAAGATTCCGTTTCCCGAGGCTTTGACCAAGGGAAAGAAGACTACCAAGCCCGTGGCACCTGAGGAGGACCTGGTCAAGCTCTTTGAGCAGGTCCACATAAACATCCCCTTGATGGATGCAATCCGCCACGTACCGGCTTACGCACGATTCTTAAAGAATGTGTGTACACCCCAGCGTAAGCCGCGAACCAAGGGTGGGAGTCCAATTGTTCTGTCAGAGCAAGCCAGCTCTGTAATCCTAAGTAGACTCCCACCCAAGGTAAAAGATCCTGGTACTCCCCTAATTTCCTGCAAGATAGGTGATACCCAATTTGATAGAGCTTTACTAGACTTGGGTGCATCCATAAATCTGATACCCACATCCTTACTCGACCATCTTAAAGAATCTGAGCTAAAACCAACCGAGGTGACATTACAATTAGCAGATCGATCTATAAAGTCACCAAAAGGGATTCTCGAGGATGTTATTGTAAGGATACGGGATTTCTACTTTCCTGTAGACTTCATAGTCTTAGACATGGATGTACCTGAAAACCCTAGGGATACACCAATCATTTTAGGGAGACCTTTCTTGGCTACTGCTCGAGCCAACATTAGCTGTGAGGAGGGCCAAATAGAGCTCAAATTTGGGGATCAAACCTTGAAAATTGATATATTTAAGGCCTAACAAGGAATTAATTGCGGTGTCATCGAACAAATTTGTGACATTAGGGCTTTGGTTGATGAAACACACTTCCAGAATGGCCTGATTATACCTCATCAACCACAGAAAGATCTTGACCCGCAAACAGAAGAGTCGAATCCAGATGTAAACAACCCAGTAACTCCTACCCTTGAACCTCACGTCTATACTGAACCACCCGCCGCTGCTGATAACCCTATCCTTGAGTTGAAGCCCCTTCCTGCTCACTTAAAATACATCTTTCTGGGTTCTAATCAGACCCTCCCTGTGATTATCAATTCCAACCTCAATCTCGAACAGGAATCCCGTCTGATTACTGTCCTCCAGCAACATCGCAGAGCCATCGGGTGGACTCTCGATGATTTGACTGGAATAAGTCCCTCTTATTGTACTCATCATATCTATTCAGAAGAGGGCGCACGACTTTCTCGTGAAATGTAGAGACGTTTGAACCCTAATCTGCAGGAGGTCATGAAGAAGGAGATCATCAAGTGGTTGGATGTCGGAATCATCTACTCGATCTTCGATAGTCGTTGGGTGAGCCCAATTCAGGTTGTGCCTAAGAAGGCAGGACTCACCACCATAACGACTGAAACCGGAGAAATCATTCCTACCCAATTAGCCAACGCGTGGAGAGTCTGTATAGATTACCGCCGACTCAATTCCTCCACGAAGAAGGATCATTTCCCACTACCTTTCATTGATCAAATTCTCGAGAAACTAGCGGGAAATAGGTTCTTCTGCTTTCTTGACGGGTACTCCGGTTACAACCAGGTGGCAATCCATCCTGAGGACCAAGAAAAGACCACGTTCACCTGCCCCTTCGGAATATACGCTTTCCAAAGGATGCCCTTCGGTCTTTGCAATGCACCTGCTACCTTTCAGCGGTGCATGCTTTCCATATTCTCAGATATGGTAGGTGATTTTCTGGAAGTCTTCATGGATGACTTTTCAGTTTTTGGAGAATCATTTGACGATTGCCTCCAACCATTGGTCCAAATACTCAGGCGGTGCATCGAGGTGAATTTGGTTCTTTCCTGGGAAAAGAGCCATTTCATGGTGCCTGAGGGAATTGTCCTCGGACACTTAATTTCAGAAAAAGGCATCCAAGTGGATCGAGCTAAGGTTGATCTGATCTCTCGCCTTCCTATGCCTAGCTCGGTCAGGGACATCCGTTCTTTTTTGGGGCACGTCGATTTTTACCGTTGTTTCATTTCGGATTTCTCGAAAATCATGCTTCCCTTGACTTCTCTTCTCTCTAAGGATGTACCCTTTGAAATCTCCAAGGAATGCACACTAGCCTTTGAAAACCTGTGTGACCGAGTCACCCAGGCACCTATCCTACAATCCCCTGATTGGTCTCAACCCTTTGAGATCATGTGCGATGCATCTGACTTCGCTGTAGGAGTGGTCCTGGGTCAGAAAGCTGACGAGAAACCCGTGGTCATCTACTACGCTAGCAAGACACTTGACGAGGCTCAGCGTAACTATACCGTTACAGAGAAAGAGCTGCTAGCCGTAGTATTTGCCCTTGAAAAGTTTCGATCGTATCTTCTGGGTTCCCATGTCATCATTTACTCGGATCACACGGCTGTAAGGCATCTCCTTGCCAAGAAGGACGTGAAGCCCCGACTAATTCGTTGGATCTTGCTGTTGCAAGAATTCGATCTTGAGATTCACGACAAGGCGGGAAGGCAGAATGTGGTAGCCAACCATCTATCCCGTCTTCCTTCTGAGATTATCAACCCTTCCGGACCCATCACAGAATATTTTCCTGATGAGCACCTGCTTACTGTCGGTACTAGACTTCTATGGTTTTCTGATATAGTAAACTACTTGGCATCTCATCAGACCCCGTCTGATTGGCCGAAGGCCAAGAAAGACAAGTTGCGTTCTGATGCCAAGTATTACATCTGGGAAGACCCGTACCTTTTCCGCATAGGTGCTGATCAAATCATTCGAAGATGTGTCCCGGAAGAGGAATTCAACAATATCCTCTCTTTCTGCCATGACCAGGCATGCAGTGGCCATTTCTCTGGGCATAAAATCGCATCAAAAGTCCTCCGGTGTGGTTTTTACTGGCCTACACTATTCAAAGACGCATACAGTCACTGAAAGGCATGCAGTCGTTGCCAGACTTTGGGCAATATGAGCCGTCGCGACATGATGCCTTTGCAGCTGATTCTCGTATGCGAAATCTTTGATGTTTGGGGGATTGATTTTATGGGCCCCTTTCCTGTTTTGGATGGTTTCGAATACATTCTGCTTGCTGTGGACTACGTGTCCAAATGGATTGAAGCCATACCGACCCGAACCTGTGATCACAAAATCATTCTCAAATTCATTCATCAAAACATTTTCTCAGGGTTCGGAATTCCCCGTGCTATAATCTCTGATGGAGGGACCCACTTTACAAACGCTCAGTTTAGATCACTGATGACGAAATACGGGGTGTCTCACCGAATCTCTACTCCTTACTACCCGCAAACTAGTGGTCTAGCTGAGCTGTCAAATCGGGAGATCAATAAGATCCTGCAGGTCACTGTTCGTCCTGACAGGAAGGACTGGTCGTCCCGACTTCCGGAAGCATTGTGGGCCTATAGGACCGCCCACAAGACCCAATTAGGCATGTCTCCCTTTAGACTGGTGTACGGAAAGGCATGTCACCTTCCCGTAGAACTGGAACATAAAGCCTATTGGGCAGTACGGAACTGTAATCTAGATCTTTCGAAGTCTGGGACCCACAGAAAACTCCAAACTAGCGAGATCGATGAATTATGCCTAGAAGCGTATGAGAACTCGCGAATCTACAAGGAGCGGGTTAAAGCCTTCCATGACAAGCATATCTCGAGAAAGATCTTTCATCCTGGTCAAAAGGTCCTACTCTTTGATGCCCGACTCAAATTTTTCTTGGGAAAACTGCGATCCAAGTGGGTCGGACCATATCTAGTCCGACAGGTTTTTGGTAATGGAGCTATCGAAATCAGTCCGCTTAGCCACGATTCTGAACCTTTCATCGTGAACGGTCAGAGACTCAAGCCATTCATTGATGTGACTTCTACTGATTTGGCTGAATCATCTCTTATCCTCCATTCCCCTTGAGCTCATTACGCCCAGCCGATGCTGTAAAACTCAGCACTTAACGGGAGGAAGCCTGTCATTTTCTGAAAATCTAAAACCCTTTTCACACTTTTGTGCACTTAAAGTTCACCCTTTTAGATAGCTGACTCCACCTCAGATGCTTGCATCTGGGATTAGAAATCATCCGTAGAATTCATCCCGACCCATTCACTCATTAAAACATCTGTCTTAAGGAATGAACTAAGTAAATAAAAACCCCTAAGTCACAATGAGGACATTGCAAACCTTAGGCATGGGGGGGTATAAAAGTGTAAAACTTGTAAAAAAAAGGGGTTTTAAAACAAAAAAATTCACATATGCCAAAAACACCATAAAAATTAAAAAAAATTTTTCAAAAAAGAATAAGAGGAGAAAGGAAATTTTGTGGGAGAAGGGAAAAGAAACAAAATGAAAAGGAGCACAAAAAAATGAAAGAAAAGAGTGATAGCCCTTAGTCAGAAACTAAGGAATTGACCTAAGTTCTAGACCTTATTCAAGAAAGGAAATGAAAGTGCATGGTGAGATTAGTAAGAACGCAAACTTTAGGCATTCTTGGATAGACTCTTAGTACCCATTAAGATCTAGACATTCCTCAAGAGGTTGAGGAAAATGAAAAGCTTAAGTATTAGGTCCAAAGCTTAGGGAGTATTTGACCTCATTAACTAACTTATGGTTTACGGGACTCAGTAACCTAAGCACCCCAATCTCACACACAGCCTGGTTCAGTAAGCGTAAAAATCAAAATCACGCAGAAGCGTCACAAAATTCTGAAAAATACACCTAGAATAGGAGCGGACGATCAACACAAGTTGATTTGGACGAGTTCCCAGCGCAGAGAGGCGGGAAATCCCCTCGAAGATGCGTAACAAAATATCATCTCCTCGGTGCTTGTCTCTTAGGATATTTACATATCCTACTGGGGGCATGTAAGCACTCTGTTGGTTCAGATTCCATGGATGGCATTATCACGAAGTGTCAATTGCCAGGGTCTGGATTCGGCCACGAAACACCATGGATGGGATTATCTCGAAATCTCAATAGCCAGGGTTCTGGGGGTTGCCATGGGCGGTGCTATCTCGAAGCATCGATTGCCAGGAACCTTTGAGGATTGATGATGGGAGCAAGGAATCTGATACAGACCGTGTTGAAAAGCCAATCCTAGGCTAGAAATAAAAAGAAAAAGAGAGAGAAAAACTCTCCAGACAGAAAACTTTCTATCCCTCTCTCTTACAAAAACGCACTGCGAACTGAACCAGGGCTACAATCATTTTAAGCATGGGTGCTTTAACCACAAAGTCCAATAGACCTTAGATTAGTTCTTGTGGGACTTAAAAACCTTTTCCAAAGACTGAGGCTAAGGCCAGACAGATCTGGATCTTGGTTGGTACTAGAGTACCTTTTAAGCCTATGGTCAGCATTCTAACCTAATCTAAGTTCAAATGAAAAAGCACTTATCTGAAGTTGTTAAAAACATCATGGTCTAGACCAAGGGTTAAAACCTTAGGTTTTTGCTAAGGGACTAGCAAAAGCTAGGCATGGGGGTATGATGAGAACCTCGTCATAAACCTTGAACTAGCACCATCCAACCCAGATTTGCAAGAAAAAGCTCCTACATAACTATAGAAAGGCTTGACTCAGATAGATTTTGAGTTTGTGAAGAAAATAAGAACTAAGGGGTAAAAATGTAATTTCACCAACTCAATCTGAAAACAGGGTAACTCAGGGTCCAAACTTAGGTCAAACCAACCTAATAAGAAGAAAAGTGGGATGAATTGATCCAATAAGGGCTACAGCAACTCTAAGGAATTAAATGACATCCTGTAACCCTAAGAACAAACCCACTTCAATTCACGAGGTTCGAGGCAAATAAATAATAAAATAAACCCTCTAAAATTCCTATAAAAATAATATCTAGGGTTTAGAACCTTCAATTTTGCCTTAGGAACCCATTTTGACCTACATTGAGAACCAGGCCCAATTAATGACTTAATTTGGGTTTTTACGTAAATTGACCAGTCAAACAAGGTCTAATCTAGAAATAAAATTCACCATTAGAATCCTTAGGTCATAGTTAGTCATGTATAAAAACTTGAGCCTAAGAAGAGACCTTCTTGACCAACTTTACATTTTGGTCCTCATACATTACTTTTTGACCCTCAACTTTTGAAACCCTCGCATTTTGGCTCCTAAGTCTTTTTCGTTCTTTGCATTTGGGTCCTCCCTGCAAAACCCTGAGCAGCGCCATGCTCCGGCGACTTTGCGCGGAGCATGGCCTCGCGTAGGGTGAGGGAGACCCTCTGCCAAGACAATCGGGGGTTCCCTACGACGTCTGCTGTCGCAGGGACACCTCCATGATCTCTGCGGCTACCCATACCTCCCGTGCGAATGCACGGAGGGTATGGGTCTCCATCTCCGGCGTCCTCCGGCGAGGGAGGCACGTCGCCTCCCTCCTCCCTCCTCTCTGATCTCACCTCTATAAAAGCCGCCTCCGTCTGCCGCACTCAGCAGCTCGGTTCTAACGGAGAAACACCCCCCTCCTTCCTCTCTTCCCACTCCGGCAGAAGCCCTCCAGCTCCGGCGGTTCTTCCTCCTCCTCCTCGTCACTCTGCTGCAATACCAGCAGCAGAGCCGCCTTCGCTCGCTCTTCCCGCATCGCGCCGTACCCAGCGTGCACTCTCCTGCTCTCTCCTCGTCGCTGCCCCCTCTCTCTGGGCACCTTCTTCTCCGGCGACAGTCGAAACGACTGCCGCCCTGCTCCGTCCCCCTCTCGTCCCACCAAGTAGGTACAGTTCTTTCCTTTCCTCCCTTCTTTCTTTTCCCTACTTCAATTTGCTCAACCACCCTTCGACCGCGCTTGATCACCCTCACCTTCTCCATCTCCGACCAACCTCCGGCGACTCGCTCCCATCATTCCACTACCCCAGACGACTCGCCGACCGACCCAAAACCTCTGCCTCATCACGCTGAACCATTTCCGCCCCTTCATTTCCTGCCATTCGCCACCTGAAGACCCCCCGAACAAACCCATTTCCCCAGCCACAGTCTGACCTAGGGCAGCCCCTGCACGTCGCCCCACGACCTGCCAGACCCCGCACCACCTTTGCTATGCCACGACGAAGGTCCCCCACTTGTCTGATTAGGCCGAAGGGCCGTATTTCTGTGAACAGGTCACCCGTCCTCCGCCGCCATTGCTGAACAGGTGGAGCTTCTTCCGCCTGCAGCTGCAGCGTCGCTTCGCCCAGGCTTGCGCTCCAGGACACGTGCCTCGCCTTCACGCGCCTGCCCAGGTCTGCAGCTGGGGTGAAAGCCCCGCACACAGCCGCGATTGCCTGCAGCTTTCTCAACTGTAGGTTGTAAATTGGGGTGGGACATTTAGTCCCACCTTGGTGGATTCTGAAGCTGCGTACCCGCATAAATGCAAAAAGTGCTATAGGCTTATCGCCTCAGCACACGGGGTGAGGTCCCTCTCACCCGCTTACCCGGCCTCGTCCGCGACCACCCCCCGCGGACCTGGCCCGACCCGCTTACCCGACCTGCACTCCTTGCCCACCATCGCACGCCGGTGGGCCTGGACCCGGGCGCGACCCGTACCCGATTACCCGACGGCTCTGGGAGAGCTATCCTAGAAGTGAAATTTGAGAGAGAGAGACACGGGGGAGGGTAGGGTTAGGTTTTGCCCTGACCAAGGTGTGAGTGTGCAGGCTAAGGCAAAGAAGAAGAAGAAGAGAAAGAAGGAAGGAGCAGCCAGAGCCATGGCTGCTTGAAGCAAAGCAGAAGAAGAAGAAAGAAGGAAGGAGGATGCACTGTAGCAGAGGCTACTTAAGTTGTCTGATTGAAAAATCAGACGACGCTCTAAAGAAAAAGAAGAAGAAGAAGGAAAGAAGAGCAGGCACCGCAAAGAAGAAAGAAAGAAGAAGAACAGAAGGAAGAAGACAAAGAGCTGAAGGAGCAAGAAGAGAGAAGCAGAACACGAAGAGAAAGAAGGAAAGCTTGGAAGCAAAAGAAAAGGAACAGAAGAACAGAAGAGAAACAAGAAGAAGAAAGAAGACTGAGGAAGACAAGAGAAGAGGAGAAGAAGAAAAAGCCAACAAGACAAATCTCTCTCTCTCTCTTTCATTTTTGTAATAGAAACTTTGTACTTCTAGAATACAGTTTGCTCCCTGAGTTCGACCTCGGGGAAACTTTTATTTCCGAGTAACAAATTGTATTAAACTGGTAACCGCTTCTCTACACTATAGTACGACGAAATATAAGAAATATTAGAACTATAGACGAGAGTAGCACCCAGTTTTTTATCTTGTGCTTATTACCATTCCACTTCAATACCTCGTCAATTTGCCACATCTTGAGCAGTAGAGAAGGCACATAAAAAAAATCAACTATTAACTTGAAAAAAAAAATAGAAATAGTTCTTTGTGGATTGGTTCTTACCTCTTTTAATTCAATCATTATCTTTTCATTCATTTGTAATCTAATTTAGTACATTTATATGAGACATACCTCTTTTTTCTTTTAATAGGGATATTGCGTCTAGGTTTCTTATCCCTTGATTGGCACTTGATTACTGCACTAGTCGAGAGATGGAAGCCAGAGATGCATGCCTTCCACATGCATCATGGAGAGATGACCATTACATTGGAGGACGTCGCCATTATTATCGGGTTGCCAGTGGATGGATTGCCTGTCATAGGTGCCACGAATAATCCCAATTGGGGAGCTTTATGATAGAGGTTACTTGGATTGGTGACACCCAAAAGTCAATTGGCTGGGTCAGGATTGCAAATGACATGGTTAACACAAAATTTTGGAAATTTACCGGCAGAGGCTGATGAGGAGACATGTTGATGCTAAGCCCGTGCTTATATTCTTCAATCTCTCGGTTGGATCATATGTCTAGACAAATTAGGACATTAGGTCTCATTAATGTACCTGCCCTTGCTAGATGATCTACAGGTAAATGTAAATTATTAATCTTTATTAATTGAAAATCATATTTCGCTTACACAAGTTATTTTATAACCAGGTAGCAGGTCAATATAGTTGGGGTTTTGCCTGTTTGGCATTTTTATATCGACACCTTTGCCTAATAGCCGAGCATGGGACGGAAGACATTGCAGGAGCACTTATATTACTACATATTTAGGCTTGGGAAAGATTTCCACACATTGCTCCTATAGTACATCAGAGGCCAGAGTGGCATGGGCGACCACTTGCAGCACGTTGGGTGGCAGACTTTGACATTCGCAAACATCCACAGAGTGTGGTTATACTGCATCGTGATGCCTTCAACCTACAGGCACCCAATCAGGTATATTGTATTTCCCTTGTTAAGTTTTTTATACTAGTAAAAAACCTTTAAACTAATACAGTACGCTTAAAAATTCAGGTTGTCTGGAGGTCGTATACTCAGGAGATTTTGTAGCACATACTTGCATATTGTCTGGTAGGTCAGGACATATGGCACGCTCGAGTCCCACTTATCCACTTCCATATGGTGGAACAGTACTTTCCAAATCGTGTCATTTGTCAGTTTGGTGGACGTCAGGGCATCCCAATCGAGTGTGACACATATGTGAAGCTGCATGATATCGATCTCAGTGGGAAATTCTACATCGATTGGCCAACACATCATGTAGCACACTGGTCGCTGCTTTTGTCGTTATAGTTATTACAGTCGTTGTAGTATGTGACAAAAACAGTTACCAGTCTAATATGATTTATTACTCAGAATAGAAAGTTTCCCGAGGTCAAACTCAGGGAGCAAACTATAATTCTAGAAGCATATAAATTCACAATATATATATATATAAGGTTTTACAAAATATTAAGAGAGAGGGAGAAAAAAGAAGGGGTGATTGGCTTTTTCTTTTTCTCTACTTCTGCGGTTCCTCTTTCTCTTTTCTTCTTTCTTCTACTCTTTTTTCTTCTTCTTCAACCTGCCTTCTTCTTTCTTTCTTCAGCTTCTTTCTTCTTCTCTGTGGCAGCTGAGTGTCTTCTTCTCTTTTCTTTCTTTTCTTTTTCTCTGATTCTCTCTTCTGTCTTTTTCTTCTTTCTTCTTCTTCAGCAGCTGCGGTCCCTCTTTCTTCTTCTTCTTTCCTCTCTTGCTGTTGACTCTCCTTTTTTGCCGACATCTGATTCAGCACTCAGACTACTTAACTGCTCGGTTGCTACAGTGCAGCTCCTCCTCTTCTTCTTCAGCTTCTTTCCTTCCTTTCTTCTTCTTCCGCCTGCTTCTTCCTTCTTCTTCCCTTTCCCTTGCAGCTAAGTCCTACCTGCTGCTTCTCTTCTTTCTTCCTTCCTACGCACACTCACAAACATCAGCGCAAAACCTACCCTACCCCTTCCCCGCGTCTCTCTCTCTCTGGATCTCTATTTAGGAAGCTCTCCCAAAGCCGGGTAATCAGGTCGGGTCGCATGCTCGGGTCCAGGTGCACCAGCGTGGGTGGTGCGCGAGGAGTGCACAGGCAGGATAGTCGGGTCGGGTCACCAGGTCCGCGTGGGCAGTGCCGCGGACGAGGCGTGTGAATAGGTGAGGGACCTCACCCCTGTGTGACTTGAGGCAAATAGCCTCAGTCACTTTTTCCTTTTACACTGGTGCAGACGCGCGTCGGCTTTCGAGGTGGGACTAAAGTCCCACCTACATCTTCATGCATTTGCAGGAGGAAGGCTCGACCAATTGGGGCAGCGGCAGAGGCCTTCCACCCCAATTGCGAGCTCGAGTGTGTGCGTGAGGGTGTTCCGCAGCTGCTGGACCTGGGGACCTAGGGTGCTGCAGCTTAGAGCAACTCGCGAAGCAGCTTCAACCTGCTCGTCAATGGCGGCGAGCCCCTGGAACCTGAAGGCACTAAAACGGCCTCGCAGCCACGTTAAAAAGCTCAGGGAGCTTCGCCAAAGTGCGGCGAGTGTTCAGAGGTGGTCGACGAGGCGTGGGAATGCTTGTGGGAGAGTGCCTAGGGTTTATTGTGGCCGTGGAGTTGGGTGTGTTTGGGGGGCGAATGTAGAGGTGTTGGCGGTCAATGGAGATGGGGAAAATGATCAGGGAGTGATGGTGGAGCTTCTGGGCTTGTCGGCGAGGGGTGGAAAGGTCTGTGGAAGTGGGGCGATCTCGCCGGAGATGGTGGCCGGAGGCGAAGCAGATGAAGGTGGTCGTGGCAGTCGAGGGGTTTAAAATATTAATTCAAGAGGGAAAAGTGAGAGGAGAGTAAGGAGAAAATTTCTACCTACTTAGTCGATGAAGGGGGAGAGGGAGACTACCCGGCACGTGCCTGCCAGAGCTAAGGACGAAGGTGCCCAGGGGAGGAGTGACGGCGACGAGGAAGAGATCTGAGGATGCCAGCTGGTGCGGCCTGGCGTGGGACAATGAGGCAGAGTGGGCTCTGCTGCAGGTATAGCAGCAGAGCGACGAGGAGGAGGAGGAGAGTTCATTGGAAGCTTAGGGCAATCTGACCGGAGAGAGAGGAGACGAAAGAGGAGGGTTTTTCTCGGCCAGAAGTAGCTTGGAGAGGACGGCAGCCCTTGCCACTCCTTATAAAGGTGTTGGCGAGGGGAGAGTCTCGAGAAAGCAACGTGGAGGGCTCGCCGGAGCATGGCCGGAAAGCCGACCCATTCCTTTCATGCGTTCATACGAAAGGCATGGACGGTTGCAGGGCAAGGCAGGGGGTTCCTACGAAAGAGGACGACGTAGGGAACCCCCCCGTTCTTTCCTGAAAGTAGCCCCCTTACCCTGCGCGGCGCCATCCTCCGTGCAAGGTCGCCGGAGGTATGGCACCTATGCAGGGTGGCAGGAGGGACCGTTCTGCAAAGAACGAAGGAGAAGATAGGGGGCTAATTGCAGGGATTTCAAAAGATAAGGTCAAAAAGTAATTTAAGGGGACCAATTTGTAAAGTCGGCCAAGATGATCTTCTCTTAGGCTCAAATTTTTATACCAACCTAATTTGAACCTAAGGATTTTAATGATGAAATTTAATTTTAGGTTTTACCACGTTTGACCGGTCAATTTGTGCAAAAAACCCAAATTAAGTGATAAATTGGGCATGGTTCTCAATTTAGGTCAAAATAGGTTGTAAAGGCCAAATTGAAGGTTCTAGACCCTAGGGAATATTTTTCTATGAATTTTAGAGGGTTTAGTTGATTTTTATCCTATCTCAAACCTCGTGAATTAAAGCAGGTTTATTTTAGGATTACAGGATGTTATTTAATTTCTAGAAGTTTCTATAACCCTTTTCAGATTAGATCATCCCACTTCCTTCCTTATTAAACTTATTTGACCTGTGTTTAGACCCTTAGATACCTTGTTTGTGTACTGCATTGGTAAAATTGTAATTTTACCCCTTATGATTTGTTTTATTCTTTGATTCAGAGTTTTCTGAATTAGGCCTATCATTAGGTTTTGTAGGAGCTTTTTCACACTTATTTAGATCAAATTGTGCTAGTTAGGGTTCATGATGAGGCTCTCATCACACACATTCCGCATTAGGGAGCCCAACATGAACACGTGGTACAGATAGACCCCACGATGACCTGCAACCACATCGGACTACATATCATGGTACCTTTAGATCACAAGGAGGTTTGTAGGGAAACTTGGCGCTTTGGTCAATTTTAATGTAAGTACATATTTTATATTTTTCATGAGACAATTTAAAATGGAAATCATTGTATAGTTTAAGTAATGTTCATATTTACAACCATGCGTATCTCTCAGTGGACATACATATTTGAGAAAACAACCAACCGACCAGAGTTAGCAAAGTTTCATGAGATTGCAAGAAAGGCCAAGCTTGTAAATGAGCAGACCGTTGTAGTGAAGTTTAGGCCTATTGAAGCTGATGTCCCCCAATACCAAGGACCAGGACGATGACAAGGTCGAGGATGAGGACATTGACGCGGTCAAGGCGAGGGTCGAGAACGGGGATGAGGGAGAGGGTGTGGACGAGGACTGTCTCCTGAGAATGTCAAGATACCATAACCGGCTCCCCCTGAAGGTAATGCAATGGATGATGAAGGAGCGGTTGCAAAGCAACATGATATGGGAGAGTGTCCCATACTAGAGAATGTTGAGGTACCACAGTTGGCTCTTCCTGAAGGTGATGGATGATGGAGGGGAGATTGCAGGCTAGCATGATATGGGAGAGAGTCTCATACCATAGAATGTTGAGGTACCACAATCATGTCCCCCTAAAGGTAATGTAATGGATGATGGAGGAACAATTGTAGAGGAAGAGCATAATATCCCTCAATCCTCGCCACCATCTATTGATGCTTCACATGAGACATCTTCTTTCGTGACACCGAGTACTCAACAATATACCCTGAGATCCATATTACACGAGGAGCACCTCATAATAGACGAGCTGATGACATAGATATGGGAGAGGGATTCTCACATGTTGACATTCATGTACCACCATCCCTATTACTTGCACCTAACTTTGAAGCAGTTAACAAAGTTGTTGGAAAACTAATCAATGACATTAACAATTAAGGTCAACTTAGTTCCATTAATGTGCCACAAACTTTGCAACGATACATTAGAAGAAGGAAAGAAATCCATTGCTTTCACCATAGTAAGTCATTTTTTTTTCATCTATTGATTGTGAAGAGGTACTTGAATTGGTTATATATTGTTTTTGTTGATTTTGGTAGGGTGGAAGTGGTGCTTAGAGTGAAGTAGTTGATTTTCTTGAGTGGTATTGCATTGGTAAAATATGCTTGTCCTTCTATATTTTTTATTAAATTTCTTATTCCTTGGACTTACTTTATTCTTTTGCATACGAGAGACATATTTTACAAAGGTTGCTGGGAGAAATCATTTGCTCTTTTGGGTGTTTGGAGATGTTATCCCGTGGCTTTGGATGATATATGCTAGAGTTTTAAAGTATATTTAGAAGTTTATTTTGAACTTGGCTTAGGATGATATGTGGTAGACTGTTTGTATTTATACTTGCCTTATTTCTAAGCTCCCCAATTTTGTAAATGGATACAAATGTATTAATCAAATTTATGTGTTCTATTTTTTTATTTGTTTTTGTGTCCTGTGCATTTGATGTAATCTTCATGGTTTTAAAGAATAGATGGTTAAGGTCTTGCTGTCAAGCAACAGCTATACAAAAAAAAAAATCTATGCAACTCGTGCTTTATAGTGACGAGTTTCAGAAGTCACAAACTCGTGACTTCTAATCGTGGGTTTCTCACAAACTTGTGGCTACTCGACACGATTTCAACAAATATCTACACCCCCACCTCCTTTGAAAATCATGTTTACTAGTCATGATTTACACTAAAAAATTGTAACTAGCAAACACGACTTTCTTAGATCACCTTTTGCGCAACTATGTCTGTATGGACGATATGCAATACTTAAATCATTTTTGGAAAGATGAGTTTCATTAAAAAAAAGGCAACGCAAAATTGTCATGATTTTAGTATTGATAATAACTAAAAAATTCGTTAGTACGGTAATTAAGAATAATTATTCTCTGATTACCCTTATGAATTTTCTTCCTCGTACCTCTGTCGCCCCCAACCCAATCTCTCCTCCATTAGCCAATGAAAATCCAAGTCTTGCACGCAGCCATCCCTCCTCTCTAGTTGCTCAGCGCCGCCAATCTCCCCTGATCGCAGCCACATCCTCCTCCCTCTATTGGATCTAAGAGCCTAATTGCATCAATTGGGATGCAATTGTTATATGGTGACGTGTGAATTCATGTTGAAATCTGTGAGATTTGAGAGAGGTGTTTAGTCCCATATTGGAAGTGAACAAACTTCTTGGTGGGTGTAAAAGATTTCCACCTCCCATGGCTTATGTAGCAAAGAGTGAGAGGTAGGGCTGGGGACCACGCACGCACCCGCACGCGTCCTGTCCTTCCCCGCCCCAACTCTTGCTCCGGCTCAGGCTCAGGTGAGAATCAAGTTGGAACTTACAACTTGGACCTCTTTTGCTACGGATTCTAATCTCATGACTTTGATCTGGATTGATCGATCAGATTATAAAATTGGTCTACCAATTGTTTTGGTTGATCAATTGGTTTGGTCGACTAATTAGTAAAGTTTGACCGACCAATTGTTTTGGTCGATCAATGGGCTTAATTGGTTGATCAAATGATTTTGGTCGATCAATTGCCGTATTTTTATAAAATGGGAATTTCTTTAAATGTCTGGTCGTAAGCTCTATATAAGGGCCACGATGGGGCTCTCATTTGACACACAACAAGAGCAGAAAAGCTCTCTCCACTCTTTCCCTCTCTCTCTCATTCTTGTCACTCTTTCTTGGTGCGTTCGTTCGACGTGAGATTAGTAGAAAAATCTCCAATCACTTTTTTCGATCTTAGACAAGGAGATTGAGAGACCCACGATAAGTTTTTGGTTGATCAAACCATTCAGTTGGTAGATTAATTGGGAATTTGGTTGGTAACCAAATTGCCTTGGCTTCGTTCTCCTTAGGTGGTTTTCGAGGACATCCAAGATCGGAGTGCGCTGAATCTTGGAGGTGAATCGTCGTATATTGGGAGGAGTTCGTCAGACCCCGACACACCGGTATTGTGGGTGGCGATACCTTCTTTACGGGAAGTCCTTAATGGGCGCTTCGATCGGAGTAAAATTTAATCCCTTCTCATTTTGTTTATTTGTGCTACTGCATATTATTTATTTTTTATTTTATTTTGGATTTTGCCAAATCATGTTTGACTTGCTTGATTTAATATTTTTTATCTATACGAAAATGTTGGAGATACATATGTTTTTATTTATTTATTTCCTATATATGTTATTTTCAACAATCTTAGAGAAGGTAACGCTTAGATCTAAAATAATTGGGGTGTCGGAAATGACTTTTAAATCACGTGTAGACTTATCTGGTATGCTCGAGAAATTTGGTAGGCAAAATTTCAAGCGTTGGCAACAATGCATGAGAATTTGGTTGACCACCATTGGTTTGATCTCAGTGTTGGAAACCGATTGCCCGATTTTGGATAAGGAAAAATCCACTCCTGAAGGCCAAAAGGTGGTGGATGTGTGGAATGAGTGCAACCGTATTTGTCATGGTTGTATCTTATTGGCATTACCCAATGTGCCATTTGATGTGTACAACACATCAACGTCCATTGCGAAGGGGCTATGGGAGGAGTTGGACAAGAAGTATAATAACGAGGACCTTAATATTGAAAAATACTCTGTCATAAAATTCCTTAAATTTGTGTCAAAGCATTCACACGAATTTCTATTATTGCTCCATGGTTTAACAGATGTTGAAATGAAGCTTCCTAAGAAGTTTCAAGTTATGTCTATTATTGAGAAATTTACTAAATCTTGGGAAGACTTCGGGATGACTCTCAAGCATAGGAAGGGAAAGATTTCTCTTGATAACTTGATGGTAGCCATTGCTATTGAGGAAGAGCATAGGAAACAGAAACCTGTAAGGCCTGTGGAGTCTAAGGTGAATGTCATGACATCTAAGGGCAAGGAGAATAAAAATAAGAATAATAAAAACAAAACGAAGGCCAAACCCAAGATTCAAAAGAAATATAAGAACAAACCATGCTGGCACTGTGGGCAGGTTGGGCATTGGAAGAAGGATTGTCATTCTAATAAAGCTCAGTAGAAGACCATAGATGGGAATCCTCAGGTGAATGTAATCACCGAGGAGGTCGAGGCTAGCGATGGGTATGTCTCAATAAAACCCGAACTCTATGTTATTCACGATCCGACTGAATGGCTCGTGGATACTGGAGCCAATGTACATATTTGTACTGATAGATCGTTCTTTTCTTCCTATCAGACCTGCAGTGGCGGCACTGTAAAGATGGGGAATGACTCTGCAGCCAAGGTGATGGGATTTGGACTCATGGACTTGAGGTTTTCCTCGGGGTGAGTCTGGACACTGCATAGGGTGTTGCACGTTACTGCTCTAAAAAAAAATGTTATTTTTGGTTCCTTGTTAGTTAGAGAGGGTTTTGAGTTAAACTTTAAATATAATAAAGTTGTTATGTTGAGACATAGAATATTTTATGGAAAGGGATATTTGGAAGATTTTGCTTTATTTTTCAGAGTGAGATTTGATGTGAATGTATCATCTAAAAGTGCTCTAAATAATATTAGTTTTCATTTGATTTAATTTATTTGTAGTAATATTGAATCTTGTGATTTATGACATGGTAGATTAGGTCATGTAAATTTCAATTCTTTAAAAGGAATGATGAAATTAAATATGATTCCTGAACACACCATAAATTAAACTAAGAAATGCGAGATACGTATGCAGGTGAAACAAACTAGGAAGCCTTTTCACTCTATTACTAGAGATACTGAGGTTTTAGATTTGGTGTACATGGATATCTATGAGTTTAATGGTGTGTTGACTAAGGACAATCAAAAGTATTTTATCACTTTTATAGATGACAGTAGTAGATACCGCTATGTGTATTTGCTTAAGTCTAAGGATCAGGCATTAAGTAAATTCTTTATCATTAAGAAAGAAGCAGAAACATAAACTGAGAAAACTCTTAAGAGACTGAGGTCAGATAGAGGAGGAGAATATATGTCCAATTTATTTGATGAACTGTGCCAAGCTTTTAGTATAGTTCATGAAGTTACGGCCCTAAATTACCCTCAATCTAATGGGATAGCAGAGCAAAAGAATAGGACCCTAACTGACATGGTCAATGCTCTCTTGCAAAGCTCAGGATTACCTACTTACATGTGGGGGGAAGCTTTGAATACGGCATACCATATCCTGAATAGAGTTCCCCTCAAGCATAAAGAAAGTAGTCCATTTGAGATTTGGGGAAATAGGAAACTAAGTTTGAAATACCTTAAAGTATGGGGCTGCCTTGCAAAAGTAGTTGTCCCAGAGCATAAGAGGAAGAAGCTTGGACCTAAAATAGTTGACATGGTCTTTCTAGGTTATGTTGATAATAGCTATGCCTATAGATTTTTTGTTATAAAATCTGAGATTTCAGGCATAGATGTCAACACTATTATTGAACTTCGCGATGCTATATTTGTTGAGGATGTTTTCTCTATGAAGACTAGATTACCTCAAAATGTGACTTCAGATGATCTAGCTACCACATCTGGTTCTATTCCTGGTCAAGTGGAAAGGATGTCTAATATGGGGGCTAGCTCTTCCTATTCTGAACCTAATCAAGTAGAAGAGTCTAAATGTAGGAGAAGTAAAAGACAAAGAATTGCTAAGGATTTGGGAAGTGATTTTATTACTTACCAAATCAAGGGTGATCCCCCCATTTATCGTGATGCTGTGGCTTCTTCGAAAGCTAAGCATCGGAAATATGCCATTAAGAATGAGATAGACTCAATCATCTCTATTGGCACTTGGGAGTTTGTTGATTTACCTCCAGGGTGTTCTATTATTGGTTGCAAGTGGGTGTTTAAGAGAAAGCTCAGGCCTGACGGATCTATTGAAAATTACAAAGCTAGACTTGTTGCCAAGGGGTTCAAGTAAATAGAAGGAATCGATTATTTCGATACCTATTCTCCAGTAATTAGGATAACTACTATCTGGATGCTTATTGTATTGTCTTCTATTTATGATCTCACTATCCACCAAATGGATGTGAAGACCGCCTTTCTTCATGGCGATCTTGAGGAGGAGATCTATATGGATCAGCCTGAGAGATTTGTAGCTCCTAGAAATGAGAAAAAGGTTTGCAAGCTTGTTAAATTTCTTTACAGTTTGAAACAAGCACCCAAGCAATGGCATGAAAAGTTTGATAAGACTATACAATCTTTTGGCATTGTACGTCACAATCTGACAGGTGTGTCTACTCTATGATTAAAGGCGATATGTGTATTGTCCTATGCCTATATGTAGATGATATATTATTGCTTGGATCAGAATTTAGAATTGTGAATGAAACTAAATTGTTCTTGAGTAGTAAGTTTGAGATGAAGGATATGGGTGTTGCAAATGTGATCCTAGGTCTAAAACTGATTCGGTCAACAGAGGGGATAGCTATTTCTCAATCTCATTATGTTGAGAAGGTTCTTGAGAAATTTGGTTATGAATATTGCAAGGCTGTAAGCACTCCTTTTGATTCATCAAAACTCTCTATGAGAACAAAAGTGGAACACCTGTTTCACAATTAAGATATTCACGGATTATAGGAAGCTTGATGTATTTGGCTAACTATACTAGACTGGATATTTCTTTTTCCGTGTCTAAGTTGAGTCGATACACAAGTTGTCAAGACCATACTCATTGGGATGCCTTAGATCGAGTACTTAGGTACTTAAGGGAACTGTTTCCCTTAATTTGCATTATGGTAAATATCCTTCAGTTTTGGAAGAAGCTAGTGATGCAAGTTGGATCGGTCAAATGGAGGATTCCGGGAGTAATGGTGTTACAGGGTATGTCTTTACCCTTGGAGGTGGTGCAATCTCTTGGCGATCTGCAAAATAGACCATTTTAGCCCTATCTATCTTTGAGGCTGAGTTATGTGCTTTGGACACCACTGGAATTGAGGCTGAATGGCTAAAAAGACTTCTTATAGAAATCCTTATGGTGGGTAAGCCAATTCCTGCGATATCTTTGCATTGTGATAGCATGACTGCTATAATAAAGATTAAGAGTTCAAAGTTTAATTAGAAAACAAGAAGATATATTTAAATCAAACTCAAGTCTGTAAAGGATTTTGTGTCTCAAGGAGTGATTGTTGTGGAATTTATATGATTCAAGGATAACACAACATATCCGTTTACTAAAGGACTTGATAGGTCTTTAGTCTTTAAGTCTAGGCTTGGGGATGGGACTGAGACCCATTGGAAGTTTACCTGCAGTAGCAACCCAACCTAACTGAGTGGAGATCCCACAAAGTAAGTTCAATGTGGTAACAACAAGCTGTATGAGGAACTGGTTGGCACTCATTGTTAGATGCTTTTGCATCTGAGTCTAATCCCTGGAAGCCTGAGTGCCTTAAGCTGTAAATTTAGGAAGAGCAAAGGCTCTGAATGGGTTCAAGCCATTATGGTAGGATGTGAGCAGTGCATCATTAGAGAATGCCAACTATGTGAGTGTTACTGTGGGCTGTACATAAGGGAATAGGGTCTTTCCTGATTACACTCATAAAACAGGAAAGGGTGCATGGCCTTTAAGAGCACCAACCCTGAAGATTATCACCAAGAACTTCATTCTGTTGTCACCACTATACACCCCACATCAAAGGTCTAGAGTTCAAGACTAGTTTCACTTTATTCCTATGGTGGTGAAGGTGAATGACTCAGGTAAGGGTTTAAATCGGAAGGTACCTGTACTGAAAATAAAATGAATTTATCGTTGAATTTCAACAATGAATTTGTGGGGGTTGTTAGATCTGAAAGCCTAATTGCATCAATTGGGGTGCAATTGTTATATGGTGACATGGGAATTCATGTTGAAATCTGTGAGATTTTAGAGAGGTGTTTAGTCCAATACTGGAAGTAGACAAACCTCTTTGTAGGTGTAAAAGGCTTTTGCCTCCTATGGCTTATGTAGCAAAGAGTGAGAGGTGAGGCTAGGGACCACGCACGCATGCACGCGTGCCCTGCCCCGCCCTGGCTCGGGCTCGGGCTGGGGTGAGAATCAAGTTAGAACTTGGAACTTGGACCTCTTTTGCTACGGATTCTAATCTCATGATTTTGATTTGGATTGATCGATCATATTGTAAAATTGGTCGACCAATTTTTTAGTCGATCAATGTTTTTACCTTGGTTGATCAATTGATTTGGTCGACCAATTAGTAAAGTTTAATCGACCAATTATTTTGGTTGATCAATGGGCTTAATTGGTCGATCAAATGATTTTGGTCGATAAGTGAACTTAATTGGTTGATCAATTACTGTGTTTCCATAAAATGAGAATTTCTTTAAACGTCTGGTCGTAAGCTCTATCTAAGGGCCACGAGGGGACTCTCATTTGACACACAACAAGAGCAGAAAAGCTCTTTGCACTCTCTCCCTCCCTCTTTTGTTCTTGTCTCTCTTTCTTGATGCGTTTGTTCGATGTGAGATTGGTAGAAAAATCCTCAATCACTTTTGTCGATCTTGCACAAGGAGATTGAGAGACCCATGAGAAGTTTTTGGTTGATCAAATCATTTAGTTGGTTGATCAATTGGGAATTTGGTTGGTAACCAAATTGCTTCAGCTTCGTTCTTCTGAGGTGGTTTTCGAGGACGTCCAAGATCGGAGTGTGCCGAATCTTGGAGGTGGATCGTCGTATCCTGGGAGGAGTTTGTCAGACCTTGATGCACCGGTATTGTGGGTGGCGATACCTTCTCTAAGGGAAGTCCTTAATGGATGCTTCGATCAAAGTAAAATCTAATTCCTTCTCATTTTGTTTATTTGTGTTATTGCATGTTATTTGTTCTTTATTTTATTGTGGATCTTGCCAAATCATGTTTGACTTGCTTGATTTAATATTTTTGATCTATGCGAAAACATTGGAAATGCATACATTTTTATTTATTTATTTCCTATATGCGTTATTTTCAACACCCTTTACCTATTTGTCATTGTAGTCCTCCTACTTGCAAGTAGCCGCAATCCTCCTCCATCCACCAGCTGCTCAACTTTTCAACACCTCTTTCATTCCAACAATATTATTGGAAGAAAATGCTACTCCATCATGACCGCCTGTTCAACTCTCGTGGCACACTACTTCGACCCCCGTTTGCTTCAATGCTTACTAACCCCAACTTAGCTTCCTTCCACCTGTATGCCCCTCTCCCTTCTCCTTCGAACAAGTCACCAATCATATGCTATTGTCATCATCGATCTCAATTGCGTGGATTCCAGCTAGGCATTTTAATGGAGGCGAAGAAGTTAAGGCCAGTGGCAATGAGAAAGTTGCCCTAGAGACCTCCGTTGTGTTCAGGCAGGTGATCTTGGCCTCCCTTGATGGTGTTGAGCACGGTCCCCATCACACACAACTAGAGCTTCACCATGCCATCCTTGTGGTATTGTTGCCATATCAAAAGCCTCAACCAATTCTCGATAATCAAAGGTTTTTTTTCCTCCCCCTCTTTTCCTTTCCCTGATGTTGGGATGTTTCCTTGTGTGTTTCAAGTATTTTAGTCACAGATTTAAAGCCTTTGGCTTATTCGCATTGATTAAGCTAAGTATGATACTTTTGGATAGCATAGTCTACATCTTACCAGATTATTGGATCGAAGTTATAAACTCAATTGAGACCTATCATCATCAGAATAAAATCACTAGAGATAAGGAATCCATCGAATTGGATTTACTACAGAGAAATAGAAAAGCATGCCCTATTCATGTATGATTGTGTTGCATTATCTATCATTCCTCTGGCTTGCTGTGGCCTTAAGAGGTTTGTCCTTCATTTTGTTTGGAGGCAATGAATGATAGTGTGTTTTATGGTGGTGACTAAAGAGAGTTTTGATACGGTGGCTTTTGTCTTCGTGTATTTTGATGGCTTGTGTTTGAGTATTGTTTCTTGCCATAAATTGTGTGTTTTATTATCCTGTGATTTTTGAATTCATCAAAGTTGTTGGTGATTATTCTCTTTGTCAAACCATGAACTTGGGGAGCTTCACGAGGAAAGCTAGAAAAATTGGTTGGGAGGAGAAGGGTCCATGGGCCATCCTCGGTTCGACTTGACCCATGCGGGGTAGGCATGGTTTAGGCATTTCGACCCTAAATCAGGTCAGGTTAGGCTTGGACCAGGCTCTTTTTTAAGGTTAACCTAGTCCATATCTTGATCTAGCAACTTGTCTACATATGACATATCTCATATTTCTTCAATAATTTCATGATTACCCTTTTTCAAACATTGCATAGGCACTGGAGATAGCTTCATATATGAAAAAGATAAGTGGGAGAAAGATGATGGAGAGAGCTTTTTCTTGGTGAAAATAGTCAAACCAAGAACCCTGTAGGGAAAATAACGCTCACGCAGAGGCTAATAAGCAAAATGGGAAAAAAATAGCATACATGGCACCCTCCCTTATGGAAAGGGCATTGTAGGGCTTATAAAGAGGCACACATAAAAGGGTAACTCCCAGTTGGTGCATGCAAAATGAGCACGCATGTGAGGCACAAGTGGAGTGCGAGGCTGGATGTGAGTCTTGGCCCGTGTGGATATGAGCATACTTTTGGCACTATTTTGGCCTATTTTTCCTCTCAAAAAAGAAAAAAAAATTGGGCCTCTTTTTGGGCATGAGAGGGCCAACACGTGGGAGAAAAGTCAATAAAAAAAAATTAAATAAATAAGTCCACTTAAAGCTTGTGGCAGGATTAGGTGGAATTCTTGGCCGGAAATCAATTTTTAGTAGTATTATGTTATTATCTTTGTTATAGATTTCATCTATTAAAACCTTTTTTCGGAGGCCCTACACATATATATAAAACATATTAAAGGTCTCCGGTAAAGAATCTATCAGCAGTCATCTTATCATACATCTATCTTCCTTTGTCTCTAATGCTCTTGCATCTGTTTACCTCTTCTTTGGCCACCCTCTCGTATCCCCTTTCCTGCACAAGAAGGAGAACATGACAATTCCTTGAATCGAATGTTGAGTGAATGGTTTAGTTCTTACATCTTTGTTTTGCACATGTCCTCTATATGATGCGTGACTAGATTGTTTTGCTTAGGGTCTAGGATTGATTTAAAGGATATGTTTTAACTGTAAAATTAGTGATTAATTAACTACAAGTTAAATTGAAACCTGAGTTAGATTATGTCCTTAGAGGTGATTCTTAGATGATAGCCTAGACTAAGGGATATTCAATTCTGATTAATCATTAAATATGATATCATTTTTATTTCTATAGTGCAATCCAAAGTCTTAAGTACTTTTTTATGATTTATTTTCTAATTAAATTATGATTCTTGCATAGTTTGAATTTATAAGTTGCATTCTAGTCTTAATTTTAGTAGTATCATATCCTCTTATATTTTTGTGCATTTATTTCAGTGTAGGATAGGAATTTTGAGTTCAGACATTTACTTTATTGCATTAGTTAGAAAGCATTTGCCAAACTTTCATGGAATTTTGATTCGTATCTGATTTATACATAAAAGGATAAAATTCACGCTATCGAATTTTAATTTCTTGGTTATTCATGTAGTGTGAAAATTTTATGATTTTTATAAAATTTGATTAACTTGAAATTTGGTACGAACGTTTTTAGAAATCTTAGGAACATATAATAAAATTTTCAAATATTTGATCATGTTAATCTAGATTTTAATCGCACAACACTAGGTATCATTAGGGCTAGATTTGTATCTTCTCATAAAAAATGACAAAAAAATATTTTTTCAAACAGCCTTCTATGCTTTCAATGGACATCACAGTTATTTGCTTCACCTTGCTCCATTTCGGGAGGATGTTTTTAGTCTGCACTCCATTAGCTTGGACAGTTTTAGAAGATGCGGAAAGAGAGCTTGTCTTCTCTAATTTGATTGGAGGTTACTTATCCCAATCAACAAGATGTTGGAGTATTGTTGCTATCTTTTTTGTAACTTTTGTTTTTGCTAGAATTATGTGGTATAGTTCAGCAACTACCCTAGCCAAAGTCATGTTGTTCTTCTAGATTGACATACTAATGAGGGAAATACTTCTAAACTGGGCAAAGCTAAAAAAGTGGGTAGGCCATTTGAAATGCACCATAAAACCTAAAATTGGTGCTGAAAGTTTCATATTTACCATACAATCAATTCAACAATCCCTTTGTAGATATCACTGGAGTTGTCCTATGTGCAATCTTTAAGAAGTCGATGTCATCAAACTTTACGCTTTAACGAAAACTGTGATCACAAATGTACTAGTTGGGCTATGACTTTAGGGGTACTTTGGTAGCTTCTTTCAAGCATTCACAAATTGATACTAGTGCAAGGCTATAATGTGCAAAATTGAGAACCACAAGGTAACCTTTTTATTTGTGTGGTATGTTGAACCTAATACAAATGGCCTAGTTTAAGGCTTTATCCATTGAATTGCTTTCAAATTTCAATATGCTCATACTAAGTGAAGCTTTTTAATACGAAAGGCACATTCTTCCATTGTGTAGTAATCATCCTACCATTTTATTTATCGGATTTTTACGTGAATGCCACTAAAATCTATTGAAATTACTTAAATACCCTTCAATTCACTATATTTGCAGATATGCTATTGAAAAAGTAGCACCTTTTTCATATTTGCCACTCCGTTAGTCATAACCATTAAACTTAACGAATTTAGACTAAAATGTAATAAAAAAATATTTTTTAATTATCAATTTTTTTTGTCTTGAAAATTTTTTCTAATTTTCAAAATTTTTTTTAGTCCTCAAATTTTATTTTTTTAATTTTCACTCCTCCCTCCCCCCTACCCTCGCCAATTCACCTCCCTTCCTCCTCACCTCTGATCACCTCCTCTACCCTACTCTCCAACCTTTGACCACCTCCTCTGCTCCCACTCTCTAACAATCACCTCCTTTCAACCACCTCCTCCTTCTAAGGTGACATCGAAAAGGAGGTCCCCAAAGCCTTAGGTGGAGGAGGTGGTGGTTAGAGAGAGGGGGTGAAGGAGGTGGTTGGAGGTTAGAGAGAGGGTGTGGAAGAGGTGGTTAGAGGTGAATTAGCGAGGGGAGGGGGTGAAAATTAAAAAAATAAAATTTGAAGGCTAAAGAAAAATTTGAGGATTAAAAAAAATTTAGGACTAAAAATTAATTTTAAGGACTAAAAATAATTTTTTTATTATACTTTTAGTCCAAAATTGTTAAGTTTAGCTATTATGGCTAATGAAGTGGCAAATATGAAAACATTACTTTTTCAATGGCAAATCTGTAAATATAGTGAATTAGATGGCATTTAAGTAATTTTAAAAGATTTTAGTAGCATTTACATAAAAATCCCCTTATTTATTTAAATTTTTATTTATTGATGTTAATAATTTTAATTTACATTAGTGGAGGATTATTATACGTAATTTATATAATTCAAATTTAAATGATTATTTTAACTAGATTTCCTCAATATTTAATGTCTTTTGTTAGTGTATACATGTTTTGTATTAGGGGCTATTGGCTTTTTATTTGTTTCTTGTTGGTATTGTACCGCAACTTTTCACCTCTTCATTATATAAGAAGTGGTAGAGCTCAGTAATAAGAATTATCTTATTTCGTCCAATTTGGTATTAGGGGGCAGTCCTAGACTGAGTCTCTAGGTATCCCACCCCCAAGGCCTCCAAACCCTGACCACCGTATCCCGTTCTCTCTCTCTCTCTCTCTCTCTCTGTGTCGGTGCACCAAGGCTTCTCCGTAGTGGTGCCAAGCGTGTAGCCAGCAGCGCGCAGCGAGGCCAAGGCAGCCACAGCGAGGTCTTGGCGACGCTGATCTAGCCATAGCTGTGCTCTGCGGCGTGGTGAGACGATCGGCGGTGATCGGCAATGAGGCGAGGCAGCCAGTAGCATTCGGTGGTGACCTCTACGCGCGATTCAGAGGCTATGCGAGGAGGTGCAGCTCACGTGTGTGCAGCCGATAGCGGCTGTGAGGGTATGTAACCTTGCTCTAGGGGCTACATCCCTCGTAGTCGCAGGGAGAGGGAGTCTAGGTCCCCTTGGTTCTGTCTCGGGTGTTCTCTCTGCACCCGGGTTAGGCCAACTCCCATCCAAGGGGGCTTTCTGTTGAAGATGAAAATATGAAAACATACTATTTCAGATCTATTGATGTTTTCTTGGCGATAAAAGATTGATTGAGCTTGCGGATTGCGAAGATAGCTGCTTTAGATGAGTTCGAGGTGACATCGGGCTCTTTTTTAAACATTGGGGTACTCAAAAACCCATTCGTCGGTCCCATCGTCAAGTTAGATGAGACCAACTACCCGTAGTGGTCCCAGACCTTCCTTATGACTATCAGGAGTCATGGGAAAAGTCATATTCTCACGGATCTAGAGCCTACAAATAGGACTAGCACGAATACCAACTGGGATAGAGACAACTCCATGGTTTGTGCATAACTTATGCAGACTGTTATTCCTCAAATAGGGGATGAGATTATACACTAGTCGACGGCGAAGGAGATGTGAGAGTCTTTCCGTAAGACGTATTCACATGCTAGGAACTCTGTATGTGTTTTTCAGGACTTTCATGACCTATTTCACCTGCGCCAGGAGGGATGTACACTCCCCCAGTACTATTCCCTCATGAAGGAAATGTTAGAGAGGCATCACTCCTATCTACCAGGGTGTGCCTGTGAGTCCTGGAGGAGTTTCCGGAGACAGTTGACAGTCTCTCTTTTCCTCTCAGGCCTTGGAACTGAGTACACGACTGCCAGAGATCACATTCTCACCTCTCCTGAGCTTCTTACTTTGGAGGAATCTATAGCAGATTGAGTAGAGTAGCAGTGCACACCTCTGCTCCTAACTCTAGTGCTCAGACGGTTGCATTGGCTACGATCCCTAGATGTGACAAGGGTGCTCCTCCTTCTGCATGTGGTCGTGGATGCTCTTCTGGTACATGCACTCGTTCTTCGTGTACCTACTGTGGTAGGATAGGCCACTCTAAGGCTACATGCTGGCAGAAGCATGGTAGGCCACCTTTGGCCAATCAAGCAGCCGAGATCACTGATGGAGCCCTCTCCAATCTTGATGTTAGCTCTCTTAGTACAGAGATTGAGACCTTACGATAGTAGATTGCTCTGTTGACTCAGGTGTTCTCTTCTTAGCCTTCAGACACTGTAGCCATTGCCTTTTCTTCTGAGGCACCTGCGACTGGTATGTCATCTTTATTATCCTCTGGTTATTAGTTGATTGACTCTGGTGCATCCAAGCACCTGTGTGGCAATAGGGGATCCTTTTCTCAGTTAGCACCAGTTATACTAGCCAGAATTGTATAAGTGGTGGATGGAAGACATTCGCCACTTATTGGCAAGAGAGATTTGCCTTTATCTCCTACCCTGTGTATGACAAATGTTTTCTATGTATCTGATTTTCCATTGAGTTTGCTATCTGTTAGCAGTATTACCAAAGATTTGAACTACCGAGCTATATTTGATGCGTCTTCTTGTGTCTTGCAGGACAAGCTCACTGGAAAGACGATTGGTGGAGGGCGTGAAGAATGGGGGGTGTATTATCTGAGCTGTACTGTTGTTGCTACTTCTATCGCCTAAGGCCTTGTTTTAGCTAGATCTCCTCTCCAGTGGCATCATCACCTTGGCCATCTACCTATTGATCGTCTCAGACAAGTTCTTGTTGCACATACCTTCCACTACTACTCTCACCTGTGATGCCTGTCAGTTGAGTAAGCATCACAGGGATAGTTTTTCCACTGTTTTATTATCCTCTATTGCTATATTTGATTTGATTCGCATGGATGTTTGGGGTCCTAGTCGTATTCTTGATCGACTTGAGAACATATATTATTTGGTATTAGTGGATGATTTTTCCCGTCTTTCTTGATTGTCTCTTTTGAAGAATAAGTCAGATGTGGGACAAATTGTTAAAAATTTGTTAAGGAAATAAAAATTCAGCATTCATGTTTTGTGAAGCATTTTCGGTCTAATGATGCCTTAGAATTTTGTACCACTCGGTTACGTGCTTCTTTTCTAGTTGTGGCATTATTCATGAGACCACGTGCCCCCACACATTTCAGCAGAATGGTATTGCTGAGAGGAAACATTGCCACTTACATGATGTTGCTCGTACATATTTGATTCATCACTCGATCCCCTCTTTACTGGGGTGGCATTCTTTTGATGGCTTATTTTGTGATTAATTGGTTGCCTAATGCTGCTTTACACGAGTAGATTCCTTTGCAGGTTATGTATCTTGATAGACCTCTATTTCACGTCACCCATCGAATCTTTGGTTATGTTAGTTTTCTCCATTTGTTGGGACTAGGATGGGATAAACTACCACCGAGAGCAGTTAAGTGTGTTTTCATTGGGTATACAAGAACACAAAAGGGGTACTGTGCTTTGATCCAACCACTTCTCGGCATTTTGTTTCAGCGAATGTTACCTTTCATGAGGCGATACCCTTCTTCTCTACATCTGCTGTTGAGCTACCTTCTGAGGGTGATATGGCACCCATGCCATTTACACCCATTCGCTTTGGAAGTTTTCCTGAGATTCTTGTTCCTACTCAACCACCACCACCACGTGCTATGCTATCCTTTCCTCGTCTGAATGAGCTACTTTAGATATATATCCGTCCTCACACTACTTTTCAAGGCCTTGATGTTTAAAAGTGCATAAAGATAATTTGTTTGTTGTAGTGTGCGCTTACGACATCAATTTTAAAAGAGATAATCGAATAGGAGTACGAGTGTTGAATATAAGGAGGCACAAAAATTGAATTCGTTAATCGCTTATTGACACATGGTGATTGCATTTGCTTGCGTGAAAATCGAGATAGAGAGAAAATGATTCGTAGTAGAGTGAAGATCGCTAACTATACTTTGGAGAAAACATGTATAATTGAAATGATTATAATGGCATAAGATGGGTTAAGTAGAAAACTACTTGGAAGTCATCAAGACAACATAGAATAAAACAAATCACTTCTCTAATTCATGGACCAAATGTACTACAAATGTGAGCATGGAAACTAGAGGGATGCTTAAATAAATAACAACTACAAGCTAAAGAAGAACCAGCAATCAAGTGCCAAAACGAGGGGTGTTGAGGCAGCCACGACGGTAGAGGGACTTCTGTTAGGGGCTTCGGTGTTAAGACCCGATTCGTTAAGCCTTTTTAAGACGTCTGTACTTTAGGTCAGACGTCTGGTAAGACGTCTGGACTGAGGGTTAGACGTCTTGCAAGACGTCTGGACCCATTCCCAAAAGTCTGAAAATAAAAAATTTCATGTACGTCCTCGCGTCTGCGCATATGCTGCACGCAGACAGTACGCGACCTCATTTTCTTCTCTAGTTCTCTCTCCTCTTGCCGACGCAAACCCTAACCCAACGCCCTATTTAAACCCCCTCCTCTCCCTCGTTCACCCCACCTCCAGCCACCCTCCTTCCTCCAGCGAGAGCAGTGAGCAGCGAGTAGTGGGCGTGAATGGCGTGGGAGGAGAGGAGGAGCAACGAGGGGAAGAGAGGAGAGCAAGCATGCGAGCTCGTGAGGGAGATCGTCGGAGAGCTCACGGCCGGTCGACGCGTGCACGAGGAGGAGAGGTGCGTCGGGGAGGTCCTCCCTGACACTGCTGCAGCCGGAGTAGCAGGCGAGCGGGCGTGGTGCGACTGCGCACGGTGCGAGAAGGAGAAGGCAGATTCTGATTTTGGGTTTTTTCCAGAATTAGACGTCTGGATCGACGTCCAGACGATGTAGACGACGTTTGGAGGAGGTTCTAGACGACTGAGAGGTAAGTTTCGCGATGTACTCCTTTGCGAATACAACCATGCAGGCCGTTCCGCCGAGGCACTGTTCCGTGCCATATTGAGGAGATTTGCGTCGACGCATGCAGGATTCGCTTCAGGAAGGTGCTAGACACGCTCTCCCACGTAGTTCAGACGTCTGGGCGAGGTACCAGACAGCGGAAAGCATTTCCAGACGTCTGGAGAGGTGGTCGGATGTCTGGAACTGGGTCCAGACGATCCAACAGAGTTCCTGGATGTCTGAGGAGTGGTGCAGGAGTTGAGGTATGGTTCTGGACTCTTTTAAGACGTCTGGAAGGTGTTCCAGACGTTTGATGTGAATCAGAATTTCTGTTTTTGACCCGTTTAGGGTCCGTTTGAGGTCCGATTTTCGTAATTAAGATACCGTTGTTTCCCGTATAATTCCCTCTACTTGTTGGAATACTTTTTATTCTGTCCTAAGTAGTCTCTTGTGATTGATCCTTGTGGTAGGACCTCGTTCCGTTGCGGATTTAGGGTTTGCTGAGGCACGCGGACCTGCCGATCAAGCCCCCACTACTCCTGGGTTTACTGGTAGAATGGCTTCCCCTGGTTTAATTACAAACATGAATGCATATGTGGAATGAATGTTAGATCCTAAGGTATGGCATGAATCCTAGGACTACAAACACTGGAATATTTGTATGGAATGTATGGATTGCAGTCTTGGATGAGTAGATAGAATAATAACAATTGCCTGTAACTGAATAACAGCTGCCTGTGAAATGTAAAGTACTTGTGTTAGCAAACTGTTGCATGTAAATTCCTGTTGTTTACATTAAATGCCATAATATGAGATGCATGAACATGAACTGGAAATGGAAGATTGAATGTTGGAAACACGAGCTACCTGTGAATAAACCTGGAATGTGAACAATAAAGTTACATGTTACATGTGTAGAACCTGAGAAACAGACATAGAAAGGATGAAACCTGGTATGGCTTGGCCTGAGAAACATGAGCATGGACCCTATGGGGAATTAGGAGTAGAGCTCCTATAAATAAATGGAATGGAACTGGAAATGTGAATGGGGAAGTGAGCTGGCCCTTGAGTATGGAGTACCAAGGAGAGCGACTGTCCCCCTATTTAGTGTAGAGCGGAGCTAGCCACCCTAGGGTTGGGACCTGGGGTTAGGATTGACCACTTTGTACCGACTTTTTGGTCCTCACGTACACAGTACCGGGGAGAGCTACTAATGTAGGGAGAGAGCTAGCCACCCCACGGGGCCCGGGGTTCAGCTAGCTGCCTTACATCGACTTGTTAGGTCCATTGGGCAAATCAGGGTATTCAGGCGAGGGTGTGCGGACTGTGGAGGGGCGAGACCCCTGTTTGGTTCTTAGGGGTTAGACCCTTGTTACTGAGAGGGCTATGCCCTATATTGATTCCGTGCTGTGCTTTGGGCGCACCTGCTAACGGAAACGATTGACCGCATGCCAGTGCAGGGTAGTTACCCATGCGTTTATCACGCGTGTCGTAGTCATCGTTACGTCTGTCCGTGACCTTGGGGTTGTTGACTGGGCGTAGGACCACCACGGGGGACTTTCTCGGCTAGGAGAGCACCACGTGCTACTTCTACTCTTCAGAAAAGACTGCAATCAAGATCGTTCCCATGAGGAACATTTGAGATCAAGAAAGAGACCTGATAAATAAACCAAGTGATGAAAGAAAGAATAATTAGCCAAAGAAAGAAAGAAATTGAAAAACAATAGCTACCGGTCCACCTTTACTATTTTAGTTAGTTGGTTGCCACTCTACTCAGCGTTTGCTGACGTTTTGTACTCATAACCATTTTCAGGTCCAGGTGTTGAGCAGCCAGAGCCTACGGCTGCAGAAGGTGCTGGGCCCAGTAGTTGTAGCTTCTGTTGTACTCCGTTTCCTGTTGTAGTGAGTAGTTTGTTACACTTCTATACTCTTTTATTATGAACTTTATATTCCTGTACTCGTTTACTTTCTTACTGTTGTAGTGGTGTGTACTGTAGTAGTTATTTCTTTACTGCTGTACTTTTGTTTCTTTTAGTTGCTTGCATGGTGGATGTGGTTTATTTTACTGCTTTTTGGTTACTTTCTCGTTGGACGACTGGGTCTTGGAATCAGTCGAGTCGGTCCGGTCTCGTGTCCTGTAGGGATTCGGGAACCAGGTCGTAACATTCGGGAACACGCTTTGAAGCTCTATGGAGGTGGGGACATTCTTGGTAGAAGATATAAAGAGATGAAGTGGAAGGAGGGGGTGTACAGGGCTTTCATAAGCTTCAGGCAAAACCATTTGGTCAAAGAATCACACTCCTGCATGCAATCCTCGGCCGTAGCTGCATACAGCTCACGCGCACGCACACACAGCTGCACACAGTGCATGCATAGCTCATGCATATGCGCTGGCATTCGTTGACCTTACATTGGAGAGCTGAGGAGAAATCCGAGCCCTCTGATCTCCATTAGATGTCTCAGGATGCGCCTCGCTCGTGCTTCACATTGCGCCCCTTGTGCGTATGATGGTGCATGATCTTGCGCCTCTTGATCCCGTACGCCACGTAGCCGCTTTGTCGTCGTCCGATCGCTCATCGACGGCCCAATTAGGCGTGAGCCTTCGCGCAGAGAAATTGAGGGGGTGCTCGAGGTTTCTAACCTGCACCCCTTGCTTGAGAGTGAGGCACCACACCACTACGCAACAGCTGTGGATTGTCGAGCGGACGTCTTGATGGCCGCGCACTCATGGCTGTTGGATCTTCATCCAAACGTCAAAGCTTGATGAGGCGTGGTGCCTTCCTTACTGGCTTCGATTCTCGTCTATAGTTCTAATATTTCGTCGTAGTATAGTATAGAGAAGCGGTTACCAGTTTAATATAATTTGTTACTCGGAAATAAAAGTTTTCTCAAGGTTGAACTCAGGGAGCAAACTGTATTCTAGAAGTACAAAGTTTCTATTACAAAAATGAAAGAGAGAGAGAGAGAGAGAGAGATTTGTCTTGTTGGATTTTTCTTCTTCTCTTCTCTTGTCTTCCTCAGTCTTCTTTCTTCTTCTTGTTTCTCTTCTGTTCTTCTGTTCCTTTTCTTTTGCTTCCAAGCTTTCCTTCTTTCTCTTCGTGTTCTGCTTCTCTCTTCTTTCTCCTTCAGCTCTTTGTCTTCTTCCTTCTGTTCTTCTTCTTTCTTTCTTCTTTGCGGTGCTTGCTCTTCTTTCCTTCTTCTTCTTCTTTTTCTTCAGAGCGTCGTCTGATTTTTCAATCAGACGACTTAAGTAGCCTCTGCTACAGTGCATCCTCCTTCCTTCTTTCTTCTGTGTCTTTCTTCTTCTCCTTTGCTTCAAGCAGCCACGGCTCTGGCTGCTCCTTCCTTCTTTCTCTTCTTCTTCTTCTTCTCTGCCTCAGCCTGCACACTCATAGCTTGGTCAGGGCAAAACCTAACCCTACCCTCCCCCGCGTCTCTCTCTCTCAAATTTCACTCGTAGGATAGCTCTCCCAGAGCCGCCGGGTATTCGGGTACGGGTCGCGCACGGGTCTAGGCCCACCGGCGTGTGGTGGTGGGCGAGGAGTGCAGGTCGGGTATACGGGTCGGGCCAGGTCCGTGGGGGGTGGTCGCGGACGAGGCCGGGTAAACGGGTGAGAGGGACCTCACCCCGTGTGCTGAGGTGATAAGCCTATAGCACTTTTTGCATTTATGCGGGTGCGTGTCCTTCAGAACTACCGAGGTGGGACTAAATTTCCCACCCCAATTTGGCGCTTGCAACTGAGAAGGCTGCAGGCAATCGCGGCTGCTGCGAGGCCTTCACCCTAGTTGCAGGCCTGGGCAGCTGCGAGGGGGTGAAGTGCGCGTCCTTCAGAGTCAAGTCTGGGCGAGGCGAAGCTGCAGGCGGAAGAAGCTCCACCTGCTCAGCAATGGCGGCGGAGGACGAGTGACCTGTTCACAGCAATACGGCCTCTCGACCTAGTCAAAAGGTGCAGGGAGCTTCGCTAGAGTGTGGCGAAGCTCGTGCAGGTGGTGGCGAGGCGTGGGGTGGAGTGTAGGGGCTGCCCTAGGTCGGACTGTGGCCGGGAGTATGGGTTTGTTCGGGGGAGTGTGGTGGGGGTGTGGAGCGGTAGTGGGTGGGCGAAGGTTTCTCAGTATGATGAGGCGGAGGTTCTGGGTCGGTCGGCGAGTCGTGTGGAGTGGTGGAATGATGGGAGCGAGTCGCCGGAGGTTGGCCGGAGATGGAGAATGTGAGGGCGATCAAGCGCGGTCGAAGGGTGGTTGAGCAAATTGAAGTAGGGAAAAGAAAGAGGGGAGGAAAGGAAAGAACTGTACCTACTTGGAGGGACGAGGGGGGAACGGAGCAGGGCGGCAGTCGTATCGACTGTCGCCGGAGAAGAAGGTGCCCAGAGAGAGAGGGTGGCGGCGAGGAGAGAGCGGGAGAGCACGCGTTGGGTACGGCGCGAAGCGGGAAGAGCGGGCGAAGGCGGCTCTGCTGCTGGTATTGCGGCAGGGCGAGGAGGAGGAGGAGGAACCGCCGGAGTTGGAGGGCTTCTGCCGGAGAGGGAAGAGAAGAAAGAGGGAGGGGTTTCTCCGTCAGAACCCAGCTGCTGCGTTCGTCAGATGGGGGCAGCTTTTATAGAGGTGAAATCAGAGAGGAGGGCAGAGGGAGGCGACGTGCCTCCCTCGTCGGAGGACGGCCAGAGATGGAGACCCATACCTTCCGTGCGTTCGCACGGGAGGTATGGGCAGCCGTAGAGACCATGGAGGTGTCCCTGCGACAGCAGACGTCGCAGGGAACCCCCGGTTGTCTTGGCAGAGGGTCTCCCTCACCCTGCGCGGCGCCATGCTCTGCGCAAAGTCGCCGGAGCATGGCGCTGCTCAAGGTTTTGTAGGGAGGACCCAAATGCAAAGAACGAAGAAGGCTTAGGGGCCAAAAAGCGAGGGTTTCAAAAGTTGAGGGTCAAAAAATAATAGATGAGGACCAAAATGTAAAGTTGGTCAAGAAGGTCTCTTCTTAGGCTCAAGTTTTTATACATGACTAACTAGGACCTAAGGATTCTAATGGTAAATTTTATTTCTAGATTAGACCTTGTTTAACCGGTCAATTTACGTAAAAACCTAAATTAAGTCATTAATTGGGCATGGTTCTCAATGTAAGTCAAAATAGGTTCCTAAGGCCAAATTGAAGGTTCTAAACCCTAGAGATTATTTTTCTATGAATTTTAGAGGGTTTAGTCTATTTTTTTCTTTGCCTCGAACCTCATGAATTGAAGTGGGTTTGTTTTTAGGGTTACAGGATGTTATTTAATTCCTTGGAGTTGCTGTAGCCCTTATTGGATGAACTCATCCCACTTTTCTTCTTATTAGGTTAGTTTGACCTATGTTTGGATCCTGAGTTACCCTATTTTCAGATTGAGTTGGTGAAATTGCATTTTTACCCCTTAGTTCCTATTTTCTTCACAAACTCAGAATTTCTCTGAGTCAAGCCTTTCTATGGTTATGTAGGAGCTTTTTCTTGCAAATTTAGGTTAGATGGTGCTAGTTTAGGGTTTATGACGAGGTTCTCATCATACCCCCATGCCTAGCTTTTGATAGTCCCTTAGCAAAAACCTAAGGTTTTAACCCTTGGTCTAGACCATGATGTTTTTAACAACTTCAGATAAGTGCTTTTTCATTTGAACTTAGATTAGGTTAGAATGCTGACCATAGGATTAAAAGGTACTCTAGTACCAACCAAGATCCAGATCTGTCTAGCCTTAGCCTCAGTCTTTGGAAAAGGTTTTTAAGGCCCACATGAATTAACCTAAGGTCTATGGGACTTTGTGGTTAAAGCACCCGTGCTTGAAATGATTGTAGCCCTGGTTCAGTTCGCAGTGCATTTTTGTAAGAGAGAGGGATAGAAAGTTTTTCTGTCTGGAGAGTTTTTCTCTCTCTTTTTCTTTTATTTCTAGCCTAGGATTGGCTTTTCAACACGGTCTGTATCAGATTCCTTGCTCCCATCATCAATCCTCAAAGGTTCCTGGCAATCGATGCTTTGAGATAGCACCGCCCATGGCAACCCCTGGAACCCTGGCTATTGAGATTTTGAGATAATCCCATCCATGGTGTTCCGTGGCCGAATCCAGACCCTGGCAATTGACCCTTTGTGATAATGCCATCCATGGAATCTGAACCAGCAGAGTGTTTACATGCCCCCAGTAGGATATGTAAATATCTTAAGAGACAAGCACCGAGGAGATGATATTTTGTTACGCATCTTCGAGGGGATTTCCTGCCTTTCCGCGCTGGGAACTCGTCCAAATCAACTTGTGTTGATCGGCCGCTCCTATTCTAGGTGTATTTTTCAGAATTTTGTGACGCTTCTGCGTGATTTTGATTTTTACGCTTACTGAACCGGGCTGTGTGTGGGGTTGGGGTGCTTAGGTTACTGAGTCCCGTAAATCATAAGTTAGTTAATGAGGTTAAATACTCCCTAAGCCTTGGACCTAATACTTAAGCTTTTCATTTTCCTCAACCTCTTGAGGATTGTCTAGATCTTAATGGGTACTAAGAGTCTATCCAAGAATGCCTAAAGTTTGCATTCTTACTAATCTCACCATGCACTTTTCATTTGTTTTCTTGAATAAGGTCTAGAACTTAGGTCAATTCCTTAGTTTCTTACTAAGGACTATTACTCTTTTCTTTCATTTTTTGTGCTCCTTTTCATTTTGTTTCTTTTTCCTTCTCCCACAAAATTTCCTTTCTCCTCTTATTCTTTGAAAATTTTTTTAATTTTTATGGTGTTTTTGGCATATGTGAATTTTTTTTTTGTTTTAAAACCCCTTTTTTAAAAGTTTTACACTTTTATACCCCCTCATGCCTAAGGTTTGCAATGTCCTCATTGTGACCTAGGGGGTTTTTATTTACCTAGTTCATTCCTTAAGATAGATGTTTTAATGAGTGAATGGGTCGGGGTGAATTCTGCGGACGATTTCTAATCCCAGATGCACGCATCTGAGGTGGAGTCGGCTGTATATAAGGGTGAACTTTAAGTGCACAAAAGTGTGAAAAGGGTTTTAGATTTTCAGAAAATGACGGGCTACCTCCCGTTAAGCGCTGAGTTTTACGCCATCGGCTGGGTGCAATAAGCTCAAGGGGAATGGAGGATAAGAGATGATTCAGCCAAATCAGTAGAAGTCACATCAATGAACAGCTTGAGTCTCTGACCGTTCATGATGAAAGGTTCGGAATCGTGGCTGAGCAGACTGATTTCGATAGCTCCATTACCAAAAACCTGTCGGACTAAATATGGTCCGACCCACTTGGATCGCAGCTTTCCCGGGAAAAGTTTGAGTCGGGCATCAAAGAGTAGGACCTTTTGACGAGGATGAAAGATCTTTCTCGAGATATGCTTGTCATGGAAGGCTTTAACCCGCTCCTTGTAGATTCGCGAGTTCTCATACGCGTCTAGGCGTAATTCATCGATCTCGCTGATTTGGAGTTTTCTGTGGGTCCCATCCTTCAAAAGATCTAGATTACAGTTCTGTACTGCCCAGTAGTCTTTATGTTCCAGTTCTACGGGAAGGTGACATGCCTTTCCGTACACCAGTCTAAAGGGAGACATGCCTAATTGGGTCTTGTGGGCGGTCCTATAGGCCCACAATGCTTCCGGAAGTCGGGACGACCAGTCCTTCCTGTCAGGCCGACCAGTGACCTGCAGGATCTTCTTGATCTCCCGATTTGACAGCTCAGCTAGACCATTAGTTTGGGGGTGGTAAGGAGTAGAGATTCGGTGAGACACCCCGTATTTAGTCATCAGTGACCTAAACTGAGCGTTTGTAAAGTGGGTCCCTCCATCAGAGATTATAGCACGGGGAATTCCGAACCTTGAGAAAATATTTTGATGAATGAATATGAGAACAATTTTGTGATCACAGGTTTGGGTCGGTATGGCTTCAATCCATTTGGACACGTAGTCCACAGCAAGCAGAATGTACTCAAAACCATCCGAAACGGGCAAGGGGCCCATAAAATCAATCCCCCAAACATCAAAGATTTCACATACGAGAATCGGCTGCAAAGGCATCATGTCGCAACGGCTCATGTTGCCCAAGGTCTGGCAACAACTGCATGCCTTGCAGTGACTGTATGCGTCTTTGAATAGTGTAGGCCAGTAAAAGCCACACTGAAGGACTTTTGATGCGGTTTTATGCCCAGAGAAATGGACACCGCATGCCTGGTCATGGCAAAAAGAGAGGATATTGTTGAATTCCTCTTCCAGGACACATCTCCGGATGATCTGATCAGCACCTATGCGGAAAAGGTACGGATCTTCCCAGATGTAATACTTGGTATCAGAACACAATTTGTCTTTCTTGGCCTTTGGCCAATTAGACGGGGTCTGATGAGATGCCAAGTAGTTTACTATATCAGCAAACCATGGAAGCCTAGTACTAACAGTAAGCAGGTGCTCATCAGGAAAGTGTTCCGTGATGGGTCCGGAAGGGTTGATAATCTCAGAAGGAAGACGGGACAGATGGTCGGCTACCACATTCTGCCTTCCCGCCTTGTCGCGAATCTCAAGATCGAATTCTTGCAACAGCAAGATCCAACGAATTAGTCGGGGCTTCGCGTCCTTCTTGGCAAGGAGATGCCTTACAGCCGTGTGATCCGAGTAAATGATGACATGGGAACCCAGAAGATACGATCGGAACTTTTCAAGGGCAAATACTACGGCTAGCAGCTCTTTCTCCGTAACCGTATAGTTACGCTGAGCCTCGTCAAGTGTCTTGCTAGCGTAGTAGATGACCATGGGTTTCCCATCAGCTTTCTGCCCCAGAACCTCTCCTACAGCGAAATCAAATGCATCGCGCATGATCTCAAAGGGTTGAGACCAGTCAGGGGATTGTAGTATAGGTGCCTGGGTGACTCGGTCACGCAGGTTTTCAAAGGCTAGCGTGCATTCCTTGGAGATTTCAAAGGGTACATCCTTGGAGAGAAGGGAAGTCAAGGGGCACGCGATTTTTGAGAAATCTGGAATGAAACGACGGTAAAAACCGACATGCCCCAGAAAAGAATGGATGTCCCTGATCGAGCTAGGCATAGGAAGGCGAGAGATCAGATCAACCTTAGCTCGATCCACTTGGATGCCTTTTTCTGAAATTAAGTGTCCCAGGACAATTCCCTCAGGCACCATGAAATCGCTCTTTTCCCAGGAAAGAATCAAATTCACCTCGATGCACCACCTGAGTATTTGGACCAAGTGTTGGAGGCAATCGTCAAATGATTCTCCAAAAACTGAAAAGTCATCCATGAAGACTTCCAGAAAATCACCTACCATATATGAGAATATGGCAAGCATGCACCGCTGAAAGGTAGCGGGTGCATTGCAAAGATCGAAGGGCATCCTTCGGAAAGCGTATGTTCCGAAGGGGCAGGTGAACGTGGTCTTTTCTTGGTCCTCAGGATGGATTGCCACCTGGTTGTAACCGAAGTACCCGTCAAGAAAGCAGAAGAACCTATTTCCCGCTAGTTTCTTGAGAATTTGATCAATGAAAGGTAGTGGGAAATGATCCTTCTTCGTGGAGGAATTGAGTCGGCGGTAATCTATACAGACTCTCCACGCATTGGCTAATCGGGTAGGAATGATTTCTTCGGTCTTAGTCGTTATGGTGGTGAGTCCTGCCTTCTTAGGCACAACCTGAATTGGGCTCACCCAATGACTATTGGAGATCGGGTAGATGATTCCGGTATCTAACCACTTGATGATCTCCTTCTTCACGACCTCCTGCAGATTAGGGTTCAAACGTCTCTGCATTTCACTTGAAGGTCGTGTGCCCTCTTCTGAATAGATATTATGAGTACAATAAGAGGGACTTATTCCAGTCAAATCATCGAGAGTCCATCCGATGGCTCTGCGATGTTGCTGGAGGACAGTAATCAGACGGGATTCCTGTTCGGGATTGAGGTTGGAATTGATAATCACAGGGAGGGTCTGATTAGAACCCAAAACGATGTATTTCAAGTGAGCAGGAAGAGGCTTCAACTCGAGGATAGGGTTATCAGCAGCAGCGGGTGGTTCAGTATAGATGTAAGGTTCAAGGGTAGGAGTTACTGGGTTGTTTATATCTGGATTCGACTCCTCTGTTTGCGGGTCAAGATCTTTCTATGGTTGATGAGGTATAATCAGGTCATTCTGGAAGTGTGTTTCATCAACCAAAGCCCTAATGTCACAAATCTGTTCGATGACACCGCAATTGATTCCTTGTTGGGCCTTAAATATATCGATTTTCAAGGTTTGATTCCCAAATTTGAGCTCTATTTGGCCCTCCTCACAGCTAGTGTTGGCTCTAGCAGTAGCCAAGAAAGGTCTCCCTAAAATGATTGGTGTATCCCTAGGGTTTTCAAGTACGTCCATGTTTAAGACTATGAAGTCTACAGGAAAGTAGAAATCCCGTATCCTTATAATAACATCCTCGAGAATCCCTTTTGGTGACTTTATAGATTGATCTGCTAATTGTAATGTCACCTCGGTTGGTTTTAGCTCAGATTCTTTAAGATGGTCGAGTAAGGATGTGGGTATCAGATTTATAGATGCACCCAAGTCTAGCAAAGCTCTATCAAATTGGGTATCACCTATCTTGCAGGAAATCAGGGGAGTACCAGGATCTTTTGCCTTGGGTGGGAGTCTACTTAGGATTACAGAGCTGGCTTGCTCTGACAGAACAATTGGTCTCCCACCCTTGGTTCGCGGCTTACGCTGGGGTGTACACACATTCTTTAAGAATCGTGCGTAAGCCGGTACGTGGCGGATTGCATCCATCAAGGGGATGTTTATGTGGACCTGCTCAAAGAGCTTGACCAGGTCCTCCTCAGGTGCCACGGGCTTGGTGGTCTTCTTTCCCTTGGTCAAGGCCTCGGGAAACGGGATCTTGGTTGGTTCTTCTAGGATAGGTCCAGGTCTTGGATCTGGGATAGGGGTAGGAATGTCCTGGATTACTATCCTAGGCTTGGGATCACTACCAGGCTTGGAGTGGTTTGGATGAGGTGGGTCTTGGGTTTCCTTACCACTACGGGTTGTTACAGAATTAAGTCCTGCCTGGTTTTGGTTGGGATTGGGTAGGATAGGTTGCTGTTGGTAACCTGCAAAAGAAGTAGAGGCCTCTATCCCATCGAGTGAAGGAACAGAGGGGGCCTGATAAATCATATGGGCATGGCCCGGGTTTGGGTTCATAACGCGCCGCTGGGTTGGCACGTTATTTGGATTAGGAAGAGGTTGGGAAGGAAGTGTGCCTGGCTGGAGAGAGTTTGCCAACTGGGCCAATTGGTTTCGGACATCTGTATGTTCATCCTTGTGTTGCTTTTGAATAGCCGCATTCGTTCTTTGAATGTCAGCCAGAGTCTGAAGGATAAGGGACATTTGATCCTGATTTGGCCCTGATGGATAAGTAGGGTTGGGCTGAGGCTGAGGTGGCTGGTAAGGACGAGGGGGTTGTGGGCGGGGTTGAAAGGGTGGTCTTTGGGTTTGGGAATTTCCTGCCCACTGAAAGTTGGGATGGTTTCGCCATCCAGGGTTATAGGTGTTGGAGAATGGGTCGTTCTGGATGGCGTTGAGGTCTTCGCAGGTCTGAGGAACCTCCAGAGAGTCAGAGAAAGTGGGGATGGTATTCCCCGGGCTGGTGTAGAAAGAATCGGAAGGACCTCCGGTCAAAGATTCAGATGATGGATCCATCCTAGGAGAAGATCGATGGAGAATGTTTTGCATAGTTTCCCTTGTGGAAGGAGGCTGTGCAATGGGGTTATGCGTAGAGGTGGCTCGCTGCAGGTGCTGAGTCAGCTCATCCACCTTTTTTTCAATAATCGAGACCTTGTCCAATCGACTGGCCATTAATTCCAGGTCGATTGATGCGGACAGGCCCTGCATCTCATGTGCTCCCCTAAGATTCGTCAATGCGCGGGTATTCGTCCTATCGAATAATCTCATGGAGTCATTGTTGATGGAGTTCTAGCACATGTTTTCGAGAATCTCCCACACGGTGTCTTCATGTTGACCCATGATATTTCCTCCGCAGGTTGCATTGACGAAAAGACGGATATCCTCACGGAGTCCCTGGTAAAAAGATTGGACCTGTTCCCATTTAGGAACTCCGTGATGGGGGCACTTTCTCATGAGATCCTGAAAACGATCCCATGCCTCATGGAGAGGTTCCCCTGTTTGTTAAGTGAAGTGCGTAATCTGATGGCGCAAGGCGTTGGTCCGACCAACGGGGAAGAACTTTTTCAAAAACTCGGACTGAAGTTCTTCCCAAGTGTCGATCGGCCGGGTCTGAGTTTGATACCAATGAGCGGCCTTGTCCATAAGAGAAAAGGAGAACATCTTCATGAGAAGAATATCCCGATTTTGCGCATCTGACTCGAAAGTTTGGGCCAGATGCTTTAGCTGCTTGATGTGTTGGAAGGGATCTTCGGAATTAAGCCCATGGAATTTAGGTATAGCATGAATCATGTTGGGCTTCAATTCGGAATCAGGTCCTCCAGTTGGGATTCTGACTCGAGGCTCGATGGCCACCGCAGCAGGGTTATAATGGTCCCGCATCATAGGACGCTGCGGTGGGTGCACAAAGTTTTGGAAGAGGTCATTGAGTCGCTGGAGCTGGTGCTCCAGATTGTTTTCTTCCTCAACTGGCTGAGCCATGATGGGGGAAGAAGAGCTTGATTCAGAATCAGATGAGAGAATGATGGGGTAGGGTTGCTATTCAAACACGGGCGTTGAGGCTTGGCCTTGACGAGAGTGAATTCCTAAAGGAGATCTTAAGGGTGGTCTTAAGGATCTCCTATCGTTCATGCACTGTTGGAGTAGAAGAGTTTAGAAGGTGCTGGACCCAATCAAGACACCCAAAAATGTGTTGGGTGACTATAGAGGTGCGGGGCAGATGGACCCCTTGATCAGAAAGATTGTCCACCTGAGAATTACCTGGGCAGCCAGAGAGGGTGAGTTCTGCGAAGACCCCTACACGGTAGAGCGTCCCCACGGGTTATAAGGTTTCCCCCACCCGACCTCTCTTGTCACTACGGTTTCAGGTAGACCAGAATGGGGATCTTGACCTCTTAAGTCTACCTTTTTTATTTTAAGATCAAGGTTCTTAAGGTTTCACTTGAACTCTTAGGTGTTTTTGTGAACAAGGTGGCCTAATTTGAAGGTTGGTTGACCCTAGGGGTCAACTTCACCCAGTGATTCCCTTGAGAATTTAGGCCTTGTCTTTTAGGATTCAAGTGTTTAGAGAGTGCCAAGTGTTTAGGATTTTTCTTATTAATTATTTTCAATCAATGGCTTGGGCACACGTCTTTTGGATTTTCTCAATTCTTGATTAAGGGGTGTGTCTCTGAAATCCTAATGTTTGACCTTATGTTGGCTCTACTTGGTCCATTTAACTCCTTGTTTGGGTAATTAGGGCTCAGGCAAGGAGATGTTAGCCCTTAATTACCTTTAAAATTGTGTGCAGGAATAGTGGTTCTGAGAACATGCAGCTATTATTTTGAAAGACAAGCTATACCTAGTTTTTCTTTGTTTTTCCTTTTTCAAATTTTAGGGTTCAATAGGAAGTTACCTGTCCTTGGAGTGGCTGTGGCTGCGTCTTTCTTTCTTCCTGTACCTGTACCAAAGAGAGAGAGTTTATTAGAAACTTATGAATAGAACTTTTATAACTTCTAGAATAGCCGTTGCTCCCCGGCAACGGCGCCAAAAACTGGCTTCGATTCTCGTCTATAGTTCTAATATTTCGTCATAGTATAGTATAGAGAAGTGGTTACCAGTTTAATGCAATTTGTTACTCGGAAATAAAAGTTTTCCCAAGGTTGAACTCAGGGAGCAAACTATATTCTAGAAGTACAAAGTTTCTATTACAAAAATGAAAGAGAGAGAGAGAGATTTGTCTTGTTGGCTTTTTCTTCTTCTCTTCTCTTGTCTTCCTCAGTCTTCTTTCTTCTTCTTGTTTCTCTTCTGTTCTTCTGTTCCTTTTCTTTTGCTTCCAAGCTTTCCTTCTTTCTCTTCATGTTCTGCTTCTCTCTTCTTTCTCCTTCAGCTCTTTGTCTTCTTCCTTCTGTTCTTCTTCTTTCTTTCTTCTTTGCGGTGCCTGCTCTTCTTTCCTTCTTCTTCTTTTTCTTCAGAGCGTCGTCTGATTTTTCAATCAGACGACTTAAGTAGCCTCTGCTACAGTGCGTCCCCCTTCCTTCTTTCTTCTGTGTCTTTCTTCTTCTCCTTTGCTTCAAGCAGCCACGGCTCTGGCTGCTCCTTCCTTCTTTCTCTTCTTTGCCTTAGCCTGCACACTCACAGCTTGGTCAGGGCAAAACCTAACCCTACCCTCCCTCGCGTCTCTCTCTCTCAAATTTCACTCGTAGGATAGCTCTCCCAGAGCTGCCGGGTATTCAGGTACGGGTCGTGCCCGGGTCCAGGTCCACCGGCGTGCGGTGGTGGGCGAGGAGTGCAGGTCGGGTATGCGGGTCGGGCCAGGTCCGCGAGGGGTGGTCGTGGACGAGGCCGGGTAAACGGGTGAGAGGGACCTCACCCCGTGTGCTGAGGCGATAAGACTATAGCACCTTTTGCATTTATGCGGGTGCGCATCCTTCAGAACTACCGAGGTGGGACTAAATGTCCCACCCCAATTTGGCGCCTGCAGCTGAGAAGGCTGCAGGCAATCGCGGCTGCTGCGAGGCCTTCACCCCAGTTGCAGGCTTGGGCAGCTGCGAGGGGGCGAAGTGCGCGTCCTTTAGAGTCAAGTCTGGGCGAGGCGAAGCTGCAGCTGCAGGCGGAAGAAGCTCCACCTGCTCAGCAATGGCGGCGGAGGATGGGTGACCTGTTCACAGCAATGCGGCCTCTTGGTCTAGTCAGAAGGTGCAGGGAGCTTCGCCAGAGTGCGGCGAAGCTCGTGCGGGTGGTGGCGAGGAGTGAGGCGGAGTGTAGGGGCTGCCCTAGGTCGGATTGTGGTTGGGAGTATGGGTTTGTTCGGGGGAGTGTGGTGGGGGTGTGGAGCGGTAGTGGGTGGGCGGAGTTTGCTCAGTATGATGAGGCGGAGGTTCTGGGTCGTTCGGCGAGTCGTGTGGAGTGGTGGAATGATGGGAGTGAGTCGCCGGAGGTTGGCCGGAGATGGAGAAGGTGAGGGCGATCAGGCGCGGTCGAAGGGTGGTTGAGCAAATTGAAGTAGGGAAAAGAAAGAGGGGAGGAAAGGAAAGAACTGTACCTACTTGGAGGGACGAGGGGGGAACGGAGCAGGGCGGCAGTCGTATCGACTGTCACTGGAGAAGAAGGTGCCTAGAGAGAGAGGGCGGCGGTGAGGAGAGAGCGGGAGAGCACGCGCTGGGTACGGCGCGACGCGGGAAGAGCGGGCGAAGGCGGCTCTGCTGCTGGTATTGCGGCAGGGCGACGAGGAGGAGGAGGAACCGCCGGAGTTGGAGGGCTTCTGCCAGAGCGGGAAGAGAAGAAAGAGGGAGGGGTTTCTCCGTCAGAACCTAGCTGCTGCGTTCGTCAGACGGGGGCGACTTTTATAGAGGTGAAATCAGAGAGGAGGGCGAAGGGAGGCGACGTGCCTCCCTCGCCGGAGGACGGCCGGAGATGGAGACCCATACCTTCCGTGCATTTGCACGGGAGGTATGGGCAGCCGCAGAGACCTTGGAGGTGTCCCTGCGACAGCAGACGTCGCAGGGAACCCCCGGTTGTCTTGGCAGAGGGTCTCCCTCACCCTGCACGGCGCCATGCTCCGTGCAAAGTCGCCGGAGCATGGCGCTGCTCAGGGTTTTGCAGGGAGGACCAAAATGCAAAGAACGAAGAAGACTTAGGGGCCAAAAAGTGAGGGTTTCAAAAGTTAAGGGTAAAAAAGTAATAGATGATGACCAAAATGTAAAGTTGGTCAAGAAGGTCTCTTCTTAGGCTTAAGTTTTTATACATGACTAACTAGGACCTAAGGATTCTAATGGTAAATTTTATTTCTAGATTAGACCTTGTTTGACTGGTCAATTTACGTAAAAACCTAAATTAAGTCATTAATTGGGCATGGTTCTCAATGTAGGTCAAAATGGGTTCCTAAGGCTAAATTGAAGGTTCTAAACCCTAGAGATTATTTTTCTATGAATTTTAGAGGGTTTATTCAATTTTTTTCTTTGCCTCGAACCTCTTGAATTGAAGTGGATTTGTTTTTAGGGTTATAGGATGTCATTTAATTCCTTGGAGTTGCTGTAGCCCTTATTGGATGAACTCATCCCACTTTTCTTCTTATTAAGTTAGTTTGACCTATGTTTGGATCCTGAGTTACCCTATTTTCAGATTGAGTTGGTGAAATTGCATTTTTACCCCTTAGTTCCTGTTTTCTTCACAAACTCAGAATTTCTCTGAGTCAAGCCTTTCTATGGTTATGTAGGAGCTTTTTCTTGCAAATCTAGGTTAGATGGTGCTAGTTTAGGGTTTATGACGAGGTTCTCATCACTTACCATTGGATCTTCATTCGATGGTAGAGAGGCAGTGTTAGGGAGGCCTTCAGTAGATGAGGGGGCTGCGGTTGGATTTGGGTAGCTTGGATGATGCCACGTGGCATCATCTGAGCCGTCCATCTTCAAATGCTCCTAAATGGTGCTACGGATATCAGATTGGATCGATTTTTATGCCGTTGGGCTGCAATCGTCGATCTAGATCCATCCGTATGGTTGGATTCTTCATCTAGAACTCTGAAATATGTCGCTCTGTTTCCTAGCCACAATAATACGCGAATTAATATACAAGTTATATGTGTCATCCTAAATGCAATATGATGGATGTTATGCACTATTCACAATGTCAAATGTAATGTTAAACTTAAGAACTCACATAAATAGACATTTTTTCTTGAATAAATACATATTTATCATACCCCTATGCCTATCTTTTGCTAGTCTCTAGCAAAAATTAAACTAAATGCTATTTATAAACTGAATTAGGATTCAATTACTTGGGCATAAGTTTTTTTTGAACAGGTGAGGAATGCTATCACTAACGATAGCAGATCGGGATTACTCAGGCATAAGTTGAAATTTCCAAGAAAGACCAAACTACGAAAACTCAACAGCACCCAGATGTTTGCTAAAATGTGAACTGCTCAAGTCCTCGCCTTATTCTGAAAGCAAATACAATTTTTTTTCTTTTTCTTCTTTTATTCTATTTTTTTTTGGATTTTTGAAGTTGAGAGTTTTGAGGTAACTTTTTACGGCTACCCGACTCACCCAAGACTCGAAAAAGACTATAAGTGCTAAGCATCTTATTGTGAAAATTGTGAAAGACTCACTCAATGGCAATTAAAACGGACTTTGGGTTTCTATGCCCCTAAATGACCCAAAAAGAAAATGCTGTCTAAAGGTGTATTTATCTAACTTGTAGCTTTCTTCATACTTTTATTCTTGTGGGGTCAACACAAGGGCGAATCCAGTGTATATCTCATTGACTTATTCTACTTCTCCACTTCTTCCTTAAATGTTTGGAGTTTTTGTGCATTTTATGAGTTGGGTTTTGGACAATCGGCCAATGGGACGTCTAACCCACGACAACTTTTCAGCCATACTCGTGTGGTGAAGTATAGCTTATTTATTTTTATTTTTCTTTTTCTTTTTTTTATTTTTCTTGTCTTTTGTTTTTAGGTAGGTGGCTTCCCTGATCTAAGATTTACCTAAAGGCATTCGTCAAAGAGAATGGGTTGTGTGGCTCGGCTCTGGACAACTTGCCAATGAGGCATCTAACCCGCAATAACTTCCCAGCCATACCACTCTAGAAGGTTCATTAGCTACCTAATTTCCATTAGAACCGCCGAGGAGTGAGTCGGTGCGAGAAGTGTGCAGATGCTTAGACTATAAGTCCCCCCAAATCAGAAGGTAAGTTGATAAGTCGCATACTTATCACCCCACTTTATTAACCAAATTAACATAACTTAAGGTGGTGAGGACTTGAGAACAAGTCCACATTTTAGTGGACATCCAGGTTGATTAAGTCTGAAGACTTGAAGAGTCTAAATGTTTAGGTCCTTAACGTATCACTTCCTAAAGTTAACAAGCTCCTAATGCCTAAGTTTTCTTTTCCTAATCCCCCCCTTATTTTTTTAAACAAGTAAAAATTAGTTCAAGTTGACAATTTTGTACTTAGAAAATAAGAATTATCACCCCCTCATGCCTATCTTAGACAATGTTCTCATTGAAAATTAAATGTATGCAAGGGAGTAAGGAAAGCAATCACTTGAGTTTCAACTGTGTATCTGGTCAGTTTGAATCCTCTGGGTTGCCTCCCAGGAAGCGTTGAGTTTATTGCCTCCGGTTGAGCGAAGTTCTAGTTTAATCCTCGATGAGGGTTAAAACTTCCTTTGGGGGAACCTCGGCAAGAAAATGTTTAAGCCTCTGTCCATTAACTGTAAAGGTTTGCTTGGTCTTAAGATCGACAATTTCTACTGCCCCATTGGAAAATGGTCTGACCACCCGGTAAGGTCCTGTCCACTTGGATCACAACTTCCTGAGTGACAGCATAAGCCGTGCATCAAATAGCCAGACTTGTTGATTTGGCTCAAAGGTTTTCCTATTAATGTGCTGGTCGTGGACAACTTTCATCTTCTCCTTATATATTCTTTTTTTGAGGAATTCTCCTTATATATTCTGTTGTTTTCATAAGTGTCTCGACGAATTTCCTCGAGCTTAGAGAGCTGAAGCTTTCTTTGAGTATCGACCATATGAGAATCCATATTGCATTACTTGACGGCCTAGTATGCCTAGTGCTCCAGCTCAACCGGAAGGTGGCAAGCTGGCAAAGACCAAGCGGTATGGTGACATGCCGATCAAGGTCTTATAAGCGATCGTGTATGCCCAGAGGGCATCATCCAATCAAGTGGATCAATCTTTCCAGTTAGGTCTCACGATCTTCTGCAAGATATTCTTGATCTGCCTATTTGAGACCTTGGATTTCTCGTTCGTTTGTGGGTGATACAGGATGGCAATATGGTGAGATATGTCTAATTGCTTTGAGGAGAGGTACATTGATCTACACTTGTTTGAATATCTTCAATAACTCCTCATTCTTAGCCACATTCCTCTTCCTTTTGACCTTATCCAAGGCTTCAGGGTATGGGATTTGGGTCTGTTTTGGGTCGGGTTCTTGATCCTTGGGCTCCTCTCATGCATCCTCAGAATCATCCATTATCACGAGAGTTGTAGTCACAGGAGGGGTCGGCCATTTGGGGTCTTGGGTTTGGGTGCCGCTTCTCAAGGTAACCGTATTGGTTGAGGTATTGGAACCAAGGTTGGGTCCTTGAGAAGAAGCAACAGTAAACCTAGGGGGTGTTTGCAAGGCTTGTAAAATCATATGAGCTTGCCCCTGATTTTGTTGGAACCCTTGAGGATTACGGCCTCTATTCATTACATTCCTCGGGTTTGGTTGTTGATGAGATGGAAGGACCCTTGCTGTTTGGTATTCAACAATTGGCTTAATTGTCCCTTCACTAAACACCTAATAGATCACGTATAGACCATCTCTGAACACTACGGAACACTTCTCACTCAATTGAGTGAGAGGATGTAATCTGAGTTCTAGCGAACTCAGATTACATCTTTTTTGAATTCGATGCTTAACTTGTGAATTGATCTCTAATTTCTTTAATTAATGAGCTCTTGAGGTTCCATGTGACCTCAGAAAGCTCTTGAGACCTTTAATGGTCAGTTTCTTAAGGTTTTGAACTCTGAAAATAATTTCTAGACTCACCGGAGCTTTGACGAGGTCGTTTTGAGCTTCAGCCCATGAATTGACTTGAGAAGCTCCAAAGTACACTTATAAGGCTTCAGGATTAATTTTATGTGGTTTAATTTGTGTTTCAACATTTGGAGTATTTGTTTGATCTGTGTTTCTCCAACTCCGGCAGAGTTGGAGAAGCTGTTCTTTTTAATTGCCTGCGCATGGGTGTGTGTGTATGCCTGTGGGCGTGAGCATGGGCTTGGGTGGACGTGGGCCTGGGAGGTTGGTACTATGTATTGAGGAAAATATACAAAAATCCACCTAGTTAAAACTAGGTCGGATTTGTAGTAGGGTCTGGTCCCACCCCACCGGGTGCTGTGTATCCTCGAAAGAGATCTGATCGCCCATTAATAAGATAAATTTTATAATTAAAGGCAAAAAAATGGGTTTAAGTGTTTACGCAAATGGCTAAGTGTGGAAGGTTATATGCACAGTATGAGAAGAATTAAAGAAGAAGAGATGAAGAGAAGAGGGCTTAAAAGCTTATGTGTTGAGAGAGGGTTGAGTAAAGACTTAGGAGCTTAGCTAAAGAAGGCTTACGATAAGAGAAGGGAATGAAGCTAAGGAAGAGAGTAAAGGAAAAGAGAGAATTAGAGAGAGAGAGCAATGATAGAGCAGCAGTAAAGTATAAAAGAGAAGAAGAAGAAGAAGAAGAAGAAGAAAGAGCTGAAGATTAAATAATAAAGAAGAAAGGAAATGGAAATATCAAATGTCCATTTTTGTAATTAGAAATCCAATCTTTCTTTTTAACTCATCCAACATTTGTCATCAGACGTCTGATTTGATCTTATATTACAATTTTATGTTCTTTTATTGTTGTTTTGAGTATCAAATATTGTAAAAGGCAAATATATTCCTTGTATATAATTTTCTTGCCTTAATCTCTTGTAATTAGACATAATTAATGTAATAAACATGTTTACATGATTTTAAATGCTAGATTTCATGTGTAAATGTGTTTCTTTCTAATGGAATGTTGCATGTGTTAATTTGACCTATCTCTTGTGCAATTATTCATGTGCTTAAATATTGTAATGATAATTTGATTAATTAATTGATTTTTAATTATGCTTAGGAATTAATGGTGAATTAAGCTTATTATTATATCTCCCAGTGAACGACCTGGACTCAACCAGTTAAAAAGTACTTAAAATCTAAAATGTTAGGTTAACTTGACCTTATACTACACTCATGACATTAATTCGAGTTAACCTAAGTTACATTCTTACGTAATTAATTAACCCTAAATAACTTAATTAACTGTGTTGAGGAATCTAACCAACATTTTAATGGCGCCGTTGCTGGGGAGGTAATATTTTGCTTCATTTTATTCACCAAAACATTTCCTTGCATAGCTTTGTTGAGTAAGGATAACATTTTAATGGCGCTGTTGTTGGGGAGGTAACTGTAATATTATATTCACAATTACTGTTTTTTTTTGTTTTGTACATAATTCTTTTTAGTAATTTGCTTTTGTTTTGTATGCTTTCTACCTTCTTTTCAAGGTTACCTTTGCGGGTATTCTCAGGAAAGGAGGTGGGTTTTCTGTTTCTGTTTTTCGTATTTCCATTATACATATCCATTGTGAGTATTTTCTTTCCTTAGTCTTTAGTGTAGCTTGTATTCTTGCATTTAGGATAGAAAAATTAAAAAAAATACAAAAATACGCATACCTTTCTGACTAGCAGCAGCATGTTTTATGCATACACTCTTAGGAGTGCATTATCTTCTAGTATTTGTGAAATCTGACTCGGGATTTTCTACTATTTTTCTCGCATCAGCGGGAAAACATGCGCAAAAACCTACGTAGATCCCTGTCTTTGAGAATTAACAAGACCATATATTTGTTTGAAAGGATTTAAAAAGCGGTCACCTTCTTTCTATCATTTTTGTGAAAAAATTAACTAAAAAGAGGACAATTAAAACTTGTGACTCAATTTTTTTTCAGAATGCATGCCGATTTTTACGCTCTCGTCTGTTGCATGCTATTACGCACATAGCACGATCATTCGAGTCACACGAGTCTGATTTTTCTATCTCTCCTTTTGCACCTCTTAGGGCTTTGGTCAAAGATCAACAAGTCTATCTCACTATTAAAGCCTTGGGGAGCTTGTAGTGAGCGGTCTCGATCCTAGACCTTAGACCTTTGAGCCTTAAGGATACGTACTTTCGTAGACATGATCTAGAATGCGTATTGTGGATTGATATTGTATTTGTTTGCGTCAAATCTATTTTCTGCGTATTCTAGGATTCTTCTTTTCCTTCGAAAGGAAGAAAAACCCTCTTTTCACACACTATTTGCGGTCTTGTTTGCCACTGTTTTTAGTGGTGTGAGTGTGCCTTTGCACATTCTTTTGGTTTATGCACAGGAGGTGATCCCTGAAATCGCCTCTCGTATCTCCTTTGACAGGTATTCCTAGATCGGTTGCACTGAAGCAACCGGTGATTTCCCGTTTGATTCATTTGCTTTTTCTGCATTTGATCCTATGGACCAAACGTACAATCAGAATCCTGAGATCCCTTCTTCTTCTCGTCAGAACCTACAAACCCATCCTTCGCCTCGACCTGAGGTGGGTTTTGAAATCCTTGATTTACCGATCTCTCATCCTAGGCCTCTACTCCGCAACTGTTATAATCCATCCAATGCACAAGTAGAGCCTAATGTTAGAATTCCCGTTGGGGAAAATGACCAAGAATTAAAGCCAAATATTATAGGTATAATCCCACACTTTCACGGGTTCACATCCGAGGATCCATTCCAACATATCGAAGATCTAAAAAAATCTATCTTAGACTCTTGATCCTCGAAATCAAAACTGGGAAATCCTATCGATGAAAATGTTCTCCTTTAGCCTTAAGAACAAGGCTGCCTACTGGTATAGAACAATAGCATGACCAATCTCGACTTGGGCTAAACTTGAATCCGCATTTTTGAAGAAATTCTTTCCTATTGGTCGCACCAATGCACTTAGTTGAGCCATCACCACTGTTGGTGCGAGAGCACCACGATCATTTGTTTTGATGATAACAAAACACGTGTTATTTAACATTTGCACTTGAAGTCTTAGATTTCAGGTCAATTGCAAATGTAGACGTGTTTAGACGGAGTTCGAGCTCGCATCCAGGATGGATTGGAGGAGCTTGATGGAGAACAGAAGAGATTCGCGAGGAGCGATATATTAAAGATGGAAGGAAATGAAGAATATGATAGATTTCCTTCTTTTGTACTTGTTGTATTTTTCGTTCTTTTGCTTGCTCTTTTTATTTCCTTAGAACATTATGTTAAAGAGCCTCAAAGTACCATAACAGTAGTCCTAGGAACACCTGCACAACCCTAGGATACTTAGGTTTTCTGTAGAGAACTTAGAAAACCAATATAGGGTTCAAACAGCATTTCCAGACGTCTGATAAAGTGTTTTAAGACGTCTGACTATTGATTCAGACGTCTGATAACTATTAGGCTGGACATAGTTAGTTTTGTCTGATGAAATCAGACGTCCAAACCTTAGACCAGACGTCTTAGGAGACGTCTGATGACTTTGCCAGACGTCCAATTAGTGGACCGTTGGCTAGCTTAGCAAACACTCAAGAATATGACCGTTAGAGCCTTATCAGACGTCCATAGGACTGTCCAGACGTCTAATAATTGACCGTTTCGCCTCGGCTGACCCAAAATCTCTTCTTAGAGATTTTCTAGCCGTTTCAACATTTGGAAATCCATTCCCACAGAAAAAGTAGGTTTTCAGACGTTCAGACATAGTGCCAGACGTCCTATATGTCGTCTGATGGACTTGCACAAGAACCCTGTTTAGATCTGTTTCAAGTCAAGAAGAGAGCCGCCCAAAATCAGACGTCTGACCTTTAAATCAGACGTCTTAAAGTGGTCTTCCAGACGTCTGATGCCAGAATTAGATGTCTGATTACCCTGTCAAGTGTAATCATTGTCCTGATTTCGGCCTGATTCTCTTGGGCTTTGCACCCAACGGCTATAGAACCTTTTCTAAGCCTTCTAAAGCCTTCCTAAGGCCTCTATAAATAGAGGGGAGCCTTTACACACCAACACACACCAAGAAACACCAAGACACACCTTGCAATACACTTTCAAACCATTTTGTGTCTCTCTTGCTCTCTAAGCGCTAGTTCCATTCATCTTGAGAGCATCAAGCTTCGCGCACCCGCTCTCCCGCCGTAGTTCACGAGAGCGAAGTTGCGCCGTCGCGTGGCTCACGCACCGCGTCATCAACTCGACGCACTCCTTGCAAAGGGGAGTTTCCTAATTCCTATACAAGCTAGGTTTAAAATTACTTTGTTGGCTCTACAGGATTACTTGTTTATTTTATCTTTGTTATTTGGTTGGGTATTCGCTTTGCGAATTCCCGTCTCCTTCGCGAGACAAAATCCTTCTCGTGAAGAGAAGGGGTTGAGGTACGCTACCCTCGTCTAAGTAGCGTGATTGTAATTGAGGTTGAATCACCCTCGTTTTAAAGTGATTCGGTTTAGTGGATTTTGATCAACTTGGTTGATCGAAAAATCCTAACTCGAGAGGGATAGGTGGTGGTTTTCACCCGGTTTGGGTTTCCACCTAAAAATACTTTGTGCCTTTTGTGTGATTGCATCTTGTGAAGATTGTTTATTATTTATTTTCGCAATTATTACGTCATCCCTCCTGGTAGGGCGAACCTTCAACCACCTTCTCTTAGAATCAAGGAGAACCAATTCGTGAAGCGTGGGAATGCTTCCATGAATTGCAAAGGAAATTCCCACATCATGACATCCCTTGCTGGCAACTAATGCATATCTGTTACTATGGATTGCAAGAGAGCATTCACAATCTGGTCGATGCCTCTTGTGGAGGGAATTTCTTGAATCATGATGTAGAATCCACCTCAGAACTGTTCGAAGGGATGGCGGAGAATTTGATCAATAATGCATATAAGTCGCAATTCACAGGGGGAGCCAATACAGCGCATCAAAAGCTGCAGAAGGGCATTCACGAGATCGGGAATCTATCAAGTTCGAAGGATTTAGAGATTATAGTAGAGAAATTGGACATGGTCGACATCGTAGCAAAGCATCTCGATGAGGTCCGAAACACGATGAAATCTCTTACGCCTCTGATCGCTATGCAGAATCCTGTGCATTTACCTGTTTCGTAAATTCTTGTAGGGAGGGAGTTTGTGAATAATCTGGATTCTAGAGATCCATCTTCCTTGGGTTTTCTATCTACTCTTGCACAAACCCAAGGAGGGACCTTTGTCCCACAATCTTTCCCATCTCTTTCCCCATTTCCTATTTTTGCGGAAAACATGCCATATCTTTTTGATGTACACTCCATCCAGGAAACCACTTCATGATCAAACCCATATTCAAACACCTATAATCCTAGATGGAGAAGCCACCCAAACTTCTCTTGGGCTGATCAAAGTGAAAGACCATCTTATCAAAATCAGACCCACCAAAACTCGCCTTCATTGCCTTCCTAGCAACAGAATGCGAGGCCCAATCCCACGAGTATGCAAAATTACTCATGGCCAAATAGAGACTCATAGCTTGATCAGATTTTGCGAGCTGTTACAAAGAGTTAGCCACAGAATGCTGAAGCTATCGCTGAGATTCAAAGGCAATGTAAGGTGGAATTGGCTGATTTGCGAAATCAGATCACGCTTTTGGCAGAGCCTCGTCAGCCATGTACTCTTCCATCTCAACCAATTCTGATCCTAGGAATCTGCCAAACCCTAGGAAACATCAGGGCCAAGTACACTTCATTAATCAGGCCTTTGATTTGAATCAAAACCCGCCTTCTACACCTCCTGAAAATGATCCACCAAACCTGCATTAACAACCTTTGTTGTATTAAAATGACTCACCTATTATTGAGAATCAGAACTGACTCTGCTAATCTTTTGAATTTGGTTGGAATCACTTCTCAGATTGCCGCAATCTTTGATATCTACATCTCAACCCAAATCAGATCTAATCTTCATGAGATCCACTTTGATCTTTCTAAGATTTTCCATGAGAATCTGATTTTGGTTCTGCGAGATCTGTTTTAGGCAATCTCAGGGTGAGTTTTACCTGGGTGGTTTTATCTGTTTTCCTATTTTCTTGAACCAATTCTTCCATAACTCCTTTGATTTTACCATACATATTCTTTATAGGAGTTCTTTTCTAGGGTTTACGCCTAGCTGAAGGCGTAAAACTTAGCACCTTGTATATAGCTGTTTCCTACTTTTCACACTTTCCTCTACACATACACTTGAGTCTGTTTTGATTTATCACTTATTAATCAATGATTACCTTCACTTAGTCCGACTGACCACTCTGACCTTTGGTCAGAATAAAAATCATCCGCATAGAGATCTTTGATCTCTTCTATCTGACTCCTTCTGTCACCCTACACTAAGTGAAATGTAATATCTTTTCCACCCTTCTTACAATGAGGACATTGTAATATTTGGGCTTGGGAGGGGGTGTGCAGTGAAAGTTTCACTTCAAGTGTATTAGTAGATAAAAGTAAAAATATAAAAACACAAAAAAAATTAAATACCCACGAAATTTAAAAAAAATAGAAATACCCAAAATTAAAAAAATCAAAAAGCCAAAAATTCCTTAAAATTTAAAAAATTTTGAAAAATTCATAAAAATTTTAAAAGCATAAAAAAATATACAAATATAAAAAATGAAAAATTACAAAATCATAAAAATAATAAAGGGTTTTACATTTATAATAAAGAAGAAAAAGAAGAAGATACCGAAAATATATTTATACTTAATTATATTATTAATTAAAAACTTAATTTTGCTTTTAGGTCAAAAAAAAATATTTTTTAAATAGTACTTTATAAGGACATTGAATCCTTATTTAGATTTTTACTTAAATAATCTTTTCAAAACAAGCATCTGTTTGCGAAATTTTGAACGAAATTTTTTTTTAGTTAGACTCTGAAACCCTAAGGATCTGTTTTTCTACTCTTTACCTTGAAATAAAGTAACTAAAGTTTATTAAGTTTAAAACTTGAGTTTTGGAATTAAATTATAATTTTTTTTATCAATTAGACTAAGTAAGTCCTTTCACTTTTTGAACATCTATTTTTACCACCAAGTTAAGTGAAAAGGCCAGATATTCAAAGTTAATTAAGTAAAGGCTTGATAGAATCTTAGTCTTAAGTTCTATCAGGCTGTAAGTAGCTTAATCAACTAAGAACATTTGTCTAGACTTAGTGAGTTGTGTCTTAACAGATCCTGTGAGAGGAAACTAAGAGTTTAAAGGACCTGAGAGTGAATGGCTTTACTGTCCAAGCTCTGGTTTGAGAGCTAACTAACATAAGCATCCAAAATTCACACACATAGAGTTGTCTTGTTGGCATTTGAGACTGCAAAAACACAGAGGTTAAGAGATTGATTCTGAATCCTCTTTAGTCCAAGGATTTTCGCAGGGCAGCTCTTGAAAGGGTGAAGGATGTGCCACTCACCTAGAAAAAAGAATTGGAGTATTATATTAGTAAGAAAAATGAGGAGGAGAAAAATAAAAAAAAAAAGAATAAAACACCCTGCAATTAAGCATCTCGCTACAAATGGGTGCTTATGCAGTTTATCCACCAAATAAAGCATCTCGGTACAAATGGATGCTACCCTTCTTTCCAGAAAATAAAAGAACACCTCGCTACATATGGGTGTTCTATCCTATAGAAAAGAGTTGAAAAAATATGGAGAAAAAAATTAGGAATAAGAGACCCAGTGGTCCATCGGGGAGATATACACAAAAGTGTTGACCTCGGGATAGAAAACTGGTGAGGAGAAAGCAACCAAATCTGAGTAAGGCCAAGCCAAAGGCTTGAATTGGAATAAACTGGATTGGAAATTGATATCTTGAGATCTAGATTTTTGTAACTTTGGATGCCTTTAGGACAATTCTCTTCACAAGCACGGATGCTTTAAAATCATAGCTATTGAACCTTTGTATTGGGTAGTGAAGCCTAAGAAATTGGGTTTTGAGGACTTACTATTGAGGCCTAAAGGAGAAAGATTGACAAAAACCTAGGTCTAGAAGTCTGTCCTTAGTGCTGTGGGCTGGTAGATTAGGCTTTCACCACTCTAAATTTGGTTAATAAAGGGTATCTGACTAATTTGCTAAAACTTGGGTTGATAAAAATCAGATTTCATAAACTTAAGGATTAGCTTAAGTCTATTGAGTTTTTGAGTTAAAATTTAATTTCCAACTCTTGAGTTTTGCTTTCTTAAAACACTTTGAATTCCGAGTTTCTAGGGTTTAGAGTGATTACAGAGAATAAGAGGGTTTTCAGTATTCTGATTTTTGATAGAATTCCCGTCGAAAGCTCTATTTTTAACCGAGTGTGTTTTGAAAAGGGTATTTGAGTTTTAAGTCTAAGTAAAGAGATTTCCACAGAAAGCTCTGCATATTTATGGATACTTATTTATATATATATATAAAAATCTAAAAAAAAATTGAATATCTAAAATTCTGACCTAAGCATACCTCTACTTAGTTTTTATTTATAATAATTTAAACCCAAGTGTTTAAATCATCATATTTCTGGTTAATTTTGTTAGGGACTCGCAAAACTTTGGCTTGGGGGGTATGATGAGAGGCTCATCATGGTTAATTATCTAGGAATATGCATATATAAGGGTTAATTATAGAATAAGGGGCAAAGTAATAAAGGACTCACCGGAGCTCCGGCGAGCTCCGACGAGGTCGTTTTGATGGCCTCTGATTTTGTTGGAACCCTTGAGGATTATGGCCTCTGTTCATTACATTCCTCAGGTTTGGTTGTGGATGAGATGGAAGGACCCTTGTTGTTTGGTATTCAACAATTGGCTTAATTGTCTCTTCACTAAAGCCATTTCCTTTTGATATTTCTGATTCATGTTAGCCATCATTTTAATCAGGGTGTCCATTTGGCTTTGCTATGTAGGAGCCGCCCTATTTTGGTTATAGGGTGGTCTATTAGGTGAGCCCTACTAATAGGAGGAAAGCTTTGGCCTGGGTTAATTCTGGAATTGGTTTGATTTTTGGTTTGACTAGGCAAAATTTGGGTGGTTGCGCCATTCATGGTTGTAAGTGCTCGAGAAAGGGTCAGGCTTAAGGTAGCCCTTGATGGCATTAGCATCTTCAAAGGTAGAAGGTGCCAAAGTGGAGGGGAAAGAATAATCAGGGTATGAGGAAGCAAAGGTCTCTCTCTAAAACATAGTCGGGGGTTGTTCCAGGTGCATCTGGTTCATAGATTGAACTAGGTCAACATTGTGAGCTCCCTTTGCTAGGGAGAAGTTTGCATCGGGGCTCGAGATTGGTTTAGAAGCTTGTCAATCTTTTTGTCCACCAACTCAACCCGATCTAGCTTCTTTGCTATGATGTCCATGTCAACCGTACCCAAATTAGTTTGTACTTCATAAATTCCACCACAGGGTTGACTGGACCTATTGAATGTGGTCATGGAGGCATTATTAAGCGAGTTCTCACTCATGGACTCAAAGAGTTCGAACATGCCTTCCTCGTATTTGTTTAGAAAATTGCCTCCACATGAGGCATCGACGAAGTTCCTAAGGGTGCTATCCAGACCATAATAGAATATCTAGGCCAATTGCCACCTTGGAACCTCGTGATGTGGGCATTTCCTTAATAACTCATTAAATCGTTCTCATGCCTCATGAAATTTTTCTCCACTTTGCAAGGTGAATATGGTAATGGCTCTTCTGAGGGCATTGGTCTGTCCTATGGGGAAAAACTTCTTTAAGAAGGCATGCCTCAGTTCCTCCCAAGTGTAGATGGGTCTCCCTAAGGTTCTAAGCCAATGAGAAGCTTTGTATTTCAGGAAGAATGGGAACATCTTCATTAAAATAATGTTTAGGCTGATGGTCCTCAGTTTCACAGTCCAGGTAATCCGATCTAGGTTCTCTAGGTGTTGGAAGTTGTCTTCGTTTGAGTTCCCATGGAAATGGCTTTGGATCAAGCTAAAGACATTAGGTTTCAGCTAAAAATCATCTCCCCCTTTGGGGACCTTGTTCGTCGTGCCAAATTGGTATTTAAAATATTACGTTGTAGTACAGTCGAAGAAACGTTCAAAACAGATATAATTTTATTACTCGAAAAAGATTTCCGAGGTCGAAAACAGGGAGCAAATTGGTATTTAGAAATCAAGATCACAATTTATACTGAAAGAAATTGCAATAATAACAATATCAGAATGCAAAAATATGGGAGTAAAATGGTGATGTAGATCGCCAAATATTCCTACAATATCACCAAATGATTCAATGTAAATATGCAATGGAGGATAAAATCTGTCGTCTAATTCTTTAATCAGACGACTTAAAGTGCCTGATCTCTTTTCTTTCTCTTCTCTATCTTCTCCTTCCTTCTTCTTTTGCTTTCTGTGATCCTTCTCTTTTCTCTTTAGCTTTCTCTGTCTTCTTCCTTCTCTGCTGTCTGCCTTCTCTTCTTCTTCTTTGCTTTTCCTTAAGCCTTGCGGTCCTCCTCTCCTTCTTCAGCTTCTTCCTTCTTCTCTGTCTTCTCCTTCCCTTCTTCCTTCAGCCTTGCTCTTTCTCTAAATTCGACTAAGTGTCGAAGGTAAACTCCTCAGAGCAAAACTCCCCTTCCCCTACATAGCTCTCTTCTCTCTTTCTCTCTTTCCTATTTTAGAGCCGCTCTCCCAGAGACTTTAACCGGTCGGGTAATCGGACCTAATGGAGACCCAGGTCCAAGCTCACCGATGTGTGTGGTGAGCGAGGAGTGAATAGGTCGGGTAGTCGGGTCGTGGCCAGGTCTACAGGCTATATCGCGGACGAGTCCGTGAGAGGGGGAGAGGAGGACCTCACCCTCAGTGTTGGAGGCGATAAGCCTCTAACACTTTTTCCTTTTATGCGCATTCTGGCGCTTTTCCACTTCTGAGGTGGGACTAAATGTCCCACCTTCTTCCGCACGCCTGCTGCAGAGAGTTCTTAACCAAATTGAAGGGCTGCAGCTGTTGGAATCTTCATGTGAGGGTTGCGACGCGTGCAGGCTTCGATTGGGCACAGCCTGGGGGTCTCACCTGGAGTAGAGCGAGGCCTGGAGCAGCTTGAAGCTTGCTTCAAGCTCAGCAACAATGGCGGAAGGCATCCTGAACCTGAAGTCAATAGCATGGCCTCGCGACCATGTCAAATCACTCAGAGAGGTTCGTTGGACCACGGCGGATGTGATGGCATGCAGGTGGCTGTGGTGGTGTATCTAGGGCTTACTATGGGCGTATGTGTGGGTGTGTTCGGTGAGGTGCTTGGGTGATTGATGGAGAGATTGGAGTGAGGGGATGTGATTAGGGAGTCGAGGCGGAGGTCGTAGGGTGGTTGGCGAGGTGGATGGAGGTGCAGAGTAACGAGAGCACCTTGCCGGAGGTATTGCCGAAGGTGGAGAAGGTGACGGTAGTCAGTGGCGTTGGTGGGTGGTTTCGAGAAATACAGAGGAGGAAAGAAAGTGAGAGAGAGAGAAAGAGAGTTGGAAAACCTAGTTTTTAAGGGACGAAAGGGATAGGGGACCCACGCCGGTGTGTTTTTCGGCCGTGGGGAAGACGAAGCTCCGTAGATGAGGTGCCGCTGAAGACGGGACAGAGGCAACATTAGCCGGTGTTGCGCGACGCGGAGGAATGTGGCAGAGTTAACTCGACCACTGGTATTGTGGTTAGGTGACGAGTGAGTGAGGGAAGAGCCGCCGAAGCTTACGGAGAATGTGGTCGATGAGGGAGGGAGGAATATAGGGAGAACCGACCCAAATTCAAGCTTGGAGTCATCAGAGGGGTCTGGGCTCCTTTAAATAGAACTCTGAAGGTCGGTTATGGTTTGGGAAGCAAGCTTCCCAAGAAAGGAAAGCTCACCGGAGTTGGAAGCCGTTGAGATACCCATATCTCTCATGTGTTCACATGAGAGATTGGGAAAGAATCAGGGATTGAAGATGGGTTCAGATTGGAGGGATTTTCTCAGAGAATCTCTCTTCCAATTTTGGAGGAGATCCTCTGAGCAATTAGGGAGAACTCTCCTTCCAAAGTTCGCCGGAGTAAGATTCCTCCACTATAATGGCGGAGGGATCTAATTGCCAAAATGATGAAGAAGCTAGGGAGCTATTTGTAAGGGTTTTTGAAAGATAGGGGTATAAATGTAATCAGGCTGAACCTTTTTGCAAACTAGGTCAAGGCAAATTCATCTTGGGTCCAAATTTTGGTACAAGCCTAATTTGGACCTAAGGAATCCAATGGTGAAGTTGGATTTTAGGTTTGACCATGTTTGACTAGAAAATTTATGCAGAAACCCAATTTAGGGCAAATATCTGTCTGAGACCCCATTCTAGGTCAAGATGGGTTCTAATGGCCAAATTAAAAGTTATAAACCCTAGACTATATTTTTATATGATTTTTAGAGGATTTAAGTAAATTTTATCTTGACTGAAACCTTAGTTAATCAAGTGGATCTATTTTAGGGTTTCAAGAAGTCATTTAATTCATAGGATACACACAAACCATTTTTTGTTTGATCCAACCTACTTATAATCTTGTTAAGACCATTTGACCTTTGTTTAGCCCTTTAGAAAACCCTTTGTTGCACTGCATTGGTAAAATTATAGTTTTACCCCTAGTTTCTTATTTTTCTCTCAGAAAGGTTATGCAATGAATTAGAACCTTCAGCTGGTTATGTAGGAGCATTTATTCTCTCCATTGGGTCAAAATGAGCTAGTTAGGACTCATGATGGTGTTCCCATCAGACCCTAAGATGTGGCCCGTTCCTGATAGCAGATGAATCATAAAATTCATGGAGAGGCCTTGGTTGGTCCTTAGGAGTCCTTGGTGGGTTTGGTGGGGGTTGCCTTTGAGGGTTCTGCTGTTGGTGTATGGCTTGCATGATGGTCTAGATCTATTGTTGCTGGAGTTGGTGGTTGGTTGTAATTTGAACCTGGATAATGGTCATGGCTTTAGGTTGAGGTTAGTCCTGTACATCCTCAATTCTTAGGTCAGTCATCTCTGTAATTCTAGCCCTCGAAAAACTTAGTCTCCTTGTGGGGTTTCTCTCTAATGCAACCAACTTAGGATGAAGTGAACGTCTTCCGTGAATACACTACAAAAGAACGGGGAGGGATGTGAAGGAGATAGATGAGAGAATAGTGTGTGCACAATCAAGCAAACAAACTAGGCTCTAAAGTGTAGACCTAGGTGACCTAAAAGCCTTGGAGAGAATGATCAAATCTGCAAGTACTTAAACCCCTCTTCCCAAGGTTAATCTAGCCAAGTTGATTAAGAGGGGATTAAGGGAAAGGTTCTTCCTTTGGTTCAAGCCGCCAGTTCCTTGATACCCCCCAATCGTAGTCGTTTGACACTTCCTTGCAGCCTAAGCACCAGATTCCACAATTGGAATTCAGGATAAATACTTAACAAATCAAATGACACTTTCTGGTCTTAGATTAGTCTTACCTAGGGCATGTCTAATCGATTTTAATTCAAGACTAGGGTAGTGCGTGTGCTCAAGGTATGTGATGAGGCATTGTTGGGGGTTTGTGCCTTTTAATTAATTCGATTGAGCATGTGTGTGCACTCAACAAAACATGATTTTCAAACAAGGTTTTTAAATGTGGTGTTTTCTAATGTTTCATCCTTACTTTAGTGCGTTTTAGGGTTAGAGTTTCTTAATAGATTCAAACAATGTTCGTAGTTGGCACACAAAGTTTTACAAACAACGGGTAATTGTCAATTTCCTTTAGAGCAAATAATGTGGCCATGAAACAACAACTCTAATGTATTCACCCTAAAGTTTATGAGATTCTATCAGGTGAATTGATTTTAATTTGAGTGATGCGGCTCAATATAAGACACGTTAGGCTTCGCAAACACTACTCTAGGGAGAGAAACAATGGAAAAGAAAAGAATTTCTTTTTTTTTTTTGGGTGGTGGGTTTAAGATGTGGGTCAGGCAAGAATCAACCACTCTAATTTTTTTTATTTTTTTTTTAAGATTTTTTTCTTTTTGGAAAGCAAGTAAGCAAACAATCTAACCTAATGTTTATGCTTGAGTCTAAATGCAGATTTTTTCTTTTAGATGAGGGATGATGAAACTATGATAGATGGGTGAAGTGATACTAAGGTCTTCTCTGCACTTTACTCCAACTCTACCAACGTGGATTGCTCTCCTCCCGTTGCCTAAGCGTCGGATTCTTGCAACCAATAAGTAGGAAAAGAGAAATGCGAGTACCACTAATGCAAGTACGATAGTGACTAGAAGATCCGCTGCCTCCCTGTAAATGGCGCCAAAAAAATGACGTTAAAAAATGCATAAAGATAATTTGGTTGTTGTAGCGTGCACTTACGACATCAATTTTAAAAGAGATAATTGAACGGGATTACGAGTGTCAAACACAAGGAGGCACAAAAATTGAATCCGTTAATCGCTTATTGCCACATGGTGATTGCGTTTTCTTGTGTGAAAAAAGAGACAGAGAGAGAAAATGATTCGTAGTAGAGTGAAGATCGCTAACTATACTTTGAAGAAAACATGCATAATTGAAATGATTATAATAGCGTAAGATGGGCTAAGTAGAAAACTACTTGGAAGGCATCAAGACAACATAGAATAAAGCAAATCACTTCTCTAAATTATGGACCAAATGTACTACAAATGTGAGCATGGAAACTAGAGGAATGCTTAAATAAATAACAAATACAAGCTAAAGAAGAACTAGCAATCAAGTGCGAAAACGAGGGGCGTCGAGGCAGCCACGGTGGTAGAGGGATTTCCGTCAGTGCCTTCGGGAACACGCTTTGAAGCTCTATGAAGGTGGGGACGTGCTTGGTAGAAGATATAAAGAGATGAAGTGGAAGGAGGGGGTGTAGAGGGCTTTTATAGGCTTCAGGCCAAACCATTTGGCTGAAGAATCACTCTCCCACATGCAATAATCCCATGTATGATGATCTGGATCTTTCGATAGCTGTTCGGAAGAGACCACAGACTTGTGCTACTTATCCCATAGCTAGGGCACTTGCTACCGACATCCTAGGCCCCAAGTTTGTAGGATTCACCCAAGCATTGGCTACTACTTAGATTCCTATAACTCATGGCGAGGCCATGCTTGAACCAAGATGGCGAGCAGCCATGGAGGACGAGATGGCATCTTTTAAGGGTTGTGGGACCTGAGAGCTCACTCCACTTCCATACGGGGCTATGATTGTTGGTTGTCGATAGGTGTTCACTGTGAAGTTTAACCCAAATGGAGGCATTGCTAGATACAAAGCTTGGCTCGTGGCAAAGGGGTTTACCCAAATCTATGTGGTGGACTTCTTTGACACCTTCTCACCAGTTGCTAGACTTCCTACGATATGGGTGCTAGTCACAGTGGCACTCCAACTAGATTGGTCCTTGCATCAGCTGGACATGAAGAATGCATTCCTCTATGGTGATCTCCAAGAGGAAGCCTACATGCAGCGGCCACTTGGATTTGAGGTTTAGGGGGAGTGTGTATGCCAATTGCGAAAGGCCATTTATGGCCTACAGAGTCCTAGAGAATGGTTCCAGAGGTTGTCTCAAGTTGTAGGGGCAGCTAGATTCAGGAAATCGACAACTGATTTTTCTTTTTTTGTTAGGAGGACTGGACAAGGTACTGTGGTGCTTCTTATATATGTTGATGACTTAATTGTCGCGGGGGATGATGTGTAGGGTGTCTCTGAAATTAAGCGTATTCTAGCATAGCAGTTTGTTATGAAAGATTTGGGAGCTCTATGGTACTTTCTTAGTATTGAAGTTGCCCAAAGTAAGAAGGGCGTGGTCTTATCCCAAAGGAAGTATGCGTTGGATATCTTGCAGGAGGTGGGTATGTTTGGGTCCAAGGAGGCCAATATTCCTATAGACCCCAAGATGCCATTTTATGATAAGGAGGCACAGTTGGTGGACAGTAGGTAGTACAGGTAGCTTGTGGGCAAGCTACTATATCTGACTATTAAGAGGCCCGATATCTCCTTTGCGATGGAGAGATTGAGTTAGTTCATGGCCAAGCCAACATGACAACACTGGGATGCAACATTGACAGTGCTCTGTTACATCAAGAAGGCTCCTGGAAAAGGTCTTCTCTTCTCTAAGGGGTCTTCTATGACCTTGGTTGACTATTCTGATGCAGACTATGCCGGATGTCATGTGGATCAAAAATCCACTATGGGGTTTTGCACCTTTTTGGTAGGGAATTTGATATCGTGGAGTAAGAAACAAAGCATAGTTGCTAGATCGAGTGCTGAGTTTGACTACAGGGCCATGGCTCAAATGACTATAGAGATGATGTGGATCAGGTCCCTACTCACCTATTTGGAGGTACAATTTCTAGCTTAATAGAGATGAGGTGTGATAACAGGGCAGCTACTTTCATTGCCAACAACCTAGCTTTTCATGAGAAGATGAAGCATGTAAAGGTTGATTGCCATTATACCAGAGATATTATTCAGAAGGGGTTGCTATATACAATGCCAGTCATGTCTGAGGAGCAGATTGCAGATATTTGTACTAAGCCTTTAGCTAGGTCCTTATTTGATTTATGTGTATCTTAGCTAAACATGATAGATATCTATGCTTCAACTTGAGGGAGAGTGTTAGCGTATACATGTTTTGTATGAAGGGCTATTGGTTTTTTATTTGTTTCTTATTGGTGTTGTACCGCAACTTTTCACCTCTTCATTATATAAGAAGAGGCAAGGCTCAGTAATAAGAATTATCTCATTTTGTCCAATTTCTTTAATTCTTCAATATATTACTCCCCTTAATTAAATCAATTTGGATGGAGATTACAATTGAGAAATCTTGATGGGATTTTCTTTCTTTATATAGGTGTGCCTCATGGGACAATGTTGTAAAACTACATATTCTCTCACAAGTTTTAGAGCTTACTTTAAGAATTTTATTTGGTGGGCTTAGTAGTGGTTTGGAGGGACTTGTCAATCTATGTTTGCTCCCTTACATTGTATCTATGAGCACGAGACTTGAAAGGCCTCATGAGTGGAGGCAATTCTTCTTCGAGTTAAGGGACTACTTCCAGGGCGCCAAATTAGTTTTATTATTTATAAATTGATTTACTTTTATATTGAAAATGTGTTAATTAAAATGATCCTTATGGAAAGTTTTGAACACACTATAGACAATGATGACCATGGGATGTTACTGGTGCTAAGGCTAAAAGAGCTCACTCGAGGTTCAATTTATCATGAAAAGAAGAGCTACTTCATACTAAGGAACCTTCTATGAAGATCATTTATCTACAAGAAAGGCATCACCTTGAGAAGGTTGGAGGACAACATCCTAGACTCCATGATGTCAAAAGGAACTAGACAACTTTGGTGATGGAGAAATAAGGGGCCTCTTGAGGGGATAGAGCCATATGCCTGAACGAAAATCTCTCCATGAGGAGAGTGTGAAGAATTTTGTGCCCTTGGAATATCCCATGTGCACCAGGTGCATGCTTTAGAGGAGAGGAGGTGTTGAGAGCACTGAATCGGTATTTAAAAGTATTGCGTTGTAGTATAGCCGAAATAGCATTCAAAACAAATACAATTTTATTACTCGAATATATTTCGAGGTCGAACACAGGGTGCAAATGGAATTCACACACTAAACTTGGCAATTAATGCAATTTGAACACAAATCATTACTCAAAAACTAATCATGAATGTAGAGCATTTGAGTATATCAAGAGTAAAAAAGAATTATAGACTAGATAATAGTTACTCAAATTAATTAAAGAAGAAAATATAAATTCAGACGTCTTAAATGACTCTGGCTACAGTGCTTTTCCTTCTTTTCTTCTTCTGATCTCTTTCTCTGATTTCTCTTTTCTTCTTCTTCTTTTGCCTTTGCGAGCCCTCTTCTTCTTTCTCTTCTTTGGCCTTCTCTTCCTTTTCTTAGCTTTCTTCTTCTTCAGCTTCTTCCTTCTTCTCTGTCTTCTCCTTCCTTCTTTCTTTTCTACCTGACCTCCTCTTCTTCCTGACTTTACCTTTCTTCTACCTTGGCCCTGAGCTATGCTGGCCTTCTCTTCTTCTTCCCTTCTTCCTTCAACCCTGCTCTTTCTCTGAATTTGACTAAGTGTCGAAGGTAAACTCCTCAGAGCAACACCCCCCTTCCCCTACGTAGCTCTCTTCTCTCTTTCTCTCTTTTCTATTTCAGAGCCACTCTCCCAGAGCCTTTAACCAGTCGGGTAATCGAACCTAACGCAGACCTGGGTCAAGGCTCACTGGCGTATGTGGTGAGCGAGGAGTGAATAGGTCGGGTAGTCGGGTCGTAGCCAAGTTCGCGGGTTATATCATGGACGAGTCCGTTAGAGGGGGGAGGAGGACCTCATCCTCAGTGTTGGAGGCGATAAGCCTCTAACACTTTTTCCCTTTATGCGCACGAGTTTGGCTTTCCACTTCCGAGGTGGGACTAAATGTCCCACCTTCCTTTTGCGCGCACAGCAGCAGATGGGTCTTTCAATTGGCGAGGCTGCAAGGGCATTCAACTCCAATCAAAGGCTTGGATGCGTGCACGCCTTAAGTCCGCACAACCTGGGCTCTCTCTTGGAGCAGTGTAAGACCTGGAGAGGCTTGAAGCTTGCTTCAAGCTTGCCAGTAATGGCGGCTGGTGGCTGGATACCTGAAATCAAGAATAAGGGCCTTATGGTCACATCAAAACGTTCAGCATGGTCGCCGTGGCATGGCAAATTTCATGGTGGTCATGGCGAGGAGCGAAGGTGGCTGTGGTGGTGTGTCTAGGGCTTACTGTGGGCGTGTGAGTGGGTGTGTTCGGTGGGATGTTTGGGTGGTCGATAGAGAGATTGGAGTGAGGGAATGTGATTAGGGAGATGAGGCAAAGGTCGTAGGGTGATCGGCGAGGTGGATGGAGGTGTGGAGCGATGGGAGCACCTCGCCGGATGTATCGCCGGAGGTGGAGAAGGTGACGGTGGTCGGTGGCGTCGATGGGTCATTTTGAGAAATAAAGAGAGGGGAAAGAAAGTGTAAGATAGAGGGGACCTAAGAGTCTACCCTAAGGGATGAAAAGGGATAGAGAACCCACGTCAATATGGTTGCCGGACGTGGGGAAGACAAAGACCTCCGTAGATGAGGCGGTGGCGAAGACGGGGCAGAGGCGACGTCGACCGATGTTGCGTGACGCAGACGACTGTGGCGAAGTTAACCTGACCACTGGTATTGTGGTTGGGTGACGAGAGAGCGAGGGAGAAGTCGCCGGAGCTTGCGGAGATTGTGGCTGACGAGGGAGAGAGGAATGTAGGGAGAATCGACCCAAATTCAGGCTGAGGAGACTCGGTTGGATCTGGGGAGTCTTAAATAGGTATCTGGAGAGGGATTTGTGCTTGGAAGCCAAGCTTCCAAGCAAGGCATGTTTGCTGGAGATGGCAACTTCAAAAGACCCAAATCTCACATACATTCGTATGAGAGATTGGGAAATAATCATGGATCACAGATGGGTTCAGATTGGAGGGGATTACTCAGAGAATCTCCCTTCCAATTTTGGAAGGGATTCTCTGAGCAATCAAGGAGAAACCTCCTTTCAAAGCTCGTCAGCGTAGGATTCCTTTGTTATAATGGTAGAGGGACCTATATGTGGAAAAGATGAAGAAGTTAGGGGGCTGATTGTAAGGATTTTTGAAAGTTAGGGGTAGAAATGTAAATAGATGGGACCTTTTTGCAAAGTGGGTCAAGATGAATTCCCCTTAGGTCCAAGTTTTGGTACAAACCTAATTTGGACCTAAGGAATCCAATGGTGAAGTTGGATTTTGGGTTTAACCACGTTTGACTGGGTAATTTATGCAAAAACCTAATTTAGGGCAAATATCTGTCTGGGACCCCATTCTAGGTCAAGATGGGTTCCAATGGCCAAATTGAAGGTATTAAACCCTAGAGGATATTTTTATATGATTTTTAGATGGTTTAAGTGAATTTTATCCTGACTAGAACCCTAGTTAATCAAGTGGATCTGTTTTAGGGTTTCAAGAAGTCATTTAATACATAGAACACACACAAAACCTTTTCTATCAAATCCAACCCACTTGTTATCTAATTAAGACCATTTGACCTTTGTTTAACCCTTGAGAAATCCCTTGGTTGTACTGTAATGGTAACATTGCATTTTAAACCCTAGTTTCTTATTTTCCTCTCAGAAAGGTTATGTAGTGAATTATGACATTTAGTCGATTATGTAGGAGCATTTATTCTCTTTACTGAGTCAAAATGAGCTAGTTATGGCTCATGATGGTGTTCCCATCAGGAGGTTCATGTGTGGAGGAGAGTAGATGGTTGGTGTGGAGTTGATGGTGGCGTGGAGAGGAGTTGGAGTGGAGAAGAAGAGAGGAGTTGTAGGGATAGAGAACTTTATTCAATCAAATCCAGGAAAAACAAGAGGATTTGTTCTCTATTTAAGGAGATCCAATCCTAATTACAATCCTAACAAACTTAGGATGTGGATTCTAGTAATCCCAATCCTCTTCCTGAGACAAACTCAATCAAATCACCAACTAATCATAAATTGACTCAACTCCTAATTTGGACTTTAACAACTAATCAAAACTCTACTAAAAATAACTTGCCACATGTGACATCAATCAAACTTGGCTTGTAAGTCAAACACCCGATGCACACACATTCATGCCTACACATAGGCATGCAACTGACTACTAGACCATGCCATGTGGCACCTTCTTGTAAATCTTCATAGGGTGAGAGGGGGAGGGGTGGGTTAGAGTGAGAGCATTGGAGGGAGGGAGGGGCCCCTCAGCTAGTGTGAGAGGTCGGGAAGGCCTGATGGCAACGTAGCTAGAGGGAACCAGGTTTTGCCTGGTGTTACTCATTAGAGGTCTCACAGGAAGGGTCCTTTGGGGATAATAAGTCCATTGTGCCACTTTCTTTTGTGGTCAAGCAAAAGAGGATGGACCCATGAAACATTTTGCTGTTATTTGCCTGGTAAAAATGAGATTCTTGCCCAGCTACAGTTAACAAACATCACTTTAAAATGGGTTCTTCTACATGTGAGTTTGTAATATTTATTAATTAACCCTCTTGGATAAGGGAGCCAAATGGATTTTGATTTAAAAAATTTTAAGTGTAAGATATATGATGATGGACAACCAAGATCTGAACTGAAAATTAAAGTTAATTTGATGCAAGTCCCATTGCAGTACCCATAAACTCTATTGTATTTTTTCTTTTTCTATCTTATTATTATTTGTTAAGCTTTGTTTGGAGTATTGCAATCGGTCAATCCAAATTGCAGGAAGGAGAGCTGCAATGAGTTCTATCTCTCCCACTTGTATAATTGCTTTAAAGATGCACGCCTATCTAATTGACTACTCAAAAAATATTTGAAGTGCTCTTTAGTTTTCTTATCCCTATCACTAATATAGCCTCGTTTTTTAATGGGATTTTTACATATATACCTGTAAACTCTAGGTAAGATGTATGCACCCCTATGGTTTTTGTATTGACATATATACCCCTAAAAAGTTGCTAACCTAAGTACCTCATACCCTTTGAGTACATTTTGTTAGATAGAGGAGTTAACACCGTCAGTTGTCAGTGTAAAGTGACAACAATGAGCCTGAGATAGTAGCTGTTGGAGGAGAGTTTGAAATGGGTCTCCAACGGCTTAGAGACCTATTTAATGGTACCTACAACCACTCTTTGAACCAGAGAAAGCAGGGGAAAAAGCTGGAAGGGTTTTATTCAATTTTGCAAGAGTACAAAGTTAGTATATCTCAACAGGTATGTGAAAATGGTGAAGGTTTATACAATGCTTTGTTACAAATATTATCATCTTTTACTAAGAAGCTACAAGGCAAACATGAAGTTTTTCTGGAATAGAAACATTAGACTTCATGGACTCTTCATCTCAAGGTTCATCCAAAGGCCCACATGTCAGGTGCTACTGTCATCTTCTAGCTGTAGTGAGGATGTCCAATAAACCATGGAGTAAAGGGCAGCTGTTCTACACATGCAAATCTGGAACTTGTAGTTATTTTGACTGGGTAGATCATTTCTACAAGAATGCAATGAAATGTGAGATGGAAAAAATGAGAGACAAGCAACTGCAAAATTTGACAAATGAAATTTCTATCTTGAAAGAGAAGATGAAAGAATTATTAGATGTGAAGATGCTTGTGAAGGAGCTGATACTCTACTCTAAAGTGATGATCTTGTTTTTAACCGTTCAAATTGCACAAAAGATGTACATCTAAAGGGATGAGAAATTGGGATTGAAAGAAAAGAATGTACCTTTGCTTTGTGTGAAATGATTGCTATCTTCCTTGTTGGATTATAATATTTCAGCATGTGGTTCTCTGTGTGAATCTGATGCAACATGAAGACATTCATAATCTAAGTAGTTTGGCATTTAGGTACTTCAATTTTGAAACCTTTGAAAGAAAATGAGAAATGAACACATCACCATGAATTAGAGTGGCTGAGAACTTGTACAATTGGACATAAAAGCTCCTATTATATACTTGGGCCTATTCAATGTCTCTGACTTGAACTGAGAGTCCCTCTACCTGAAAGTAACATTAATGATTGGAAGATATCATGTTTTATAATGTTTCACATTAATAAAACCTCCTATGGGAACTATACTCCTGGTAGTGGTTTTGCCACAAGCATAGCCAGAGCAAATGCAGCAGTAGAGACTCCTACAAAACTAAGGTAGACAGAAAACAACTGGGGCAGGTAGGAAAGGAAATGAGAAGAATTATTTAGCAATACATACCCAATGAGCAGTTGAATAAACTAACTGTTCAACATGAGCAAGAAGCATAATCTATCTTAAACTCACTTCATAAGATTGCATTTAAAGCGAAAAAAAGTCACTGCAATACATACCCAATGACCTCATGACAACATATAACCTAAAAGTCACTGCATCAAAACATTTGAACTGAAGAGAAATGCATGGGAAGAAAAGAGAACACACATAAAACCCTATCATATCAAAGAGAAGACACATAAAACTATCATTCCAAGATGAAATCAACAAACTAAAACACCGTCATCAATGAGAGGGTGTGGAGCGGAAGTGGGTGGGCGGAGGTTGTTCAGCGTGATGAGGCGGAGGTTACATGAGGGTCGGCAAGGCGTGTGGGGCTGCGGAGCGATGGGAGTGTCTCGCCGGAGGGTGGCCGGAGTCGAGGAAGGTGACGGTGGACAGGAGCGGTCGAGGTTTAATCGAATGAAAGACAGTGAGGAAAAGAAAGAGGGGGAGATGGGGAATAGTTCTGACCTAATTATGGGGACGAAGGGGCCGGAGCAGGGCGGTAGTCGTATCGACTGTCGCCGGAGAAGAAATACCCAGAGGGGGAGGGCGGCGGCGAGGAAGAGAGCGGGAGGGCGCACGCTGGGTACGGTGCGACGCGGGAAGAGCAGGAAAAGGTGGCTCTGCAGTTGGTATTGCAGCAGAGCGACGAGACAGAGGAGGAGGAGTCGCCAGAGCTGGTGGGTTTCTGCCGGAGTGGGAAGAGAGGAAAGGTGGGGGTTTTTCTCCGTCAGGACCGAGCTACCAGAGTCGGCTGGCAACGCTGGTCCTTATAAAGGCGGAGGCGGAGGGGTGGGCGCAGGGAGGCGACGTGCCTCCCTTGCCGGAGAGTGGTCGGAACTGTGACCCATACCTTCCGCGCATTCGCACGGAAGGTGTGGGCGAGGGCAGAGGTCATGGTGGTGTCCCTGCGACAGCAGACGTCGCAGGGAACACCCGGTTCAACTGGCAGGTACCCTCCCTCACCCTGCGCGGCGCCATGCTCCGCGTAAAGTCGCCGGAGCATGGCGCTGCTCAGAGTTTTGCAGGAGGGACCTGTATGCAAAGAATGACGAAGAACCTAGGGGCCAAAATGAAAGGGTTTCGAAAGTTGAGGGTCAAAAAGTAATAGATGAGGACCAAAATGCAAAGTCGGTCAAGAAGGTCTCATCTTAGGTTCAAGTTTTTATGCATGACTAAATGGGACCTAAGGATTCTAATGGTGAATTTTATTTCTAGGTCAGACCTTGTTTGACCGACCAATTTACGTAAAAACCCAAATTAAATCATTAATGGGCATGGTTCTCAATGTAGGTCAAAATGGGTTCCCAAGGCTAAATTGAAGGTTCTAAACCCTAGAGATTATTTTTCTATGAATTTTAAAGGGTTTACTCTATTTTTACTCTGCCTCGAACCTCGTGAATTGAAGTAGGTTTGTTTTAGGATTACAGAATGTCATTTAATTCCTTGGAGTTGCTGTAGCCTTTGTTGGATCAAATCATCCCACTTTCCTTCTTATTAGGTTAGTTTGATCTATGTTTGGACCCTGAGTTACCCTGTTTACAGATTGTGTTGGTGAAATTACATTTTTACCCCTTATGACTTGTATTCTTTTTAAACTCAGAATTCTCTGAGTCAAGCCTTTTTATGAGTTATGTAGGAGCTTTTTCTCGAATATCTAGGTTAGATTGTGCTAGTTAGGGTTCATGATGAGGTTCTCATCATACCCCCATGCCTAGCTTTTGCTAGTCCCTTAGCAAAAACTTAAGGTTTTAACCTTTGTTCTAGACCATGATTTTTTTTTATAATTGCAGATAAATGCTCTTAGATTAGGTTAGAATGCTGACCATAGGCCTAAAAGGTACTCTAGTACCAACCGAGATCCAGATCTGTCTAGCCTCAGCCTCAGTCCTTAGCACAGGTTTTTAAGGCCCACAAGAACTAACCTAAGGTCTATTGGACTTTGTGGTTAAAGCACCCATGCTTGAAATAATTTTAGCCCTGGCTCAGTTCGCAGTGCGTTTTGTAAGAGAGAGAGATAGAAAATTTTTCTGTTTGGAGAGTTTTCTCTCTCTCTCTCTCTTTTGATTTTAGCTTAGGATTGACTTTTCAACACAGTCTGTATCAGATTCCTTGCTCCCATCATCAATCCTCAAGGGTCCCTGGCAATCGATGCTTCGAGATAGCACCACCCATGACAACCCCCGGAACCCTGGCTATTGAGATTTCGAGATAATCCCGTCCATGGTGTTCTGTGGCTAAATCCAGACCCTGGCAATTGACACTTCATGATAATGCCATCCATGGAATCTGAACCAGCAGAGTGCTTACATGCCCCCAGTAGGATATGTAAATATCCTAAGAGACAAGCACTAAGGAGATGATATTTTGTTACGCATCTTCGAGGGGAATTTTCCATCTCTCCGCGCTGGGAACTCGTCCAAGTCAACTTGTGTTGATCGGCTGCTCCTACTCTAGGCGTACTTTTCAGAATTTTGTGACGCTTCTGCGTGATTTTGATTTTTACACTTACTGAACCAGGCTGTGTGTGAGGTTAGGGTGCTTAGGTTATTGAGTCCCGTAAACCAAAAGTTAGTTAATGAGGTCAAATACTCCCTAAGCCTTGGACCTAATACTTAAGCTTTTCATTTTCCTCAACCTCTTGAGGAATGTCTAGATCTTAATGGGTACTAAGAGTCTATCCAAGAATGCCTAAAGTTTGCGTTCTTACTAATCTCACCATGCACTTTTCATTTCTTTTCTTGAATAAGGTCTAGAACTTAGGTCAATCCCTTAGTTTTTTACTAATGACTATCACTCTTTTCTTTCATTTTTGTGCTCCTTTTTCATTTTGTTTCTTTTTCTTCTCCCATAAAATTTCCTTTCTCCTCTTATTCTCTTATTCTTTTTCGAATTTTTTTTTAATTTTTATGGTGTTTTTGGCATATGTGAATTTTTTTGTTTGAAACCTTTTCTTACAAGTTTTGCACTTTTATACCCCCCCATGCCTAAGGTTTGCAATGTCCTCATTGTGACTTAGGGGGTTTTTATTTACTTAGTTCATTCCTTAAGACAGATGTTTTGATGAGTGAATGGGTCGGGATGAATTTTGCGGACGATTTCTAATCTCAGATGCAAGCATCTGAGGTGGAGTCGGCTGTCTATTAGGGCGAACCTTAAGTGCACAAAGGTGTGAAAAAGGGTTTAGATTTTCAGGAAAATGACGGGCTGCCTCCCGTTAAGCGCTGAGTTTTACGCCATCGGCTTGGCACAATAAGTTCAAGGGGAATGGAGGATATAAGATGATTCAGCCAAATCAGTAGAAGTCACATCAATGAACGGCTTGAGTCTTTGACCGTTCACGATGAAACGTTCGGAATCGTGGTTGAGCGGACTGATTTCGATGGCTCAATTTCCAAAAACCTGTCGGACTAAATATGGTCCGACCCACTTGAATCGCAGCTTTCCAGGGAAAAGTTTGAGTCAGGCATCAAAGAGTAGGACCTTCTGACCAGGACGAAAGATCTTTTTCGAGATATGCTTGTCATGGAAGGCTTTAACCAGCTCCTTGTAGATTTGCGAGTTCTCATACGCGTCTAGGCGTAATTCATCGATCTCGCTGATTTGAAGTTTCCTGTGGGTTCCAGCCTTCGAAAGATCTAGATTACAGTTCCGTACTGCCCAATAGGCTTTATGCTCCAGTTCTACGGGAAGGTGACACGCCTTCCCATATACCAGTCTAAAGGGAGACATGCCCAATTGGGTTTTGTAGGCGATCCTATAGGCCCACAATGCTTTCGGAAGTCGAGACGACCAGTCCTTCCTGTCAGGCTGAACAGTGACCTGCAGGATTTTCTTGATCTCCCGATTTGATAGCTCAGCTAGACCATTAGTTTGGGGGTGGTAAGGAGTAGAGATTTGGTGAGACACCTCGTATTTGGTCATCAGTGACCTAAACAGAGCGTTTGTGAAATGGGTTCCCCCATCAGAGATTATAGCACGAGGAATCCCGAACCTTGAGAAAATGTTTTGATGAATGAATTTGAGAACGATTTTGTGATCACAGGTTCGGGTTGGTATGGCTTCGATCCATTTGGACACGTAGTCCACAACAAGCAGAATGTATTTGAAACCATCCGAAGCAGGAAAGGGGCCCATAAAATCAATCCCCCAAACATCAAAGATTTCACATACGAGAATCGGCTGCAAAGGCATCATGTCGCGACGGCTCATGTTGCCCAAAGTCTGGCAACGACTGCATACCTTGCAGTAACTGTATGCATCTTTGAACAGCATGGGCTAGTAAAAGCCACACTGGAGGACTTTTGATGCATTTTTATGCCCAGAGAAGTGTCCACCGCATGCCTGGTTATGGCAGAAAGAGAGAATATTGTTGATTTCCTCCTCCGGGACACATCTCCGGATGACTTGATCAGCACCTATGCGGAAAAGGTACGGGTCTTCCCAGATGTAATACTTGGCATCAGAACGCAATTTGTCTTTCTTGGCCTTCGGCCAATCAGACGGGATCTGATGAGATGCCAGGTAGTTTACTATATCAGCAAACCATGGAAGTCTAGTATCGATAGTCAGTAGGTGCTCATCAGGAAAATGTTCCGTGATGGGTCCGGAAGGGTTGATAATCTCAGAAGGAAGATGGGACAGATGGTCGGCTACCACATTCTGCCTTCTCGCCTTGTCGCGAATCTCAAGATCGAATTCTTGTAACAGCAAGATCTAACGAATTAGTTGGGGCTTCGTGTCCTTCTTGGCAAGGAGATGCCTTACAGCCGTGTGATCCGAGTAGATGATGACATGGGAACCCAGGAGATACGATCGGAATTTTTCAAGGGCAAATACTACGGCTAGCAGCTCTTTCTCCATAACCGTATAGTTACGCTGAGCCTCGTCAAGTGTCTTGCTAGCGTAGTAGATGACCACGGGTTTTCCGTTAGCTTTCTGCCCCAGGACCGCTCCTACAGCGAAATCAGACGCATCGCACATGATCTCAAAGGGTTGAGACCAGTCAGGGGATTGTAGGATAGGTGCCTGGGTGACTCGGTCACGAAGGTTTTCAAAGGCTAGTGTGCATTCCTTGGAGATTTCAAAGGGTACATCCTTAGAGAGAAGAGAAGTCAAGGGACGCGCGATTTTCGAGAAATCAGGAATGAAACGACGGTAAAAATCGACGTGCCGCAGAAAAGAACAGATGTCCCTGATCGAGCTAGGCATAGGAAGGCGAGAGATCAGATCAATCTTAGCTCGATCTACTTGGATGCTTTTTCCGAAATTAAATGTCCCAGGACAATTCCCTCAGGCACCATGAAATGGCCCTTTTCCCAGGAAAGAACCAAATTCACAACGATGCACCGCCTGAGTATCTGGACCAAGTGTTGGAGGCAATCGTTAAATGATGCTCCAAAAATTGAAAAGTCATCCATGAAGACTTCTAGATAGTCACCTACCATATCTGAGAATATGGCAAGCATGCACTGCTGAAAAGTAACGGGTGCATTGTAAAGACCGAAAGGCATCCTTCGGAAAGCATATGTTCCGAAGGGGCAAGTGAACGTGGTCTTTTCTTGGTCCTCAGGATGGATTGCCACCTGGTTGTAGCCGGAGTACCCGTCAAGAAAGCAGAAGAACCTATTTCCTGCTAGTTTCTCGAGAATTTGATCAATGAAAGGTAGTGGGAAATGATCCTTCTTCGTGGAGGAATTGAGTCAGCGGTAATCTATACAGACTCTCCACGTGTTGGCTAATCGGGTAGGAATGACTTCTCTGGTTTCAGTCGTTATAGTGGTGAGTCCTGCCTTCTTAGGCACAACCTGAATTGGGCTCACCCAACGACTATCGGAGATCGGGTAGATGATTCCGGCATCTAACCACTTGATGATCTCCTTTTTCACGACCTCCTGCAGATTGGGGTTCAAATGTCTCTGCATTTCACGAGAAGATCGTGCGCCCTCTTCTGAATAGATATGATGAGTACAATAAGAGGGACTTATTCCAGTCAAATCATCGAGAGTCCACCCGATGGCTCTACGATGTTGCTGGAGGATAGCAATCAGACGGGATTCCTGTTCGGGATTGAGGTTGGGATTGATAATCACAGGAAGGGTCTGATTAGAACCCAAAAAGATGTATTTCAAGTGAGCAGGAAGGGGCTTTAGCTCGAGGATGGGGTTATCAGCAGCGGCGGGTGGTTCAGAATAGACATGAGGTTCAAGGGTAGGAGTTACTGGGTTGTCCAAATCTGGATTCGACTCCTCTGCTTGCGGGTCAAGATCTTTCTACGGTTGATGAGGTATAATCAGGTCATTCTGGAAGTGTGTTTCATCAACCAAAGCCCTAATGTCACAAATCTGTTCGATGACACCGTAATTAATTCCTTGTTGGGCCTTAAATATATCAATTTTCAGGGTTTGATTCCCAAATTTGAGCTCTATTTGACCCTCCTCACAGCTAATGTTGGCTCTAGCAGTAGCCAAGAAAGGTCTCCCTAAAATGATTGATGTATCCCTAGGGTTCTCAGGTGCGTCCATGTCTAAGACTATGAAGTCTACAGGAAAGTAGAAATCCTGTACCCTCACAATAACATCCTCGAGAATCCCTTTTGGTGACTTTATAGATCGATCTGCTAATTGTAATGTCACCTCAGTTGGTTTTAGCTCAGATTCTTCTAGATGGTCAAGTAAGGATGTGGGTATCAGATTTATGGAAGCACCCAAGTCTAGCAAGGCTCTATCAAATTGGGTATCACCTATCTTGCAGGAAATCAGGGGAGTACCAGGATCTTTAGCCTTGGGTGGGAGTCTGCTTAGGATTACAGAGCTGGCTTGCCCTGACAGAACAATTAGACTCCCATTCTTGGTTCGCGGCTTACGCTGGGGTGTACACACATTCTTTAAGAATCGTGCGTAAGCCGGTATGTGGCGGATTGCATCCATCAAGGGAATGTTTATGTGGACCTGCTCAGAGAGCTTGACCAGGTCCTCCTCAGGTGCCATGGGCTTGGTAGTCTTCTTTCCCTTGGTCAAGGCCTCGGGAAATGGAATCTTGGTTGGTTCTTCTAGGATAGGTCCAGGTCTTGGATCTGAGACAGGGGTAGGAACGTCCTGGATTACCGTCCTAGGCTTGGGATCACTATCAGGCTTGGAGTGGTTTGGATGAGGTGGATCTTGGGTTTCCTTACCACTACGGTTGTTACGGAATTAAGTCCTGCCTGGCTTTGGTTGGGATTGGGTAAGATGGGTTGCTGCTGATAGCCCGCATAGGAAGTGGAAGCCTCCATCCTGTCGGGTGAAGGAACAAAGGGGGCCTGATAAATCATATGGGTTTGGTTCGGGTTTGGGTTCATAACGCGTCGCTTGGTAGGCACGTTATTCAGGTTAGGAAGAGGTCGGGAAGGAAGAGTGCCTGGCTGGCGAGAATTTGCCAACTGGGCCAGTTGATTTCAGACCTCAGTAAGCTCGTCCTTGTGTTGCTTTTGAATAGCCGCATTCGTTCTTTGAATGTCAGCCAAGGTCTGAAGGATAAGGGACATTTGATCCTGATTTGGCCCTGATGGATAAGTAGGGTTGGGCCGAGGCTGAGGCGGATGGTAAGGACGAGGGGGTTGTGGGCGGGGCTGAAAGGGTGGTCTTTGGGTTTGGGAATTTCCTGTCCACTGAAAGTTGGGATGGTTTCGCCATCCAGGGTTATAGGTGCTGGAGAACGGGTCGTTCTGGATGGCGTTGAGGTCCTCGCAAGTTTGAGGAACCTCCAGAGAGTCAGAAAAAGGGGGGATGGAATTCCCTGGGTTGGTGTAGAAAGGATCGGATGGACCTCCGGTCCGAGAATCAGATGATGGATATGGATCCATCCTAGGAGAAGATCGATGGAGAATGTTTTGCACAGTCTCCCTTGTGGAAGGAGGCTGTGCAAAGGGGCTATGCGCAGAGGTGGCTCGCTGCAGGTGCTGAGTCAGCTCATCCACCTTCTTTTCAATGATTGAGACCTTGTCCAATCGATTGGCTATTAATTCCAGGTCGACTGATGCAGACAGGCCCTGCGTCTCATGTGCTCCCCTAAGATTCGCCGATGCGCGAGTATTCGTCCTGTCGAATAATCCCATGGAGTCATTGTTGATGGAGTTCTCACACATGTTTTCGAGAATCTCCCACACGGTGTCCTCATGTTGACCCATGATATTCCCTCCGCAGGTTGCATTGACGAAAAGACAGTTGTCTTCACGGAGTCCCTGGTAAAAAGATTGGACCTGTTCCCATTTAGGAACTCCGTGATGGGGGCACTTTCTCATGAGATCCTGAAAACAATCCCATGCCTCATGGAGAGGTTCCCCTGTTTGCTGAGTGAAGTGAGTAATCTGATGGCGCAAGGCATTGGTCCGACCAACGGGAAAGAACTTTTTCAAAAATTCAGACTGAAGTTCTTCCCAAGTGTTGATCAGTCGGGTTTGAGTTTGATACCAATGAGCGGCCTTCTCCATAAGAGAAAAGGAGAACATCTTCATGAGAAGAATATCCCGATTTTGCGCATCTGACCCAAAAGTTTGGGCCAGATGCTTTAGCTGTTTGATGTGCTGGAAGGGATCTTCGGAATTAAGCCCATGGAATTTAGGTATAGCATGAATCATATTGGGCTTCAATTCGGAATTAGGTCCTCCAGTCGGGATTCTGACTCGAGGCTCAATGGCCACCGCAGTAGGATTATAATGGTCCCGCATCATAGGACGCTGCGGTGGGTGCACAAAGTTTTGGAAGAGGTCATTGAGTCGCTGGAGCTGGTGCTCCAGATTGTTTTCTTCCTCAACTGGCAGAGCCATGATGGGGGAAGAAGAAGAGCTTGGTTCAGAATCAGATGAGAGAATGATGGGGTAGGGCTGCTGTGCAAACACGGGCGTCGAGGCTTGGCCTTGATGAGAGTGAATTCCTAAAGGAGATCTTAAGGGTGGTCTTAAGGATCTCCTACCGTTCATGCATTGTTGGAATAGATGAGTTTAGAAGGTGCTGGACCCAATCAAGACACCCAAAAATTTGTTGGGTGACTACAGAGGTGCGAGGCAGATGGACCCCTTGATCAGAAAGATTGTCCACCTGAGAATTTCCTGGGCAGCCAGAGAGGGTGAGTCCCGCGAAGACCCCTACACGGTATAGAGTCTCCACGGGTTACAGGGTTTCCCCCACCCGACCTCTCTTGTCACTGAGATTCCAGGTAGACCAGAATGGGGATCTTGACCTCTTAAGTCTACCAATTTTTAGTTAAGATCAAGGTGCTTAGGTTTTCACTTGAACTTTAGCCTTTTGAGTGCAAAGAGTGACCTAAGTTGAAGGTTGGTTGACCCTAAGGGGTCAACTTCACCTATTGATTCCTTTGAGAACTTATTAGGTCTTGTCTTTTAGGGTTCAAGTGTTTTTAGAGAGCCAATTGTTTAGGATTTTTCTGAATAGGTATATTTTCAACCAATGGCTTGGGTACACTCTTTTTGGGATTTCCCAATTCTTACTTAAGAAGTGTGTCTCTAAAAACCCTAATGTTGAATCTTATGTTGGCTCTACTTGGTCCAGTTAACTCCTTATTTGGTAATTAGAGCTCAGGGAAGAAGGTGTTAGCCCTTAATTACCCTTAGTACTGTGTGCATGAATAGTAGTTTTGAGAACATGCAGCTGTTACTAAGTATGAATGACAGGTTAGACCTATATATATATTTTCTTTCTATCTTTTTCTTCCTCTTTAAGATTTAGGGTTTAATAGTGAGGGATAGAAGTTACCTGTCCTTGGAGTGGCTGTGGTGCGGCTGCATTTTAATTTTTCCTGTACCTGCACACAAGAAAGAGAAAAAGATTAGCAATCTCTTAAAAGAAATTCAAAGCTTCTAGAATAGCCATTGCTCCCCAGCAACGGCGCCAAAAATAGTGTCTGATGATGACACCGAAGCTTAACCTTTTGTTTGTTCTTATTATAGTAATGTCATTGTGGTACAGATAAAATAGCTACGGTTTGTCGTCATTGCCACTATTACAATTTTACTCAGAAATATTTTTCTTCCGAGGTCGAACTCAGGGAGCTACTAGAATTCTAGAAGTACAATGCTTCTTTATTACAAAAATAAGAGAGAGAAAAAGAGAGAGGGAGAAGTAGATTTTGTTTCTTGGCTTTTTCTTCTTCTCTTCTTTCTCTCTTTGCCTGTCTTCTTTTTCTCTTCTTTCTCTTCTCTTTCCTTTCTTCACAGTTCTTGATCTTCTTCAGTTGTTCTTCTTCTCTCTTTATCTTCTTCTCTTTTCCTCTTCTTCTTTCTTCCTTCTCTTTTCTTTCAGCTGCGGCACCTTTTCTTTTCTTTTTCTTCTTCTTTGCTTTGTCTGTAGAGCTTCATCCGTCGTCTGATTTCTCAATCAGACGGCTTAAGTGGTGTCTGCTACAATGCTTCCTTTGTGCTTCTCCTTCTTCTTCTTCTGCGGTCTTCTCTTGCTTTGTTCCTTGGCCTTCTCCTTCTTTCTTCCTTCGGCCAAGTGTGTTCTTCTTCCCTAGCACCCTGTCCCTGCACAAAGAGAAAAACCTACCCTGTCCCTCTACCCACACGTCTCTCTCTCTGTAAACCACTCACAGGACTCTCTCTCAGAGCCGCGGGTAATCGGGTCGGGTTTCGTGCCCGTGACCACGCGCACCGGTGTGTGGGTGATGCGCGAGGTGTGCTCAGATAGGGTCGGGTCGGATCCCGCCAGATCCGCGAGGTGTAACCGCGGACGAGGAAAGAGTGAGTAAGGTGAGGGACCTCACCCTAGTGCTTTCGGAGGCGACCAGTAGAAAACACAAAATCAACTTATACTACTGCAGGGTTCGGTAAACTCACGATGTGGGACTATCCTCTGCGCTCTTCTCGCGCGCGCCCGCAGGACGATTCCGCCTTTCTCTCCGCTCAGCTGCAGCCACTATTGGTGCCAAATGTTGAGGCAGAAGTCTCCACAAACTTCACCCCAACCTGCAGCACCTGGGATCCTGAAGCTGCAGGGCCTGGAGCTTGCCTCGAAGCTGCTTCAGTTGTCATTAATGGCGGCTGGGGCTACGACCCTGTCAGACAGAAGCACGGCCTCTCGGCCTAATCAGACTAGCGAGGGACCTTCGCCGTGGCACGAAAAAGGTGGTGCGAGGTGCAGCAAGTCGTGGGGCGGCCTAGGCGTGCGTGCCTAGGTTGTCCTGTGACTGGAGGTGTGGGTGTGTTCGGGGGAGCGATGAGAGGGTGTGGAGCGGCAGTGGGTGGGCGGAGGTTGTTCAGCGTGATGAGGCGGAGGTTACATGAGGGTCGGCAAGGCGTGTGGGGCTATGGAGCGATGGGAGTGTCTCGTCGGAGGGTGGCCGGAGTCGAGGAAGGTGACGGTGGACAGGAGCGGTCGAGGGTTTAATCGAATGAAAGACAGTGAGGAAAAGAAAGAGGGAGAGATGGGGAATAGTTCTGACCTAATTATGGGGACGAAGGGGCCGGAGCAGGGCGGTAGTCGTATCGACTGTCGCTGGAGAAGAAATACCCAGAGGGGGAGGGCGGCTGCGAGGAAGAGAGCGGGAGGGCGCGCGCTGGGTACAGCGCGACACGGGAAGAGCAGGCAAAGGTGGCTCTGCTGTTGGTATTGCAGCAGAGCGACGAGACGGAGGAGGAGGAGTCGCCAGAGCTGGTGGGTTTCTGCCGGAGTGGGAAGAGAGGAAAGGTGGGGGTTTTTCTCCGTCAGGACCGAGCTACCAGAGTCGGCTGGCGACGCTGGTCCTTATAAAGGCGGAGGCGGAGGGGTGGGCGCAGGGAGGCGACGTGCCTCCCTCGCCGGAGAGTGGTCGGAACTGCGACCCACACCTTCTGCACGTTTGCACGGAAGGTGTGAGCGAGGGCAGAGGTCATGGCGGTGTCCCTACGATAGCAGACGTCGCAGGGAACACCCGGTTCAACTGGCAAGTACCCACCCTCACCCTACGCGACGCCATGGTCCACGCAAAGTCGTCGGAGCATGGCGTTGCTCAGAGATTTGCAGGAGGGACCTGTATGCAAAGAACGACGAAGAAAATAGGGGCCAAAATGTAAGAATTTTGAAAGTTGAGGGTCAAAAAGTAATAGATGAGGACCAAAATGCAAAGTCGGTCAAGAGGGTCTCATCTTAGGTTCAAGTTTTTATGCATGACTAAATGGGACCTAAGGATTCTAATGGTGAATTTTATTTCTAGTTCAGACCTTGTTTGACTGGCCAATTTACGTAAAAACCCAAATTAAATCATTAATTGGGCATGGTTCTCAATGTAGGTCAAAATGGGTTCCCAAGGCTAAATTGAAGGTTCTAAACCCTAGAGATTATTTTTCTATGAATTTTAGAGGGTTTAGTCGATTTTTAATCTACTTCGAACCTCGTGAATTGAAGTGGATTTATTTTAGGGTTACAGAATGTCATTTAATTCCTTGGAGTTACTGTAGCCATTGTTGGATCAAATCATCCCACTTTCCTTCTTATTAGGTTAGTTTGACTTATGTTTGGACCCTTAGTTACCCTGTTTACAGATTGTGTTGGTGAAATTGCATTTTTACCCCTTATGACTTGGTTTCTTCTTAAACTTAGAATTCTCTGAGTCAAGCCTTTCTATGAGTTATGTAAGAGTTTTTTCTCGAATATCTAGGTTAGATTGTGCTAGTTAGGGCTCATGATGAGGTTCTCATCAGTATCATGTACAAAAACCTGTCAAACCTGCATGAGAAAATTAGAAAACTACATAAACAACTCTCAAATGTTACACTTAAGCACGAAAAATTAGAAGATAGGATATACATTGCCTATGTATGGTATATGAGTGTAGCCCAACCAACTTCATACGACCCCCAAAAATGTCCCATCTCTACATCCATTTAACCAAACCTAATTGAGTTCGATGAATTCAGTGTTATAAATACATAAAGAATGGAGAATACATTGATTGGCAGATATGAGTGTAATTTATTCACATGTTCATCGGTCTAAGTTACAGGTAGGCCTGTCAGGAATCAAATTCACTTCATTTTTCTTTGGTCATCCTCTCTTCCTTGGTTTTTGACCTTAAGGAGCTTTTCTCTTGTTGTATTTCTACCTTCCTCCTCCAATTGAGATGCCATTGAAATACCAATAGGTTTGTTAACATGTTAATTCAAAATGAAATAAATTACAAGTAAATTGTTATGGTATGGATCACAATTGATACCTGCGTCTAGCAATACTTAATCAATTGTAGTAGCAACTCTTGCACTTGATGATGGTTGAAATGACAGCTGTGATGGTGTTTGAGATGAGGCCTGACCTGTTGACGTAGCTGGTGATGAGTGAGCTGATGGGTTTAGTGGTGCTTTACATGTGTTCCTATGATGGCCATGACCTTCACACCTTGCACATTTGTGCTTTGACGGCAGACTGGGTGCCTTTTCATCCATACTACGAATTCAATTTTTTTTTCGACCTTTTGGAGGCCTTAAAGAATTTGGAATCTTCACACTCTATGGGAGGTCAACCAGCTGCCATTATTCTTTACTAGGCAAGGGGGGAATTGCTTCTTCATAAGCCAACTAGTAGGTGTTGATCTTGTAGTAATTACTAACATTATCCTCCCACTTTAGCCCTCTGATGCGACCATCACTTTAAACCTATTATCATTCAACCTTGAAGCAGGTATTCTCCAGTTGCATTCCAGGTTAAAACATCTAGCAGTGACTTTTTTCTGATCACTCTTCAAGTACTTTAACTTGAACCCTCCCTTGATACAATGTGTCGCTAAAGCATGTCTGAAGGCCCCAACAACATGAAAGAGCTTTCCAATATACATGTCACTGCTTTCATCCTCTTCAAAGTCCCCACCTTCGCAATTAGAAATATCATCAGCAGCATAATCAACACCATCATCCGTCAGGTCATCTGTGTCAGAATCTGAGTCATCTTCAGAGTCATCATCCACAACGACATACTCAGCATCATCAAACTCATTTGCTAGATCCTCCATTACATTATCAATTTGAATAGACTTACAAGCGCTTCTTTCCTCCTAGTACATGTTCTTTTTTGTTGTTTTGCAATTCCCCTCCTAATCATCACATTGGTACTTCCAACAGCCTCAACATTTCCCTCCATCTACTTACCTACTGATTTCTGTCCACTTGGATGTTTGCCTTTATTTACAACATTACTACTTCCAATTTGTTCAACATCTAAATCAATTCCCACTCCCTTTTCCCCTACTCCCCTCATTTCCCACTTCATCTTCCCTCACTCCCTCATTCCCCACTTCATCTTCCCCTACTTCCTTTTCCCCAACTTCTGGCTACCCCATGCCATCAACATTATCTTCCACTCCTACATTAGATGGGCCACACTCCTTATATTCCAACCTCTTTACTTGTGCCATTTCAACAAACTTATCTCCACAACTTATCTCCATAAAGTGCTTGAACGCCATAAAATGAAGCAACCAATTCTACGATTCTACCATCCATATGACGATTAAACATGGTCATCATTTTTTTCTCATTTGTAACATTAGTATACTTAGAAGAAGTTGAGTCTGAATCCTTATACCGCAGTGACATAATTGATTGGGCACTCCATGGCAAGATTTTCGATAAATCATTGAGAAGGTCAAACTAGCATGTCTCATCAGGGTCCATGAGAATCGTCTTCTGCTTCCCCAACAAGTACCTCTCGCCTCTTCCTCCTCTCAATTCTTGGAAGTACCCTCCATATTTGACACAAAATGGACAGGATACCATTTTTCCCTCTGCACACCATCCTACCACATTATAGATACATGTCAGGTGAGACGAGCATCCATGCAATCAAAAAATATTGTGACATGCAGAAGATTACTTGGATAGGTTCTAAATATCAATTACAAGTCCACCACACAAGCACCGTTGATGTTCTCTTATGCATCTGTCATACCAATAACAAACATCAGACCAAAGAAATCCAAACCCAGAATAAAAATACCAGTATAAGCCTATAGACAACCCCCTAAAATTTACGAAGTGAAATCACTATTCATCATGAAAAGCACAAATCAGAAACAAAACCAAACCCTTCATCAAAACCTTAATCAAAACCTTCATATAAATCGAGGAAAAAATCCATTAACCAATCCACACATGAAACCCCTTAACGCTATGAAACCCCTAAATCCTAAATCAAAACCTTACGAGAAAAAAGAACCCTTATTAATACTAAAAAAATCATAATATAGAACCCAAAAAATACCCTAATATAAACCTCCCAAAAAATCCTACACCTATAAACCCACGAAAATACCTAAACCCTTAAATCCACAAAAAGCCCAAGATGCAACGCCACCTTTAATCAAAACCTTAACTTAAATCATGAGCCCAAAAAAAACCACTAACCACATGCCCTAAACTCCATCATTGTTCATGTTGGTCCGCAACAGTGCTGATTGTCGAGATGCTAACTACACCTCCATTGAGGAGCTTGCTATTGACAAAGGCTAAGTTGATCGGTTGACAAAGGAGAAGGAATGGATATCGAAGAGGATTGGCAACCGAAGAGGGAAAGAGGAGGTGTTGTATGACAAAGGGTTCATTTTGTCTCCCACTGTCCCTCCCCTTTCATAGCATTTGTGATGCTAAGTTGAGTTTGATTTAACCATACTAGGTTGAACTTAACCCATCGTGAGTAATTAAAACAAACGGACGTTGATAAAGCAGTATCAATGGTAACAGAACATACTTAGTGGATGCAAATACGTCATTGAAAAGAACATAGGGGTATTAAGGGTTTTTTATTATTTATAGGATTATATATGTCAAAATTCTTTTTTTAATCTATAATTTTAGGGCTATCCCATAACATAGCATCACTTTCCCTTCAAAAGAAGCTCGGGGCCCCTAACTCTTCGAAGATGCAAAGCTTGAACGGGCTTTTCGAGTTGTTTGGATTAATCATCTTAGCGTGGATGCTTCAAGCTTACGGTGATGGTTGATTTTCCCCTTTGCTTACATGGTACTATCTCTACCAGACGAATGAATGAAATTTTTTGACTTTTTGCACACAGAAGAATCCAAATTGTTTTAAAATTTCGTTTTTATAATTAATTTTCGTGATTAGTTTTGATGCAATGTGTGTGAATTAATTGAGCTTGGAGAGAAAATAGGTAGTGGATGTGGTAGCTTTTGCACACACACCTCAGTGCTCGTGGCGTGGCTGCAGTTTATAGAAGATGCAATGGTGTGCTTTGTTACAGTAGCAGCGGTGCCCCTAACGCCATGCCATCGAGGGCAATTCTGGTTGTTACGTATTACAAGCATGACATCAGATATTTGCGAGGATAAAATACAATTAAGTGCAATGTATATACACTAATAATGTAGAATTTAATTTTATAAACAGATTTGATGTGGCCTGGCAACGCCGAGGCAACTCGACAATTACTGGACTTGCGCATCCCTGGAGAAGGTAACCTTCCATGGGCAATGGGGATGTTTTCCAGCATGGTAACACATTAATGATAGTTTTCCCTTGGCGACCTAAATTTGGGCTCACGGTAGCAACCAATGAATAGATGTTATACTTTCTTTCGAGTAAAAACCTAACCATGTGCACAAAAAATTTGGACTCACGTATAGAGATTTTTTCATCTTTGTGAGGAGTTGACTGTACTAATATGTATTGGACTCAAGTAAACAGGGGGCATCCCCTCATTTACAATCAATATCCCAAAAAACACCCCTGCGATTAGTCTGCCAAAACAGAAAAGAGTAAACGTTACATAAGTTTCCAGCACCAGAGAATAGAATCAAATCGATGGTCTTCGGCTTTTGGCTGGATATGAATGAGGGAGACTCTGACTACCTCAGCTATCAGCTCAAAACCCTCATGGGGAGAGAGCTTGGATTTAGATTGAAAGGCCAAGAAGAAGACATCATATGTGTCCATGCTTTGGAAAGCTCAATTTTCATATTCCTGCGAAATCCATAACCAGAAAGCATCTTCTGGTCTGAATCCCGATTGCTATGATTAGAATTTGTTTTTCCATTGTGACTTTTTACGCCACGGAAGCGCAAAGCTTCGCGCTTTTTTTCTGAACTTTTTTTAACAATCATTGGGGATTGAAATCGGTCGGTAATGCAAATTTTACCGCAAAAGGTCATGCATTCAGATTGCTACCGCTGTGAAACCTTTTTTTGAGTCAAGGGACGTTATTCTCACTCATCATATATGTTCACGTTATATATTACCTATTAGATTTTGAATAATTTTTTTTGTATTCATTTACATTATTCGTTGAGATTAACGTGTGAATTCCATATTTACTTTTAACCAAAAACTTTGGACATCATTTCTGATATGTGACTATAAATATTATATATTTTTTGATTTATTGTGGATTTCAAACTACGACGACAATACATTTATTTAAATCTTCGATAAATTGATTAAAAGGGATGTCGGACCACACCACACATTGAGGAATTATGGGAAAATTATGGAGGAATTTTCCCATAATTTTCACAACCCTCGAAAGGAAACGCACACCATAAGTAGGAGGAGCTTTTCTTTTCCTTGGAAAAGGATGACGTTGACATAATTAAACAGTGTTTGTACATTCGACATTAACTTTAATAGGATATCATTTGCCATCCAGAAACTATATAAATTGTTATGTTTACAAATTTGCACTACCCTATGAGCTAACGCGTTAGCATTTTTAAGAATATAGATACATCTTCTGTTCCCTAACTTGTTCATCCAAAATATACAAGTCCTTAATTAGTATGACTTCAACCGCACCATGGGGATACTGTAAGAGAGATATATAACTAAGCATCCATAGGCATTAGAAGACTCTCAGTGGACAATACCACTTTCTTTAAACCTTCCATTAGCATTGATGCCTCCGTGACTAATGGATCAGCCGTTGATAAGCAGCACGAAAGTACACCTAATTATAGAACCATCATCAATTACACACATAGCAACATCGGTAGAATTTGAACCATTAATAGCTGCATCCACAAATATTATAAAATAGAGGGTAGCCAATGATTGCAACAACCAGGACTCAGGAGCCATCAAGCACCCTACTATTCATCCTACTATTGTCTTTAGAAGAGTCCCTTTTACATCCATTTCTGTTATGATCCAGTTCCCGAATCCCTACAGGATACGAGACCGGATCGACTCGACTGATCCTAAGATCCAGTCGTCCAACGAGAAAGTAACCAAAAAGTAGGAAAGTAAACAACATTCACTATGCTAAGCAACTAACAGTAACAAAAGTACAGTAGTAAAGAAGTAAAACTACTACAGTACACACCACTACAACAGTAGAAAAGTAACGAGGTACAAGAATATAAAGTACAGAATGTAAGACTCAAACGTAAAGGTACAAGAGTCTACTCACTACTACAAAAGAGTACAGTAAGAGAAACTACAGCTACTGGGCTCTACTACGCCCAGCACCCTCTGCAGCCGTAGGCTCTGGCTGCTCAACACTTGGACCTGAAAAGGGTTATGAGTACATAAAGTCAGCGAACGCTGAGTAGAGTGGCAACCAACTAACTAAAGCAGTAAAAGTGGACAGGTAGCTGTTGTTTTCCAATTTCATTATTTTGCGAGTTATTCCCTTTTTACCCATTGGTTTATTTATCAGAATTCTATCTTGATCTCGAATGTTCTTCGTGGTAACGATCTTGATTGCAGTCTTTTCCGAATAGTAGAAGGCACACGTGGTGCTCTCCTAGTCGAGAGAGTCCCCCGTGGTGATCTTACACCCAGTCAACTACCCCAAGGTCACAGACAAACGTAACGATAACTACGGCACGCGCGATAAGCACACGGGTAGCTACCCCACACTGGCACGCGGTCAGTCGTTTCCGTTAGCGGGTGCACCCAAAGTACAGCACAGAACTAGTATAGGGCCTAGCCCTCTTAGTAACAGGGGTCTAGCCCTTAAGAACCAAACAGGAATCTCGCCCCTCCACAGTCCGCGCACCCTCACCTGACTACCCTAGTTTGCCCAGTGGGCCTAATAAGTCGGTGTAGGGTGGCTAGCTGAACCCCGGGCCCCGTAGGGTGACTAGCTCTCTCCCTACACTAGTAGCTGTCCTCGGTACTGTGTATGCGAGGGCCAAGAAGTTGGTACAGAGTGGCCAATCCTGATCCCGGGTCCCAACCCAAGGGTCACTAGCTTCGCTCTACACTAAACAGGGAGATAGTCACTCTCTTTGGTCCTCCGTACTCAAGGGCCAGCTCACTTCCCCACTCACATTTCCAGATCCATTCCATTTATTTCCAGGAGCTCTACTCCTAATTCCCCGTAGGGTTCATACTCATATTTCTCATGCCATACCATACCAGGTTTCATCATTTCAATTTCCATTCTCATGTATACACAGGTAATTCTATCGTTCACATTTCCGTACTCGGGTTATACACAAGTAGCTCGTATTTTCAACATTCACATTACCATTCTCAATTTATATACATGTAGCTAGTATTATGTCATTTAATATGTACAACCGGACAATCACATGCAACAGTTAACTAGTACAAGTATTTTCAATTTCACAGGCAGCTGTTATTCGTTTACAGGCAGTTATTATCATTTCTATCCACTCATTTAAGACTACATTTCATTCAATACAGACATTTTCAGTATTTCTCGTCTTAGGATTCATGTTATATGCTAGATTCTATTCACTCATTCCACACATGCATTCAGGGTTGTAATTAGATTAAGGGAAGCCACTCTACTAGTAAACCCAGGAGTAGTGGGGGCTTGAACGGTAGACTCACGTGCCTCAGCAAGTCCCGAACCCGCAACGGAACAAAGTCCTATCACAAGGATCAATCACAAGAGAATATTCAGAACAGTATAGAAAGTCTTCTAACAAGTAGAGGAATTCATACGGGAAACATCGATATTTTATTTGCGGAAAACGGACCTCAAACGAACCCTAAACGAGTCAAAAATAGCGTTTCTATCTCAAATCAGACATCTGGAACAACTTCCAGACGTCTTAAAAGTGTCTAGTGTCATACCTCAAGCCATGCGCCAATCCTTAGACGTCCAGGATCTCTTCTGGATCATCTGGACCCAACTCCAGATGTCCGACCACCTCTCCGGATGTCTGGAAGCACTTCCCGTCATCTAGTATGTCGCCCAGACGTCTGAAATGCATGGGAGGGCATGTTCCGTGCCTTCCCGAAGCGAATCCTGCACGCAGATACCCGATCTTCTCAAAGCGGGCATGGGAAAGGGGTATCGGCGGAGCAGCCTGCATGGCTGTATCCGCAAAGGGACCTACCTTCACGAAACTTTCTCCTCAGGCGTCTGGAACTACCTCCAGATGTCCACTCCATTCTCTGAACATCGCTCCAGACGTCTGATTCTGGGAAAAACCCAGAACCAGAACCTGCTTCCGCCTTCTCGCACCGCGTGTGGACACAACGCCCCCCCTCACCTGCAGCTCCGACTGCAGCAGTGTCGGGGAGGACCTCCCCGACGCACTCCTCCGCCTCGTGCACGCACCGCTCTAGCCGTGCGCTCACCGGTGAGCTCCTACGTGAGCTCGCAAGTTCACCTCCTCCTCTCCTTCTCACGCCGCTCCTCCTCTCCGCCGCTCTCGTGCTCTTGCTCACTCTAGGAAGAAGAGAGGAAGGTGGTGGGTGGCTGAGAAGTGAGGAGAATGAAGGTGGAGGAGGGGTTTTATAAGGTGGGGTTTAGGGTTCGCTTGGAGGCGAAGGAAGAGAGAGGAGGAAAAATGTGGGGTACTGTCTGCGCGTAGCACGCACGCAGATGCGAGTTCGTATCCAAGATTTTCGATTTTCAGACGAATGAGAATGTGTCCAAACGTCTAACCAGACGTCTGACTCACAGTCCAGACGTCTTAAAAGGCTCAAACAACATGAGTTTTAACAATTTCCTTTCTTATAATAATCTAGAAGATATTGGGTATGTCTAATAGTATTGCTGACATCTGGTTTCTGGTTCTCAAATAAAAATTTGCACTTTATTTCCAGGATATCATATAACACATACACAACTTCAAATGGATGATAATTTTGTTTTCCTTGAAAGATGATAGTCATAAATTCCTCTAAAGGTACTATAATCCTCCATCCATATGAAAACCATCCTGCTCCAGCATACTAACAATAACAGAACAGTTGTTCAAGAAATCCATTTTTATCTTCACATAATATACAAGCAAAATTTGCCTTTGGCAAAATCTTTTCCATCTTTCACCCAAAGGAAGAGCATTCAGTAATAGTTCCCATAAATTACTGGAAAAGCATAATGCCATATGCCTTTAACTTCTTCTCTATTCTCCAAAAGATATTACTAGGAACAATGCCCACCATAAGTAAAGGAATGTTTTCAATAGTTAAAGCTATATTTCAAAAAAAAAAAAAGGAGTGAGACCCTTCATTCTTTCCGGTATTGGTCAACTAGACTTTTTAGTGTTTATGCATGTACTCATTATAATTTCTTGGTAATATAAACCCCTCAAGTTGCGGTATCCAATTGTTCTACCAAATAGTAACTATTTTAACATTCCTTACCTTCCATAGGTAACATTGAAACAAGAGATGTTTGATGTCACACAAATCAGTCCAAAATAAAGACTGATAAAGCATACTATTGCTTCACAGGGATCTCCTTTAGGAAAGTAATGGCTTTTCATAATGTTAAATGGTAAGGACCTATCCTGTCGAATAAATCTCATCATCAAAGCAATATTAAGGTGACAAATTCTTATGCCCAAATCTCCCAGGAGCTTAGGTCTTGCATTTCTATTCTTTGCAATTCTAGAATGCAAGTAGGCATAAAGAATACAAGTACCAAAGTTGACATAGATTTAATAAGAACTATTCTTCTCGCCTGAGACAAAAAATTTGCCTTCCAACCTTCCAGTGATTTCTCAATTTTCTCCAAAAGTCTAGAAGACACCTTTGACTTATACCTTTTTCTACAAATAGGTGGCCCAAGATAGTTAAGCTAACTTTGGATGCCCAACACACCCTTCGTACTATTCTTGACATCTTGAGGGCATTTTTTGTTAGTGCTATAGTTAATGCTTTGTCCACAAAGATGATAATAAACATCAATGATCTCCTTTAACGGAAAAGCTTCATTAATGGAAGCCTATCCTATTATTAAGGTAACATCAGTAGTACATGGCATGATATCATGAATATGAGCCTTTGGGGATATTCTCAAACCATCGAGAAGACCAACCCCCTGTCAATACATTTAATTATTCTGTATGGTGTCCTTACTCCTAAAACGAATAAAAAAGAAGATAACGAGCATTCTTGCCCAAGGCTTGACTCCAGAAAAATATTACCTTGTAGCGCCCATGAGACTAATGAGATGCAGCTATATATACAAGCAATATTGTTTTGAAAATCAAGTTACATCAAAAAAATCATACACCATCTCTTAGCTCATCCTGTCAGATCTCTTTTTCATGTCTTGCTTAATCATCGTATCTGGAGGAGATCTTTTTTATCTTCTTCCTCATCTGATATATAATTACCTCCCTAGAAATAATAATATTGTCACTAATGTAATGGCAACTCAGAAAAGCAAGTTTGAAATACGATGTAATTCTTGGGGGGAATTCTTCTCTCTTGCAAACCAAAATCTTGGCCACCACCTTATAAGTAGTATTTGTTAGGGTAATGGGTATATAATTGTTTGCTTCCATTAGATCATCCTTCTTAGGAATCAATGCAGTGAACATGTGATTAATACGACGAGGGATGGTGGCCTCTTGAAATGATTCCTGCACAAAGCTGATTAAATCAGATTTAACAATTCCTCGACATTATTGGGAAAAGTTGGAGGCAAATCATGACGACCCCATCACTAGTTGGGTATTCCAGGTTAAAATAGGATCGCATATTCACTGTCAAACAATAAACGACACCTACCACAATCAAGTAATAATAAAGCAACATAAAGGAATGGCAATATCAATCAACATTCAAGAGCATCGACAAGATTGAGATTTCTATTGATGACCATTCAACTATTCATGTAATAGAGAACAATGCTAGTCATGATTTCAACAAGATTCCCAGATATCTTGAAAATCATCTAAACATGTTTTCGCTTTTTGACATGTCAAGCATGAAATCAGGAACAAGTAGGAAAGCCACAAACAAGAGAAACATTAAAAAATATTTTGCACTATCTAGAAAGAATGCGTAATGCATCCTTTTTGTCATTTGGGAACAAGTTGAACGTGTAGATACTCTTCACTTTACCTTCGACATGCCCCCTTTCCACAGACTCCTCATTGACATAAAAACCTTTCTTTATAGAAAGCAAACCCTAGTTAAAATTCTAAAAAATGAGTTATAAGAATGCCTCACTCATGAAGCCTTGTCAAGGGGAAAAATGGCGAAATCTAAACTAGGATAAAAAAAACCTCAAAAGTGGTGTTACAATCGAAAATCTAAATTACCTTAGCATAGCTTGCTCTTTATGAGGCAGGCAATTTGAACGTCATCAGTGAGATACTGCAAGGCACACATTGTATCACATGTTACATGAAATGGTAGATGTGCAACCTAATATACAACACATGCACATGTATGGATAAATTAGCGAGGGCCTCCAATGAGCAAAAAGTGAGCCACTTTGCATAGTCATGACTCCACACAATGATTTCAGACATGGATTAATAATTGTAACGACCCGGTTCCCGAGTCCCTACGAGACACGAGAACCGGACCGACTCGACTAATCCCAAGACCTAGTCGTTCAACGAGGAAGTAACCAAAAGACAGTAAAGTAAACCACATTCAGCATGAATATAACTAACAGTAAGAAAGTACAGCAGTAAGGAAAGAAACTACTACAGTAGGTACCACCACAACAGTAAAACAGCATTTATCATATAACAAGAACTGCAGGTAAAGAAGGTACAGCGGAAACAAAAACTACTCACTAGAACAGAAACAAAAGAGGTACAAAAGGCTGTGGTAACTCTACTGGACCCTACTCGGCCCAGCGTCCTCTGCAGCCGCCGACCCTGGCTGCTCAACACCTGGTCCTGAAAAAGGTAACGAGTGTAACACGTCAGCAAAACGTTGAGTAGAGTGGCAAACTAACTAAAGGCAACAGTAGAGTGTACAGTAGCTGTTATGTTCTATTACTTCCTTTATTCACATCTTTCAATTTTTCTCACTATTTCATTTATTTCTCAGATCCTTTACTTGATCTCGAATGTCCTCGTGGGAACGATCTTGATTGCAGTCTTTTCCAAAAGTAGAAGTAGCACGTGGTGCTCTCCTGGCCGGAAGAGTCCCCCGTGGTGATCCTACCCTCAGTCAACCACCCCAAGGTCACTGACAGACGTAACGGTGACTACGGCACGCGCGATAAACGCACAGGTAGCTAGCCCGCACTGGCACGCGGTCAGTCGTTTCCGTTAACGGGTGCGCCCAAAGCACAGCACGGAACCAGGGCAGAGCCCTCTCAGTAACAGGGGTCCAACCCCTCCACAGTAACCAAACCGGGGCCTTGTCCCTCCACAGTCCGCGCACCCTCGCCTGACTACCCTGGTTTGCCCTAGTGGGCCTAACAAGTCGGTGAAGGAGGCTAGCAGAACCCCGGGGCCCGTGGGGTAGCTAGTACTCTCCTAACACTACTAGCTCTCCTCGGTACTACGTACACGAGGGCCAACAAGTCGGTACAGAGTGGCCAGTCCTAACCCCCGGGTCCCTGGGGTGGCTAGCTCAGCTCTGCACTAAACAGGGGGACAGTCGCTCTCCTTGGTACTCCGTACTCAAGGGCCAGCTCACTTCCCCAATTCTATTCCATTCGCTTTCCAGGAGTTCTACTCCTACTTCCCCGTAGGGTTCCAGAACATCTTATGTCTTACTTTCCAGTTTCACGTTCTTACAAACCATGATCCCAATCATGTTTCTTTATTCATAACAGGCAGCTGTGAACTCAATTTACAGGCAGTTTCATATATTCCTTTCCATTTTTCCAAGACTACAATATTATATATTCCACTAGTTTTTCCATCCTAGGATTCATGCCATATCCTAGGGTCTATCATACAATCTAGTTTTCCGGCCCTAGGATTCATGCAACACCTAGGAACTATCATTCCATATATTTCTCATTCCTAGGATTCATGCAATGTCCTAGGTTCTAGTTATGGTTCCATACTTTAACAAATTTTATTAATACTTAAAGCCACTCTACCAGGTACAACGGGAGTAATGGGGGCGTGATCGGGAATCCCACGTGCCTCCGCGACTCTCAAGACTGCAACCGAACGAGGTCCTATCACAAGGATCAAACACAAGGAGTGTCTCAAAACAGTGTATCACAAGGATCAAACACAAGGAGTGTCTCAAAACAGTGTATAGCTACTGTAGACGGGTAGAGGAATTACTTCTGAAAAGAACGCAACTCGAATCGCGGAAAACGGAGCCCGAACGGGCCCTAAACGGGTCGAAAAGGACGATACTGTGCAAAATCAGACGTCTGGAACTCCTTCCAGACGTCTTAAACGGTGGATCAGAGAATTACCTGTTCAGCGTGGTTTCCCAGACGTCCAGAAGTATGCGGGGACATCTGTCCTATACCCCAGACGTCCGATGGTCCATACGGACGTCTGTAGGTCACTCCCGCCGTCTGGTACAACTTCCAGACGTCTGATTCGCAAAGGATGGCGAATCAGCGAACCTACGCACAGCCAACCCCCCTCCCTCAGTACGGTCAGTCGACAAGAAGGAAGAAGAAAGCGGAAACTCACCTTTCAGACGTCTGTATGATCTTACAGACGTCGACCTTGCCGTCTGGCTATCAACCCAGACGTCTGATTCTGGAAAATTTTCCAGAATCAGAACCCTGCTCGGCCTCCGCTCGCGACGCCGCCCGCGTCGCACCTCGCGCTCCTGCTGCTCAGACCGCAGCAGGTCCCTCTCCGCGTCGCTCCGCGCCCCCTGCGCCCTCCGCCAGCCGGCCAAGCCGCTCCGGCGAGCTCGCCCTCACGGCAGAGCTCCGCCCTCGCACGCCGCACCTCCACGCTCACTGCGGCCGTCGCTGCCGCCCTCGCGTCCGCTCGCTCTCGCGCACAGGAAGGAGAAGAAGGAGGAGACTGTGGAGACGGGAGGGGAGGCGTGGCCCTTTTAAGGCCGCGCGAGGAGGAGAGAGGAGGTGGCAGACCGCCTGCAGCCGCAGAGAGAAAAAAGAGGGAATATGCGGTCTGCGCGCTCAGGCGCGCAGGCGACTCGCGTGTGTCGAAAATAACGGATTTCCAGACGTCTGGAAACGATCCCAGACGTCTTATCAGACGTCTGGTTGTGATCCCAGACGTCTTAAAAGACGTCTGGGGCACACATTCGTTACAATAATGGTGCTGATGACTCTGTCCAACAGTTGAAGGCATAGATAGGGACTTGAGAGCAATAATCGATGCCAAACTTGGGTTGGTCAAGGAGTGGAGATTATTGCAGGCATGAATTGAAATGAACACTTCATTCACTACTTCGAGATAGGATGAAGCATTTGGCTCAATTTGGCCTGGCCTGATCGTAAACACCAAGTCCCAATGTTATTTTGCAAGCTAGATATAAGGTTCGAAAAGTTTAGAATGTTAAGGGCCTGACCTTAGGTAGAAACCCCTATTTATAATGGAGTTCAAGCTCGGATTACTCGTCCCTTACCTTCCCATGCATGTCATTTGTCTTCTCCCTTCCCCATGAAACCACTTCCATTCCTTACTCCCAAAGTACGTATGTAGTTTGACCCTTGTCGCTGGCTTCAACCCTCCCCATTGCACACCTTCGGTTGCACCTTTTGCCTCAAGCTTTCGGTCATTGTAGCACAATACCAATGATGGCAGCGCTATCATCCTCTGTATCTAACTCAATTTGATTAACCTCTAAAGCTAAATTCACTTAGTTAACGCATTAAAAGGGTATAATCCATTCAGAACTGAATAAAAAAAATTACTGTCATTTGGGTTAATTCTGCTAATTTAACATGCAATTACAATTACGGATTAACCAAGGGAGAACTACATCAAATAAAAGGTCAAACAAGCCTAAATTGATCAATTTAGGGTTTCACTGAGTTAACAAGTCATTTAATAATTAATGAATCCTAATTTGGCCTCCCTAAAATTATTTAATAAATGTAATATAAATCTTATAAATATCATCTAAAAATATTCTATGAGGGTTAGAATGGTCAATTTGACAAAAGGAACCATTTTGACCTTAAATAGAAATCTAGGTGGGTATTTGATATATTTTAGGTCAAATTATAAATTGACTATGCAAACATTATTAAAATCCAAAATTGAAGTCACATTAAATTCCTTATATCTAAATTAGGTTAACATAAAAATTTGGACTCATTTGGATTTCATCTTGACCAAGTTTGCAAGTTGACCTTCAATTTTCTGATTTCATTGCAAATATTCCCTTAATTTTTGACTTTCCTTGTGAAGAGGCCCCTGCTAGCATCTTTTCCTCTCACTTAGGTCCTTGCCAGCTTGAGCTTCTACGTCAATGCCAGCTGCAGGCAAGACGTCCGGCGAGGGGAAGTGAGGTCATTGGTCGCCGGTGATCGACTACTGGGGTCGCAACAAGCCCCTCATAATGACGCAAAGCTTCTTGAAAAGCTCGAGCTCGTGAGGAAGATCGGAGAAGGCCATCGGTGCCGAGGGAGACATCGGCGGTGGCTGATGTCGACGTGGCTATGGAGGCGACCTCGGTCTCAGGAAGGTAGCTAAGAAGCGTTGCCTGAGACCGTTGAAGATGGTCGTGGTGGCGAATCGGCGAGGGAGCATCGGAGATCGGCCGGCAGACGTGAAGAGGGCAGCGAGAATGGGTTGCGTTCGGTGGAGAGCCTCAACGAGCAATCGCCTCAATCTCTTGAGGGCTTTTGCTCGCTAAGGCTTGGCGATGCTCTTCGAGTGGTCAGCGGCCGGTGAGTGGGTGTGTGCGTGGCGATGTGGGGTCGCCGGAATGCTGGCCGGACACGGCTGGAGACGTGGAAGAAGGTGGCGAGGAGGAAGGACGTGGAGTCAAAAATCAAATCTATGGGTCCTAATCTAAACAACAGAGGGAGGAGAAGGAGGGGTTCTACCGAATCATGGACGAGGATGGGGGGGTGTGGGGTGCTCATTGGCGGGGCCAACGGACGTGAAGAAGAAGAAGGGGCCGGCGAGGAGTTTGGAGCGTGGAATAGGTTGGAGGAACTGTCCTCTGTTGCAGGAAGAACGGCGATGAAGCGAGGGAGGCAACCGTGACCTCGTTTGATGGCGAGGAGTGGCGACGAAGATGACCGGAGGAGCTCGAAAGGTGCTTCAATGGCGTTGGAAAAGAAGAATAGGAGGTGTATTCCACACCAAATCCGCACGAGGAAGAAGTGCGGCGTACGACCATGCTTTATAGAGGATTGGCTGGGTGAAATGCGGCGAGAAATCGCAGGGAGAAGCTCGGTTGGACGTGTGGCAGGCCGATTTTTGACTGCGAGTTCCGAGCTTGTGACAGGATCTTTGGTGATGTGGTCTTCGTCAACGGATGCGGGGATAGTTGAGGAACAACTCCTTCGGGTTTCATAGAGTTCCACCGAGCGCGTCGATGGGAATCTACGCTCAAAACTCGCCCCGGAGCTCACGCACTCAACCATGGCCATGGCTGGAGGAAGATGTTGGAAGGGATCTCTTTGCAAGGAAAGTCGAAAGTCAGGGGGTTATTTGTAAGAAAATCAGAAAATTGATGACCAAATTGCAAACTTAGTAAAGATAAAATCTAAATGAACCCAAATTTTTATATTAATCTAATTTAGATATAAAAAATTTAATGTTGACTTAAATTTTAGATTATGATGATGTTTGCATAGTCAATTTATAATTTGACCTAAAATATATTAAATAACTACCTAGGTATTTGTTTAAGGTTAAAATAAATTTTTTTTTTAAATTGACCATTATAATCCTCATAGAATATTTTTACATAATTTTTAAAAAATTTATATTATATTTATTTTTATTAGAATCTGGTTAATGTCAATGAGGTTAAAATTAGGATTAACTGATTATTAAATGACATGTTAACTCACTAATATCTTAGATTGATCATTTTAAATTTACTAGTTTATCTTTTAGATTTGTTTGACGCTGTAGTCGATGTAGATTCTATTTTTGACTATTCTGCAATTGTAATTGTATGTTAAACTATTAGAATTAACCTAAATAATAATAATTATTTTTTATTCAACTCTGAATTGTATTATATCATTTTTAATGTATTAATTAGATAAATTTAATTTTAAAATTTAGATAGGATGATGGTACCGCCGTCAACCACCACCAAACCCGGCAACCCCTGCTACGTACCACATCATCTACACCTCAAGGAACGCCATTTCCTCATCGTTGTTCTGTACAAGCACATTGTCCCTTTGCAGCAACCACCGCGCCCCCTCCCCTATATATTCTCGTCATTAATTGATTAGTTCTCTTAGCCATCCTTCAGGATGCTGGTGACAAGCTTAGTAAGGGTGCTTCCGTCCTCCCAGCAGACATGGCCAAGGCATCTCGATCCACTTGCCTCCATGATGGCACCTGCAGCAAAATGGAATAGCCCAAAGCCAGAGGAGCCTGAAGCAAAGTCTCTCAACCATAAGGTCAATTGCCTCGCTTCTCCTTGGACTTGTCGAGCTATTAGTTAAAGAAGGTAGGCAGGCAAAGGAGGACATAAAGGAGATACTATAGGAGGGGAGAGACGCCTTGTACAATGCAACCCATATTACCCGCTAAGCTCTCCTTTTTTTCTCAAAAGCTCATTCTATATCATAACGTTGTCATATGAGATAATTTGCTGGAATCTATTTGGTGTTTAGGATCGAATTAGTGTAGTTAAAGTTTCAATGTCAATTTTCACATGTTTTCCCCTTTTGATATTGTTTCTGGTGATCACACTCTTGAACTTCTGCATTTTTGTGGCATTCCTTATGGTTGTAATAATCTGTTATCATGGCCAGCAAAACTGCATAAAACTGTGTGTGCGTGTGTGTGTGTGAGAGAGAGAGAGAAAGGGAGGGGGGTGTGGCGGAAGGAAGGAGGCAGTATAGCTGAATGAGAGGAGGAAGTGGCAGGGGCGGGGGATGGGGCAGGGCAAGAGGGTGGCGAGGGGAGTGGCAGGTGGAGGGGAGGAGTAGAGGAGGCGGTGGGGCTGGAGGGGAGAACGAGGTGGCAGGGGCGGGGGAGGGGGCGACGATACCTTGATACAGGGTGGAGGCAGCATCGACGTTAGTGAGGAGCTGTCGCGACGACGAGGAGGTTGGCCGCGAGCGGTCACGGTGTAGAGGACAGTGATGGCGAGGAGGCGGCGATCGGCGGAGGAGAGAAGTCAAAGAGGAGAGGAAGAGAAGTGAGGGAGATCACGCAAGTCATGCGGGTACCTAGATTTTTAGCATCATTTATGTAAAAGTCATTGCCGAATCGATTTAAAAATATCTTCTAAGCGTCCTTTGTGTCATATTTAGCGACGGTTATTTAGAAAACTATCATCGATGAGCAAAAATTCTCTTGTAATCTATAACCTATATTTTGAGAATTGACAACGGTTCTCATGAAAATCGTGGTCAAATGTTGAAATATCCCTTGCACGAATAAAAAGTGTGACTTATATTTTTGATAATTAGAGACGATCCTAATGTTAATCGTCTCCAAAAGTCTAAATATTTCCACCGTGTTAAGATGTGCTATGAAAAGTATTCGACATTTTTTAACTATTGCTAAAAGTCAACCACCATTATTCCCCATCCAATTTTTAAAGGTGTGATTTCAAAATCACTTTGGGGGATGGTTTTTTGAAAAATCATTGCCAAACTTAACATTTGGCAACAATAGTAAAATCGTCACCAATGAATCGTTGCAAAATGTACCTTTTTTTATAGTGTATTGTGTTCATATAATTCTTTACACCAAAATTGACCATTATTAGATTTTTTGATTACATCTTTTCTAACACTTATACCTCTCTCAAACTTCTCCTTTGTTATCCTTGAACCCTTTAATTATTTTTGATAAGCAATGTCAAAATTTGTTAACTAGGAGAGTGAATATAATTAACACCTCATAGATTTGGGGAAAACATAGAGCATAAAGTGGGAAAGTGATAGCCTAAAGGAAAGATAAAAGGAATGGATCATTACCTATAACAAAGGATAAAATCCACACATATAGGATAAATAGGTCATTGTGAAGTATGGTGAGTATTCCGAACCTTTAATTTTTGAGTACTAGTCATGTGTTGAAAGTGAAACAAAACTAGAAAAGACATTATGTGTTAAGACTCACGACATCAAACATCTTTTAAGACGTTTGTGAGTAGTTCCAGACGTCTGGTAAGATGTCTGGACGCCTTCCTAGACGTCTGGAATTTAATTTTTGCGGTGTACGATTGTGAGTCTGCGCACGTGCGCACGCAGACTGAACCCGCCGCCCTCTTTTCTTCTCTCTCTTCCCTCACCGTCCTGCAGACCCCTTTCTCCACCCCACCACGCCTTCAAATACCCTTCCCTCTCCCTCACCCATTTCCCCCCACCATCCCCTCCTTCTTCCAGCTTGAGCGCGAGTGAGAGAGAGAGAGGGCAGCAGCTGCTGCCGGGTGCGCGTGGGGAGGAGGAGGTGCAGCGAGAGGGAGAAGAGGTAGAGCGCGTGAGGAAGAGAGAGCGAGCTCGCTGGAGCAGCCAGGGCTGGCCGGCCGGCGCGTAGCAGGAGCGTGATGCTGGGGAGGTTACCGAGTGCTGTTGCAGCTCAGGCAGCAGGCGAGCGCAGCGCGACATGGCCGTGTGCAGCAGGCGGAGGGCAAGGAGGTCCTGTTTCTGGGAAATTTTCCCAGAATCAGACGTCTGGGCCTACGTCCAGATGATGCGGGAGACGTCTGAAGGAAGATCCAGACGTTTGAAAGGTACAATATTTCTTTCCTTCTTCCTTTTGCGGGTACGGCCATGCAGGCCGTTCCGTCGAGGGTTCTGCCTCGTTGCCCTGTTAAGGATGGTTGCATACGCATGCAAGTTTCGTTCGGGAAGGTGTAAGGGCACACCCTCTCACACAGATCGGACGTCTGGGCAAGTCACCAGACGGCAGAGAGCGTCTCCAAATGTCTGGAGTAATAGACGGACGTCTGGAACTAGGTCCAGACGGTTCAGCAGGATCCTGGACGTCTGAATAGCAGCGCAGAAGTAAGGTATGATCTGAACCATCGTTTAAGACGTCTGGAAGGTGTTCCAGACGTCTGATTTGGGGCAGTATTGTCGTTTTTGACCCGTTTAGGGTCCGTTTGAAGTCTGATTCCTACATTTGAAATTCCATTCTTCTCAGAAATTGTTCATTTACTTGTTTAAAATACTTGTATCCTATTCTGAGTGGTTCCTTGTGTTTGATCCTTGTGTTAGGACCTCGTCTCATTGCGACTTTGGGGGTTACGGAGGTACGCGGACCTGCCGATCACGTCCCCAGTACTCCCGGTTTTGCGGGTAGAGTGGCTCCCCTTGATTATTTATCAACAATTATGGCATGAACCATAGGACTTGAAAACTAGATTAAATGATAGATCCTAGGATTGGAAAACTAGATTGAATGATAGATCCTAGGGTATGGCATGAATCCTAGGACTGGAAAACTAGATTGAATGATAGATCTTAGGGTGTGGCATGAATCCTAGGAACAGAAACACTAAAATGAATGTCGTGAATACATGAATTGCAGTCTTGGAAAAGTAGAAAGAAAAATGATAATTGCCTGTAATTGGATAACAGCTGCTTGTATATGAATGTATATTAATTATTGGAAACATGGGCTATATGGGAATAAAACTGAAATGATGAAACATAAAATGGCTTGGCTAGAGAAATATGAGCATGAACCCTACGGGGAATTAGGAGTAGAGCTCCTGAAAGGTAAATAGAATGGAATTGGGGAAGTGAGCTGGCCCTTGAGTACAGAGTACCAAGGAGAGCGACTATCCCCTTGTTTAGTGTAGAGCGGAGCCAGCCGCCCCAGGGACCCGAGGTTAGGTCTGGCCACTTTGTATCGACTTTTGGCCCTCACGTACACAGTACCGGGGAGAGCTACTAGTGTAGGGAGAGCGCTAGCCACCCCACGGGCCCCGGGGATCTGCTAGCCTTCCTACACTGACTAGTTAGCCCCACTGGGCAAACCAGGGTAGTCATGCGAGGGTGCGCGGACTGTGGAGGGCCAAGACCCCTGTTTGGTTAATGTGGAGGGGCTAGACCCCTGTTACTGAGAAGGGCTTTACCCTATACTGGTTCCGTACTGTGCTTTGGGGGCACCCGTTAACGGAAACGACTGACCGCGTGCCAGTGTGGGGTAGCTACCCGTGCATTTATCGCGCGTGCCGTAGTCACCGTTATGCCTGTCAGTGACCTTGGGGTGGTTGACTGAGGGTAGGGCCACCACGGGGGACTCTCCCGGCCAGGAGAGCACCACGTGCTACTTCTACTTTTCAGAAAAGACTGCAATCAAGATCGTTCCCACGAGGAACATTCGAGATCAAGAGAAAGACCTGAGAAATAATTCAAGAATGAGTAAATAGAGAAAAAAGAAAGAAATTAAAAATAATAGCTACTTGTACACCTTTACTGTCTTCCTTAGCTAGCTAGTTGCCACTCTACTCAGCGTTTCGCTGATGTGTCACCTTTTCAGGACCAGGTGTTGAGCAGCTAGAGCCTGCGGCTACGGAAGGTGCTGGGTCTAGTAGAGCCCAGTAGTTCTACTTGTGTTGTACCTACTGTACCATTTTTCTGTTGTAGTAAGCATATCCTGTTACACTTATACTCTTTTATTATAAGCATCATGTTTATGTACAAGTTTAAATTCTCTACAGTTGTGGTGGTGTGTACTGTAGTAGTTCTTTTCTTTACTGCTGTACTTTTGTTACTGTTAGTTGCATGCATGATGAATGTGGTTTATTTTACTGCTCTTTTGGTTACTTTCTCGTTGGATGACTGAAGCGGTCGGCGATAACTATGACTAGGTTTTGCTATAGCGTTGTAGTATAGCTAGTTATTGCCATCATTTCAAATATATATTTTTTTACTCGGAAAATAAAAGAGTTCCCGAGGTCGAACTCAGGGAGCAAGTCGTATTCTAGAGATATACATGTTCTATTACAAAAATAAAGAGAGAGAGCGAGAGAGATGAAAGTTTGGCTTCTTCTTCTTCTCTTCTTTCTTCCTCTTCTTTGTCTTCTCTCCTCTTTGGCTTTTGTTCTTCCTGTTCTTCTTCTTCTTTTCTTGCTTCTTGCTTCTCTTCTTCTTCTGCTTTCTGTTTCTTCACTTGGCTGCTCCTTCTCTCTTCTTTTCTTCTTCCTCTTTGTCTTCACCTGTCTTCAGGACATCGTCTGATTTTCCAATCAGACGACTTAACTCGCAGATGCTACAGTGTCGCTTCAGTTCTTCTTCATCCGCAGTCCTTCTCCTTCTTCACCTGTGCCTGCACGCTCAAGAGTTCAGCATCAGAGGGCAAAAACCTACTCTACCCCCTCCCCCCCCGCGTCTCTCTCTCTCAGTATTCACTCTTCGGAAGGCTCTCCCAGAGCAACCGGGTAATCGGGTACGCGGGTCGCGCCCGGGTCCAGGCCCACCGGCGTGTGGTGGTGGGCGAGGAGTGCCAGTCAAGTCGAGTCGGGTCGGCCGGATCCGCGTGATGAGCTCGCGGACGGGCCGGGTGAAGCGGTGTGAGAGGGACCTCACCCCGTGTGCTGAGGCGAACAGCTTAAGGCACTTTTTGCCTTTAAGCGCCCGTTCGCCTCAGCGGGTTTCCGAGGTGGGACCAAATGTCCCACCCCCAATTTGGGCGCCTGCGCAGAGGAAGCAGCGGCAGCCGAACTTCGCGCGAGGGCTTCGGGCGAGGGCTTCGCCTCAACTGCAGCCTGACACTTCGCGAAGCTACCCCGCGCAGCCTGGGAGTCTGATCTGGGCGCGGCGTGCCTGGAGCAGCAGGTAGGCGGAGCTTCTTCACTCGTCAATGGCAGCGGCGAGCACAGACCCTGTTTACAACAACACGGCCTCTCGACCTAATCAGATATGCGGAGGACCTTCGCCGTGGCACGGCGAAGGTGGTCGGAGGGTCTGCAGGGGGCGTGGTGGAGCAAAAGAGTCACCCTAGGTCAAACTGCGGGCGGAGAAGTGGGTGTGTTCGGTGGATCTGCAGAGGGCGTTTGGTGGGAAGTGGAGGGGCGGAAGAGGATCAGGGTGAGGAGGCGGAGGTTATGCACAAGTTAGCGAGCCGTGTGGGGTGCTGGAGAAATGGGAGCGGTTCGCCGGGGTTTGGCCGGAAGTGGAGAAGGTGAGGGTGATAGGTGGGAAATCGGTGGCGATAGTAAGGGCTTTCAGTAGGGAAAAGAAAGAGGGGAGGAAGAGGAGAAGTTTTACCTACTAAGCTGGACGAGGAGGGGTTGGCGCAGGCGACAGTCGTATCGACTGTCGCCGGACGAGGAAGGGGCGGCGGCGAGGAGAGGGCCGGAGAGGCGCCAGCTGGGTGCGGCGTGACGCGGAAAGATCGAGGGAAGGTAACCCTACTGCTGGAAGTGCGGCAGGGCGACGAGGAGGAGGAGGAGAGGCCGCCGGAGCAAGGGGGCGTCTGTCGGAGTGGGAAGGGAGGAATTGAGGGGGTGTCTCCGTCAGATCCGAGCTGGGAAGAACGGCGGAGCGACGGGGGTATTTATAGGGGCAGAACCAGAGAAGGGGGCGGAGGGAGACGACGTGTCTCCCTCGCCGGAGGACATCGGAAGTGGAGACCCATACCATCCGTGCGTTCGCATGGCCGGTATGGGTGGGTGCAGCGCTCAGGGGGGTGTCCCTGCGGTGGCTGACGACGTAGGGTACCCCCCATTGACTTGCTAGGGCCCCTCCCTCACCCTACGCGGCACCATGCTCCGCGCAAGGTCGCCGGAGCATCGCATTGCTCAGGTTTTGCAGGAGGGACCCGAACGCAAAGAACGAAGGAGAGTTAGGGGCCAGAATGTGAGGGTTCAAAAGTTGAGGGCCAAAACGTAAATATATGAGGACCAAAGTGTAAAGTTGGTCAAGAAGGTTTCTTCTTAGGCCCAAGTTTTTATACATGACTAATTAGGACCTAAGGATTCTGATGGTGAATTTTATTTCTAGATTAACCCTTGTTTGACTGATCAATTTACGTAAAAACCCAAATTAAGTTGTTAATTGGGCATGGTTCTCAATGTAGGTCAAAATGGGTTCCTAAGGTCAAATTGAAAGTCCTAAACCTTAGAGATTATTTTTCTATGAATTTTAGAGGGTTTAGTTGATTTTTACCTTGCCTCGAACCACGTGAATTGAAGTGGGTTTATTTTTAGGGTTACAGGATGTCATTTAATTCCTTGGAGTTGCTGTATCCGTTATTGAGTCATCTCATCCCACTTTTCTTCTTATTAGGTTGTTTTGACCTATGTTTGGATCCTGAGTTACCCTATTTTCAGATCGGATTGGTGAAATTACATTTTTACCCCTTAGTTTCTATTTTCTTTGCAAACTCAGAATCTCTCTGAGCCAAGCCTTTCTAGAGTTATGTAGGAGCTTTTTCTTGCATATCAGGGTTAAATGGTTCTAGTTTAGGGTTTGTGACGAGGTTCTCATCACACCCCCATGCCTAGCTTTTGCTAGTCCCTTAGCAAAAACCTAAGGTTTTAACCTTTGTTCTAGACCATGATATTCTTAACAACTTCAGGTAAGTGCCTTTTCCTTTGAACCTAGATTAGGTTAGAATGCTGACCATAGGCTTAAAAGGTACTCTAGTACCAATCAAGATCCAAATCTGTCTAGCCTCAGCCTCAATCCTTAGCAAAGGTTTTTAAGGCCCACAAGAACTAACCTGAGGTTTATTGGACTTTGTAGTTAAAGCACCCCGTGCTTGAAACGATTTTTGCCCTGGTTCAGTTCGCAGTGCGTTTTGCAAGAGAGAGAGATAGAAAGTTTTTCTGTTTGGAGAGTTTTCTCTCTCTTTTTCTTTTTAGTTCTAGCCTAGGATTGGCTTTTTCAACACGGTCTGTATCAGATTCATTGCTCCCATCATCAATCCTCAAGGGTTCCTGGCGATCGATGCTTCGAGATAGCACTGCCCATGACAACCCCCGGAACCCTGGCTATTGAGATTTCGAGATAATCCCATCCATGGTGTTCCGTGGCTGAATTCAGACCCTGGCAATTGACACTTCGAGATAATGCCATCCATGGAATCTGAACCAACAGAGTGCTTACATGCCCCCAGTAGGATATGTAAATATCCTAAGAGACAAGCACCGAGGAGATGATATTTTGTTACGCATCTTTGAGGGGATTTCCCGCCTCTCTGCGCTGGGAACTCGTCTAAATCAACTTGTGTTGATCGGCCGTTCCTATTCTAGGTGTATTTTCAGAATTTTTGCGACTCTCCTGCGTGATTTTGAATTTTTTTATGCTTACTGAACCAGGCAGTGTGTGGGGTTGGGGTGCTTAGGTTACTGAGTCCCATAAACCAGAAGTTAGTTAGCGAGGTCAAATACTCCCTAAGCCTTGGACCTAGTACTTAAGCTTTTCATTTTCCTCAACCTCTTGAGGATTGTCTAGATCTTAATGGGTACTAAGAGTCTATCAAGAATGCCTAAGGTTTGCGTTCTTACTAGTCTTACCAAGCACTTTTCATTTCTTTTCTTGAAAAATGGTCTAGACTAAGGTTAATTCCTTTGCTTCTTACTAATGACTATTACTCTTTTCTTTCATCTTTTTGTGCTCCTTTTCATTTTGTTTCTCCACAAAATTTCCTTTCTCCTCTTATTCTTTTTATTTTGAAAAATTTTTAATTTTTATGGTGTTTTTGGCATATGTGAATTTTTTGTTTAAAACCTTTTTTTCTACAAGTTTTGCACTTATACCCCCCCATGCCTAAGACTTGCAATATCCTCATTGTGATTTAGGGGTTTTTATTTACTTAATTTATTCCTTAAGACAGATATTTTTGTGAGTGAATGGGTCGGGATGAATTCTGCGGACGATTTCTAATCTCAGATGCAAGCATCTGAGGTGAAGTCGGCTGTCTTAAAGGGTGAACCTTAAGTACACAATGGTGTCAGAAAGAGGTTTTAGATTTTCAAGGAATGACGGGCTGCCTCCCGTTAAGCGCTGAGTTTTACGCCATCGGCTGGGTGCAGTAAGCTCACGGAGAATGGAGGATGAGAGATGACTCAGCCAAATCAGTAGAAGCCACATCAATGAACGGTTTGAGTCTCTGACCGTTCACGATGAAAGGTTCGGAATCGTGGTTGAGTGGACTGATTTCAATTGCTCCATTTCCAAAAACCTGTCAGACTAGATATTGTCCGACCCACTTGGATCGCAGTTTTCCCGGGAAAAGTTTAAGTCGGGCATCAAAGAGTAGGACCTTTTGACCAGGATGAAAGATCTTTCTCGAGATGTGCTTGTCGTGGAAGGCTTTAACCCGCTCCTTGTAGATTCGCGAGTTCTCGTACGCGTCTAGGCGTAATTCATCGATCTCGCTGATTTGGAGTTTTCTGTGGGTTCCAGCCTTGGAAAGATCTAGATTACAGTTCCATACTGCCCAATAGGCTTTATGCTCCAGTTCTACGGGAAGGTGACACGCCTTTCCGTACACCAGTCTAAAGGGTGACATGCCTAATTGGGTCTTGTGGGCGGTCCTATAGGCCCACAATGCTTCCGGAAGTTAGGACGACCAGTCCTTCCTGTCAGGCCGAACAGTGACTTGCAGGATTTTCTTGATCTCCTGATTTGACAGCTCAGCTAGGCCATTTGTTTGGGGGTGGTAAGGAGTAGAGATTCGGTGAGACACCCCAAATTTGGCCATCAGTGACCTAAACTGAGCATTTGTAAAATGGGTCCCCCTATCAGAGATTATAGCACGGGGAATCCCGAACCTTGAGAAAATGTTTTGATGTATGAACTTAAGAACAATCTTGTGATTGCAGGTTCGGGTGGGTGTGGCTTCGATCCATTTGGACACGTAGTCCACCGCAAGCAGAATATACTCGAAACCATCCGAAACAGGAAAGGGGCCCATAAAATCAATCCCCCAAACATCGAAGATTTCGCATACGAGAATCGGCTGCAAAGGCATCATGTCGCGATGGTTCATGTTGCCCAAAGTCTGGCAACGACTGCATGCCTTGCAGTGACTGTATGCGTCTTTGAAAAGTGTAGGCCAGTAGAAGCCACACTGCAGGATTTTGGATGCGATTTTATGCCCTGAGAAATGGCCACCGCATGCCTGGTCATGGCAGAAAGATAGGATATTGCTGATTTCCTCTTCCGGGACGCATCTCCGAATAATTTGATCAGCACCTATGCGGAAAAGGTACGGGTCTTCCCAAATGTAATACTTGGAATCAGAATGCAATTTGTCTTTCTTGGCCTTCGGCCAATCAGACGGTGTCTGATGAGATGCCAAGTAGTTTACTATATCAGCAAACCATGGAAGTTTAGTACCAACAGAAATCAGGTGCTCATCAGGAAAATGTTCCGTGATGGGTCCGGAAGGGTCGATGATCTCAGAAGGAAGACGGGACAGATGGTCGGCTACCACATTCTGCCTTCCCGCCTTGTCGCGAATTTCAAGATCGAATTCTTGCAACAGCAAGATCCAACGGATTAGTCGGGGCTTCGCGTCCTTCTTGGGAAGGAGATGCCTTACAGCCGTGTGATCCGAGTAAATGATGACATGGGAACCCAGAAGATATGATCGGAATTTTTCAAGGGCGAATACTACGGCTAGCAGCTCTTTTTCCGTAATCGTATAGTTACGCTGAGCCTCGTCAAGTGTCTTGCTAGCGTAGTATATAACCACGGGTTTCCCGTCAGCTTTCTGCCCTAGGACTGCTCCTACAGCGAAATCAGATGCATCGCACATGATCTCAAAGGGTTGAGACCAATCAAGGGATTGTAGGATAGGTGCCTGGGTGACTCGATCACGCAGGTTTTCAAAGGCTAGTGTGCATTCCTTGGAGATTTCAAAGGGTACATCCTTAGAGAGAAGAGAAGTCAAGGGGCGCGCGATTTTCGAGAAATCTGGAATGAAACGGCTGTAAAAATCGACGTGCCCTAAAAAGGAACGGATGTCCCTGATCGAGCTAGGTACAGGAAGGCGAGAAATCAGATCAACCTTAGCTCGATCCACCTGGATGTCTTTTTCTGAAATTAGACGTCCCAGGACAATTCCCTCAGGCACCATGAAATGGCTCTTTTCCCAGGAAAGAACCAAGTTCACCTCAATGCATCGCCTGAGTATCTAGACCAAGTTTGGAGGCAATCATCAAAAGATTCTCCAAAGACTGAAAAGTCATCCATGAAGACTTCCAGGAAATCACCTACCATATCTGAGAATGTGGCAAGCATGCACCGCTGAAAGGTAGCAGGTGCATTGCAAAGACCGAAAGGCATCCTTCGGAAAGCGTACGTTCCGAAGGGGCAGGTGAACGTGGTCTTTTCTTGGTCCTCAGGATGGATTGCCACCTGGTTATAATCGGAGTACCCGTCAAGAAAGCAGAAGAACCTATTTCCCGCTAGTTTCTCGAGAATTTGATCAATGAAGGGTAGTGGGAAATGATCCCTCTTCGTGGAGGAATTGAGTCGGCGGTAATCTATACAGACTCTCCACGCATTGGCTAATCGGGTAGGAATGATTTCTCCGGTTTCAGTCGTTATGGTGGTGAGTCCTGCCTTCTTAGGCACAACCTGAATTGGGCTCACCCAACGACTATCGGAGATCGGGTAAATGATCCCGGCATCTAACCACTTGATGATCTCCTTTTTCACGACCTCCTGCAGATTAGGGTTTAAACGTCTCTGCATTTCACGAGAAGGTCATGTGCCCTCTTCTGAATAGATATGATGAGTACAATAAGAGGGGCTTATTCCAGTCAAATCATCGAGAGTCCACCCGATGGCTCTGCGATGTTGCTGGAGGACAGCAATCAGATGGGATTCCTGTTCGGGATTGAGGTTGGAATTGATAATCACAGGGAAGGTCTGATTGGAACCCAAAAAGATGTATTTCAAGTGAGTAGGAAGAGGCTTTAACTCGAGGATAGGATTATCAGCAGCAGCTGGTGGTTCAGTGTAGATGTGAGGTTCAAGGGTAGGAGTTACTGGGTTGTTTCTATCTGGATTCAACTCCTCCGTTTGCGGGTCAAGATCCTTCTGTGGTTGATGAGGTATAATCGAGTCATTCTGGAGGTGTGATTCATCAACCAAAATCCTAACGTCACAAATCTGTTCGATGACACCGCAATTAATTCCTTGTTGGGCCTTAAATATATCAATTTTTAAGGTTTGATCTCCAAATTTAAGCTCTATTTGGCCCTCCTCACAGCTGATGTTGGCTCTAGCAGTAGCCAAGAAAGGTCTCCCTAGAATGATTGGTGTATCCCTAGGGTTTTTAGGCGCATCCATATCTAAGACTATAAAGTCCACTGGGAAATAGAAATCCCGCACTCTTACGATAACATCCTCGAGAATCCCTTTTGGTAACTTTATAGATCGATCTGCTAATTGTAATGTCACCTCGGTTGGTTTTAGCTCAGATTCTTTTAGATGGTCAAGTAAGGATGTGGGTATCAGGTTTATGGATGCACCTAAGTCTAGCAAAGCTCTATCAAATTGGGTATCACCTATCTTGCAGGAAATCAGGGGAGTACCAGGATCTTTTGCCTTGGGTGGGAGTTTACTGAGGATTACAGAGTTGGCTTGCTCTGACAGAACAATTGGGCTCCCACCCTTGGTTTGCGGCTTACGCTGGGGTGTATACACATTCTTTAAAAATCGTGCGTAAGCTGGTACGTGGCGGATTGCATCCATCAAGGGGATGTTTATGTGGACTTGCTCAAAGAGCTTGACCAGGTCCTCCTCAGGTGCCACGGGCTTGGTGGTCTTCTTTCCCTTGGTCAAGGCCTCGGGAAACGGGATCTTGGTTGGTTCTTCTAGGATAGGTCCAGGTTGTGGATCTGGGATAGGGGTGGGGATGTCCTGGATTACTGTCCTAGGCTTGGGATCACTACCAGGCTTGGAGTGGTTTGGATGAGGTGGGTCTTGGGTTTCCTTGCCACTACGAGTTGTTACAGAATTGAGTCCTGCCTAGTTTTGATTGGGATTGGGTAAGATAGCTTGCTGCTGGTAACCTGCAAAGGAAGTGGAGGCCTCTATCCCGTCGGGTGAAGGAACAGAGGGGGCCTGATAAATCATATGGGCATGGCCCGGGTTTGGGTTCATAACGCGCCGCTGGGTTGGCACGTTATTAGGATTAGGCAGAGGTTGGGAAGGAAGAGTACCTGGTTGGCGAGAGTTTGCCAACTGGGTCAATTGGTTTCGGACCTCTGTAAGTTTGTCCTTATGTTGTTTTTGGATCGCCGCATTCGTTCTTTGAATGTCAGCCAGGGTCTGAAGGATAAGGGACATTTGATCTTGATTCGGCCCAGATGGGTAAGTAGGGTTGGGCCGAGGCTGAGGCGGCTGGTAAGGACGAGGAGGTTGTGGGCGGGGTTGGAAGGATGGTCTTTGGGTTTGGGAATTTCCCACCCACTGGAAGTTAGGATGGTTTCGCCATCCAGGATTATAGGTGTTGGAGAATGGGTCGTTCTGGATGGCGTTGAGGTCCTTGCAGGTCTGAGGAACCTCCAGAGGGTTAGAGGAAGAGGGAATGGAATTCCCCTGGCAGGTGTAGAAGGAATTGGAAGGATCTCCGGGCAAAGATTCGGATGATTGGTCCATCCTAGGAGAAGATCGATGGAGAATGTTTTGCACAGTTTCCCTTGTGGAAGGAGGTTGTGCGAAAGGGTTATGCACAGAGGTGTCTCGCTGCAGATGCTGAGTCAGCTCATCCGCCTTCTTTTCGATAATCTAGACCTTGTCCAATCGACTGACCATTAACTCCAAGTCGACTGATGCGGACAGGCCCTGCGTCTCATGTGCTCCCCTGAGATTCGTCGCTGCACGGGTATTCATCCTGTCGAATAATCCCATGGAGTCATTGTTGTTGGAGTTCTAGCACATGTTTTCGAGAATCTCCCACACGGTGTCTTCATGTTGACCCATGATATTTCCTCTGCAGGTTGCATTGACGAAAAGACAAATGTCCTCACGGAGTCCCTGGTAAAAAGATTGGACCTGTTCCCATTTAGGAACACCGTGATGGGGACACTTTCTCATGAGATCCTGAAAACGATCCCATGCCTCATGGAGAGGTTCCCCTGTTTGTTGGGTGAAATGTGTAATCTGATGGCGCAAGGCGTTGGTCCGTCCAACAGGGAAGAACTTTTTCAAGAACTCGGACTGAAGTTCTTCCCAATTGTTGATCGGCCGGGTCTGAGTTTGATACCAATGGGCGGCCTTGTCCATAAGAGAAAAGGAGAACATCTTCATGAGAAGAATATCCTGATTTTGTGCGTCTGACCCGAAAGTTTGGGCCAGATGCTTTAGCTGTTTGATGTGCTGGAAGGGATCTTCAGAATTAAGCCCATGAAATTTAGGTATAGCATGAATCATATTGGGCTTTAATTCAGAGTCAGGTCCCCCAGTCGGGATTCTGACTCGAGGCTCGATGGCCACCGCAACAGGATTATAATAGTCCCACATCATGGGACGCTGCGGTGGGTGCACAAAGTTTTGGAAGAGGTCATTGAGTCGCTGGAGCTGGTGCTCCAGATTATTTTCTTCCTCAACTGGCTGAGCCATGATAGAAGAAGAGTTTGATTCGGAATCGGAAGAGAGAATGATGTGGTTAGGTTGCTGCTCAAACACGGGAGTCAAGGCTTGGCCTTGACGAGAGTGAAATTTTAAAGGAGATCTTAAGGGTGGTCTTAAGGATCTCCTACCATTCATGCACTGTTGGAGTAGAAGAGGTTAGAAGGTGCCGGACCCAATCGAGACACCCAAAAATGTGTTGGGTGACTATAGAGGTGCGGGGCAGATGGACCCCTTGATCAGAAAGATCATCCACCTGAGAATTACCTGGGCAGCCAGAGAGGGTGAGTCCCACGAAGACCCCTACACGGTAGAGCGTCCCCACGGGTTACAGGGTTTCCCCCACCCGACCTCTCTTGTCACTGCGATTCCAGGTAGACCAGAATGGGGATCTTGACCTCTTAAGTCTACCAATTTTAGTTTAAGATCAGGGTGCTTAAAGTTACACTTGAACTCTTAGGTATTTTGAGTGAGAAAGTGACCTAATTTTAAGGTTGGTTGACCCAAGGGGTCAACTTTACCTCTTGTTCCTTTAAGAGCTTTTGGGTCCTTTCTTTTTGGGTTCAAGTGTTTAGAGAGCCAATTATTTAGGGTTTCTCTGAATAAGTGTGTTCAATCAATGGTTTAGGCACACTTCTTTTGGATTTTCTCCATTCTTGATTTAAGTAGTGTGTCTCTAAAACCCTAATGTTGAATCTTATGTTGGCTCTACTTGGTCCAGTTAGTTCTTTGGTGGGTAATTAGGGCTCAAGCAAGAATGTGTTAGCCCCTAAATACCCTTAATAGTGTGCAGGAATAATGGGTTGAAAACATGCAACTTCTTATGGTTTACTAAGTATAGAAGACAGGTTAGCCCTATATTGCTTGTTCTTTTCTTCTCTTCCTCTTTAGAGGTTAGGGGTTAATAGCGAGAGGAAAAATTACCTGTCCTCGGAGTTGTTGTCGTGCGGTTGCTTGTCTTCTTGATTTCCTGTAGCTGCACAAAAGAGAGGAGATTATTAGAACTAAAAAGAAACAGAAATGTGTACCTCTAGAATAGCCGTTGCTCCCCGGCAACGGTGCCAAAAATGAAGCGGTCGGCGATAACTATGACTAGGTTTTGCTATAGCGTTGTAGTATAGCTAATTATTGCCATCATTTCAAATATATATTTTTTTACTCGGAAAATGAAAAAGTTCCCGAGGTCGAACTCAGGAAGTAAGTCATATTCTAGAGATATACATGTTCTATTACAAAAATAAAGAGAGTGAGAGAGAGAGATGAAAGTTTGGCTTCTTCTTCTTCTCTTCTTTCTTCCTCTTCTTTGTCTTCTCTCCTCTTTGGCTTTTGTTCTTCCTGTTCTTCTTCTTCTTCTTCTTCTTCTTCTTCTGCTTTCTCTTTCTTCACTTGGCTGCTCCTTCTCTCTTCTTTTCTTCTTCTTCTTTGTCTTCACCTGTCTTCAGGACGTCGTTTGATTTTCCAATCAGACGACTTAACCCGCGGATGCTACAGTGTCGCTTCAGTTCTTCTTCTTCCGCAGTCCTCCTTCTTCACCTGTGCCTGCACGCTCAAGAGTTCAGCATCAGAGAGCAAAAACCTACTCTACCCCCTCCCCCCCACGTCTCTCTCTCTCAATATTCACTCTTCGGAAGGCTCTCCCAGAGCAACCGGGTAATCGGGTACGCGGGTCGCGCCCGGGTCCAGGCCCACCAGCGTGCGGTGGTGGACGAGGAGTGCCAGTCAAGTCGGGTCGGGTCGGTCGGATCCGCGTGATGAGCTCGCGGACGGTCTGGGTGAAGCGGTGTGAGAGGGACCTCACCCCGTGTGCTGAGGCGAACAACTTAAGGCACTTTTTGCCTTTAAGCGCCCGTTCGCCTCAGCGGGTTTCCGAGGTGGGACCAATACGCAGAGGAAGCAGCGGCAGCCGAACTTCGCGCGAGGGCTTCGGGCGAGGGCTTCGCCTCAACTGCAGCCTGACACTTCACGAAGCTACCCCGCGCAGCCTGGGAGTCTGATCTGGGCGCGACGTGCCTGGAGCAGCAGGTAGGCGGAGCTTCTTCACTCGTCAATGGCGGCGGCGAGCATAGACCCTGTTTACAACAACACGGCCTCTCGGCCTAATCAGATATGCGGAGGACCTTCGCCGTGGCACGGCGAAGGTGGTCGGAGGGTCTGCAGGGGGCGTGGTGGAGCAAAAGGGTCGCCCTAGGTCAAACTGCGGGCGGAGAAGTGGGTGTGTTCGATAGATCTGCAAAGGGCGTTTGGTGGGAAGTGGAGGGGCGGAAGAGGATCAGGGTGAGGAGGCGGAGGTTATGCACAGGTCGGCGAGCCGTGTGGGGTGCTGGAGCAATGGGAGCGGTTCGCCGGAGTTTGGCCGGAAGTGGAGAAGGTGAGGGTGATCGGTGGGAAATCGGTGGCGACAGTATGGGCTTTCAGTATGGAAAAGAAAGAGGGGAGGAAGAGGAGAAGTTTTACCTACTAAGCTGGACGAGGAGGGGTTGGCGCAGGCGATAGTCGTATCGACTATCGCCGGACGAGGAAGGGGCGGCGGCGAGGAGAGGGCCGGAGAGGCGCCAACTGGGTGCGGCTTGACGCGGAAAGATCGAGGGAAGGTAACCCTGCTGCTGGTAGTGCGGCAGGGCAACGAGGAGGAGGAGGAGAGGCCGCCGGAGCAAGGGGGCGTCTGTCGGAGTGGGAAGGGAGGAATTGAGGGGGTGTCTCCGTCAGATCCGAGCTGGGAAGAACGGCGGAGCGACGGGGGTATTTATAGGGGCAGAACCAGAGAGGAGGGCGGAGGGAGACGACGTGTCTCCCTTGCAGGAGGACGCCTGAAGTGGAGACCCATACCGTCCGTGCATTCGCACGGTCGGTATGGGTGGGTGCAGCGCTCAGGGGGGTGTCCCTGCGGTGGCTGACGACGCAGGGTACCCCCCATTGACTTGCTAGGGCCCCTCCCTCACCCTACGCGGCACCATGCTCCGCGCAAGGTCACCGGAGCATGGCGCTGCTCAGGTTTTGCAGGAGGGACCCGAACGTAAAGAACGAAGGAGAGTTAGGGGCCAGAATGTGAGGGTTCAAAAGTTGAGGGCCAAAAAGTAAATATATGAGGACCAAAGTGTAAAGTTGGTCATGAAGGTTTCTTCTTAGGCCCAAGTTTTTATACATGACTAATTAGGACCTAAGGATTCTGATGGTGAATTTTATTTCTAGATTAACCCTTGTTTGACCAGTCAATTTATGCAAAAACCCAAATTAAGTTGCTAATTGTGCATGGTTCTCAATGTAGGTCAAAATGGGTTCCTAAGGCCAAATTGAAAGTCCTAAACCCTAGAGATTATTTTTATATGAATTTTAGAGGGTTTAGTTGATTTTTACCTTGCCTCGAACCACGTGAATTGAAGTGGGTTTCTTTTTAGGGTTATAAGATGTCATTTAATTCCTTGGAGTTGCTGTAGCCCTTATTGAGTCATCTCATCCCACTTTTCTTCTTATTAGGTTATTTTGACCTATGTTTAGACCCTGAGTTACCCTATTTTCAGATCGGATTGGTGAAATTGCATTTTTACCCCTTAGTTTCTATTTTCTTTGCAAACTCAGAATCTCTCTGAGCCAAGCCTTTCTATAGTTATGTAGGAGCTTTTTCTTGCATATCAGGGTTAAATGGTGCTAGTTTAGGGTTTGTGACGAGGTTCTTATCAATGACTAGGCCTTGGGATCAGTCGAGTCGGTCCGATTCTTGTATCTCGCAAGGATTCGGGAATCGAGTCGTAACATTACGCAATCGAATCATCAATGAAGATATTGATAACATCAATATAATGATGGCATGAGCCCAAATTACTAATGATGGGAGATTAACAGAGTGCCTCCAAAGTGACACATCAATATAGTGACAATTCGCAAGATCTTATCAATTAAAAGATGTGATAGACGAGGTGGAGAATCAAGGCTCTTGAAAGGAACCCAATCTTTTCAAAGGATGGTTAAACCTTCTGAAAGATTTGAATTGTATATCTTAAAAAGTTTAAAGTTGATCCTAGTGCCAATGAAGAAACTATGAAGGATCTATATATAAAAAGGTGGGGGATGTTAATGGAGTTAAAGATTGACTGCATGTACACAATTGACATATGGACTTATGGATCTTTTAATTGGGATTCAACCCATAGGATGCAAATGGATCTACAAAAAGAATAAATGTTTGAACGTAAAATAAGAGGCTTCAAAGTAAGACTTGTTGCCAATGGCTATAATCAAGTGAAACACATTGAATATGCAAATCCTCCCTAGTAGGAGAGTTATTGTAGATTCCCTCCTAGGACGGGGTGACGTAATAAATTACGAAAATATAATATAAAACAATCTCACAAATTTCAATCACACAAGGTATACAATTATTTTTAGGTGGAAACCCAAATCGGGTGAAAACCATCACCAAACCTTCTCGAGTTAGGATTTTCCGATCAACCAAGTTGATCAAGTCCACTAAACGAATCACTTAAACGAGGGTGATTCAACCTCAATTACAACCACGATACTTTATACGAGGGTAGCGTACCTCAAAACCCTTCTCTTCACAAGAAGGATTTTGTCCCACGAAGGAGACGGGAATTCTCAAAGCGAATACCCAACCAAAGTAACAAAGATAAATAACAACAATCCTATAGAGCCAGCAAAGATTTAAACCTAGCTTCTATAGGAATTAGGAAACTACCCTTTGATGGAAGTGCATCGAATCGATGACGCGGGTACGTGAGCCGCACGATGGCGCAACGTCGCTCTCGTGAATTACGACGGGAGAGCAGGTGCGCAAATGCTTGATGCTCTCTAGATGAAGAACTTGAGCTTGGAGAGTAAGGGCTTTCTTCTTAGGATCAAAAGACACAAAATGATGTGAAAATGTATTACTTGATGTGTATTGAGTGGCAAAGGCCCCCCTCTATTTATACAGGCCTTAGGAAGGCTTTGGAAGGCTTTGGAAAGCTTCCATAGCTGTTGGGAGCAAAGTCCAAGAGAATCAGGCCGAAATCAGGAACAATGATTGCACTGACAGGGTTATCAGACGTCTGATCCTGGCATTAGACGTCTGGAAGATCAGTTTAAGACGTCTGATTTTAGGCGTGTTTCCTCCTGACTTGAATAAGATCTAAACAGGGTTCTAGTGCAAGTCCATCAGACGACATACAGGACGTCTGGCACTATGTATGGACGTCTGGAAACCTACTTTTCTACGGGAATGGATTTCCAAGAGAGTGCAACGGCTAGAAAATCTCTGAGAAGAGATTTTCGGGTCAGCTGAGGCAAAACAGTCATTTATCAGACGTCTGGAAAGGCTTACGGACGTCTGATAAGTCTCTAACGATCTTATTCTTCAGTGTTTGTTAAGCCAGCCAACGGTCCACTAATTGGACGTTTGGCAAAAACATCAGATGTCTGGTCTAAGGTCCGGACGTCTGATTTCATCAGACAGAGCTAACTAAGTCCAGCCTAAATGTTATCAGACGTCTGAATCAAAAGTCAAATGTCTTAAAACATATTATCAGACGTCTGATTTTGGAATTAGACGTCTGAAAAAGCTGTTTGAACCCTATATTGGTTTTCTAAGTTCTCCACAGAAAACCTAAGTGTCGTAGGGTTGTGCAGGTGTTCTTAAGACTACTATTAGGGTACTTTGAGGCTCTTTAACATGATGTTCTAAGGAACAAAAAGAGCAAGGAAATAAAGAAAAAAGTACATGAAAGAAATAAACAGAATTCTATCATATTTTTCTTATCCTTCCATCTTCAATCTATCGCTCCTCCCGAATCTCCTTTGTTTTCCATCAAGCTCTTCCAATCCATCCTAGATGCGAGCTCGAACTTCGTCTAATCACGTCTCCATTTGCAATTGACCTGAAATCTAATACTCCAAGTGCAAATGTTAAATGACACGTATTTTGTTATCATCAAAACAAACGATCGTGGTACTCTAGCACCAACAATCTCTCCCTTTTTGATGATGACAAAATCATAAATAATAATGCAAAAAAAATCGTCCCCCTTTTTGGCATTAGCAAAAAGGTTTGATTGATTTTAAATTTCCTATAACTTCCCCTTAAAACATGCTCTTCTGTTAATTTCTTTTAACAAGAGTAATGTCCTCCCCTTTTTTGTAACAAAAAGATAGTTATTATTTTTCTCCCCCTTACTAAAGGAAATTTAGCTAACTTGCATCTCCCCCTTAAAAATTGACAATTAGCTCATAATTTTTTTTTTAACTCCCCCTATCTAAATGCTAATGATAAAAAGATAGGGTAAAGAATTTTTACCTCACCTACCATGGCCAATAAAATGCCCCAAATGGTGGTGGTGGATGCCATATCGGATGGGGTCCCATCCGTAGCTTGGAGGCCCGGGCATCGGCACCGGTCTCCAGTCTGGTGGTCGACGTGCGACGGGTCCATCGTTTGTTCGCCGTCTCGTCGGTCTTTTTGTTCTCCTTCTTGGTCTACTCCTTCGTTCTCCCAACTCGAGTTGACCAGTCTTGAGCTTGTAGGTCCAGTCCTTCGTGTTGTAGTTATCCCTGAAACCTACAAAATAAGATTCCACTTCTTTCTTTGGTATCCAAGTGAGCTTGGATCCGGATCTGTTAGCGGGTCTCTTTGACGGAGATCCTTTTTCAACCTTAAGGCTATAAAAATTATCTACTTTATTGACTAATCTGTTAGAGTTTTCCTTAAGACATGCTATTTCTTTTTCTATAGTATGCATCTTAGTCTTTAAATCAGATATTTCTAACTTTAAACTATCATTTTCTTCAATCAATTTAATATTTTCATTGATTAAATTTTTGTTTTCTAATAACATGTTATTATCCTTAGGACTAGTTTCTATGTCCTTAAGTTATTTTTCTAACCTATCATTTTCATTTTTAAGAAAACTAAGGTTCTTTTTAATATTTTTATTTTCTATTTTAAGTGTTTTACTAACATCAAAAAGCTCATTAAATGCATCTTGTAAATCAAAATTTACCTCGTTGTCGGAGTCACTTCCGCTTTCGCTGTCGCTATCACTTCCTCTAGCCATGAAACCAAAGCAAGCGATTTCTTCTTCTATATACTTTTCTTCTTCTTCTTCCTCCGAGCTCGAATCGTCCCAAGTGCTTTGGAATGCCTTCTTCTTAGATTTCTTCTCCTTTTCCTTCTTCTTCTCCTTTTTGAGAAGAGGGCATTCTGGTCTCAGATGCCCTTTCTCGTTGCAGTGGTAGCAACGTCTCAGGCTCTCCTTCTCCTTCTTTGATTCCTTACAGAACTTGGAAAATTTCTTAAGTAAAATTTTAAAGTCTTCGTCGTCGAAACTTACCTCGCTATCCGACGCGGCCTTGAAGGCGAGAGTCTTCTTCAATTTTGGCTCCAGTGTATCCTTCTTCTTTTGCTTCAACTTTGTCTCGTAGGCCATTAGATTGCCTAGGAGATCTTCCATGTTGAGCTCCTCCACTTCGTTTGCCTCTTCGATGGCGGTGACTTTCTGTTCCCACTCCGATCCAAGGGAACGAAGAAGCTTCCCTTGAAGCTCCCCCTTGATGAAAGTCTTCCCTAAAGCTTCCAAATTATTTACAATAAGAGTGAACCTAGTGTTCATCTCACTTAAAGATTCGTTAGGCTTCACAGATTCAAATTCTTGAGAAAGTAAATTTATTTTAGAAGTTTTTACCTTAGAGGTACCTTCGTGAGTTAACTCAAGTGTGTGCCAAATCTCGTATGTGGTGGCGCATTGCGAGTTTCTGTTGAACTCCTCTGGGTTGAGCACGCAGTAAAGGGCGTTCATGGTCTTTGCGTTCAAAGAGAGCTCACGAATTTGTTGTTGCGAGTAGCCTCCCGCAGGTTTCTCTGGGATCTCAAATGACGTCTCGCACCTGGCCCAAATAGTGAAGTATTGGCTTGAAGCCAAGTCTTCATCCGCAGCTTCCAGTAGGGGTAGTTGCTCCCGTCGAAGAATGGTGGACGGGTCATGGACTGCCCCTCGGAGATTCGGGTTGCGGAACTGCTCCCCTCCATGATCTTCTTGCCCGGTGTTACTCCGATTAACAAGAACCTGCTTTGATACCAATTGTAGATTGCCTACTAGGAGGGGGTGACGTAATAAATTACGGAAATATAATATAAAACAATCTCACAAAATTCAATCACACAAGGTACACAATTATTTTTAGGTGGAAACCTAAACCAGGTGAAAACCACCACCTAACCTTCTCAAGTTAGGATTTTCTGATCAACCAAGTTGATCAAGTCCACTAAACGAATCACTTAAACGAGGGTGATTCAACCTCAGTTACAACCACACTACTTTATACGAGGGTAGCGTACCTCAAACCCCTTCTCTTCACGAGAAGGATTTTGTCCCACAAAGGAGACGAGAATTCGCAAAGCGAATACCCAACCAAAGTAACAAAGATAAATAACAACAATCCTATAGAGCCAGCAAAGATTTAAACCTAGCTTCTATAGGAATTAGGAAACTCCCCTTTGATGGAAGTACGTCGAATCGATGACGCGGGTGTGTGAGCCACGCGATGGCGCAACGTCACTCTTGTGAATTACGACGGGAGAGCAGGTGCGCAAATGCTTGATGCTCTCTAGATGAAGAACTTGAGCTTGAAGAGTAAGAGCTTTCTTCTTAGGATTAAAAGACACAAAATGATGTGAAAATGTATTACTTGATATGTATTGAGTGGCAAAGGCCCCCCTCTATTTGTAGAGGCCTTAGGAAGGCTTTGGAAGGCTTTGGAAAGCTTCCATAGTTGTTGGGAGCAAAGCCCAAGAGAATCAGGCCAAAATCAGGAACAATGATTGCACTGACAGGGTTATCAGATGTCTGATCCAGGCATCAGACGTCTGGAAGATCAGTTTAAGACGTCTGATTTTAGGCGGATTTCCTCCTTATGAGAACCTCATCATAAACCCTAACTAGCACAATCTAACCCAGATATGTGAGAAAAAGCTCCTACATGACCCAAAGAAAGGCTTAACTCAGAGAATTCTGAGTTTAAGAATAAAATAAATCATAAGGAGTAAAGCTGCAATTTTCACCAATGCAGTTTGCAAACAGGGTAATTAAGGGTCCAAACACACGTCAAACAAGCCTAACAAGAAGGAAAGTGGGATGATCTGATCGAAAAAGGGGTTGTAGCAACTTCCAGGAATTAAATAACATTCTGTAACCCTAAAACACAAACACTTTAATTCACGAGGTTCGAGGCAGAACAAAAATCAACTAAACCCTCTAAAATTCATAGAAAAATACTCTCTAGGGTTTAGAACCTTCAATTTGGCCTTAGAAACCTATCTTGAGCCTAAGAAGAGACCTCCTTGACCGACTTTACAATTTGGTCCTCTTCATTTACTTTTGACGTTATCTTTTGAAACCCTTGCATTTAGGCCCCCAGATTTTCATCGTTCTTTGCAGAGCGGTCCTCCCTGCAACTTCTGCGCAACGCCATACCTCGGCGACCTTGCGCGGAGCATGGCGTCGCGCAGGGTAGGGCCACCGTCTAGCAAAGCAAAAGCGGGGTTCCCTACGACGTCCTCTGTCGCAGGGACCCGCCCATGCCCTTTGCCGACCACCATACCTTCCGTGCAAACTCGCGGAAGGTATGGGTGTCATCTTTGGCCTTACTCCTACGAGGTTGGCACGACGCCAGCACGCCCCTCCCTCTGCGCCAACCCCTTTATAAGGAGCGGCACACCTTGCCGACTCCGATAAGCTTCCTTTGATGGAGAAGCACCCCCCTCTTCATCCCTTCCTCCTCCGGTTAGAGAGCCCAAAGCTTCCGGCGAGCTCCTCCTCTTCCTCCACGTCGCTCTGCTGCCTTACCTGGAGTAGGGTTTACCTTGCTCCATCGTCCGCCCCGGGCTGTACCCGCCGGCACCCTCATCCTGCTTCCTTGTCGTCGAAACCCTCCTTCAGGGCGTCTTCGTCTCTAGCTCCGGCAGATACGAGCTGGCTGCTCTGCCCTCCCCCTTCGTCGAATACTTAGGTAGATAGCTTCCTCTCTATTTCCCTTGCATTTCCCCCCTTTTAAACTGCCCTTTCGACCACCCGACCGCCACTGTCCAGACCACCCTCTCCACCTCCGATCACCCCTTCCGGCGAGACCATCTCATGACCACAGACACTCCCGCACCTCGCCGACCATCCCACAAGCTCCCTCACACTCCACTCTATCGATTCCCCATCTCCATTCACTGCCAAACGCCACCTGACCACCCCCCGAACAAACCCACCTCTCCGGCTACAGTCTGACCTAGGTCAGCCTCTTCATGCACTCCCGCATGCCGTCGATCACTGCACAAGCTTTGCCTCACTCTGGCGAAGCTACCTGCGTATTCTGACTGGGCCGAGAGGCCGTTGTTGTGATTTCAGGTGCGCGCCCCTCGCCGCCATTGCCGACGAGCTGCAGCAGCTTCACCTGCAGCTGCAGGCATCCTCCAACCCAGGTGCGCGTCCCAGGCCGCGCGGATTGTCTCTGCGAAGACACCTAGGCCTGTAGCTGGGGCAAAGGCGCAACGGGCTGCTTCAATTGGCAGCAGGTAGCTCGCCTGCGGGTGCCAATCTGGGAGGTGGGACTCTAGTCCCACCTCGGAAGTGCGTGGCCAAGCGTCCGCACTTAAATTGGAAAAGTGCCTAAGGCTCATCGCCTTCGAACACAGGGGTCAGGTCCCTCTCTCGCACGTTGCGCGCCACGCGCTCACTCGCCCTCGCCCGCGCTCACACCCTGCGGGTCTGGGCAGTATCCGATTACCCAAACCGTGCACTCCTCGCCCACCACCTTACCCTGGTGGGCCTGGTCCCGGGCGCGATACCTGCACCCGATTACCCGGCTCTGGGAGAGCAGTCCTAAGAGAGAAATCTGAGAAAGAGAGAGATGCGGGGAAGGGTAGGGGTAGGTTTTGCTTTGACCCTTGTGTAAGCGTGCAGGAAGAAAGAAAGAAGAAGGCAGGAAGGAAAAGAAGAAGAAGGGAAGCGGCCGAAGCCTTAGTCGCTCAGGGCAGCTGAAGAAGAAGAAGTGAAGGAGAGAAACAGAAGAAGAAGAAAGGAAGAAGAAAAGAACTGTAGCAGAGCCACAGATAAGTCGTCTGAACGCAGTATCAGATGTCGGAATCCCCACAGCCGCAGAAGGCAGGAAGGAAAAGAAGAGAAAGAAGAAGAAGATCACCGCAGCTGCTGGATAAAGAAAAGAAGGAAAGAAATGAAGAACAGAAGAAGAGGCCAAGAAAAGAAGAAAGAAGAAGGCAAGAAGAAAAAGAAGGAAGAAGACTTCACCGCCAGAAAGAAAGAAAGAACAGAAGAAGAACAAAGAGGAAAGAAGAAAGAATAAAGAAAGAAGGAAGAAGAAGAAGACGAAAAGAGAAAGAGAAGAAGAAGAAGCCAAGATCTCCCTCTCTCTCTCTCTCTCTCTTATTTTTGTAACATAATAGAGAACTTAATTGGACTTCTAGAAGCATAGTTGCTCCCTGAGTTCGACCTCGGGAAAACCTTGTTCCGAGTAAAAAATTTGTAATAGTAATCTGGTAGCTGTGTTGTCTTATACTATAACGACTGTACTTAAATAATGTAAAGATGAAACACAGAACAACTCTAGCCTTACCAGCATTACCATTTTTGGCACCGTTGCTGGGGAGCAACGACTATTCTAGATGCTATAAAATCTCTATTTGTGAGTTTCTAATAATCTCTTCTCTCTTTTGTGTGCAGGTACAGGAAAATCAAGAAGCAGCCACACAACAACCACTCCAAGGATAGGTAATTTCTATCCTCTCACTATTAACCCCTAAATTCTAAAGAGGAAGAAAAAGAAAAGAATAAACAATATAGGTATAACCTGTCTTCCATACCTAGTAACAGCTACATGTTTTTAAAATACTATTCCTGCACACACTATAAAAGGTATTTAAGGGCTAACACCTTCTTGCCTGAGCCCTAATTACCCAACAAGGAGTTAACTAGACCAAGTAGAGTCAACATAGGAATTAACACTAGGGTTTTAGAGACACACTCCTTAATCAAGAATTGAGAAATCCCAAAAGAAGTGTGCCTAAGCCATTGTCTGAAAATACCTATTCAGAAAAACCCTAAGCAATCGGCTCTCTAAAAACACTTGAACCTTAAAAGACAAGACCTAATAAGTTCTCAATGGAATTAATAGGTGAAGTTGACCCTTTGGGTCAACCAACCTTCAACCCAGGTCACTTTTTGCACTCAAAAAGCCTAAAGTTCAAGTGAAAATCTAAGCACCCTGATCTTAAACTAAAAGTGGTAGATTTAAGAGGTCAAGATCCCCATTCTGGTCTACCTGGAATCTCAGTGACAAGAGAGGTCAGGTGGGGGAAATCCTGTAACCCGTGGGGACGCTCTACCGTGTAGGGGTCTTCGCGGGACTCACCCTCTCTAGCTGCCCAGGTAATTCTCAAGTGGATGATATTTTGATCAAGGGGTCCATCTGCTCCGAACCTCTATAGTCACCCAACATTTTGGGTGTCTTGATTGGGTCCAGCACCTGCTAAACTCATCTCTTCCAACAGTGTATGTTTGGTAGGAGGTCCTTGAAACCTCCTTTAGAACTTCACTTCCCTCGAGGTCGAGCCTCAGTGCCCTTGTTTGAGAAAACAACACTTCACATCGACCTCTCCTCTAACTCCGAACCCAACTCACCTTCTTCTTCCACAATGGCTCAACCAGTTGAGGAAGAGAATAATCTGGAGCACTAGCTCCAGCGGCTCAATGACCTCTTCCAGAACTTCGTGCACCCACCGCAGCGTCCTATGATGCGGGACCATTACAATCCTGCTGCGGTGGCCATTGAGCCTCGAGTCAGAATCCCGACTGGAGGACCTGATTCTGAATTAAAGCCCAATATGATTCATGCCATACCTAAATTTCACGGGCTTAATTCTGAAGACCCCTTCCAGCACATCAAACAGTTAAAGCATCTGGCCCAAACTTTTGGGTCAGATGAACAAAATCGGGACATTCTCCTCATGAAGATGTTCTCCTTCTCCCTTATGGACAAGGCCGCTCATTGGTACCAAACTCAGACCCGGCCGATCAACAATTGGGAAGAACTTCAGTCTGAGTTCTTGAAGAAGTTCTTTCCCGTTGATCGGACCAATGCCTTGCGCCATCAGATTACCCACTTCACCCAGCAACCGGGAGAACCTCTCCATGAGGCATGGGATCACTTTCAGGATCTCATGAGAAAGTGCCCCCACCACGGAGTTCCTAAATGGGAACAAGTCCAGTCTTTTTACCAGGGACTCCATGAGAACATTAGGCTTTTTGTCAATGCAACTTGCGGAAGGAATATCATGGGTCAACATGAGGACACCGCGTGGGAGATTCTCGAAAATATGTGCGAGAACTCCATTAACAATGACTCCATGGGATTATTCGACAGGACGAATACCCACGCATCGACGAACCTTAGGGTAGCACACGAGACGCAGGGCCTGTCCGCATCAGTCGACCTAGAATTGATGGCCAGCCGATTGGACAAGGTCTCTATCATCGAGAAGAAGGTGGACGAGCTGACTCAGTACTTGCAGCGAGCCACCTCTGTGCATAGTTCCTTTGCACAGCCTCCTTCCACATGGGAGACTGTGCAAAACATTTTCCACCGACCTTCTCCTGGAATGGATCCATATCCACCCCCATCTGATTCTCAGATCGGAGGGTCCTCCGATCCTTTCTATACTAGCCCGAGGAATTCCACTTCCCCATTTTCTGATTATTTGGAGGTTCCTCAGACCTGTGAGGACCTCAACGCCATCCAGAATGATCCATTCTCCAACACCTACAATCCTGGATGGTGCAACCATCCCAACTTCCAGTGGGCGGGAAATTCCCAAACTTAGAGACGATCCTTTCAGTCCCGTCCACAACTATCTCGTCCTTACCAGCCGCCTCAGCCTTGGCCTAACCCTCCTTATCCATCAGGGCCAAACCAGGACCAAATGTCCCTCATCCTTCAGACTCTGGCTGACATTCAAAGAATGAATGCGGCTATTCAAAAACAACACAAGGATGAACTTACAGAGGTTCGAAATCAATTGGCCCAGTTGGTAAATTCTCGCCAACCAGGCACACTTCCTTCCCAACCTCTTCCTAACCCTAATAACATGCCGACCCAGCGGCGCGTTATGAACCCAAACCCAGGCCAAGCACACATGATTTATCAGGCCCCCTCTGTTCCTTCACCTAACGGGATGGAGGCTTCCACTTCTTATGCGGGCTATTAGCAGCAACCCATCCTATCCAACCCTAACCAAAACCAGGCAAGGCTGAATTCTGTAACGACCCGTAGTGCTAAGGAGACCCAAGATCCACCCTATCCAAACAACTCCAAGCCTGGTAGTAATCCCCCCCTAGGACAGTAATCCAGGACGTGACTATCCCTGTCCCAGATCAAAAACCCAGACCTATCTTAGAAGAACCAACCAAGGTTCCGTTTCCTGAGGCCTTGACCAAGGGAAAGAAGACAACAAAAATCGTGGCACCTGAGGAGGACCTGGTTAAGCTCTTTGAGCAGGTCCAAATAAACATCCCCTTGATGGATGCGATTCGCCACGTACCGGCTTACGCACGATTCTTAAAGAATGTGTGTACAACTCAGCATAAGCCGCGAACCAAGAGTGGGAGTCTGATGAGAACCTCATCATGAGCCATAACTAGCTCATTTTGACCCAATACAAAGGATAAAAGCTCCTACATAACTCAAGGAAAGGCTTAACTCAGAGAATTCTGAGTTTAAGGAGAAAACAAGTCATAAGGGGTAAAAATGCAATTTCACCAGTATAATCTGCATACAGGGTAATTCAGGGCCCAAACATAGGTCAAAGCAGCTTAATAAGAATAAAAGTGGGATGAAATGATCTAGCAAGGGCTACAGCAATTCCAAGAAACTAAATGATAAATCTGTAACCCTAAAACAACCCACTTCAATTCACAAGGTTCGAGGTAAAGTAAAAATAGAATAAACCCTCTAAAATTCAAATAAAAATAATCTCTAGGGTTTAGAATCTTCAATTTGGCCTTTAGAACCCATTTTGACCTACATTGAGAACCATGCCCAATTAATAACTTAATTTGGGTTTTTGCGCAAATTGACTGGTCAAACAAGGTTTAATATGAAAATGAAATTCACCATCAGATTCCTTAGGTCCTAATTAGTCATGTATAAAAACTTGAGCCTAAGAAGAAACCTCCTTGACCGACTTTACACTTTGGTCCTCATATATTTACTCTTTGGCCCTCAACTTTTGAACCCTCGCATTTTGGCCCCTAACTCTCCTTCGTTCTTTGCAATCAGGTCCCTCCTGCAAAACCTGCCAGCACCATGCTCCGGCGACCTTGCGCGGAGCATGGCGCCGCGCAGGGTGAGGTGGGGGACCTGGCAAGTAAACCGGGGGTGCCCTGCGTCGTCAGCCGTCGCAGGGACACCCCCCTGGTCGTTGTAGCCCACCATACCGGCCGTGCGAACTCACGGACGGTATGGGTTCTTGTTTCCGACCATCCTCCGGCGAGGGAGACACGTCGTCTCCCTCCGCCTTCCTCCCTGTTTGATCCCTATAAATACCCCCCGTTGCTCCACCGACCAGGGCAGCCTGGATCTGACGGAGAAAATCCCCAACTTTCTTCTCTTCTTCCTCCGGCAGACGCTCACCAGCTCCGGCGGTTTCCTCCCCCTCCACCTCGTCGCTCTGCCGCAATACCAGCAGCAGAGACTTCCTCCCCTGCTCTTCCTGCGCCACGCCGCACCCAGCTGGCGCCTCTCCGACTCTCTGCTCGCCGCCGCCCCTTTCCCTGAGCATCGTCTTCTCCGGCGACAGTCGATACGACTGTCGCCCTGTTCCTCCCCCTTCGTCCCTGCAAGTAAGCTAGAGCTACTCCCCTTCTTCTCCTCTTTCTTTCCCCGCTTTCAATTTAGTCAATTAAGCCCTCGACCGACTCTGACCACCTTCACCCCCTTCGTCTCCGACCACCCTCCGGCGAGCCGCTTCCATCACCTCAGCGACCCACACGGCTCGCCGACCACCGCAGGACCTCCACCTCCTCACCCTGATCAACCTCCGCCCTGCCACTTCCCCCACATCACCCTCTGCAACCCTACCGAACAGACCCATCCTCCGACCCACTGTCCGACCTAGGGCAGCCCTCGTCCGTCGCCCCGCGCCTCGCCACCACCCACACGAGCTTCGCCGCACCCTGGCGAAGCTCCTGGCACTCTCTGATTAGGCCGAGAGGCCGTTTTCTTGTGGACAGGCCACCCGACCTCCGCCGCCATTGCCGCGCAGGAGGAACTGCTTCCGCCTGCAGCTACAGGCGCACCACGCTCAACGCCAAGCCCAGATTCAACTCCCAGGCCTTGCGAGGAGTTTTGGCAAAACATCAGGTTCGCAGCTAAGGAAGAAAGCTTCGCGTGACGCCGCCATCTCCTGCTGAATTCCCCGCTGCGGGTGCGCAATTGAGGTGGGCCATTTAGTCCCACCTCGGAAACGCCTGAAGAGCCGCAGCGACATAAGATGCAAAAGTGCTGAAGGCTTACTGCCTCAGCACACGGGGTGAGGTCCCCTTCACCCGCCCGGTTACCCGGTCTCGTCCGCGCTCACGCCCCGTGGATCTGACCCGAACCGACCCGACCCGACTTAAGACTGACCTGCACTCCTCGCCCACCACGCACGCCGGTGGGCCTGGACCCGGGCCTGACCCGAACCCGGTTACCCGGTAGCTCTGGGAGAGCTTTCCCAAGAGTGGTTTCAGAGAGAAAGAGAGACGCGGGGGGGGGAGGGTAGAGTAGGTTTTGCCTCTGACGAAAAACTCTGAAGTGTGCAGGCACAGGCGAAGAAGAAGACCCGCGGAAGAAGAAGGAAGCTAACTGTAGCAACAGGTAGTTAAGTCGTCTGATTTGGAAATCAGACGACGGCCTGAAGCAGCTAAGGAAGAAAGCTTCGCGTGACGTCCCTGGCTGAAAAGAAAAGAAGAAGCTGACACTTAGCCGCAGGGAGGAAAAACAAGAAGAAACTCTAAAGAAGAGGCTGAGCAAAGGCTGCAGAGAAGAAGTACAGCAGAGCCAAGGAAGAAGAAACCTTCACAGAAGAGACTGCAGAAAAAGAAGAGAGGCCAAGACAGAAACCAAGGAAGAAGAAGAAGGAGATCTGAAGAAAGAAAGAGGAGCATCACCTCTGCAGAACAAAGAAGAAGAAGGAGATCTGAAGAAAGAAAGAAAGAAGAACATCACGAGGAGAAAACAAAGAGAACAACAAATTCTTTCCCTCTCTCTCTTTCTTTATTTTGTAAAAGAAACATGTATATCTCTAGAATACAACTTGCTCCCTGAGTTCGACCTCGGGAACTCTTTTATTTTCCGAGTAAAAAATTTATATATTTGAAATGTTGGTAATAACCGGCTATACTACAACGTTATAACAAACCAAAACCCGATCGTCACACCAACCGACACTCCATTTTGGCGCCGTTGCCGGGGAGCAACGGCTATTCTGGAGGTAAACATTCCTGTTTCTTTTAATTTCTGATAATCTCCTCTCTTTTGTGCAGCTACAGGAACTCAAGAAGACAAGCAACCACACGACAACCACTCCGAAGACAGGTAAATTTTTCCTCTCACTATTAACCCCTAAAACTCTAAAGAGGAAGAAAAGAAAAGAACAAGCAATATAGGGCTAACCTGTCTTCCATACTTAGTAACCATAAAGAGTTGCATGTTTTCAACTCATCACTCCTGCACACTATTAAGGGTATTTAAGGGCTAACACATTCTTGCTTGAGCCCTAATTGCCCAACAAAGAGTTAAATGGACCAAGTAGAGCCAACATAAGGTCAAACATTAGGATTTCAGTAGAGACACACCCCTTAATCAAGAATTGAGGAAATCCAAAAGAGGTGTGCCCAAGCCATTGATTGAAAATAATTAACAAGAAAAATCCTAAACAATTGGCTCTCTCTTTAAACACTTGGACCCTAAAAGAAAGGACCCAAAAAGCTCTCAAAGAAAACAAGAGGTAAAGTTGACCCCTTTGGGTTAACCAACCTTAAATTAGGTCACTCTTTGCACTTAAAAAGACTAAAGTTCAAGTGAAACCTTAAGCACCCCGATCTTAAAATTGGTAGACTTAAGAGGTCAAGATCCCCATTCTGGTCTACCTGGAACCGCAGTGACAAGAGAGGTCGGGTGGGGGAAACCCTGTAACCCGTGGGGACGCTCTACCGTGTAGGGGTCTTCGCGGGACTCTCCCTCTCTGGCTGCCCAGGTAATTCTCAGGTGGACGATCTTTCTGATCAAGGGGTCCATCTGCCCCGTACCTCTATAGTCACCCAACACATTTTTGGGTGTCTTGATTGGGTCCAGCACCTTTTAATCTCATCACATCCTTCAGTATATGCTTGGAAGGAGGTCCTTGAATCCTCCTTTAGGAATTCACTTGCCCTGAGGTTAGGCCTCAGTTCCCTTGTTTATGCAGCACCACCACATTAATCTTTCCTCTGATACTCCCTTCTTCCATCTTGGCACAACATGAGTCTACATCGAAGCCTTTAATTCCACATCTTGATTCCACCACCTAATCCAAATATGCAGCCAAACCACCCAAGGCTACCATTCAAGAAACCTGAATATCGGAGATCTATGAAAGATAAAATGATCGAGGATGCCATAAAATTCTATGAAAAAGAAGAAAAAACCTCAACACCAATAGGAAACATTCAGGTTGATGTTCCAACAACCACAGCTTTCATCATAAACTGTGCCCAAATTCTATTGACTGAAATTTCAAAAGGATCAACCCGAGATATGCTCATGACAGGATACATTGAGATGGAAAAATTACACCAATCTGAATACCTTCAATGCTTGACAAATCCTGTACTTTGGGAACAACACCAAGATGCCCTTATAAAACGGGTAGAAATGATGAAATCTGTAAGACAAATTATCAACCAGAAATACCCGTATATACCAGAAACAGAGGATGAACCATCTTGGAACAGTATTAGGGAACAATTCAGTTTCCCAGATCTCGGGATTGAGGCACAAAGTGGTTGTAAAATCCCAACCCAGATAGAAGACAATGTTGAATTAGGTTGGGATATTGCAGGAGAACACAATGCTGAGCCAACCCTAGGCCATGAATCACCAAGCTTAGAACTCCAAGACTCCTGCAATAACAAGATTAGAATTGAACCTCTGGAGGGTATAAATTCCACCCCTTGTTTTGATAAGGTGACCCTCGAAGGTTATTCAGACTTAGGTTCTAATAATTCTACCCACATCCTAAGCCTAGAACCTAGATCTGAAACTTATTGGGAAGATTATGAGGCCCTTTATGAGAAAGATCAAATTTTTACAGAATATGATTCCGGGCCTCTATTTAATGAATATCCCTCTCCAACATCCTCAGGAAATCTGATCGATTTTTCAGAAAACATGCCAATTTACGATACAGAAACTGAGGAGTTGGATGAGCAAGGTTTTAATGGGGTCTATCCTACCAGCTTCGAGCTTGAACAGAACACCTTTTTGAGCCCAGAATTGACATATAGGCTAGAACCCAGTCAGGCTGCTGATTCCACATCTGATGATTTCTGCTGTGGTGGAATTCATGATCATTTTCGCCAACTCTCCGACAATTTCAGATCTGACTATAATTGCGGAGAGATTCCCCTTCCTGAACACGCCAGGCCTATCTACGACCTCAGTTCACATGACTCTGACTCTGACTCTGAGGTCCTGATTCCCAAGATCACCGATAACACAGAATCATTCCTTTTCGATCCTCAGGAACCAAAAACAGAAAATGCCAAGAGTGATTGCAACCAAGAATCCAAATTTTTTCTCGAATCCGATTCCTTTCATCCTACAAACACTCTTCCGGCATTTGATAGTTACCCAGAGGACTCTCTACAGAAAACCACCTATCATCTGTTTCTAGAAGAGCCCTCGTACACAATGGCCACCTCGTCCGCACACACAGAACGGATCAAAACCTCTCCCAAACCCCGACCCGCAACCGGACTCAATTTCTATTCAGATTCACCTCTCACCGAGCCGATTGCATTTCCACATCGGGTTTCGAACATTGATCAGACTACATACCATGCTCTATCATTCTCTGATCACCCTTGTAGGGTTTCCGCGTCATTCATTGATTATTCTACGGGTCCCTACTCTGACCAGGCAGATTCGACTCAGCCAAACCCTGCGTTTACACTTCCACATCCATCTGAGCTTCATAGTTTATGGTGGGTTCCACACTTTTTTATCCACATCTATCAACCCACCAGATTGATTGGGTTTGGGCTGCATCATCAGCCTGTTGATCTGAACAAGCACCTGGTTGGACCAACCAGGCTCTTAATCAAGGTGCTTGTCTTACAAAACTCTGCTGATTTGACCACCCCCTCTCCATCGCATTTCCCGCTTGGCTGAAGGCATCAAATTTAGCACTCAACGGGAGGCAGCCCGTCATTCTCTTTGAAAACCTGAAACTTGTTCTGACAGCTTTTTGCACTTGAAGTTCACACTTTAGGGCAGCCGACTCCACCTCAGGTGCTTGCATCTGAGATTCATCAAAACAGCTATCCTAATGTATGAACTTAGTTGAATAAAAACCCCTAGGTTACAATGAGGACATTGCAAATCTTAGGCATGGGGGGGTAGGAAAGTACAAAAAACTTGTAAGAAAAGGTTTCAAACAAAAAATTCACATATGCCAAAAACACCATAAAAATTAAAAATTTTTTGAAAAAGAATAAGAGGAAAAGAGGAGAAAGGAAATTTTCTGAAGGAGAAGGAGAAGAGAAACAAAATGAAAAAGGAGCACAAAATTATAAGAAAAGTTGATAGTCATTAGTAAGGAACTAAGGAATTAACCTAAGTTCTAGACCTCATTCAAGAAAATAACTGAAAAGTGCACAATGAGATTAGTAAGAATGCAAACCTTAGGCATTCTTGAATAGACTCTTAGTACCCATTAAGATCTGGACACTCCTCAAGAGGTTGAGGAAAATGAAAAGCTGAAGTATTAGGTCTAAGGCTTAGGGAGTATTCGGCCTCGTTAACTAATTTTTGGTTTACGGGACTCAGTAACCTAAGCACCCTAACCTCACACACAGCCTGGTTCAGTAAGCGTAAAAATCAGAATCACGCAGAAGCGTCGCAAAAATCTGAAAAGATCACCTAGAATAGGAGCGGCCGATCAACACAAGATTGATTTGGACGAGTTCCCAGCGTGGAGAGGCGGGAAATCCCCTCGAAGATGTGTAACAAAATATCATCTCCTCGGTGCTTGTCTCTTAGGATATTTACATATCCTACTGGGGGCATGTAAGCACTCTGCTGGTTCAGATTCCATGGATGGCATTATCTCGAAGTGTCAATTGCCAGGGTCTGGATTCGGCCACGGAATACCATGGATGGGATTATCTCGAAATCTCAATAGCCAGGGTTCCGGGGGTTGCCATGGGCGGTGCTATCTCGAAGCATCGATCGCCAGGAACCCTTGAGGATTGATGATGGGAGTAAGGAATCTGATACAGACCGTGTTGAAAAGCCAATCCTAGGCTAGAACTAAAAAGAAAAAGAGAGAGAAAACTCTCCAAACAGAAAAACTTTCTATCTCTCTCTTACAAAACGCACTGCGAACTGAGCCAGGGCTAAAATCATTTCAAGCACGGGTGCTTTAACCACGAAGTCCAATAAACCTTAGGTTAGTTCTTGTGGGCCTTAAAAACCTTTGCTAAAAGACTGAGGCTAAGGCTAGACAGATTTGGATCTTGATTGGTACTAGAGTACCTTTTAGGCCTATGGTCAGCATTCTAACCTAATCTATGCTCAAATAAAAAAGGCACTTATCTAAAACTATTAAAAACTTCATGGTCTAGAACAAGGGTTGAAACCTTAAGTTTTTGCTAAGGGACTAGCAAAAGCTAGGCATGGGGGTATGATGAGAACCTCATCATGAGCCATAACTAGCTCATTTTGACCCAATACAAAGGATAAAAGCTCCTACATAACTCAAGGAAAGGCTTAACTCAGAGAATTCTGAGTTTAAGGAGAAAACAAGTCATATGGGGTAAAAATGCAATTTCACCAGTATAATCTGCATACAGGGTAATTCAGGGCCCAAACATAGGTCAAAGCAGCTTAATAAGAATAAAAGTGGGATGAAATGATCTAGCAAGGGCTACAGCAATTCCAAGAAACTAAATGATAAATCTGTAACCCTAAAACAACCCACTTCAATTCACAAGGTTCGAGGCAAAGTAAAAATAGAATAAACCCTCTAAAATTCAAAGAAAAATAATCTCTAGGGTTTAGAATCTTCAATTTGGCCTTTAGAACCCATTTTGACCTACATTGAGAACCATGCCCAATTAATAACTTAATTTGGGTTTTTGCGCAAATTGATCGGTCAAACAAGGTTTAATATGAAAATGAAATTCACCATCAGATTCCTTAGGTCCTAATTATTCATGTATAAAAACTTGAGCCTAAGAAGAAACCTCCTTGACCGACTTTACACTTTGGTCCTCATATATTTACTCTTTGGCCCTCAACTTTTGAACCCTCGCATTTTGGCCCCTAACTCTCCTTCGTTCTTTGCAATCAGGTCCCTCCTGCAAAACCTGCCAGCACCATGCTCCGGCGACCTTGCGCGGAGCATGGCGCCGCGCAGGGTGAGGTGGGGGACCTGGCAAGTAAACCGGGGGTGCCCTGCGTCGTCAGCCGTCGCAGGGACACCCCCCTGGTCGTTGTAGCCCACCATACCGGCCGTGCGAACGCACGGACGGTATGGGTTCTTGTTTCCGACCATCCTCCGGCGAGGGAGACACGTCGTCTCCCTCCGCCTTCCTCCCTGTTTGATCCCTATAAATACCCCCCGTTGCTCCACCGACCAGGGCAGCCTGGATCTGACGGAGAAAATCCCCAACTTTCTTCTCTTCTTCCTCCGGCAGACGCTCACCAGCTCCGGCGGTTTCCTCCCCCTCCACCTCGTCGCTCTGCCGCAATACCAGCAGCAGAGACTTCCTCCCCTGCTCTTCCTGCGCCACGCCGCACCCAGCTGGCGCCTCTCCGACTCTCTGCTCGCCGCCGCCCCTTTCCCTGAGCATCGTCTTCTCCGGCGACAGTCGATACGACTGTCGCCCTGTTCCTCCCCCTTCGTCCCTGCAAGTAAGCTAGAGCTACTCCCCTTCTTCTCCTCTTTCTTTCCCCGCTTTCAATTTAGTCAATTAAGCCCTCGACCGACTCTGACCACCTTCACCCCCTTCGTCTCCGACCACCCTCCGGCGAGCCGCTTCCATCACCTCAGCGACCCACACGGCTCGCCGACCACCGCAGGACCTCCACCTCCTCACCCTGATCAACCTCCGCCCTGCCACTTCCCCCACATCACCCTCTGCAACCCTACCGAACAGACCCATCCTCCGACCCACTGTCCGACCTAGGGCAGCCCTCGTCCGTCGCCCCGCGCCTCGCCACCACCCACACGAGCTTCGCCGCACCCTGGCGAAGCTCCTGGCACTCTCTGATTAGGCCGAGAGGCCGTTTTCTTGTGGACAGGCCACCCGACCTCCGCCGCCATTGCCGCGCAGGAGGAACTGCTTCCGCCTGCAGCTACAGGCGCACCACGCTCAGCGCCAAGCCCAGATTCAACTCCCAGGCCTTGCGAGGAGTTTTGGCAAAACATCAGGTTCGCAGCTAAGGAAGAAAGCTTCGCGTGACGCCGCCATCTCCTGCTGAATTCCCCGCTGCGGGCGCGCAATTGAGGTGGGCCATTTAGTCCCACCTCGGAAACGCCTGAAGAGCCGCAGCGACATAAGATGCAAAAGTGCTGAAGGCTTACTGCCTCAACACACGGGGTGAGGTCCCCTTCACCCGCCCGGCTACCCGGTCTCGTCCGCGCTCACGCCCCGTGGATCTGACCCGAACCGACCCGACCCGACTTAAGACTGACCTGCACTCCTCGCCCACCACGCACGCCGGTGGGCCTGGACCCGGGCCTGACCCGAACCCGGTTACCCGGTAGCTCTGGGAGAGCTTTCCCAAGAGTGGTTTCAAAGAGAAAGAGAGACGCGGGGGGGGGGAGGGTAGAGTAGGTTTTGCCTCTGACGAAAAACTCTGAAGTGTGCAGGCACAGGCGAAGAAGAAGACCCGCGGAAGAAGAAGGAAGCTAACTGTAGCAATAGGTAGTTAAGTCGTCTGATTTGGAAATCAGACGACGGCCTGAAGCAGCTAAGGAAGAAAGCTTCGCGTGACGTCCCTGGCTGAAAAGAAAAGAAGAAGCTGACACTTAGCCGCAGGGAGGAAAAATAAGAAGAAACTCTAAAGAAGAGGCTGAGCAAAGGCTGCAGAGAAGAAGTACAGCAGAGCCAAGGAAGAAGAAACCTTCACAGAAGAGACTGCAGAAAAAGAAGAGAGGCCAAGACAGAAACCAAGGAAGAAGAAGAAGGAGATCTGAAGAAAGAAAGAGGAGCATCACCTCTGCAGAACAAAGAAGAAGAAGAAGGAGATCTGAAGAAAGAAAGAAAGAAGAACATCACGAGGAGAAAACAAAGAGAACAACAAATTCTTTCCCTCTCTCTCTTTCTTTATTTTGTAAAAGAAACATGTATATCTCTAGAATATAACTTGCTCCCTGAGTTCGACCTCGGGAACTCTTTTATTTTCCGAGTAAAAAATTTATATATTTGAAATGTTAGTAATAACCGGCTATACTACAACGTTATAACAAACCAAAACCCGGTCGTCACACCAACCGACTTCAGAGTCCAATTGTACTATCAGAGCAAGCCAGCTTTGTAATCCTAAGCAAGCTCCCACCCAAGGCTAAAGATCCTGGTACTCCTCTGATTTCCTGCAAAATAGGTCAAACCCAATTTGACAGAGCATTACTAGACTTGGGTGCTTCCATAAATCTGATACCCACATCCTTACTTAGCCACCTAGAAGAATCTGAGCTAAAACCAACTGAGGTGACACTATAATTAGCCGATCGATCCATAAAGTCACCTAAAGGGATTCTCGAGGATGTTATTGTAAGAGTGCGGGATTTTTGTTTCCCTGTAGACTTTATAGTCTTGGACATGGACGCACCTGAGAACCCTAGGGATACACTGATCATTCTAGGGAGACCTTTCCTGGCTACTGCTAGAGCCAACATCAGCTGTGAGGAGGGCCAAATAGAGCTCAAATTTGGGAATCAGACCCTCAAAATTGATATATTTAAGGCCCAACAAGGAATCAATTGCGGTGTCATCGAACAGATCTGTGATATCAGGGCTTTGGTTGATGAAACGCATTATGAGAATGACCTGATCATACCTCATCAACCACAGAAAGATCTTGAACCGCAATTAGAGGAGTCAAATCCAGATTTAGACATACCCATAGTTCCTACCCTTGAACCTCACATTTTCCTTGAACCACCCGCTGAAAACCCTGTCCTTAAATTGAAACCCCTTCCCGATCATTTGAAATACATCTTTTTGGGTTTTAAACAGACCCTTCCTGTGATTATAAATTCCAAGCTCACTCCTGATCAGGAATCCCATCTGATTACTGTTTTCCAGCAACATCGCAGAGCCATTGGATGGACTCTCGATGATCTGACTGGAATAAGTCCCTCTTATTGCACACATCGTATTTATTCAGAAGAGGGTGCACGACCTTCTCGTGAAATGCAGAGGCGTTTAAACCCCAATCTGCAGGAGGCCATGACAAAGGAGATCATCAAGTGGTTAGATGCAGGGATCATCTACCCGATCTCCGACAGTCGTTGGGTGAGCCCGATTCAGGTTGTGCCTAAAAAGGCAGGGCTCACCACCATTACGACTGAAATCGAAGAAGTCATACCTACTCGATTAGCCAACTCGTGGAGAGTTTACATAGATTACCGACGACTCAATTCCTCCACAAAGAAGGATCATTTCCCACTACCTTTCATTGATCAGATTCTCGAGAAATTACCGGGAAATCGATTCTTCTACTTTCCTGACAGGTACTTCGGTTATAACCAAGTTGCTATTCATCCTGAGGACCAAGAGAAGACCACGTTCACCTGCCCCTTCGGAACATATGCATTTCGAAGGATGCCATTCGGTCTCTGCAATGCACCTGCGACTTTTCAGCGGTGCATGCTTGCCATATTCTCTGATATGGTAGGTGAATATCTGGAAGTCTTCATGGATGACTTCTCAGTTTTCGGGGCATCATTTGATGATTACCTCCAGCACTTGGTTCATATACTCAGGCGCTGCATCGATGTTAATTTGGTTCTTTCCTGGGAAAATAGCCATTTTATGGTGCCTGAGGGGATCGTCCTAGGACATCTGATTTCTGAGAAGGGCATCCAAGTGGATCGAGCCAAGGTTGATCTAATCTCTCTCCTTCCTATGCCTAGCTCGATCAGGGACATCCGTTCTTTTCTGGGGCACGTTGCTTTTTGCTGTCGTTTCATTCCTGATTTCTCGAAAATCGCAAGCCCCCTGACGACTCTTCTCTCTAAGGATGTACTCTTTGAAATCTCCAAGGAATGCACTCAAGCCTTTGAGAACCTCCGTGACCGAGTCACCCAGGCCCCGATCCTACAATCCCCTAATTGGTCTCAACCCTTTGAGATCATGTGCGATGCGTCTGATTTCGTTGTAGGAGCGGTTTTGGGGCAGAAAGCTGACGGGAAACCTGTGGTCATCAACTACGCTAGCAAGACACTTGACGAGGCTCAGCGTAACTATACAGTTACGGAGAAAGAGCTACTAGCCGTAGTATTTTCCCTTGAAAAATTTCGATCTTATCTCCTGGGTTCCCACGTCATCATCTACTCGGATCACACAGCTGTGAGGCATCTCCTTGCTAAGAAGGACGCGAAGCCCCGACTAATCCGATGGATCTTGCTGTTGCAAGAATTTGACCTCGAGATTCGCGACAAGGCGGGAAGACAAAATGTGGTAGCTGACCATTTGTCCGGCCTTCCTTCTGAGATCATCAACCCTTCCGGACTCATCACGGAGCATTTCCCTGATGAGCACCTGCTGACTATTGGTACTAGACTTCCATGGTTTGCTAATATAGTAAACTACTTGGCATCTCATCAGATCCCGTCTGATTGGCCGAAGGCCAAGAAAGACAAATTGCGCTCTGATGCCAAGTATAAAATTTGGGAAGATCCGTACCTCTTCCGCATAGGTGCTGACTAGATCATCCGGAGATGTGTCCCGGAAGGTGAAGTCAATGATATTCTCTCCTTCTGCCATGATCAGGCATGCGGTGGCCATTTCTCTGGGCATAAAACCGCATCGAAAATCCTACAGTGTGGCTTTTATTGGCCCACTCTGTTCAAGGACGCATACAATCACTGCAAGGCATGCAGTCGTTGCCAAACTTTGGGCAACATGAGCCATCGCGACATGATGCCTTTGCAGCCGATTCTCGTATGCGAAATCTTTAATGTTTGGGTGATTGATTTTATAGGCCCCTTTCCTGTTTCGGATCGTTTCGAATACATTCTACTGGCTGTGGACTACGTGTCCAAATGTATCGAAGCCATATCGACCCGAACCTGTGATCACAAAATTGTTCTCAAATTCATTCATCACAATATCTTCTCATGGTTCGGGATTCCTCGTGTTATCATTTCAGACGAGGGGACCCATTTCACAAATGCTCAGTTCAGGTCACTGATGACCAAATACGGGGTGTCTCACCGAATCTCCACTCCTTATCACCCCCAGACTAATGGTCTAGCTGAGCTGTTAAATCAGGAGATTAAGAAAATCCTGCAGGTCACTGTTCGGCCTGACAGGAAGGACTGGTCGTCCTGACTTCCGGAAGCCTTGTGGGCCTATAGGACTGCCCACAAAACCCAATTAGGCATGTCTCCCTTTAGACTGGTGTATGGGAAGGAGTGTCACCTTCCCGTCGAACTGGAGTACAAAGCCTATTGGCAGTACGGAATTGTAATCTAGATCTTTTTAAGGCTGGAACCCACAGAAAGCTTCAAATCAGCGAGATCGATAAACTACATCTTGATGAGTACGAGAACTCGCGAATCTACAAGGAGTGGGTTAAAGCCTTCCATGACAAGCACATCTGTAGAAAGATCTTTCATCCTGGTTAGAAGGTCCTACTCTTCGATGCCCGACTCAAACTTTTCCCTGGGAAGTTGCGATCCAAGTGGGTTGGACCATACTTGGTCCGACAGGTTTTTGGAAATGGAGCCATCGAAATCAGTCCACTCAGCCATGATTCCGAATCTTTCATCGTAAACGGTCAGAGACTCAAACTGTTCAATGATGTAACCTCTACTGATTTGGCTGAATTATCATTTATCCTCCATTCTCCCTGAGCATATTGCGCCCAACCGATGGCGTAAAACTCAGCGCTTAACAGGAGGTAGCCCGTCATTCTCTTTGAAAACCTGAAACCCTTTCTAACACTTTTGTGCACTTAAGGTTCACCCTTTAGGACAGCCGACTCCACCTTAGGTGCTTGCACCTAAGATTAGAAATCGTCCGCAACAGTCACCCCGACCCATTCACTCATCAAAACATCTGTCCTAATGTATGAACCAAGTTGAATAAAAACCCCTTAAGTTACAATGAGGACATTGCAAATCTTAGGCATGGGGGAGTATGAAAGTGTAACTTGTAAGAAAAGGTTTTAAACATAAAAATTCACATATGCTAAAAACACCATAAAAATTTAAAAAAAAAATTTTTGAAAAAGAATAATAAAATGAGAGGAGGAAAGAAAATTTTGAGGACTCTACAAAGGAGGAGGAGAAGAAAAAGAAACAAAATGAAAAGAAGGAGCACAAAATGAAAGAAAAGTGATAGTCATTAGCAAGAAATTAAGGAATTAACCTAAGTTCTAGACCTCATTCAGGAAAAGAAATGGAAAGTGTACAGTGAGATTAGTAAGAATGCAAACTTTAGGTATTCTTTGATAGACTCTTAGTACCCATTAACATCTAGAAATTCCTCAAGAGGTTGAGGAAAATGAAAAGCTTAAGTATTAAGTCCAAGGCTTAGGGAGTATTGGGCCTCGTTAACTAACTTTTGGTTTACTTGACTTAGTAACCTAAGCACCCTAACTTCACACACAGCCTGGTTCAATAAGCATAAAAATCAAAATCACGCAGAAGCGTTGCAAAAATTCTGAAAATGACACCTAGAGTAGGAGCAGCCGAACAACACAAGATGATTTGGACGAGTTCCCAGTGCGGAGAGGCGGGAAATTCCCCTCGAAGATGCATAACAAAATATCATCTCCTCGGTGCTTGTCTCTTAGGATATTTACATATCCTACTGGGGGCTTGTAAGCACTCTGCTAGTTCAGATTCCATGGATGGCATTATCCCGAAATGTCAATTGCCAGGGTTTGAATTCGGCCACGGAACACCATGGATGGGATTATCTCGAAATCTCAACAGCCAGGGTTCTGGGTGTTACCATGGGCGGTGCTATCTCGAAGCATCGACTGCCAGGAACCCCTGAGGATTGATGATGGGGACAAGGAATCCGATACTGACCATGTTGAAAAGGCAATCCTAAGCTAGAATTAAAAAGAAAAAGAGAGAAAAAACTCTCCAAACATATAAATCTTCTACCTCTCTTTCTTACAAAACGCACTGCGAACTGAGCCAGGGCTAAAATTATCTCAAGCACGGGTGCTTTAACCACAAAGTCCAATAAACCTTAGGTTAGTTCTTGTAGGCCTTAAAAACCTTTGTTAAGGACTGAAGCTGAGGCTAGACAGATCTGGATCTTGGTTGGTACTAGAGTACCTTTTAGGCCTATGGTTGGCACTCTGACCTAATCTAGTTTGCAAAAGAAAAAGCACTTATCTGAAATCATTAAGAACTTCAAGGTCTAGAACAAGGGTTGAAACCTTAAAATTTTGCTAAGGGACTAGCAAAAGCTAGGCATGAGGGAATGATGAGAACCTCATCATAAACCCTAGATAGCACAATCTAACCCAGATATGTGAGAAAAAGCTCCTACATGACCCAAAGAAAGGCTTAACTCAGAGAATTTTGAGTTTAAGAATAAAATAAATCATAAGAGGTAAAACTGCAATTTCACCAATACAGTTTCGAAATAGGGTAATTAAGGGTCCAAACACAGGTCAAACAAGCTTAACAAAAAGGAAAGTGGGATGATCTGATCTAAAAAAGGGTTGTAGCAACTTCTAGGAATTAAATGACATTCTGTAACCCTAAAACGCACCCACTTCACTCGCTCACTCGCCCTCGCCCGCGCTCACGCCCTGCGGGTCTGGGCAGTATCCGATTACCCAAATCGTGCACTCCTTGCCCACCACCTTACGCTGGTGGGCCTGGTCCCGGGCGCGATACCTGCACCCGATTACCCGGCTCTAGGAGAGCAGTCCTAAGAGAGAAATCTGAGAAAGAGAGAGATGCGGGGAAGGGTAGGGGTAGGTTTTGCTTTGACCCTTGTGTGAACATGCAGGAAGAAAGAAAGAAGAAGGCAGGAAGGAAAAGAAGAAGAAGAAGGGAAGCGGCCGAAGCCTTAGTCGCTCAGGGCAGCTGAAGAAGAAGAAGTGAAGGAGAGAAACAGAAGAAGAAGAAAGGAAGAAGAAAAGAACTGTAGCAGAGCCACAGATAAGTCGTCTGAACGCAGTATCAGACGTTGGAATCCCCACAGCAGCAGAAGGCAGGAAGGAAAAGAAGAGAAAGAAGAAGAAGATCACCACAGCTACCGGCTAAAGAAAGGAAGGAAAGAAAAGAAGAACAGAAGAAGTGGCCAAGAAAAGAAGAAAGAAGAAGGCAAGAAGAAAAAGAAGGAAGAAGACATCACCGCCAGAAAGAAAGAAAGAACAGAAGAAGAACAAAGAGGAAAGAAGAAAGAACAAAGAAAAAAGGAAGAAGAAGAAAAGAGAAAGAGAAGAAGAAGAAGCCAAGATCTCCCTCTCTCTCTCTCTCTTATTTTTGTAACATAATAGAGAACTTAATTAGACTTCTAGAAGCATAGTTGCTCCCCGAGTTCGACCTCAGGAAAACCTTATTCCGAGTAAAAAATTTGTAATAGTAATCTGGTAGTTGTGTTGTCTTATAATATAACAACTATACTTAAATAACGTAAAGACGAAACACAGAACAGCTCTAGCCTTACCAGCGTTACCACCTCCTGACTTGAATCAAATCTAAACAGGGTTCTAGTGCAAGTCCATCAGACGACATACAGGACGTCTGGCACTATGTATAGACGTCTGGAAACCTACTTTTCTGCGGGAATGTATTTCCAAGAGAGTGCAACGGCTAGAAAATCTCTGAGAAGAGATTTTCGGGTCAGCCGAGACAAAATGGTCATTTATCAGATGTCTGGAAAGGCTTAAGGACGTTTGATAAGACTCTAACGGTCTTATTCTTCAGTGTTTGTTAAGCCAGCCAACGGTCCACTAATTGGACGTCTGGCAGAAACATCAGACATCTTCTAAGAGGTCTGGTCTAAGGTTTGAACGTCTGATTTCATTAGACAGAGCTAACTAAGTCCAGCCTAAATGTTATCAGACGTCTGAATCAACAGTCAGATGTCTTAAAACATATTATCGGACGTTTGATTTTGGAATTAGACGTCTGAAAAAGTTGTTTGAACCCTATATTGATTTTCTAAGTTCTCCACAGAAAACCTAAGTGTCCTAGGGTTGTACAGGTGTTCTTAGGACTACTATTAGGGTACTTTGAGGCTCTTTAACATGAAGTTCTAAGGAACAAAAAAAGCAAGGAAATAAAGACAAAAGTACATGAAAGAAATAAACAGAATTCTATCCTATTCTTCTTGTCCTTCCATCTTCAATCTATCGCTCCTCGCGAATCTCCTCTGTTTTCCATCAAGCTCTTCCAAATCATCCTAGATGCGAGCTCGAACTCAGTCTAATTACGTCTCAATTTGCAATTGACCTGAAATCTAATACTTCAAGTGCAAATGTTAAATGACACGTATTTTGTTATCATCAAAACAAACGATCACGGTACTCTAGCACCAACAATCTCCCACTTTTTGATGATGACAAAATCATAAATAATAATGCAAAAAAAATTCTCTCCCTTTTTGACATTATCAAAAAGGTTTGATTGATTTTAAATTTCCTATAACTCCCCCTTAAAACATGCTCTTCTATTAATTTCTTTTAACAAGAGTAATATCCTCCCCCTTTTTGTAACAACAAGATAGTTATTATTTTTCTCCTCCTTACTAAAGGAAATTTAGCTAACTTGCATCTCTCCCTTAAAAATTGACAATTAGCTCATAATTTTTTTTTTTAACTCCCCCTATCTAAATGCTAATGATAACAAGATAGGGTAAAGAATTTTTACTTCACCTACCATGGCCAATAAAATGGCACAAATGGTGGTGGTGGATGCCATATCAGATGGGGCTCCCATCCGTAGCTTGGAGGCCAGGGCATCGGCGCCGGTCTCCAGTCTTGTGGTCGACGTGCGGCGGGTCCATCATTTGTTCACCGTCTCGTCGATCCTTTTGTTCTCCTCCTTGGTCTACTCCTTGGTTCTCCCAACTCGAGTTGACCAACCTTAATCTTGTAGGTCTAGTCCTTCGTGTTGTAGTTATCCCTGAAACCTATAAAATAAGATTCCAATTCTTTCTTTGGTATCCAAGTGAGCTTGGATCCGAATCTGTTAGCGGGTCTCTTTGACGGGGATCCTTTCTCAACCTTTGAGCTATAAAAATTATCAACTTTGTTGATTAATTTGTTAGAGTTTTCCCTAAGACATGTGATTTCTTTTTCTATAGTATGCATCTTAGTCTTTAAATCAGAGATTTCTAACTTTAAACTATCATTTTCTTCAATCAATTTAGTATTTTCATTGATTAAATTTTTGTTTTCTAATAACATGTTATTATCCTTATGACTAGTTTTTATGTCCTTAAGTTGTTTTTCTAACCTATCATTTTCATTTTTAAGAAAACTAAGGTTCTTTTTAATGTTTATATTTTCTATTTTAAGTGTTTTACTAACTTCAAAAAGCTCATTAAATGCATCTTGTAAATCAAAATTTACGTCGTTGTCGGAGTCGCTTCTGCTTTTGCTATCGCTATCACTTCCTCTAGCCATGAAACCAAAGCAAGCGATTCTTCTTCTATAGACTTTTCTTCTTCGTCTTCCTTCGAGCTCGAATCATCCCAAGTGACTTGGAACGCCTTCTTCTTAGATTTCTTCTCCTTTTCCTTCTTCTTCTCCTTTTTGAGAAGAGGGCATTCTGGTCGCAGATACCCTTTCTCGTTGCAGTGGTAGCAACATCTCAGGCTCTCCTTCTCCTTCTTTGATTCCTTACAAAACTTGGAAAATTTCTTAAGTAAAATTTTAAAGTCTTCGTCGTCGGAACTTACCTCGCTATCTGACGTGGCTTTGAAGGTGAGAGTCTTCTTCGGTTTTGGCTCCGGTGTATCCTTCTTCTTCTGCTTCAACTTTGTCTCATAGGCCATTAGATTGCCTAGGAGATCTTCCATGTTGAGCTCCTCTACTTCGTTTGCCTCCTCGATGGAGGTGACTTTCTGTTCCAACTCCGGTCCAAGGGAACGAAGAAGCTTCCCTTGAAGCTCCCCTTGATGAAAGTCTTTCCTAAAACTTCCAAATTATTTACAATGAGAGTGAACCTAGTGTTCATCTCACTTAAAGATTCGTTAGGCTTCATAGAAAAAGATTCAAATTCTTGTGAAAGTAAATTTATTTTAGAAGTTTTTACCTTAGAGGTACCTTCGTGAGTTACCTCGAGTGTGTGCCAAATCTCGTATGCGGTGGCGCATTGCGAGATTCTGTTGAACTCCTCTGGGCTGAGCGCGCAGTAAGGGGCGTTCATGGTCTTTGCGTTCAAAGAGAGCTCACGAATTTGTTGTTGCAAGTAGCCTCCTGCGGGTTTCTCTGGGATCTCAAATGGCGTCTCTCACTTGGCCCAAATCGTGAAGTCATTGGCTTGAAGCCAAGTCTTCATCCGCAGCTTCCAGTAGGGGTAGTTGCTCCCGTCGAAGAATGGTGGATGGGTCGTGGACTGCCCCTCGGAGATTCGGATTGCGGAACTGCTCCCCTCCATGATCTTCTTGCCGGGTGTTACTCCGATTAGCAAGAACCTGCTTTTATACCAATTGTAGATTGCCTACTAGGAGGGGGTGACGTAATAAATTGCGGAAATATAATATAAAACAATCTCACAAAATTCAATCACACAAGGTACACAATTATTTTTAGGTGGAAACCCAAACCGGGTGAAAACCACCACCTAACCTTCTCGAGTTAGGATTTTTCGATCAACCAAGTTGATCAAGTCCACTAAACGAATCACTTAAACGAGGGTGATTCAACCTTAATTACAACCACGCTACTTTATACGAGGGTAGCATACCTCAAACCCCTTCTCTTCACGAGAAGGATTTTGTCCCACGAAGGAGACGGGAATTCGCAAAGCGAATACCCAACCAAAGTAACAAAGATAAATAACAACAATCCTATAGAGCCAGCAAAGATTTAAACCTAGCTTCTATAGGAATTAGGAAACTCCCCTTTGATGGAAGTGCGTCGAATCGATGATGCGGGTGCGTGAGCCATGCGATGGCGCAACGTCGCTCTTGTGAATTACGACGGGAGAGCGGGTGCGCAAATGCTTGATGCTCTCTAGATGAAGAACTTGAGCTTGGAGAGCAAGAGCTTTCTTCTTAGGATCAAAAGACACAAAATGATGTGAAAATATATTACTTGATGTATATTGAGTGGCAAGGGCTCCCCTCTATTTATAGAGGCCTTAGGAAGGCTTTGGAAAGCTTCCATAGCTGTTGGGAGCAAAGCCCAAGAGAATCAGGCTGAAATCAGGAACAATAATTGCACTGACAGGGTTATCAGACGTCTGATCCTGGCATCAGACGTCTGGAAGATCAGTTTAAGATGTCTGGGAACAAAGTCAGACGTCTGATTTAGGCGGGTTTCCTCCTGACTTGAATCAGATCTAAACAGGGTTCTAGTGCAAGTCCATCAGACGACATACAGGACGTCTGGCAGTATGTCTGGACGTCTGGAAACCAACTTTTCTGCGGGAATGGATTTCCAAGAGAGTGCAACGGCTAGAAAATCTCTGAGAAGAGATTTTCGGGTCAGCCGAGGCAAAACGGTCATTTATCAGACGTCTGGAAAGGCTTAAGGACATCTGATAAGGCTCTAACGGTCTTATTCTTCAGTGTTTATTAAGCCAACCAACGATCCACTAATTGGACGTCTGTCAGAAACATCAGACGTCTTTTAAGACGTTTGGTTTAAGGTCTGGACTTCTGATTTCATCAGACAGAGTTAACTAAGTCCAGCCTAAATGTTATCAGACTTCTGAATCAACAGTCAGACGTCTTAAAACATATTATCAGACGTCTGATTTTGGAATTAGACGTCTGAAAAAGCTGTTTGAACCCTATATTGGTTTTCTAAATTCTCCACAGAAAACCTAAGTGTCTTAAGGTTGTGCAGGTGTTTTTAGGACTACTATTAGGGTACTTTGAGGCTCTTTAACATGATGTTCTAAGGAACAAAAATTGCAAGGAAATAAAAACAAAAGTACATGAAAGAAATAAACAGAATTCTATCATATTCTTCTTGTCCTTCCATCTTCAATCTATCGCTCCTCGCGAATCTTCTCTGTTTTCCATCAAGCTCTTCCAATCCATCCTGGATGAGAGCTTGAACTCCGTCTAATCACGTCTCCATTTGCAATTGACCTGAAATCTAATGCTCCAAGTGCAAATGTTAAATGACACGTGTTTTGTTATCATCAAAACAAACGATCGCGGTGCTCTAACACCAACAAAAGTCTGTATGGATACTAATGGCTACAACTCCATGTCTTGACTATGAAAATTTGAAAGATGGATGGTAAGGCAATCTTACTCAATGAGCATTTTGAGAAAGATATCTATATGAAAAAACCTGAAGGATTCATACCTATAGGAGAAGAAAGGAATGCCTACAAGCTAAATAAATTGATATGTAACCTTGAGCAAGCATCCGAAAGTTGGAATGTCATACTTAATGAAGCCTTAAAGAGTTTGGGATTCATTGAAAATCCTAATGAAATTTGTATTTACAACGTTAACAAGAGTGCAATATTTAAGTATTGCATGTTGATATTTTATTCATTGAAAATGACATAAGATTGCTAACTAGTGTTAACTTCTGGTGATCCTAAATCTTAAAGATGAAAAATTTGTGAAATGTCTTTTACATACTGTAGATGTGAAGAAAGGTGGAATATTACTAGAAGGAGATCAGTTGAATAGTGTTCATTCTTCTCTTCATCTTGAATTCAATAATTCTTAAGGAATTAGCTTATTTAGGCAATAGTATTAAAGTATCTCCAAGTATCAATTCCATATCAAGTGCAAATTAACCAAAACTATTCAATTTCAAACACTCAAACTAGTGACACTAGCATTTATAGTGATTCCTCCATTAAGAGTTAGTCTACTACCTGAGGCTCCCTCCCTCAGGATTTTGTTATGACTTCCATCACAAAATCCATTATAAAAATATCCAAATTACTTATGGATGTAATTTAAATGTTACAACAATTAGTCCTTAATCAATCAATCTAAGCTGATTCATGGGCAATTTAACCCAACACTCAACCAAGTGATCTCCAACCACTCTAAAACATGTGACTACATGTCTCGATCCTGTTTACCACAATGTATAACAATTCAATGTACAATATGAATATAATTGCACTGGTATCAATTCTATAGATTTAATTAGAATAGACCAAATATTAGGTATCAACTAATAGGATTATCTAATCTCAACCCTCAATCGAGAGTTGGACATCCCTCCTCTCTTTGCCTCTCAACATGCATGCTTTTGCATATCCTAGTATGGCAAATGCGTGGACTTACATTTCATTCACCAAGAGAGAGTTCTACCTGGAAAATGGAAGGGTCTTTTGCAACTATATAGTGTATCGATCGTACCAATAAATCTAAAGGAGTTGCAACTTATGTTAGGGATTTCAAGTAGATACTTAATGCTTTTGTACAACATACCACATTAATCCCATGATAATGAATCGTGGAGGTATTAATTCCTATTTCATGCTATCTGAAATTATTCCTAGTGATTTGTTTCTCGATTCAATTGTTTCTTTTATGCTTATAAAAGCTTTAAAAGATCAACTAAGCTTCCCTAATGTGTCACATCCTTTAACAGCTCCCCAACAGCACCTAGCAAGACAAATTATCCTCTTAACATCAAGACTCCGCACTCCTTTGGCCTCCCATAATATCAAATGTCCCCCAGTACTAGTTCTCGATCATAATAGTCATGCCTGACAAGGCAACCACCATGATTACCAATGCCACTAGTAAGTAATGCTTGTAAAATAATGGATGAGAGAACCTTGGCTTAGATGTATGACATTAATATTGGTGATTGATTGTAGATAAGTCTAAGGACTCCTTTGAAAATAATTCATGGTTAATGCTTGCAAATCCTACAAATAGAAAGAACATGGTAGTACTCTTTCGAGCACATCAAAACCATGCATCTTACTCTTTCGAGAAAAGAGCAGGAGATTTGAGGATCATTTAGGTTTAGTTTACTTGGAAGGTTAATACTTCAAAAGGGAGGTTAATCTCTGTTTATTTGACTACTTAAACTCCCATCTGGTAATCTGGGATTAGCTACTTTAACACGAGTTTGTCTAACACCAATTTCTATTGGTGTTAGACAAACACATATTAAAATTATACATCACTTACGTCTTTGACAACTCTTATGTTTCATATTCTTAATTCCACTACTAAATCAATGTCACAAGGGTTAATATTATTACTTAATATCAATTCAAGTAAATACAAACTAATATTAACACATCTTTGTAAGTAAAAATAATTATGAATTAACACTAATTTTACATTTTTTAACATCGCTTTCTTAACCTGTATACTAACCTTTAACGAATGTACCAAGGAAGATACGGGCTGAAAACACATACAAAGGACCACAATGGATTACTACTTCGACACGGAAATTAGTTTCTTCTGGGGAACTCTTCAACCCACTCATATGATTTGAACTACCATTGTATAAATTACAGGAACGAAGAAAGTGATGCGATCCCTTTAATAGGCGCAATAATGAGTCCTACATGGCTCGCGATCACAAGCAAAATGGCATGGAATTCTCCGAAAGGAGGTTCCCATCGAACATCTCATGATTCAAAAAAGAGCAGTCAGCCCTGTCAAAAAGGAACAAAAGAATCAAGGGAAGCAGAGAACAACAGTACGCAACCCCCCACAATTAAAATTTGACCACACATTTTGACGGCCAACGACCCAAAGCTCACTTCAAGCGGGAAGGACCACAGTCAAATTAAAGAGAGAGAGAGTGTGTGTGAGAGAGACAGACAGACCAGCAGTGCACGCTACCAGATAACAGCATCAGCACCCATTCCATTTCCCTTTCCCTTTCCCTTTCCCTCGCGCAGCTTTTGTCCCCAACCCTCTGCCCTACTAGAACCAACCAAAGGAGAGGGAGACCCCCACTCATCTGAGACAATAGTACGGAGGGGACTCAGAACTTGTCAGATATAAGAAACAGTCAAAAGCGACACAAACTACCAAGAACCTTTAGCCAGAAAGAGTGAGGGAGCATAACTCATTTAAGTATACTTCTGGGCAGAGAGGAACTAGTCCGGAACTGGGACAGAAGGTGTAACACCCACCTGTGGAAGTCATTGAAGGGGAGAGAGAGAGAGAGAGGGGGGGGGGGGGGGAGGGCATCCTCTTGGTTCCATGCACGTTAGAGGTTGAAGACTCTTAAAACTGTGTCTAGTAGCATAGTTTATCGGGTGATGGCTGGTGGTATCTCAAGATTGAGAAGAATAGCAAAGAGGATTGGGTTCTCATGTGCGTCCCTATACGGTGACATCTGCATCAAGGATCCCTTCAGAACTGTTAAGTGTCGATCACCTGCTGCTTCATCCTACTTGTCTCCATATTAATTGTATATATCTTAGCCAATTTGTAGCCTATTTCCACCTGCTACTTTTGGTTAATTATATATCCCTCGACCAATTTTCGCAGGTGTCCAGCCCTGAAGTTGCTACAGTCAAAGACACCAACTTAGTAGCACAAAAATGCGAAGAGAAAGATTCCAACTTATCCAAGGTTTGTCCAAGTTGCTCACGAACGACCCTTTCACGATCTTAGTAACGTACCACCAATACACATCTGATCTGAGAACGGTAACTCTATATATTTTTTTAATCTTCTGTCGGCCGGATCCCAATGCAGCAGAGTAGAAGCATCTGCACGATATGCCTGGAGGCATTGGACTCATCGGCTTCGGGAGGAGCAGATGGGCAGGCAATCTTCACGGCTCAATGCATGCACTCCTTCCATTTCGTATGCATCTCGTCCAATGTTCGCCATGGAAGCTTCACCTGCCCCATCTGTCGCGCACCATGGACTCAGCTTCCCCACGATGATCTCATTCCACACCACTACTTAACTCCTCCAAGAAGAATAAGAAGAAGGAGGAGTAGGCAGTACTCTGTGGACCCAATTGTAGTCACCACCACCAGTAGCATTCTTGAGGATCCAATTCCCTCCTCATCCCACCACCTATACGGCCAGTGGTCTAATAATTCCCTTCACCACGTGAGATACGACGACGACGAACCCGTCGAGTCGGTTCGGAGACCCCTGCGACCACGCCTCCAATTGTCCCTCACCCCACCACTACTTCCTGCAGGACCAGAGATGATCTTGTCTGGCCATCAGCAGTACCACTGCTGCAACCCTCCAGTCTCACCACACTTTGCTGCCTCTTCCTCCTATCTTTCACCACCACCACCACTACCAATTAGTGGGCCGTGTGGGCTCTGCCTATCAATCAAGCTCTCCCACCAGCAGCCAACTGACATAGTCCTGGTTGCCAGCCCAAGCGGGCCGCACACGCGTCTCCTCAAACAATCCATGGCACTAGTCGTCTTCTCGTTGCGCCCAGCCGACCGGCTGGCCATCGTTATATGCTCCTCTACTACTACTGCTGCAACTCGTGCTCTCCCACTCCGGCGCATGACGTCTACTGGGAAGCAGGCTGCATTGCACGCCATCAACCGCGTCGTCTTCTACCTTGGTCTTGGTCTTGGTCTTGGCCTTGGTGATGGTGATGGTGATGGTGATGGTGATGGTGATGCGGACCCAACAGAAGAAGAAGGGCTCAAGAGAGGCATCAAGATATTGGAAGACCGCGTGCACCGGAATCCCTTGTGCTCCCTACTTCACCTGTCGGACAGCCCAACCAGCAGAGCACTTGTGATGAGTCGGGAGTTGGAGACGCCATTCCCGATGCACCGCTTCCACGTCGGATTCGGCTTCGGTGCATCGAATGGATTCGTAATGCACGACTTTGACGAGTTCCTGCTCAGGATGCTCGGGGGGGTGATCCGCGAGGCTCAGCTGAGGATAGGTAAGGATGGGGGAGTGATCGGGTTGGGAGAGCTGAGGGTTGGGGAAGAGAGGAGGATTCCATTGGGGTTCGTGGGTGATTCCGGGTGTGTCCATGTTGGATACAGCTACATCGAGAGTGGGGTGGAAGAGTTTCTAAGGACGGGAGAGGTGGTTGTGGGAGTTGGCGGTGGTGACAAGGGTGAGGTGGGTCAAGGTCAAGGTCAAGGCAGGCGTGACGACGTGCATGGGAGGTCGGATATGCTCGTGCATGGAACCTCCAGCACCATGCAAAGATGGGATTGTGTGGATCCATTCATGGCTAGAGGATGGGCCAAGCATTTGCATGGATGCAGAGCTTAAATTCCAGGCATGCATGTTACATGTAGTTTTTTTTTTTTTTTGAAAGGAATGTTACATGTAGTTGATGGTACATTTGTTTTCATCATCGATCTGAAGTGAGCTCAAAAGTTTTTCTGCTCATGGCTTGCAGTTGATCCACTACTGGAGGCATATACATATAGAAGGTAATGGATAAAGAAGTATTTGGTTTTCAGTAGGTGCTTTTCTTACCGATCCTTAATTTACACCCCTTTTGTTTCCCGTGTGGCGGGAAGAGAGTTCAACTGGTGAGGAAAGGAACATTAATAGCGATGTAAAGTATTCTATCTTTTTCTTTTTCTTTTTATTTTAGTCGATCTGTAAGGTCAATGTTATTAACAGGTTGTGAATTGAGAGTCGATTAATTTGAAAATGCCCAGGGTGCTCTGGACCGGAATTTCGCTACCCTCTTGATGTATGTAACATATTTCCTGTTTAACAGTTGGTAGGGATCGAAAAGCACTGGTTTGTTGCGGTGCCCCTTTCTCCTGGAGCGAACAAACCCCAGCCCCAGGTACTCCCCCGTTGGACCCTCGGCCGGCTGGTCTGGCTGGGGCACCCCCACCCATCACCCTACTCATCGATTTCGCCCTTCCTTCCCCTCCCTTTTTGTCTCTGCTCTGGTGTGACTACTCCATTCTTGGTCTCTCGCTGTCGAGGTTGGCCCCCTTCTTGGCTTCCTTGCGAACTCCGTGAGCTTGACGGGGTGGCGTTTGCCTCGCCGGGAAGGAAGGAGCTCTGCGAGGTGGCGACGTTCGCCCCTGTTTGGACCGTTCTGCTCTTGCCCACGCAAGGGTGGCGTTTTGCAAAGGCGGCGGCTTCCTATGTTCGCTGCTCTCTGCGATCTCCTCTGCGGAGGCGCCCATGCTGCGTTTGGGTTTATGCTGCCGGTGGTGAGCGCAGGTGCTGCCTGCTGTTGTGGCGGCGGTGCAGCCCTTCTTGCAGTTGCTGGAGATCAGTTTGCTTTCATTCCACCTCGTCATCCTCTCACTTATTTCGTTTTAGTGTTTCCTGTAGCCGCGGCTGATCTTTTGAAGACGTTGGAGATCACATGTGACTTCAGGTCTCATTCGATCGAGAAATTGTCCAACTCTTTTTTTGGGTTTCAATATCCTATTTGTTTCTCGTTTTCGTAGATCGCTCTGATCGTTAGGTTTTCTTCTAGGTGACGCAGTCGATTTCTACGAGCGTCGAGTTGCTGCCCTTTTCAGAGGCCGGAGGCTTGCTTGGGACACTTTCTTCGTTACTTGTTACTTTTTTCTATTTTCTTTGCTTTTATTTTGTTCTGATCTTATCTCCTCCCGCAGGAGGGAGTTCCCTTGTTTCTATAAGGTGTTGTTTTCCCCTCTTTGGCAGGGTGTCCAGTTGTCGTCTTCTCTCTCTTCCCTTTAATTGACGTTGCATCATGATGTATTAGATTCTTCCTCTTTCATGGAATGCATCTTTGAAGGGAAAAAAAAAAGAACAGTTGGTAGAGATCGTGCATGCATGTGAGCTGGTAAATGGCAGTAAAAGGATCGATGTTGTTTGCATATTCTGTCAACATGGCAGTCTCCTCCTTGCTCTTTCTATCATTTAGAGTCGATTGTATACTCTGTCTTTTGGTTTTGGCTGCATAGGTATATCTTCTTCCCTTTGGAGTTACTTCTTCCTTCTTTTGGTAAGAAACTTGGGTGTCTATCTGGAATCGCTGTATGATTACAGTGAACAACAGACTAGAAATTAAGTCTAGTGAGGCGGGGACGGGGGCGGTGGTGGGGAAAGATCACCGAAGAAGGGACAAGAGTGGTGAGCCCATCTCCCAAATTTGATTTTCCTTTGACCAATGGATATAGGCTGAAACCATGTAGCTTTGTTGTTGTTTCTAAATTTTATCTCTTTCGGCAAAATGGATGTCTTCTTGAGATAGTAGTTATCCAGGACAAATCATCAGGTGGATTCTCTCATATATTGATGAAACACAAATCGAGGTACATTAGTAAGCCCGAATTACATTTAGATAATTATCCTAGTTTAAATGATTCAATCCCTAAATTGACTTCAAAACGATAATCCACACAAGAGCAGTATGCGCATATATAATCATTTCTATGTTTGAATTTTAGAATTAGAAAGCAACGAAATGGGGAGCAAAGAAATCCAAAGATGAACAAGATTCAAGATGCACGAAAGAACTGAAAAAAGAGAAATAATCCAAGTGATCGACTCTTTCCTCTCCTTACTTCTCTCTCTCTCTCTCTCTCTCTCTCTCTCTCTCTCTGTTGTATTTGACAGCCCAACTTGTTTAACAATTTCTCTTTATAATTTTATTTTCACCAGCCAACCGGACTCTACCAAAACCACCTATAGCCACCCTCTCTCCAACAGCCAGTACCTTTCCCCATCTTTTTTCTGATAACCCAGGTGCCCATTCGAATAAATTGGGAAGAAATTAGCATTCCCCATGCACCAACCCATTCCTTTTCCCCATCTTTTCTCTTGCTTATTTTTTTTCTAGCTCACGACTTATATAAGTAATACAATGGCCCGCTTTTTCCCACTCTCCCCATTTCATTCACCGATCCATTGATCGTTGATGAGGAAGAAGTCCCAAGTTACATTGGGATGTAGCCTTGAAAGAGTTAAAGAGAGAAGCAGATAAACGTGAGACCCCCCTCAAGGGAGAGAACCTCAAAGGCTTTCGGTTGGAGGAAGCACTACACCTTGAAAGGGGAACTAACAAAACTTGCACTAAAGCTCAAGAAAACAAACATAAGCGAAACATTGCTCTCTAGCATGATTTGCAAATCTTTAGCACATGCACCATGTACCCGATGATAATTATAACACCAAGATAGAGATTTTGGCAATCTACATAGTCTGTTGAAACAAGAAAATTGAAGAACGTTGGCTCACGTCTTGATCGTGTTAGGTGGGATTACTCACAAGGCCCCTAAATCGTCTAAAACATTCAAAGAGAGAAGGAAGAAAATAGTCATGATTGTGATCGTCGAATCTAGGGCAAGATAGAACCAACTCCACCCAAATCAGCTTGAACTAGGTCCATCAATTCCCTTCATAAGTAAATGCCTCCACACTCCTCCCTATAAGAAGGTGGCCAACCAAGGATAGCCTAACCACAAAATCAATGCAACCGGATTGAAAAGCCTTAGCTTGAACCTTTTTCATGTAGTTCACTTAAGAGGAATATTGAACATGTTCAAAGTGGGGTGAATCATAAAGTGCCCACAACTTGCCAAATCTACCCAAGTATCAATTGGACCTTGCATAAAACACATCCTTCGTAGTCGACATCAGATACAATGGTAAGTGGATTGTGTAGCATCTATTGGCAAATTTTTACACTATGAAAGCACCAACAGGATGAAGGCATGCAACTTAGGAGGTTAAATCTAGACAAAAAGAGGCTTACACAACGTCACCCAACGAAGCCCAAAGTTGACCTCAAGAACGGATGCTTGAAAAGACCAAGGAAAAAAACATCGAGGAAAGGCTGACCCAGCTTCCTTGGTTACAATATAGGATGCTCAAGAACATTGGTTATTCAAGATAGAAATACGTATCTAACAAAGTAAGAAGGGGGTAGGGGTGTGGCCAACAGAGATGGCTCCATGGATGCTTGACCTCCCTATGAATAAGCTAGCATAGGAGGATGGGGCTCGACCAATGCGAGGAGACAACTAGAGCCCCATTCAAATTATGCAGCATATATAGATGTAGGTTATGTAAAAATATTATGGATAGAACATCATAATTGGATTCTATACTTGTTTAGCTAAAAACTTCGTAATTTGGAGATGAAAAAAGTAAGCCATCATAATACAAACTAATACAAGGGGTAAACATCAAGCTACGAAGTAGGCAATGGCAGTGTCGGTGCGGAGAAGATCTACCTTTTTCGTTGGCATATTTTAGTCGATTCTGTTATGAAAATTTATTGTAATAACCGAGCAACTCCCCAGTTGCAAGTAAGCAAATGCTTTTTAAGTAGATAAAATACATTGAGATAAACTTTCATTGCATCATGAATCTCATTTGATAGAAGCTTATTTGGATGGCACGTTTCTTCTTAGAACCACACAATACATATTAGAGACACTTCCACAAATCTCATTCAATAAATGTCATTTCAAATCAAACATGATTGACACCTATCTCCCGGTAGATATTTGACATAATATGTTTTTTATTTACCTCTTGTTCTATGCATGTTCTTTTGTCTACATTCTACCTTGAGGATCCGCTTGTATTGTTTCCCAAGTCCTCTCCATACATAAAGGACCAACAATTTTAGTAATAGACAGATTCCTGATGCTTCTCCCATTGTATATTCACAATTTTTGTTTTTTGAAAGGGACTTTTCATGGTCATAATAGGTTTTACATACTACAAATTACATTGAGCGTGCGCTGAATTTTGCATCTCGCTCACTACTTGGTCCCCGTGTCAATTATTAGCCAAAAATAAATCCGCAAGGCTCTCTTTTCATCATTGAGAGAGAGAATCCGGGGGGCACACCACCGTTTCAAGCTATGTAATCGATTCCATACGTTCCAATATTTTTTTCTCCCCCTTCTCTCTTGTTTTGATCTCACTAGCGACCTTGGAATTAGAATACTAACGGCAGATCACGATAAAAAGAGGTTTATCAACTAATCTTAATTTTTGATCAGCTCTATCTGCGGTAAGATGTCAACCTCCTTCGCCCTAGCAAAGACCAAGTTCTCTCCCCTTGTCTTCAACAGTTTTTGACATTTTTGCTCCTTTGTCACATTGGTTAGTGGATCTGAGCATTCATCCATACCATCCTGTAACCAGTAGATAGCCCTTTTTCCCCGTCGAGGGCAGCCTCCTATCACCCATCATGTCATTGCTCATCATCCCGATAAAAAAAGCCTCTTAAGCTTCGTTTGGTGATAATTGAATTTATATATTATTACTAATTTTTATTTTTATTTGTATTAAAAGTGAATGGATAGAATAGATGAAATAGGTGAATGTGATGAGTAAGAATAAAGTAGTAGAGATAGATATAATTGATGAAGGGTAATTGTGATGAATCATGATAGATAAGTGGAATAAAATTTTTTCATTATTTATACACTATTCACTTTACGCTACACATTAAAATCTCCCTTTAAACTTCTACCAAACAAGACCTCAAGGAGAGAGTTCTCACTTTGCTGCTGGAGAACAAGGATTTCTAAGACCAACGATGGGGATTCCCATAGGGGAAAGATGCTGTGATGTCGATGGGGGAAATACCCATTCAAATTCCAAGACCAGCTTGGTTCCTTGTTCATTTAAGTTTTAAAAAATTATCTGGGAGATAATCATAGTAGTAAGACCAGCTGGTTATTATAGAAGTATTAAAAACGAAGATAAGTACCTCACGGTAAAAGAAGGCACTAAGAGATAAAAAAAGACTGCTGTTCACGGTGGTAAGTAAAATTTTCAGCAGTCATAACCATGCTAAGGCTGCAGATGACACCTAAAAGAAATTAAGACAACACATTTCAATTGATCCAGACAACATACAAGTGAAGCCACCTCCAACCAACACAATTGGGAGCCAAGACCGTAGACCAACTTGATTCTGGTCCACAATTGTCCTCACTTTTTCATATTGAACAAGCACGAATCAAGATTCCATCATCTGCAGCAAGTCATGTGCTCTCAAACCCAAAAATTCGAAATGCACCTGCATTGGGAAAATCCACGAAGAAAGACTTTCACAGGGTAAATAGGCAATAGAATACGAGTTTGCATTTCTAGAGCAAGATAGATCAGAAAATAGCTTTCCAAGCCAGCGAAATATTTCAATCCTTTTGCAAGAATTAGATCTATGTTACAGAATGAAATCAAAATGCATACCTTCATCAGCCTGGTACTTGTTCTTGTCATCTCCAGCATATGTGAGTAAATTATATTTGGGATTCCATTCAACACTGTTCATTGCCGCCTTGCAAGGAATTTGATGTACACTTTTTCCAGTGTTAACATGTGACTATCAGAAAAGAAATTGGCAAACAACTATTACAAAATTCAGGAAACTGATGTCATGAAAAGAAAACAAGTGATGGGCGAGAGCACACACTATATCAATGAATGGATCTTCACTGGCAGAAGCAATATACTCTCCGGTGTAGTTGAAACTAATTGTTCGCACCGGCCATCTGAGAGTAACAAGGTAGCTTGTCGGTAAATCTGGATTTGGAACTTCATTTAGGCAAATCAGATTGCAAAGCACATGGAACTCACTCCAGTTTTGTAAATGTTCTTACACAAAGCATCTCTGAGATGTCCCAAAGACTTACAAGTGAGTCGGCACTTCCAACAGCAAAATATCTGCATTTAATAGTTGAGATCATTCAAGGATGCATTTTTCAAGTACAATTGCACATTGCAGGCCTCCTTGATACCATATTGCCTAATGAAACTTGATAGAGCTGGGATCGGTATCCATTGCATGTGTATCTTCAGTAATTACAAGAAAGGATGGGCATAGCTTTGGGCTTTTAGGGGAGACGGGACATGTTAGTATGTAGATATGGAGAGAGTTTTATTATTAGGGTTCAGCTTCTATATGTACAAGATGACACCACCTTGCCTATGAAAGTCTATAAATATGGTATCCATGTCCATTGCATGGATATTGTTATTCACTACAGCAAGGTGTTCATCATTTAGGGCTGTTGATGGAGGTCAGACCTGTTGTTATTGTAGAATGGGGAAATGGTTTTATTTGCTAGGATTCATCTTATATGTGCACACGATGAAAAAGAAATTTACATCAACATTCAGAAAAGGTAGAAAATAACAAAACTATGTAAATATTAACAAAGAAAGGAAACCGCACCCATACTCCTAGACTCTCCCTCAAGCTAGAATATAAACAATAGGATGAGTGTGAATCATGTTACGTGAGATTTTACATCATCTTATAGGCCAAAAAAAAGGAGGATAATTGGGTTTGGCAGGCAACAACTAGCATAAAACTCAATAGGATCTTTTAACACAGATTCTACAATTAGATTTTTGTTGGGACATCCCCTACTACATATGCACTGCATTGCCCAGATTCAATGAGAAGTTGGCAGGATTGCATGTTGCAATTAGCATATAGTACAAAATAAGCAAGTGATGTCAGATGAGAGATGCTTCAAAGTAAAGAAGTTATTTCTGCAACATTGTCATTCATGTTAGAGTCCCTTCAGTTCTCTATTTGTTATTTTTTATTATTTCTTATGTTAATTTGAACTCTTCATGTAATTATTAGCTTGGAGTTTCAATTTAAATAAGATGTTTCATTTTTTTCCCATATGGTCACGGAGCAGCAGTCCTAGACCGGTGTGTGATACCTTCTTGATTCCCATACCACCTTTTTACTTCCACCAACAAATCTCCTCCGTAGATCTACTGTTGCCACCGCACTCTCGACACTGCAAACTCCATCTGCAGCAGGGGCTCCACCAATGCAACAACAGCACGCAGCACCAGTACTTGGCAGTGGCACACGGTAGCAGCACATGCAATGCCATAGCATGCACAGCATTGTGGTCCACGTAGCAGCAGTGCGAGCAGTGTCATAGCCTACAGATCACACATAGCAAGGAGCGCAACACCGCAGCAGCACGTGTTGCGCTATAATGCACAGCGCACAGTGCAGTACATGTAGTACCACAGGGCATGCAACACTGCAAGGTGCACAGTACCACCGGAGGCACATGGTGCCTAGTGTAGTAGCGTGCATGTGAGTCTACCTCGAAATTTTTTTTTTTATGTTGCTCACTGCCCTTCTCCGGAGATGAGTCTCTATTTCTCATAATATACTCCTATGTATCTGCATCTCTACATCTCTGGTGATTGGTCAGATCTTAGCCATGGCAACTTGGCTTCTTCTTTGGTTATTAATTGGGAATGTTTCCCAATTTCTACTTGGGATCATCTCCTACTACTGGTCGGGATCGTTTCCCGTCGTTACCCTCTTCTTGGTATTCTATCTTCTTGATGGGTTATTGTGCAAATGGATCTACACCAGAGATAAGCTGACCATGTGTGACAATGGTCCCCATGCTCTTGTTGCTCTTACCTATGCCGATGGAGCTCAGGAAAGTTTGATATCTACCACTACTATTAAGTGGGTGATTAACTTAGGTGCATCTACTCGTCTCACTGATGATCTTGGTTCTCTATGTGTGACCCAACAAGCCGGAGCAGGTCATATTTGGTGAGCACCACTGCTATTTTTAGGATAAGCATACTAGCCAGATTATCGGTGGGGGAAATCAAAGGGATGGACTATATTACCTTGATATTTCCACTCATTTTACTGAAGCAACCTCTATTTTCATGGATCCTCTCTTATGACATCATAGACTTAAACATCCCTCCTTTGGGAAGCATCATCAGATGTTCCCAAATCTACTCTCATTTGCCACCTTTGATTGTAAGGCTTGCCAATGGGGCAAGCATCATCGATCTAACTTTCCTCCACGATCTGAAGAGCGCAACAACTTACCCTTCCAGCTTATCCATTGTGATGTTTGGAGACCATCTAGTGCAACTAGCACTGCAAGCCACAAATACTTTATTGTGTTTATTGATGATTACAATAGATCTACATAGGTATTTCTTATAAAGGATCGATTTGAGATCCTTCACATAGTGAACGATTCTTCAAAGAGGTGTAAAATGACTACTCGACCATGACCTCCCCTCCCGCAAAACCTCCAACCAACCCCCCTGGTGCTGCTCCCCTCCCACTCCTCACCTCCAGCCCTAGCACCTCCTCGTGCCTTGAGGCCACCTATTGCCCCAACAACACTACTGGTTTCGATCACCACCCTCATCATTGCCCAAGCCCATGCCGCCCCTTCTCCGTCAGCCTCTCCACTGCCACTCGCCTCGTTACTCCAGGTCCAATGCACTGTGTTGCCACGTCAAGGTGTTGCTACACTCCACACCCACCACATCCTGCAATTCTAACACCATCGCTATGTAAGGATTTCCAGGTACCCTCCTTGGTGTGATTTCACCCCAATAATTTTTCCCTTCTCCTTATTTCTATCGGCTGCTATATTCAGACTTGCTTGGGTTGCTTTGCTCATACTGTTTGGTTGTAACTTGAAGGTGAGTAACATGTTGCCCCACATTTAGAATAACCCGCGAGTCCATATGAAACTATCCTTGTTACGTGGTGCTGTGTTTGAAATTTCAGTCCTCAATTTGTCTTATCACATTTTATTTGGCATCAATTTATTTCTGACTCATTGGTAACAACTATTATCACTACAGTTCTGTTATTTTTTTGTTAAAATTCATCACCTGTGCTTAGTTGTGGAAAATTATAGCTGGTAGGAAATTTTCTTTCTGCAATTAGATTGCATCATTCCTCGTTAGCTAGACGTATGATAGACGAGATAAGGAGCCTCCTCCTATTCCATTGCCTACTATGTATGCTCTTGTTCTTGATAGAAGCCACACGCACACACAGACATAGAGCCAGTGTAAGGTCGATGAGAGACCAATTACCCTAAGGAAAGTCATTTGTACTTGCAACCTATATCTTGTCTCCCATTTAATGACCACAACATATTGGAATCCTTCCGTACAACAATTTTCCAAAGCATTACTTAGTACTATTATTCTATAGATCTATTTAGAAACTTCACAAGACGAATAGTGGAAGACAACTATGGATACAAAAATGGAGGCTCTCACTACTCGTGACACATGGAAGCTTGTGCCATGTCCAAAGGATGCTAAAGTTGTTGATTTATACCATCAAAAATCTTACAAATGGCATATAGGTTCAAGGCGAGACTGGTGGCCAATGACTTCACTCAGACCTATAGAGTAGACTACTTTGACCTCTCTTGTGGCTTGGATTGCTTCAATACATGTTTTGTCCATCGCTGTTAACAGGAACCAGTCACTATATTAGCTTAAGTGGCCTAATGCTTTCCTCTACGGTGATCTAACAAAAGAAGTGTATATGCTGCAACCTCTTGGATATGAGGTTAAGGGGGAGTATGTATGTAAACTGAAGAAGGCTAAATATGGCCTCAAGCAAAGTCCCTATAACTGGTTTGACAAATTAACCAATGTGGTGATGCAGATTGAATTTAAACAATCCGCATCTAAACAATCTATCTTCACTAGAATGATTACCTTTGGCACTACCATTTTCACTGTGTAAACGACATGGTTTTGGAAGGAGACGACAGTGCAAGCATTTAGGAGATTAGGCATTTTTACATAAGGTCTCTGTTACAAAAGACCCAGGGGAGTTGCGATATTTCTTAGGGATTGAGGTGATGAGAGATAAACATGGCATGACACTCTTACAGGGAAGGTATGCCCTTGAAATACTTAAGGAGGCTAGACTACTTGGCACAAAGCCCTCGATTATTCTAGTTAAGCAGGAGAAGCGATATGAGAAAACTAAGGATCCACTCTTTGAGGATGGTCATCAATACAAGAGAACTATAGGCAAATTACTATACTTAACTATTACTTGCCTGGATATTAGCTTCGTTGTCAACAGAGCGAGTCAGTATATAGACAAACCACGCTATAGTCATTGGCATGGTATTTGTCTAATACCAAAGTATCTGAATAGATCTCCTGGAAAAGGGCTATACTACAAGAACAATGATCACCTAGATCTTTGTTCCTATTTGATGCTGACTATGCCAGGTCTACTAGGGATAAAGAATCCACCACTAGATATGCCATATTCCTTGGAGGAAATCTTATCTCGTGACACAATAAGAAGCAGATAGTTGTGGCTTGCTCCAATGTTAAGGCGGAATATAGGGCAATGGCTTGTACTGCATATGAGGTTATGTGGGTCACCTCTTTCCTTGTAGACCTTAGGGTACAAGTGGAGTCCAATTCCAATGTTCCATGACAAGTCAGCTACAACGTACATTGTCTCCAATCCTATCTTCCATGAGAAAGGAAATCATATTGAAGTGGATTGCCATTTCATTCAGAATGTCATGATGGAATGGAGAAGTGCCACTCACGTGTCCTCTAAGCTTTAGCACGTAGACATTCTCACAAAGGTATTAACAAAGAAGAGACAAGTTTCTGTGTAACACGTTGGACTTAGAGGATGTCTATGGTCCAATTTGAGAGGGAGTGTTAGAGCCCCTTTAGTTCTCTATTTGTTATTTTTTATTATTTCTTATTTTAGTTTGGACTTTTCATGTAATTCTTTCATCCCTCATTTCTATATAAGAGAGGCCAAGGTTTCAATTTAAATAAGACATTTCATTCTCTCCAATTCAAATGTAGTCTAAAATGTACAAGGAATCTAGCATAAGAGATGCATGAAGAAAAAGAAAGTAGTTCAAAAGAAGTTGCACTTTTGAAACATGGCGCATTGGCATTTTGCTCAACAAAGTTTATAAAGCTTGTGGATGTAGGAAACAAAATGTGTTTGAAGAAAAGTTACTAAGATGGAATTGATCAGTTTCTGGAGCACTAAGCATCAAGGCATTCCTCATTCATATGATTATAAGGATCCAAAGGAGAGTATAGAAACAATTTAAGAGAAATGGAGATTAGATTATATCAATGGAAATGATCTTAAAAGAAGAGATTCTAAATGTGATTTTTATTTATGCACCTCTAATTGGTTCAAAGGAAAGGATAAAAAAGAAACTCCTGAAAGAACTTGATAAGGTTGACAATGTCAGATTTTCCTAGATCACGTGTAAAATTCAACAAAAGGAAAATCTGAGTAAGGATCCATCATGGACCCAACTAACAGAGCAACTCGACCCAAAAACCACTTGAGTTAGGCAACTGGAGACATCGGCAAAAGGATCAAGAAGTTAGATTAAGCTAGCCCTAGTCTTAAGGATGAACATCCTATCCAAGCTTCTCCTTTAATGTTTGAGCTTACAAGGGAATCCCATAGGTCAAGTGGAATATGCTAAAGCAAGTTGGGACGAGGACCGGCAAACTTCTCTCCATAGAAGAGAACAACCAATGACTCTTTCTCCTCCTGTCGATAGGGGACAAATGGCAGATACAGAATCTGTATAGACGCTTGCTAAAGGATAGAGAGGGCATTCCATTTTTGTGCAAAGAGGGGATGTAACAAAAGGTAATACGAGAAAAGTTAATCTAGCAAGTTTCTATCCTTGGTCTTGGTTGCTAAGCCATCTGTCACAAGTACAACTTAGCATAGAGTCTTCCAATGCCCCTCAATGGCCACCAAACTCCACATCAAATAAAGTAGATGACAAAACACCTGTTAAAGCTACATAGCTAGAAAGCAAGGATGAAATACTTGCTAAAGGGCTGTGAAGGAGCGAGATAGAGCACTAGCCTTGTGGAGGTAGCCAATCCATGGAACTTGTTATATTATTTATGGGGCTTAGGGTCATGGCCCTAAACAACAATTCATAATATAGATCCAAATTGAAAGAAAAACCATTACACAAAAATTAAAATACATCCTAGTGTATAAATGTAGATCGCATTTTTATTCTCTCGTACACTTGTAAATTAATCCAGATACATGCTAATAAACATAGGCATTTCATTGTGCAATTCCCTATTGTGAAATTATCCATCCAACCATGTGTGCTGATAAGACAGAGTCCATTTGAAAGCCAACCCATGTATCGCTTTAATGAAGAAGCCTTAGCCGATGATGAGTCCATATTTGTGGACTATTTCTATATTTTAATGGTTAGACATTAAGTTAATTCTAACACTTATTTAACATACATTAAGATGTAAATACATTAATTTATAGATTTGCTTCGTACATCGCATTCATATGTAAATTAGATCTTAGTTAGTATAGCATGCATTTAGTTTGCATTTAGTTTACATTCTACGCATTACATCCATGCATTACACCCATTACATAGAATTTAGACATTCTATAAAACTTTGTATATAAATAAGCCAATCTTTTATTTATTTAATTATTCACTTCTTCATGACACCATCACCACGATCACAACAGTTGCAGCAGCCATGATCTTCTCACCCTAAAATTAAGGAGCGGAATGGATGGGATCCACTCATCCCAACAAGGCAAGAAACGCGAAAAGTGGATCTGGCATTAATGGCCTCTAATGCTCCTCGCAACTCAATTCAAATGCTCCTGACTACTATAAGGAGAGGTCGCCTCTAGCTATCAAGGCCTCCACCCTCATTCACCACTGTGCAGAGAGTCAACTTCTCCTCCGCTCCACCACTGCTAGCCTCAACCATGGTAGCAAGGCTCCACCACTGTGGGTGTGGTGCGACAGCCCACACCTCCAACTAGAGTCCTTGCATCACCATGTTTCATCGCCATCAACACCTTCACCGCCACCTGCATCACCACCAACATCCACGTCAAGCAGCCAACAACTGTCGCCCCTTCACCGTGCCCCCACCTGACCACCAATACCACATCCACCACCTTTCATCACAAATCGAAATCCCACTATTCATCTTCTTCCCCAAGTAAACCCACCACCAACATCACCAACATCGACCACCATCACTTCCAAAAGTACCTAACATCACCACCACCTGTTCACAACCACCACCAAGCGGCCAGCAGCTACTGACTCCTCGCGTGACCCCGCGCGGCTCCACTTGCGCCGCCCCTTTCTTGCCGCACGCAGGCCACGCTCCTTACGACTAGCGCAAAACCACCCTCCACAGCCACCGCCCCTTGTCGCACATGGTCGCCCAGCACCAACGCACCCTCGCGCACCTCTGCCCACGTGTGGAGCTGCTTCACAGCAGCAGCAGCCCACCACCAACCCACCACCTTCATTTGCTCCGTGCGGCCGAATTCGACTATCCCAACCTTCACCATTCCCTTCGCCAGATGCACGTCGGCCACGTCCACCTCCGACGAACTCCTCATGTCCAGCCCTTCTCTCCTCCATGAGCAGGCTCAAGGGAAGCCATTCCCCTGTTTTGCTACATGAAAGTTGAATTAGTTTTTACATTCGATTTCCATTGTCAAAAGTTAGATTTTTGATTAAATAATATTATACGGTGTTGATCTTATAAAGAAATCCCTCCTATTTCATGTAAATGCTATTTCATCCTTATCTCGCACTTTCCTTAATCTAAAGGGGTTTTTGATATAATTTATTTCTGAAATCATCGGTGAATATTTTATTTTAATCTCAACGAGTTTTAATAGGCCTATTCCTCCTTGTAGATACGACTTGACCCATGTGCTTATATTAGATATAAATTCTTTTTGATTGAGAGATTTTTCACCACCTAGACACAACGACAAATGATTTTATTGCTATCATTTCAATTAAGCGAAAAGCTTTTCGTCAAATGGCGCTGTTGCCAAGGAGGCAATGGGCCTGTTAAACTCACATCTAATCATTTGTTCATTTTTTATTTTATTTGAGGAACATTTAACTTTGGTTTTCTTTTTGGTGTGAGGTACGCATATCTACTTGATGAGTTGTCGCACCGACCTCAGCAACGCCGAGGTGGACCTTGTTTCCACCATTCAGAGGAACAAAGCTCCACTATTGAAGGTAGGAGCTCAAAGCGTTGTGGTGAACCTTGTTGCCACCACCTGGAGGACACCAAGGAGCGCGTCTCATTTCTTTTTCCTCGAATTTGAATTTAGAATTAGGGTTTATTTTATTTTATTTATTTTTCACACATTTGATTCGTTTGGAACCCTTGTTCTAAGGTATATTCGAGGGGTATGTTCCCCGATCTTCTTTTAGGCCCATGTTTGGGTAATTTTTTGGAAATATGTCCCCATTTCTTTAGATTTAGGTTTTTATTTTCTTGCACGATTAGTTTAGCCTTTGCTTGTTTGTGTATAAGTAGGTAAAAAAAAAAAAAACAAACTCGAGCTACCTATCTAGAAGTTGCCTATCCCTAGGATGCCATATATAGGGATTAACAACCTCTAGATTTGTTTTTCTTGCATTGTGTGCATTACATTGCTGATTGCTAGAGAGCAAGGTATGCCCTCTTTCTTTGCATATCTATACTTGTTCACGCATTTGCACTGGGACCTAATTGCAAGACCACTTAATTGTATTGAATAGATCTAACAACAAGTGGTCACAAAATCTGAAAATGACTTGATCAAAGGAGGAACCCTTAAAACCCAAGGAGTTGAAGCGAAAACTTGTATTGCAGTTCAAAAATTCAAACCCAAAACTTTTACGGTGTATGCACACTTGTTTGATTTTTTGCACCAAGGCACTCATTTAGACACTCCTAGGGTTGAAACCAAAAGGAAAGAGCCTCCTATTGCTGGGGTCTGGAGTGACCCAACCTTTAGCTTGAAGGTTCAAGCACTTCCAAAATTGCGGATTGAGGATAGTTAAAAAGCATCATGAAAGCACCACTTCAAAGGAAGGCTTAGGCCTACTTGCATCCCTCTTTGTCAGCTTTGGAGGTGGCTAGACTTTTTAGGCTTTAGGGAGGATTACCAAAGTCTTATTAAGGCATTTTGTAAGTCGACAATAGGCATGTAATTGATTGGGCAACTTGTATTGTCACCTATAATTGAACTTAAATATCAAAGGCCTTAACTGATTAAAGACCTAAAAAGTCCTTCTGATTTGTGTTTGTTTGTGTCTGGTAGTGCATGCTAGGGCAACGTTCCCTTAGGAGACAGACTCATCTAAGCCTGAAAGAATCCTAAGAAGAAACCACCCTAGGAAAGAGATGGTTGGTCACAGGAGCTTTAAGGACTACTTCATTTCGACCAATCACCCTGGCCCTGCACTATGTAGACCTGGAGGGGACAACCCCTATGAGATCAAGAGCAGTATCATATCCTTGCTACCCTCCTTTTATTTTACTACTAGGGAAGACCCCTACAGGCATATAGAGGAATTCACCGAGGTTTGTTCCACAGTGAAGCTGCAGGGCGTTACTGATGAAGCCTAAATGCGGACCCTCTTCCTTTCTCCCTCAAGGACAAGGCTAAATATTGGTATCATACCCTTAACGGTATTAACACATGGGATGCCTTGAAGGAGGAGTTTATGAAGTACTTTCCCATGAGCAAAACCAATCACTTTAGGAGGGAAATTATGAGTTTTGCTTAAAAGGACGGGGAAGCTTTCCATGATGTGTAAGAGCGCTTTAATAACCTTTTGAGACTTTACCTGCATCACCAAGTGCTTAAGTGGTAATTGGTTGCAAGGTCTTACACCGAACTTGGTGATTTGCACAGGTAAATTGTGTATGAACCTTTCTATCTAAGACTAAGGACGAAGCTTGGAACCTTTTCGATACATTGAGTGAGAATTCTATCCACTTGACTTCTGCCTACTTGGATAGAAAACTCACTCTTATGCGGAAAAAGTTGGAGGCAAATGAGGCTAGGGATACCCAGAATTTAGCCTACCAGATTCAATTGTTAAATCAAAATATGGAAAGGCTTATGTCGAGCCCTGGCCAATTCATGCCTAATGCCTCCACATCCTAAGCTTTTGAATGCTCCATTTGTCAAGGCAATACACACGCCATTGTGGATTGCTATTTGGCTTCTCAATTCCCTGAAATTGTACAGCTGGATCTGCATGCCCGCCAAGGGTTTCCTTCAAGACCTTGTAATGACCCATTTTTGAACACATATAACGAGGGATAGAGGAACCACCCTAACTTCTCGTGGATACAAGGGAATGTCTCCAATCCAGGGAATTACAAGCCCCAACCTTTTCAAAAATCGACCCATAAATCAACCTCAGACCTTTGCCCAACCCAAGACCTCTGAGATGGATGAACTGAAGGCAATGTTGAGATGGACTTAGTGATTTGCACAGGTAGACTATGGATGGTGCTTATGTAAGAACCTTTCTATCTAAGACTAAGGATGAAGTTTGGAATCTTTTTAATACATTGAGTGAGAATTCTATCCATTTGACTTCTGCCTACTCGGGTAGAAAGCTCACTCTTATGCAGAGAAAGTTGGAGGCAAATGAGGTTAGCGATACCCATAATTTAGCCTACCAGATTCAATTGTTAAATCAAAATATGGAAAAACTTATTTCGAGCCCTGGCCAATTCACGCCTAATGCCTCCTCATCCTAAGCTTTTGAATGCTCAATTTGTCAAGGCAATACACACACCATTGTAGGTTGCTATTTGGCTTCTTAATTCCCTGAACTTGTACAGGTGGATCTGAATGTCGCCCAAGGATTTCGTTCAAGACCTCGTAATGACCCGTTTTCGAACATATATAACGAGGGATGGAGGAACCACCCTAACTTTTCGTGGAGACAAGGGAATGTCTCCAATCCAGGGAACTACAAGCCCCAACGTTTTCAGAACCGATCCATAAATCAACCTCAGACCTTTGCCCAACCCAAGACCTCTGAGATGAATGAATTGAAGGCAATGTTGAGATGGACTTAGTGATTCGCACAAGTAGACTGTGGATGGTGCTTGTGTAGGAACCTTTCTATCTAAGACTAAGGACGAAACTTGGAACCTTTTCGATACATTGAGTGAGAATTCTATCCACTTGACTTCTACCTACTCAGATAGAAAACTCACTCTTATGTAGAGAAAGTTGGAGGCAAATGAGGATAGGGATACCCAAAATTTAGCTACCAGATTCAATTTTTAAATCAAAATATGGAAAGGCTTATGTCGAGCCCTGGCCAATTCATGCCTAATGCCTCCACATCCTAAGCTTCTGAATGCTCCATTTGTCAAGGCAATACACACGCCATTGTGGATTGCTATTTGGCTTCTCAATTCCCTGAACTTGTACAGGCGGATTTGAATGCCGCCCAAGGGTTTCCTTCAAAACCTCGTAATAACCCATTTTCGAACACATATAACGAGGGATGGAGGAACCACCCTAACTTCTCGTGGAGACAAGGGAATGTCTCCAATCCAGGGAATTACAAGCCCCAACCTTTTTAGAACCAACCCATAAATCAACCTCAAACCTTTGCCCAACCCAAGACCTCTAAGATGGATGAATTGAAGGAAATGTTGAGATCAATGCAAGAAAACCAAAGTGCCATCGTCCAATCTCATGACAAGGCTATTAATGAAATGAAATCACAAATAGGATACAATGTAGAGGCTGTCAGACAAAGGGAGACTAGGAAGCTTCCCAGTGTTGCTGAGAACCCTAAAGGGAAAGGGATTGTCTTTAGGGAGCATGCCCAGGCAATAACTATCTTGAGGAGTGGGAAAGAAATTCCACAGCCCAATGTTCCTATAGTCCCGCCTTTTGAAAACCTATCCACCCTGACTTTCGTCACCACCGGAGAAGAGTCGCCCAACTCTACACTTGAAATCACCCCACCGAAAGAGGTTATCCCCATTCCACCCCTTACCTGACATAACAACTCTTCTACCCAGAGACCGAGAGTGCCCTTTCCAGAGTGCTTATCCGCCTCTGGGTAGATTTCTGATGGCTCATCTGGAGACAAAGATAGGACGGATGAAATCATGGAGACATTCAAGCGAGTGCAGATCAACTTGCCTTTGCTTGAAGCCATCAAGCAGATTCCATCCTATGCCTGCTTCTTAAAGGACCTATGCACGAAAAAGCGGCAATCTAGGAAACAAGTCCAATCTAGAGTTGTCCTACCTAATTCTGTTAGCTCGATTATGCAACACGAGACACCCCAAAAACTTAAGGACCCAAGAGCCCCATATATCTCAGTGGTCGTTGGCGACTTACGTATAGATGAGGCTTTGCTTGATCTAGGTGCAAGGGTGAACACCCTTCCGAGCTATGTGTATGAACTTGGAGGAGGCAATCTGAAGCCTAGCCTAGTAATCCTCCAAGTTGCAAACCAATCACTCAAGACACCCCGCGGAATTCTGGAAGATGTCCTGGTAAGAGTGGAGGACTTCTTCCCCATAGACTTTCTGGTTTTGGACACCGACCCTACCAACAAATCAACCAAACCCTCCATTTTAGGCTACCCCTTGCGACTTCACATGCTTTAATTAATTGTCACACCAGGGTGTTAAAAATGGGCTTTGGGAATAGAAAGATTCGCCTTAACGTATTTGATGCTTGCAAACAAACTGATCTTGAAGATTGCTCCCAAGTTGAGGTTGTGGATGATCTGATTGAAGAGACTACCCCAGCAATTTTATGTGATGACCCCCTTCGACATGTCATGCTAAATGAGCATTTGCATCTTCTGGAGGAATGTAAAGGGGATATACTAGAACTTGAGGAATTGCTTGGAATTTCTACTGAGTCTCTCCCCATAATCTTTGCCTAAGGTAGATCTGCTACCTGAGATGAGGACACCAATTATGAAATCCTCAACCATACAAGCCCCCAACTTTGAACTAAAACCCCTCTCGGACACTCTCAAGTACGTCATCCTTAGTCCAAAAGATACGCTCCCCATTATCATTTCTGTTGTGCTATCTGAAGCACAAGAGGGAGCCTTGATTGACTGTTTATCTTGACACAAGAACGCCATTGCTTGAAGCATTGCTGATATTTGGGGTATAAAGTCTATGCTCTGCATGCACCACATTTACACTGACAAGACCATCAAGCTGTTTAGGGACATGCAGAGACGTCTTAACCCCAACATAAGGGAGGTAGCTAAAAAGGAAATTCTAAAGAGGTTGGATGCTGGGATCATATACCCCATCGCGAATGGCAAGTGGGTGAGTCCTATCCATGTGGTGCCAAAGAAGGCAGGCTTTACTGTGGAAATTAATGACCAAGGAGAACAAGTAGTGACTAAACCCTCAACTAGATGGAGGGTCTGCATTGATTACCGCAAGTTGAACGTTGCTACTTAGAAAGATCACTTTCCCTTGCCTTTTATTGACCAAATTCTTGAAAAATTGGTAAGGAATAAGTACTATTGCTTTCTCGATGGATATTCTGAGTACAACTAGGTTGCAATTTTCCCTGATGATCAGGAGAAGACGACTTTCACGAGTCCTTATGATACCTTTGCGTTCAGCCGTATGCCGTTTGCACTATGTAATGCACCGGCAACTTTCCAGCAGTGTATGATGTTCATCTTCTCAAACATGATTGACGAGTGCGTTAAAGTGTTTATGGATGATTTCTCCATTTACGGCTCGTCTTTCGACCAGTGTCTCCTGCACCTAAAAAATGTGCTGAAGAGATGTAAGGAGACTGGTTTAGTTTTTAGTTGGGAGAACAGCCATTTCTGTTGGTGCTAAAGCACCACGATCGTTTGTTTTGATGATAACAAAACACGTGTCATTTAACATTTACACTTGGAGTCTTAGATTTCAGGTCAATTGCAAATGGAGACGTGATTAGACGGAGTTCGAGCTCGCATCCAGGATGGATTGGAGGAGCTTGATGGAGAACAGAAGAGATTCGCGAGGAGCGATAGGTTGAAGAAGGAAGGAGATGAAGAATATGATAGATTTCCTTCTCTTGTACTCCTTGTATTTTTCGTTTCTTTCGTTGCTCTTTATTTTTTGTTACTTAGATTCTTGTTAAAGAGCCTCAAAGTACCCTAATAGTAGTCCTAAGAATACTGGTACAACCCTAGGATACTTAGGTTTTCTGTACAAAACTTAGAAAACCAATATAGAGTTCAAACAGCATTTCCAGACATCTAATTCCAAAATCAGACGTCTGATAATGTATTTTAAGACGTCTGACTGTTGATTCAGACGTCTGATAATAATTAGGCTGGACTTCTCAGTTCTGTATAATGAAATCAGATGTCCAGACCTTAGACCAGACGTCTGATGACTTTGCCAGACGTTCAATTAGTGGACCGTTGGTTGGCTTAGCAAACACTCAAGGATATGACCGTTAGAGCCTTATCAGACGTCTTTAGGACTTTCCAGACGTCTGATAGATGATTGTTTTGCCTCGGCTAACCCAAAATCCCTCCTCAGAGATTTCCTAGCCGTTACACTCTCTTGGAAATCCATTCCCACGAAAAACTAGGTTTCCAGACGTCCAGACATAGTGCCAGACGTCCTATATGTCGTCTGATGGACTTTCACTAGAACCCTATTTAGATCTGATCCAAGTCAAGAAGAAACCCGCCTAAAATCAGACGTCTGATGTTGTTCCCAGACGTCTTAAAGTGATCTTCCAGACGTCTGATGCCAGGATCAGACGTCTGATAAGCATGTCAGTGCAATCATTATTTCTGATTTCGGCCTGATTCTCTTGGGCTTTGCTTCCAACAGCTATGGAACCTTTCCCAAGCCTTCCAAAGCCTTCCTAAGGCCTCTATAACTAGAGAGGAACCTCTTGCACACTAACATACACCTAGATACACAAGAAACACTTTGTAATACACTTTCAAACTCTTTTGTGTCCTAAAGAAGTGCTTGCTCTCCAAGCTCAAGTTCTACATCTAGAGAGCATCAAGCATTTGCGCATCCGCTCCTCCGCCGTAGTTCACGAGAGCGACGTTGCGCCGTCGTTCACACATCCGCGTCGTCGACGCACTCCTTGCAAAGGGAAGCATCTTAATTCCTATAGAAGCTAAGTTTAAATTACTTTGTTGGCTCTATAGAATTGTTTATTTTGTCTTTGTTATTTGGTTGGTATTCGCTTTGCGAATTCTCATCTCCTTCGTGAGCCAAAATCCTTCTTGTGAAGAGAGCGGGTTTGAGGTACGCTACCCTCGTATAAAGTAGCGTGATTGTAATTGAGGTTGAATCACCCTCGTTTAAGTGATTCATTTAGTTGATTTTGATTAACTTAGTTGATCGGAAAATTCTAACTCAAGAGGGTTAGGTGGTGGTTTTCACCCGGTTTGGGTTTCCACCTAAAAATCTTTGTGTACTTTGTGTGATTGTATTTTGTGAGATTGTTTATTATCTTTTCCGCATTTTTTACGTCACGCTAATCTCACCCCCTCCGAGTAGGGAATTACAATTGGTATCAGAGCAGGTTTCGCTTTATCGGCGTTACACACCGGCGAAGATCTTGGAGGGGAGCAGTTCCGCAAGTAGGATTTCCGAGGGCCAGTCTACGACTCGTCCGCCGTTCTTCGACGGGAGCAACTACCCTTACTGGAAGCTGCAGATGAAGACGTGGCTTCAAGCCACCAATTTCACGATTTGGGTTAGGTGCGAGACCCCCTTCGACATTCCAGAAAAGCCCACCGCAGGATACTCGCAACAGTAGATCCGGGAACTCTCGCTCAACGCAAAAACAATGAACGCGTTGTATTGCGTGCTCAGCTCGGAGGAGTTCAACAGAATCTCACAATGCACCACCGCATACAAGATTTGGCACACACTTGAGATAACTCACGAAGGTACCTCTAAGGTAAAAACTTCTAAAATAAATTTACTTTCTCAAGAATTTGAATCTTTTTCTATGAAACCTAATGAATCTTTAAGTGAGATGAACACTAGGTTCACTCTCATTATAAATAACTTGAAAGCTTTAGGGAAGACTTTCATCAAGGGGGAGCTTCAAGGGAAACTTCTTCGTTCCCTTGGATCGGAGTGGGAACAGAAAGTCACCGCCATTGAAGAGGCAAACGAAGTGGAGGAGGTCAACATGGAAGATCTCCTAGGCAATCTAATGGCCTACGAGACTAAGTTGAAGCAGAAGAAGGATACACCGGAGCCTAAACCGAAGAAGACTCTCGCCTTCAAAGCTGCGTCGGATAGCGAGGTAAGTTTCGACGACGAAGACTTTAAATTTTTACTTAAAAAGTTTCCCAAGTTGTGTAGGGAATTGAAGAAGGAGAAAGAGAGCCATAATCGTTGCTACCACTGCAACGAAAAAGGGCACCTGTGACCAGAGTGCCCTCTTCTCAAAAAGGAGAAAAAGAAGGAAAAGGAGAACAAATCTAAGAAGAAAGCATTCCAAGCGACTTGGGACGATTCGAGCTCGGAGGAAGAAGAAACCGCTTGCTTTGGTTTCATGGCCAGAGTAAGCAATAGCGACAGTGAAAGCGGAAGCAACTCCGACAACGAGGTAAATCTCGATTTACAAGAAGCTTTTAATGAACTATTTGATGTTAGTAAATCATTAAGAATAGAAAACAAAAGTATTAAAAAGAACCTTAATTTTCTTAAAAATGAAAATGATAGGTTAGAAAAATAACTTAAGGATATAGAAGCTAGTCCTAAAATTGATAACCTATTATTATAAAATCATAATCTCATCAATGAAAATAATAAATTGATTGAGGAAAATGATAGTTTAAAGTTAGAAATCTGTAATTTAAAAACTAAGATGCATACTATAGAAAAAGAAATTGCACGTCTTAGGGAAAACTCTAACAAATTAATCAACAAAGTAGATAATTTATATAGCCCTAAGATTGAGAAAGGATCTCCATCAAGGAGACCCGCTAACAGATCCGGATCCAAGCCCACTTGGATACCGAAAAAAGAATTGGAATCTTATTTTGTAGGTTTCAGGGATAACTACAATACGAAGGACTGGACCTATAAGCTTAAGGCTGGTCAACTCGAATTGGGAGAACCAAGGAGTAGACCAAGGAGGAGAAGACCGACGAGCCGGCGAACAAACAATGATCCCGCTGCACGTCGACCACCAGACTGGAGACCGATGCCAATGCCCGAGCCTCCAAGCTATGGATGAGATTCTCATCCGATGTGGCATTCACCACAACCATTTGGGCCACTTTATTGGCCATGGTAGGTAAGGTAAAAATTCTTCACCCTATCTTTTTATCATTAGCATTTAGATAGGGGGAGTTAAAAAGATTTATGAGCTAATTGTCAATTTTTAAGGGGGAGATGCAAGTTAGCTAAATTTCCTCTAGTAAGGGGGAGAAAAATAATAGCTATCTTGTTACAAAAAGGGGGAGGACATTACTTTTGTTAAAAGAAATTCATAGAAGAGCATATTTTAAGGGGGAGTTATAGGAAATTTAAAATCAATTAAACATTTTTGATAATATCAAAAAGGGGGAGGATTTTATATGCATTGTTGGTGCTAGAGCACCACGATCGTTTCTTTTGATGATAACAAAACACGTGTCATTTAACATTTACACTTGGAGTCTCAGATTTTAGGTCAATTGCAAATGGAGACGTGATTAGACGGAGTTGAGCTCGCATCCAGGATGGATTGGAGGAGCTTGATGGAGAACAGAGGAGATTCGCGAGGAGCGATAGCTTGAAGAAGGAAGGAGATGAAGAATAGGATAGATTTCCTTCTCTTGTACTTTTATTTTTCGTTTCTTTTGTTGCTCTTTATTTTTTGTTACTTAGATTCTTGTTAAAGAGCCTCAAAGTACCCTAATAGTAGTCCTAAGAAAACCGGCACAACCCTAGGATACTTAGGTTTTCTGTAGAAAACTTAGAAAACCAATATAGGGTTCAAACAGCATTTCCAGACATCTAATTCCAAAATCATACGTCTGATAATGTGTTTTAAGACGTCTGACTGTTGATTCAGATGCCTGATAACAATTAGGCTGGACTTCTCAGTTCTGTCTGATGAAATCAGACGTCCAGACCTTAGACCAGACGTCCAATTAGTGGATCGTTGGCTGGCTTAGCAAACACTCAAGGATATGACCGTTAGAGCCTTATCAGACGTCCTTAAGACTTTCCAGACGTCTGATAGATAACCGTTTTGCCTCGGCTGACCAAACATCTCTTCTCAGAGATTTCCTAGCCACTACACTCTCTTGGAAATCCATTCCCACGAAAAACTAGGTTTCCAGACGTCCAGACATAGTGCCAGACGTCCTATATGTCGTCTGATGGACTTTCACTAGAACCCTATTTAGATCTGATCCAAGTCAAGAAGAAACCCGCCTAAAATCAGACGTCTGATGTTGTTCCCAGACGTCTTAAAGTGATCTTCCAGACGTCTGATGCCAGGATCAGACGTCTGATAAGCATGTCAGTGCAATCATTATTTCTGATTTCGGCCTGATTCTCTTGGGCTTTGCTTCCAACAGCTATGGAACCTTTCCCAAGCCTTCCAAAGCCTTCCTAAGGCCTCTATAAATAGAGAGGAACCTCTTGCACACTAACATACACCTAGATACACAAGAAACACTTTGTAATACACTTTCAAACTCTTTTGTGTCCTAAAGAAGCGCTTGCTCTCCAAGCTCAAGTTCTACATCTAGAGAGCATCAAGCATTTGCGCATCTGCTCTCCCGCCGTAGTTCACGAGAGCGACGTTGCGCCGTCGTTCACACATCCACATCGTCGACGCACTCCTTGCAAAGGGAAGCATCTTAATTCCTATAGAAGCTAGGTTTAAATTACTTTGTTGGCTCTATAGTATTGTTTATTTTGTCTTTGTTATTTGGTTGGGTATTCGCTTTGCGAATTCCCGTCTCCTTCGTGAGACAAAATCCTTCTCGTGAAGAGAAGGGGTTTGAGGTACGCTACCCTCGTATAAAGTAGCGTGATTGTAATTGAGGTTGAATCACCCTCGTTTAAGTGATTCGTTTAGTGGATTTTGATCAACTTTGTTGATCAAAAAATCCTAACTCGAGGGTTAGGTGGTGGTTTTCACCCGGTTTGGGTTTCCACCTAAAAATCTTTGTGTATTTTGTGTGATTGTATTTTGTGAGATTGTTTATTATCTTTTCCAACTCCGCCTATGTTGAGGTTCGTGTGCCTTTTCATTGCCGGTCCCAAGCCTGGGTAAAGGAGGAGGGTTGCGTTAGATAGCCGACAGCCAACGTAAAATTTGTCGGATCTTTAAACATGGATTCTACAAACACTCTGATTTCGTTGGGGCGTTCCCTACTTGCGACGCGCTGCATCGACGCCCGGGTGTAGTGATAAATGAGCAATGGTTCTCGCATGAGGAACGCATGCGAGTAAAAAAGTTAGTTCTGCTACATCGCTGCCCAGATGTAGTCCAAAATGAGCAAGGGTTCTTGCATGAGGAACGCATGCGAGTAAAGAAGTTAGTTCCGCTACATCGCCGTCCGGATGTAGTCCAAAATGAGCAAGGGTTCTCGCATGAGGAACGCATGCGAGTAAAGAAGCTAGTTCCACCACTTCGTCATCGAGGTGTGTCACAATGTATGATGAGATTCGGTAGTTGGAATATTGGTACCTTGACCAGCAAGCTCATGGAGATTATGGATACAATGGTAAGGAGAAGGATTCAAATTCTTTACCTTCAAGAGACTAAGTGGGTTGGTGAAAAAGCAAAGGAAATCGAGAGAACAGGTTTCAAACTTTAGTATTCAGGAAAGGACAAAGGTAGAAACGGCGTGGGTATTATAATTCATAAGGATTTGAAAGAGAGCGTTGTTGAGGTTAAGAGATTGGGTGATCGAATTATTTTAATAAAATTAATCCTAGAAGAAGAGATCTTGAATGTCATTTCAGTTTATGCACCTTAAGTTGGTCTAGAGGAAAAAATAAAGAAAAAATTTTGGGGAGAGCTTGATATTATAATTCAAGGAATCCCACAGATAGAAATGATTTGCTTGGGTGGAGATTTAAATGGGCATGTGGGAAAAGATGCTTTAGAGTATGCAGGAGTGCATGGAAATCATGATTTTGGTGTTAGGAATGAAGAAGGGAAGACGTTCCTTGATTTTGCTATGGCTTATGATCTTTTCTTAGCAAATACTTTTTTCAAAAAACGGGAAGAGCATTTGATTACCTATAAAAGTGGCTTAACGAGAACGCAGATCGATTACTTTGCTTTGAGAAGAAGGGATCGTTTATCTTGTAAGGATTGCAAGATTATTCCAGGGGAGAGTTTAACTGCTCAACATCGTCTTTCAGTGTTGGATGTTCATTTGAAGAAGGCAAAGAAGAGAAAATTAGTGTCTAAGAATTTGAGAATTAAATGGTGGAATCTTAAGAAAGAGCAAGTGAGATTTAAAGAGAAGATGATGCAACAAAAGGCTTGGGATCTTGATGGTAGTGCTGATGAAATGTGGTTAAATATGGCAAACTGTATTAGGAAGGTGGCAAAGGAGGTGTTAGGCGTGTCTAAAGGAGGTGTTCCAGGACAAAAGGAAGCTTGGTGGTAGAGTGAGGAAGTGCAGGAGAAGCTTAAAATTAAAATAGCCTGTTTTAAAGCCTTATATCGAGATAAGACCGATGATAATATGGAAAACTACAAAAGAGCAAAGAAAGAAGCAAAGAAAATTATTAGTGAAGCAAAAGCAAAAGCTTGGGAGCATTTTTATAAGAAACTTGATTCTAAAGAAGTGAAAAAGATATTTTCAATTTAGCTAAAGCAAGAGAGCGGAAAGCAAAGGACCTTACGCATGTAAGATGCATCAAGGATGAAGAAGGAAGGGTGCTTATAGCTAGTGAGGATATAAAGACAAGATGGAAAAGATATTTTCATAAGCTATTTAATGAAAAACAAAAGAATGATATCATCTTAGGAGAGTTAGTTAACTCAGAAGAGTATGTGAATCGATCATGTTATCGAAGGATAGAAAAGAAAGTAGAGGAGGCTCTGAAGATGATAAAAAGTGGGAGGGTTGTTGGACCTGATGATATTCCTATAGATGTCTGGAGAATGACGGGAGAACGGGGTATAACTTGGCTCACAAATTTGTTTAATACTGTGTGGAGAGACAAGAATATGCCAGAGGAATGGAGGAAAAGTTTTGTGGTACCTTTATACAAGAACAAAGGTGATATACAAGATTGTTCCAACTATAGAGGTATGAAGTTGATGAGTCATACGATAAAACTTTGGAAAAAAATAATTGAAAGAAGGGTGAGGCAAGTTTCTATGGTAACTGAAAATCAATTTGGCTTTATGCCAGGCAGGTCTACTATTGAGGCAATACACCTCTTGAGACGTATGATGGAGACTTACAAAGTGAAGAAAAAGGATTTACATATGGTTTTTATTGATTTGGAGAAGGCCTATGATCCTGTCCCGAGAGATATCTTGTGGAGAATTTTGGAGAAGAGACAAGTGCCACTTATATATATCAACCTCATAAAGGATATGTACTATGGAGCTATAGCTTGTGTAAAGACTAAGAATGATTTGACAGACTACTTTGATATCTCCATTGGTCTGCATCAAGGTTCGACTTTAAGCCCTTATCTTTTTGCCTTGGTTATGGATGAGTTGGCGAAGCATATCCAAGTTGAGGTGCCTTGGTGTATGCTTTTTGCTGATGACATTATGTTGGTTGATGAGACAAGAGATGGAGTGAACAGAAAACTTGAGCTTTGGAGAGAAGCCCTGGAAGATAAAGGATTACGCATAAGTAGAACGAAGACTAAGTATATGGAATGTAAGTTTAGTAGTAGAGGGAACAACGAAGGGATTGATGTAAAAATTGGAGAAAAGTGCATTCCAATGAAAGATATTTTTAAGTACTTGGGATCCATTTTCCAGCATGATAGTGGAATTGATGGAGATGTTACACATAGAATTAATGCAGGGTGATTGAAATGGAGGAGTGCTTCTGGTGTTCTCTGTGATAAGAAGGTTCCTTTAAAAGTCAAAGGAAAATACTATCGAGCTGTGGTAAGACCAGCCATGTTGTACGGTTCTGAATGCTGGGCTATAAACTATAGGCATGTACAGAAGATGTTTGTGGCAGAAATGAAGATGTTACGATGGATGTGTGGTCATACAAGAAAGGACCGTATTTCAAATGAATTTATTAGAAACAGGGTTAGGGTGGCACCGATAGAGGATAAAATGAAAGAGGCCCGTCTAAGATGATTTGGACATTTACAAAGAAGGCCACTAGATGCTCCAGTTAGGAGATGTGAGAAGTTGGAAGCTGAACCCGCTAAGAGGGGACGAGAAAGACCAAACAAGTGTTGGAAGGAAACTATTAAGTATGACCTCAATTACTTTAATTTAATTCCGAAAATGGCTGAAAATCGATCTGTGTGGAGGCAAAGAATCCATATAGCCGACCCCACTTAGTGTGGCAAAAGGCTTGGTTGTTGTTGTTGGTTGTTTATCTTTTCCGCATTTTTTACGTCACGCTAATCTCACCCCCTCCGAGTAGGGAATTACAATTTCATGGTACAAAAAGGCATTGTACTTGGACATGTTGTGCCTAAGAGGGGCTTGGAAGAAGATAAGGTCAAGGTTGATTCTATTTCCAAACTCCCATTGCCCACGAATGTCAAACAAATTAGATCATTTCTGGGCCATGCGGGCTTTTATAGGTGCTTTATTAAGAATTTCAGTAAAATTTCTAAGCCACTTTGCTACCTACTGGTAAAGGAATCTTCCTTCGACTTTGATGCAAAGTGTGTCGAGGCCTTTCATCTCTGAAGGAGGCTTTGATTTCTACGCCTAGCCTCCGAGCTCCTGACTAGACGCTCCCATTTGAGCTAATGTGTGATGCTTTAGATTATGCAGCGGGAGCTGTTCTTGGGCAGAGGGTTGAGGGGAGATCACATGTACTTCATTATGCTAGCAAGACTTTAACTGACCCACAACAAAACTACACTGTGACCAAAAAAGAATTATTAGCCATAGTGTTTGCTATGGAGAAATTCAGGTCTTACTTGGGTCTAAGGTGGTCATATTTATTAATCATGTAGCAGTGAAACACCTTATTGCTAAGAAAGACTCAAAACCACGATTGATTAGGTGGATCCTACTGCAAGAATTTGATTTGGAGATACATGAGGAGTAGAGAATGTAGTGGCTGACCACCTATATCGCCTTTCACTTAATGACTCCATCTGGAGACATCTGTAAGACTTTTCCCGATGAGACCTTAATGGCAGTACACACAACTTCACCTTCGTATGCTAATACGGTGAATTACTTGGTCACTGGAGAGACTCCGGGCCTCTTGGGATGAGCAGAAAAGAAAGAGATTCATTGCTCAAGCTAGATACTTTCATTAGGAAGAGCCTGAATTATTTAGAATTAAAGACCAAGTACTAAGACGATGTGTGCCTGAAGAGGAGCAGCAAAATATTTTGAGATTTTGCCATGAGCTTCATTGTGGAGGACACTTTGGTGCTAAGAAAATGACTTTTAAGGTTCTCCAGTCCAGATTTTGGTGGCTTACTTTATTCAAGGACTCTCATAACTTTGTTAAAGCCTGTATTAGATGTCAACGGACTGGAATAATTAGGAAGAGAAATGAGATGCCCCAACACCCCATTCAACCTATGGAAATTTTTGATGTATGGGGGATAGACTTTATAGGTTCCTTCCCTTCATCCCATGGACGTCAGTATATGTTATTGGCAGTTAACTATGTCTCTAAATGGATAGAAGACATTCCTACGCGCACAAATGACCACTCGGTAGTATTAAAATTTATGAAAGTCAATATCATATCACGTTTCGGCTACCCTAACACCATTATAAGGGACGGGGGACCTCATTTCTGGAATTGACACTTTAACAGACTACTCAAGACTAGGGTGACTCACAAGATTGCTACCCCTTACCATCCTCAGATGAGTGGCCAGGTTGAAGTGTCAAATAGGGAGATTAAGAATATTTTGGAGAAGATTGTTAGGCCAGATAGGAATGATTGGTCCCAAAAGCTAGATGACACTTTATGGGCATACAAGATGGCCTACAAGACCCCTTTGGGTATGTCTTCCTTCTGGATTGTGTATGGGAAAGTGTACCACTTACCCGCTGAGCTTGAACATAGGGCACTCTAAGCTATCCAGAATGTCAACATGGATTTAGAGAAGGTAGATAAGGCACGATTACTGGAGTTGACTAAGCTTGATGATTTGAGAAATGATGCTTATGACACCTCCCAAACTTATAAGGAAAAAACTAAGGTCTTACATGATAACTATATCCTTAGGAAGACCTTTGAGGCCAACCAACAAGTCTGGCTCTTCAGTTCCAGACTAAAGTTACTCCCTGGAAAATTAAAATCTCATTGGGATGGGCCATAAGTACTTTACCAAAGTGTTTTCGCATTGGGCTGTGGAGATCAAGAGCCCCTCCTCTTCGACAAAGCCTTTCACCGTCAATGGCCAACATTTAAAACCGTATATTACTTTGGATGGACATCTGGTTGACAAAGTCACTCTTGAGGAGCCTTAGCTCCTTTCACTCTCAGCCTCAGGTAACATCTTCCATAGGCTATTTTATTTATTTTCAATGAAGACATTGCAAAAGTCTGGCATGGGGGGTAGCACCCGAGGCATTTATACCGAGCATTTATACATAATGCATTCATTTATTAAAAAAAATTGCATTTAGGCCAATGATGTTATGCATAACTAGTTGGGCTCTGCATCTTTAGGCATGAGACCAAGACTTTAAGATTGTCTAGCTAACTCGAGGTGCCTAATTGTAGAAGCTATGGTTGACTATTGACTTTAGAACTCTAGGATTTGTTTGGACTTAACAACTCAAGTAAGAGTTAAGTTGCGGACCATTCCTCAAGAGGTTGCGGAAGGAAAGCTAGTAATTGAGTTAAGGGCTAGGTAATACCTAGTGTTTTGTTCTCCCTTTTGGTTTACGAGTCCTCATAACCTAAGCATCTACATTTCACACACTTGATCTTATGTAAATAATGATCACCTTAATTCTTTTCTTAAAGAAAATTTGGTTCACTCAATTCTAACTTAGGAGAAGCTTGAAAATACAACTTGTTTGGACGAGTTCCTGCCGCATGAGAGGTAGAGTATATACTCACCTTAATGACACGATGATAACATGTCACCTTCTCAGCGCTTGTCTCTTAGGACATCCATCCTACTGGGGGCATGTAAGCACATTGTGCGATTCAAGTACCATATGCAGCCCTATCTCGAAGTACCAATTGCCACAGGCCCGAATTCGCTTAAGAAATTCATGGGTGATACTACCTCGAAGTGTCAATTGCCAGGAATTCTTTGGGTTCCATGGGCGATGCTATCTCGAAGTATCGAAAGTCAGACACCCTTCGAGATTCGATGATGGGGACAATGAATCTGACATAGATCGTGTTGATAGCTGATCCAAGGTTAAACTTAGAGAAATCGAACAAAAAAAAATTACAAAAGAAAAAAAAAATCCTTCTTACTCTCTAGGTTGGCATTCATACCAACCTTAAATAAATAAGACCAATGCACATGCACGAATGCTTTAAACTTTGGGGCCAATAAGCCCTAGGGTAGAGCTAAAAATCAAGGAAACCTGTGCCTGCAACTTTTCCTTAACCGACTTAGTCTGTAACTCAGCAACTACTTAGGTACTTTATGATTTAGGGTTAGATAGTTCAACCTGATTTCTGTGAAAAGGTCAATTGAGTCAACTTGGATAATTTGGAGTGTTAGGTTGTTTAAATTTGCTAGGGACTAGCAAAAACTAGGCATGATGGCATTTGATGAGCTCATAGTTGTGGGTTATTTTTGTATTTTAATGCCTAGACATTAAGTTAATTTTAACATTTATTTAGCATGCATTAAGATGTAAACACATTAATTTATAGATTTGCTTCGTGCATCGCATTCATATGTAAATTAGATCTTAGTTAGTATAGCATGCATTTAGTTTGCATTTAGCTTGCATTCTACACATTACATGCATGCATTACATCCATTATATAGAATTTGGACATTCTATAAGGCTTTGTATATAAATAAGTCAATCTTTTATTTATTTAATTATTCACTTCAGGAAAGTCGTGGCCAACACCATCACCATGATCACAACAGCTGCAGCGGTCATGATCTTCTTACCCTGAAATTAAGGAGCGGAATGGATGGGATTCGCTCATCCCAACAAGGCAAGGAGCGTGAAAAGTGGATCTGGCGTTAATGGCTTTTAATGCTCCTTGCGACTCAATTCAAATGCTCCTGGTTGCTATAAGGAGAGGTCGCCTTCAGCTATCGAGGCCTCCACCCTCATTCACCACTGTGCAAAGAGTCAAACCTCTCCTTCGCTCCACCACTGCCACAACCTCAACCGTGGCAGCAAGGCTCCACCACCATGGGCGTGTGGTGTAACAGCCCACATTGCCAACCGGAGTCCCTGCATCACCATGGTTCTTCATCGCCATCACCACCGTCTTCACCACCACCTGCAGTATCACCAACATCCACGTCAAGCGGCCAACGGCTGTCGCCCCCTCACCGTGGCCCTGCCTGACCATCAACACCACATCCACCACCTTTCATCACAAACCGAAATCCCACTATTCATCTTCCCCAACGAAACCCACCATCACCTTCCCTTCAAAAAGCACCCAACATCACCGCCACCTGTTCACAGCCACCAAGAAGTGGCCAACAACCGCCAACCCCTCACGTGACCCTGCGTGGCTCCATCTGTGCCGCCCCTCTCTTGCAGCGCAGGCCATGCTCCTTGCAACCAGCGCACAACCAGCCTCCACGGCCGCCGCCCCTCGCTGCACACGACCGCCAGCACCAACACACCCCTCACGCGCCTCTGCCCGCGCGTGGAATTGCTTCACAGTAGCAGCAGCCCACCGCCACCCACCACCTTCATTTGCTCCATGCGGACGTCTTCAGCTATCCCGACCTTCACCGTCCCCACCACTCGATGCATGCAGGCCACGTCAACCTCCAACCCTTCTCTCCTCTGTGAGCAGGCTCAAGGGGAAACCATTCCCCTGTTTTACTACAAGAGAAGTTGAATTAGTGTTTACATTCGATTGCCATTGTCAAAAGTTAGATTTTTTATTAAATAATATTATATGGTGTTGATCTTACAAAGAAATCCCTCCTCTTTCATATAAATGCTATTTCATCCTTATCTCGCACTATTTCCTTAATCTAAAGGGGTTTTTGATATGATTTATTTGTGAAATCATTGGTGAATATTTTATTTTAACCTCAACAAGTTTTAATAGGCCTATTCCTCATGGATACGACTTAACCCATGTGCTTATATTAGATATAAATTCTTTTTGATTAAGAGATTTTCAACCACCTACACACAACAAATGATTTTATTGCTATCATTTCAATTAAGCAAAAAGCTTTTTGTTAGTCGATAACAAGGATTGATATATCGACGATATATCGCTGATATATTGACAATATATCGTTGATATATCGATATCGTCGGGTCAGCATATATCGATATCAGCCTTAGTATCTTTTTTCCATGATATCACCGATATATTGCCAATATATCCCCATATCGGAGATATATTGCCATATTATAGACTTTTATTGAACTTTAGAGCTGTACATACTAGGGTTCTTGCTTCCTTGTACTTCATCAAATATGTCAACTTTAGAGTTGTACATTCTCTGTCGACAATTCAGTCGTTGCACTTAGTTTTACTTATTGAAAAATAAGAAATTTCTAAAACGTCGGTGAGAAATACATTAGTATCTTTAAACCTCTATAAAAAGATGCATAAAACTAAACACTTTGATAATCCATTGGGGTATTGAAAGGGATATCTTGTCATCTTCCTTTGATTAAAAACTGTCATCCATGATGGTTCTTCTTTCTTTCCTCCACAACAACCTAGGGTTGACAGGCTCACTTGTTTTAGCATGGCTTATCTAAGTACTTGCCAAGGTTTGACATATCATGATATATCGACAATATATCGCCGACATATCACATATGGACGGGTTGGGTGGGAAAAATGGTGCTGTGGCGTTGTTGAAATGGGACGGCTGGGTGAGAGGTTGAAAACGGTAGGGTAGGACTCGATGGGAGGCGTGAGATTGAAAATGGGTAGACACAGACACACAGGCAGGACTGGACTGGTGCTGTTCGGAATGCCCACGCACACACGCAAGCATGCACACGTTTTTTAGCCATTCATTTAAGATATATTAGTCATAAAAATGTTAATTTGACATTTTTTTATATTTTATGGCTTTCTAAGTAATTTCTCAAAAATTCACCGATATCAGCGATATATCCCCGATATATCTTTTTTGACTTGTCAATACGATATCGATATTTAAAACCTTGGCCGATAAGGTTGAAGGCACAGAAGGTCACCATCCCCTTCTCATCACTCGACACCTCAGAAGACTCTAGGAAGCCAGCTATCTGTGCTTAGAAGAGGCTGAGTACCTTGATTGCCTAACCAAGGAGATGACAATCTCAATATACTTCTCATGTTGACTGAGGATCAACTAGGATAGAAATCAAGCATTAGGTCAAACTCTTCTTTGGTGTCAAGGTCATAGCTATCTCCCCCGGAAGGGTAGAAGAATGGGATCTATTATTGGATATACAATGCATTCCAATTACATCATTATGCTTCAATTGATGACTCTATTTCACTTGTATTTGGATTCTATTAGGTAAGAAAAAAAAAACAAATGTCATAGATCTCATTCCAATAAAGGAGAAAAATCTCCTCAAACTTCGGCAAAACAATAACAAATACAAAGATTTAAATAACCTAAGATCCTATTTAATTAATTTTTCTAATTCGAGAGTGTGAAACTTCAATGTCATTGAACAATCCTTCAATTACTTGTATTTTTCCTACTAAGACCTAATTGTAAACTTCTAGATTTTCGTGGAACTTTCTCTTGCATCTCATCCCTGATTTTAAAACTCAGGGTTATTTACAAGTCATTTATTCACATGGTCGATGGTAGATTTAGTTGACGAAAATAAAGTTTCTTCTATTTAATAAAAAAATGAGTACAATCTCTCTTTTTATAACTTACTTCTCCACTAAGAATGGTAAATGCTATTTTTAGTAAATCTTCTCAACTGGGTAAAAATATAATAAGAAAATAATGACATATCGTAACACTCCCTCTCAAATTGGAACATATATATCGATCAAGCTTAACTTGCTTCAACATTTCTCAAATATTGGACATGGTAGAGGCTCAATGAACATGTCACTTGTCTGGTCTGAAGAAGCTACACAAGTAGTACGAAGCAAATCCTGTTGGATGAGACTCCTGGTGTAGTGGCAATCAACCTTCTCATGCTTGATCTTTTCATGGAACATGGGATTGTTGGCAATGTAGGTAGTTGTCCTATTGTCACAACACATTTCCATAGCGTCAACAATGGTGACATAAAGAACTCTCAACAGGGACCGTATCCAGATCATCTTAGCAGCTATTTGTGCCATAGCATGGTACTCCGACTCAGCACTGGAACGTGATACAACACTCTGCTTCTTACTCCTCCAAGTTATTAGATTTCCTGCAACAAATGTATAGAAACCTGTAATGGATTTCCTGTCCCTTAAGTCACCTGCATAATCAGCATCTGAGTAGCCAACAACAGTCATAGGGGCCTTCTTCTGAAACAAGATGTCTCGACCTTGAGCTTTTTTGATATACCTTAACACTTGCATAACTACCTACCAATGAGCATCAGTAAACCTATCCAAGAACTGACTCAGCTTACCGATTGTAAGGCTAATATCTGATTTGGTGATGGTCAGATATGGTAACTTCCCAACCAACTACCGATAGGGCTTCTTCCCCATCAGTTTAACTGAGTCATCAAATAAGTGAACTTTAGGATCCATAGGTATATTCGTACCTTTAGATCCAAGCATTCTTGTCTACTAAAGAATGTCCAAGGCACATGGGTCTGTAGGAGTTATACTTTCCCCCAATCATTTCATAGTAGAATAGTACAGAGACAAACTCCTGGGCTCTTGCTTCGGGTGACATAGATCATAATGTATTAGAAAAACTTGAGTAGAGTTCAATTAATGAGAGTAGGCATCCCTCATACTATCCCATATTTGTTTGATAGCTTTGTAATGCATAATTTCATTCCTAATACAAGGGATAACGATGTTCAATATCCATGATCTCACTATTGCATCATCTCTATTCCAAGTAGCATACTTATTTTCTCCTGTGGCAGTATCTCTGTAAGGACATGTTTCTCATGCCCTTCCACAGTAACCAAAAAGGTTTGAGACCAATGGGGATAATTGGCATCATCCAACTTCAAAATTAGTGCAAAAAATGGGTTCATGTATGCACTACTGTCTCCACTTTGACCAGAAGTAACTTCAGATTTTGACAAGGAGGCCATCATACAATCATGATTATAGAGCACACGCACGCTCACAGGAGAACAAAACAGATCTGATTTTAATCAAAAAATAGGGGAATACACACCCCACAATTTGTATACACACGATTCAATACGTCTTCAACACATCAATGGGGAATACATACCCCAAAATTCATCGGAAAATGGGAAAATACATGCCTCAGAATTTCCTAAGGTTAGATTTTTCATACCTCTTAGATTTTAGTCCTTCAACACATCTTTTGGAGGATCATTGGCTCTTGAAACCATGATTTTAAAAATCGCGCCTCGAGGCGAGGCGGGCCAATTTCGCCTCAAGGCTATATCCTCAGCTGCTGTCTGCGAGGCATGCGCCTCATCTTGCCGAGGCGTTGCTAAGGCACTGAGGCGATGGAGAGGTGCCGCCTCGGCTAAATGAGCTTCTAAAATGGTCATGTGCTAGTCACATGACCATTTTTTTGACCGAAACCTAAAATCTAGATACCCTAAACCTCAAATCCAAACCCCACAAAGTCCTACCAACATCGACGATAGCTCCTGCTCCATCGCCAGCTCCTCCACCGCATCGCAGCCTCCACTGGCGAACAGCGCGAGCATTGCCAGCAGCGCTCTGGTGCAAGCTCTAGCGTAAGCAATGCCAGCATCGCTCCAGCGCCAGCAACGCGAGCAAGCCAAGCAGGCTCTAGCGGGTTCCAACACAGGCTCCAACGTCCTCCAGCAGATTGCTCCACTCTCCAGCAGGACGCATTTGAGAGGTAATGGATTTTATTTAAGGTTTAGGGTGGTAATGTGCACACTGTTTTCATTTGAGAGGTTGAGAGGTCATGTTTGAGTTTATGAAATTCTTATTTAAATCATTGAAATTGGAATTTTTGGTCAAAAGGGGAGGTTTGATCAATTTTTGGTTGATTTTCTATACTTTTAGACATGGCACCAAGAGCAAAAAGGAGAGGAAGAAATGGATCTAGTGGTAGGTCTGATCTTGGATGGAACTATTGTTTAGAAATTGAGCTAGAAGGATCTCAAAAGGGGAAATGATATAAATATGTTAAGTGTAACTTCTGTGAGAAAAATATCACAGGTGGAATTGCATGATTGAAGGAGCACTTGGCCAAAACACACAAAAATGTGGGACCATGTGCCAAGGTTCCACTTAAAGTTGAAATTGAGATTAAGGAATACTTGGTCAAGAAGGATGTTAATAGGAGAATAGTGCTGGAAGAAATGGAAGAAATTCGTCGCATAGGTGGATATACAGTACAGGGGCCATTTGGTCATGGAGAAAATGCACCCACAGGATCAAGTGGTGCAAAAGTGGTGGTAGGTCCAATGGATTTATTTGTTGTGGTTGGACAGAAACCTGTTCCTGGAGCTGGAAGTGATGAACCTGATAGCACTCCACATGCTCATCCAAAGTAGGTTACTTTGAATTCCTCTTGGAAGAAAGAACTTAGAGAGAACATGTCTTAGTATTGGAAGATTCTTCATTGAAAAAGGATTACCTTTCAATTTGGCCACCAGTCTATCTTATTAGTAGATGTTGCAGGATGTAACTTTGGAAGGGATTTAGAGGTCCTACAATGCAGGAATTACGGACCTAGATTTTGAAGGAAGAAGTAAAGACAATAGACAAAATGGTTGAGCAAGCAAAGGCATCTTAGGCTGAAATAGGATGTACCATATTGTCTGATGGTTGACAGATATAAAAGGTCATACCTTGATTAATTTTTTGGTCAACAACCCCAAAGGTACATGATTTTTGAAATCTATTGATGCTTCATAAGAGATCAAGAATGTTGATTACCTCTTTAAATTGATGGATGAAGTTGTTGAAGTGGGGGAAAGCAATGTCATCCAAGTGATAACAGATAATGCATCTGCTTATAAAAAAGCTAGGGAAAAATTGGAGAAGAGACCACATTTGTACTAGACTCCATGTGCTGCTCATTGCATTGACCTTATGTTGGAGGATATCATGAAGTTGCCTCTTCATGACTGTCTTCAAGAAGGCCAAACAAATCATCAACTACATATATGCACATGCTTGGGTGGTGGCCATGGTAAGGAAGCATGCGGGAGGAGATTTAGTGAGACCCGCCGTCACACGATTTTCTACTGCTTTCCTTTATAGGGATTGCTGTGCCAAAGATACTCTTAAGTCTTTTTTCACCTCAAAAAGGTGGAAGTCCAGCAGCTATGCATTGAAAGTTCCAGGACAAGCTGTGCAAAATATTATGCTAAAAAGTAGAACATTTTGGCCTGGTGTAGCCTATGTCATAAGAACAATCAAACCATTGGTTATGGTTTTAAGGATTGTAGACTCAGAACAATATCCACTCATGAGATTTATCTACGAGGCTATGGATAGAGCCAAGGAAGAGATTGCTAAAAAATTGGGTAATATTAAATATAAGTACAAGATAATCTAGGACATCGTTGACTGAAGATGGGACAAACAATTACACACTTGCATGCTGCTGCATATTTTTTGAATCCCCAATGCTAATATGAACCAACATTTTCAGTTGATTCAGAAGTTAAGATAAGGTTGTATTCATGCTTTCAGAGGTTAGTTCCTAACAGGGAGGAGAGATTGAAGGTAGATCTCCAAACAGATGTATTTGTCAATGGAAGAGGGCTATTTGGATGGTCCAATGCCTTAGACACTCGAAAGCAGAGGAGTCCTGGTATGAATATGATCATTTACTCATTTCTATCAATTAGAATAATGTGTAGTGCAAATTTTTTCCTATACTGAAAACATAGTTTCCATTACAGCGGATTGGTGGAGAGCATTTGGTGATGAAACACCTTAGTTGAAGAAGTTCGCCATGCAGATTTTAAGTTTAACTTGTAGTGCGTTTGTATGTGAGCGAAATTGGAGTTCTTTTAATCAGGTAAAAGGATTTCATTTGTATTTTAAATAATATTTATAAAGAATTTCATGACCATCTTTTCATTGACTGAAACAAGACAAACTCAATGACTTGGTTTATTGCAGGTTCAACCTAAAATTTAAACACAAGGAGGTAAAGAAGACAATGGAGGATCCTCTGTGCTTAGAGGAAGTCGACTCTGATGATGAGTGGATTGTTGAGTTACAACTCTGTGAAGATAAGGTTGATGCTTATCAAGAACTAGATGCAACTGTAGCTCTACAACAAGATCCCATTAACCTTGAGCAGTTAGCAGATGCAATGGGAGGATTAGGAAAACAAGTGAGAGGTAACAAAAGAAAGAGACAAGAAAAACAATAAGAGTAGAAACAAAGGTAACAAGATGAGTCAGTTTATATTTTGAGAATTTTAAATTTATAAACTAAGGTTTTAAGTTTTAACAAATGTTATTCAAAATTATTTATTTTTTAGGCAAAGCAATTATTGATGTTGAGGAGAAAGAATTTCAAGAGAGTGATGGAGATACTGAGGATATAGAAGCTGAGGCTAGGATGAAGTACATGAATGACTCCTAGGATGATGCGGCCAGCCCTAGCAATAATAACATTGATGAGCTTGGCTTTGAGTGACTTTGATGGTGTTGAAGGAGGAGGAGAATAGAATATCTTTTAATTCTTCTTTGGGATTTTTTGATGTTGATGTACTTTCATTTTAAATCTTCGAATGTTTAGATAAACTGAACTTCTAGCTTTCTATGTTGTTCACTTGTTTGGTTGTTCATCTTCTTATTGGAATGTCATTTTAAGTCTTTCAATGTTTGTTGTAGAGTAAAAATGACATGAATGTGTATTTTTTACTTTTTTTTCATTATTAGTATTTAATAACTATATATTTATGTTATTTTCTTTTATTTTTCATTCAAAAACTGAGGCTTACGCCTCGACCGCCTCAATGAAGGCAAACCGCCTCAGACCGCCTCGCATTTTTTAAAACCTTACTTAAAACATGTCACACAGAGGCTGAAGAACCCCCAGAAGGCAGCAGCAACGTGTGCTGCCCCTCCCCCTATCGCCCAACAAGGGAGAGATAGTGAGAAGTAGGAGAGAAATTGAAGAGGGAGAGCGACCGAAGCGGAGGGCGACGTTGGTGCTACAGGAAGGAGGCTGGTGGTGCTAGTTGGAGCCGAGAGGGTTAGTGATGCCAACGCTAGGTGGGAAACGGTGGATAGGGTAGGGTAAGGTTTCTATTTGGTGCTGTCCCCAACTTGACTCTGATACCAAGTTGAAGAAATGAAGTTTCTTTTATTCAATAAAAAAATGAGTACAACTCTCTCCTTTTATAACACACTTCTCCATAAGAATAATGTTAGCATATATTTTCTATTTCTATTTTTCGTTGTTGTATGGCTGTTGGGTTTGATTTGCTCCTCAGGGTCTTTTATGTACTTCCACTCTTTCGATCTCTCTATATAAGAGAGCCCTAGGGTTTCTAATTGTATCAAGTCATTTCATCCAATTTGGTATCAAAGCACCGATCCTAGACTATGGCTCTAGGTATCCCACCCCTCACGACCTCCTAAACCCTAACCACCAAGCCCTAATCGTCTCTCTCTTCCTCGTGAGCGGCAGTAGCACTCGGCAGAGCTCTGGCGACGCACTGCAGCACGCACAGCGGTGTTACAGCTGCACCGGGGTGGGGGGGCTGCTACACCATTAGCAATGCTCAAGCGACACTCACGATGGCGCTGTGGCGAGCTTGGGGGCTGTTCTAGATTCAACAACGGCGTTGCAGCATCTAGGGCTGATTGCGGCTGTGCAAGGCTCACTGCAATAAGGTAGCGACGCTCCAGCGGTGGCCATCAAACCTTGTACTGGCGCTGCGACGACGCAATGACCTGCTACAGCAGCAGGCGGTGGCGTTGCGACTTCAAGAAGCCTCGGTGGCGCTCTACAGTAGCTGGTAGCGGTGACGACAGCCTTTAAACCGGCAGCGACGACCCGTACAATGCCACAACAGCGATTTGCTCTAGTGATTAGCAGTGCAGACCGGCAACATAGGCGGCGCATGTGGTCTTGATCCCTGTGCAGTGGTCGTGAGGGGCTTCTTGCCCTGATCTAGGGACTGCAGTCCCTGTAGTTGTTGCGAGAGGGAGGCTAGGTCTCTTTGGGGCCACCTTGGGTGTTCTCCTTGCACTCAAGTGAGGCCAACATTTGTCCAAGGAGGCTTCTTGTCAACGATGCAGATCTGAATATGGATTTCTTCATTAATGAGAGCTCATTTCATTGGGTATGATTGATAGATGCCTTTGGATCAATCTGTTTCATTGATTGATGATGAGTTGTTTACCTCCCTTTTAACATGTTGAACTCACCAGAAATTGTTGAGTTCATGATGGAGGCCACTATGGAAGCAGGACAAGTCAATCTTGACAAAGACCATCGTGTCAGACAATGTCATCTGAATAGACGAGGCCCTTGTACACGAGGTATGGGGCGCCGTCGTCGACAGGGTAGCAGGCAGTGGGCCACTGGTATGTTCCATGGCAAGATAGGTCATATCCAGATTGTGACTAAAGCTACATAACGGGCCGATGGGATTGTTAGGAAAGAGGATGAGGCTATGGTGTCTACCACTTTAGATACTGCAGCTCTTGCTTCTTCTGCAGATAATGAATGGTTAATTGATTCTAGGGCATCTAGGCATCTTAATGGAGACCGAGAGTGCTTCCGCATGGTGCGCGATGTTCCTCCTGGCAGGACTGTTTAGGTGGCTGATGGACATCTTTCTCAGGTCCAGGGCGAGGGGGAGGTTACTATATCGCTTACCTTGAGACTGCCCAATGTTCTATTTGTTCCTGATTTTCTAATCAGTTTGTTGTCAGTTAGAAAGATTAACAAAGAGCTCAACTGTAGAGTAATTTTTGATGATGTGGGGTGTGTTTTCTATGACAGATTCACAGGGAAAACTATTGGTGGTGGACACAAGAAAGGAGGTGTATACTGCTTAGTTTAGTCTCTATTGGCAGTTGTTGGACAGGCAGATATGGCATACAAGGCAGGGACAGCACTTCAATGGCACCATCGGTTGGGGCATCTCTCTCTAAATCGACTGAAACAAGTTATTCCTCATTTGTGATGCTTGCCAACTAGGCAAGCATCATCGTTCCAGCTATTCTCCTAGCACTACAGTTGCATCATTTGCATGTTTTGACTTAGTCCACATGGACATATGGGGCCCGAGTTGTACTCCAGACAAGTAGGGACTTCGCTTCTACTTGGTGGTTGTTGATGATTTCTCCAGACTATCATGAACCTTCTTGCTTTGTAGTAAGTCAGATGCAGGAAATACGATTGAGATGTTAATTAATCGAATCAAGACTTAATTTTCTACAATTGTAAAGATTGTTAGAACTGACAATGCACTTGAGTTTTGCAACAGGAGACTAGCCTAGTTCTACAGCTCCCTAGGCATTATACATCAGATCTCCTACCCCAATACATCCCAACAGAATGGCATGGCAGAAAGGAAACACATACATCTCTTAGACGTGGCCCAGACATTGTTGATACATGACAATATTCCATCTTTCTATTGGGGAGACGCCGTTTTGACTGCTTGCTACCTAATCAATAGGATACCTAATTCGATCCTTCATGAGTAGATTACGTATCAAATACTGTAGATAGAGATTTGTTTGATGTGCCTCCTCGAGTTTTCGATTGTGTTTCATTTGTTCACATTCTTGGTACTGGCAGGGATAAGCTTGCTCCCCGTACGGTTAAATGTGTATTTTTGGGTTACAATACCACCCAGAAAGGCTATAAATGTTATAATCCCATTGGTAGGCGACACTATGTTAGCATGGATGTCACGTTTCATGAGGTGCCTTATTTTTCTATGAGGGGTCACCGAATGTCTACTTCAGATGCACCTGCCCTGATGCCCTTTCCCCGTGTCTAGTTTAAGGATATTCCTATTTCGACTCCTCCGCCTCCCGCTTCAGATTCTAGGAAGTCCGTGGATAATTTTGAGAAGCTACATGGTTTGATGTGCATGTATAGTAGACCTCACTTGACTCTGCAGAGGCCATCTTCGTCTACGCCACCAAACTCTCCCGCACAGGTGCATGTTGACTCCACTGAGCTGCCTGTTGATGATGGTCCCACAAGTCACTCTATGGTGCCTGATGCTACTGAGGATCTTTCTATTGCTATTAAGAAGGCTCCATGCTCTTGTGCTCACTATTACATTGCAGGTGATCTTCCTAGTGCCCATCTTGGTAAGTCATTTGTCCAGTTTATTTCTACCTTGTCAACTGCAGAGATCCCCACTACCTATCAGCAAGCCATGCTTCATCCAAAATGGTAAGCTGCCATGGAGGACGAGATGGCTGCACTTCGAGGTCGCGGGACCTAGGAGCTCACTCCACTTCCTGACGGAGCTACTGTTGTTGGCTGTAGATGGGTATTCACAGTAAAATTCAATCCAAATGGGGGCATTACCAATTACAAGGCACGTCTAGTGGCAAAGGGGTTCAGCTAGACCTATGGGGTGGATTTCTTTAACACCTTCGCACCAATTGCCAGACTTCCTACCGTACAGGTGCTTGTTGTAGTGGCAGTTCAGTTAGATTGACCTTTACATCAGCTGGATGTGAAGAATGCCTTCCTCTATGGCGATCTCCAAGAGGAAGTCTATATGCAACAGCCGCCTAGTTTTGAGGCTTAGGGGGAGTGTGTATGTTGACTACAGAAGGCCATCTATAGCCTTAAGCAGAATCCCATAACCTGATTTCAGAGACTATTATAGCTTGTAGAGGCCAAGGTTCGAAATGCCGATTTCGATGCCATGCCGATAAAATTCTAAGTGTGCATGCCGTGGAAATGTCCGTTTTTCGATGGGCATGTCGAAGGCACGCTATGGGAATACCGAGGGCATGCCGACGACTTGCTGACAAAAAATAACATACTAAAAATAATGTAAAATTGCTCAAATTTCACTCAAAATGAGTGTGACATCCAATCCTCGTACCCATTTTCAGATTTTAGAATTTCAGCTGCGTGTGAACGAAATCCAGTCCTGCCGCCCATTTTAGATTTCAAAATTTCAGGCCTACCTCTTTCAACCGAAATCATCCCACCCGACAGCAGCACCGACCGGCATGCCGCCGAAATTGTCGGCAGCTATCAACATGCCGACAACACACCTGCAAATCGATACTATTCCCGTGTCGGCACGGTCCCCTCCCAGAAATAGCCTTGCCGATGGCATGGCAGCGACATGCCGTTAGCATTTAAATCACTGGTAGAGGCAACTGGGTTCAGGAGGTTGGCAACTGGCTTTTCTCTTTTTGTCAGGAGTACTGGACAAGGTATGGTGTACTTGTTTATGTTGATGACTTGATTGTCACAGGAGATGATGAGCAGGATGTTGCTGAGATTAAATGCATCCTAGCAAAGCAGTTTGTCATGAAAGACTTGGGAACTCTACGTACTTTCTCGATATTGAGGTTGCTCACAGCAAAAAGGATGTGGTCTTATCCCAGAGGACATCTTGCAGAAGATTGACATGCTTGGGGCCAAGGAGGCCAATATTTCTATAGATCCCAAGATGCCACTATATGATGAGAATGCACAGTTGGTGGACAGTAGGTAGTACAGGCAGCTTGTGGGTAAACTGCTATGTCTCACTATTACGAGACCAGACATCTCCTTTGCAGTAGGGAAACTAAGTCAGTTTATGGCCAAGCCAACACACTAGCACTAGGATGAAGCATTGATGGTGCTCAGATACATCAAGAAGGCTCTTGGGAAGGGTCTTCTCTTTTCCAAGGGGTCTTCCATGACCTTGGTTGGATACTCTGATGCAGACTACACTGGATGTCATGTGGATCGCAAATCAATTGCTGGATTATACACCTTTTTAGCAAGGAGTTTGATTACATGGACGAGTAAGTAGAGCACAGTTGCGAGATCTAATGTCGAATCTAAGTACAGGGCCATGACTCAGACCACTGCAGAAATGATGTAGATCAGATCTCTGCTTATTGATTTGCATATACAATTTTCTACCTCGATGAAGATGAGATGTGATAATAGAGCATCCACCTTTATTGCTAACAACCTAGTATTTCATAAGAGGACGAAGCACGTTGAGGTTGATTGTCACTACACTAGAGACATCATTCAGAAGGGGTCGCTTTATACCACGTCAGTCAAATCTAAGGGGCAGATTGCTATCATCTTTACCAAGCACTTAGCCAAATCTCTATTTGATTCATGTGTATCCAAGTTGAACATGATAGATATTTATGCTCCAGCTTGAAGGGGAGTGTTAGTATATATTTTCTATTTCTATTTTTTGTTGTTGTATGGTTATTAGATTTGATTTGCTCCTCAGGGACATTTACGTATTTCCACCCTTTCGATCTTTCTCTATTTAAGAGCACTCTAGGGTTTCTAATTGAATCAAGTCATTTCACCTAATTAACAGAAAATGCTATTCTTAGTAAATCTTCTAAATTGGGAAAGAACATAATAAGAAAATAACTACATATCATAACATAAGTTTCAAACTTTTGGTATTTAGAATTAAAATTCTGCTCATGTAATTTATATTAGCTTAATATCTTAACTTTACAAATCTGTCATGAGCCCATCATCTTCTCCAAGATTAGCTTCTTTTTCCTTCAAGATTATCTTTTTTTATCTATATTTAAGTAATTTTGGTCGTGAGAATTCTATTTTTATGAGTTTCTCCTTAAAAAAGAGGGTATACATGTCGAAATTTCGACCAATACTGGTCAGCAATACTAGTTGTATGCCACCAATATGGCAGCCATTTCAATTTGAAGGTTCATATTGGTATGAGTATCAAATAGAGTTGTCAACTTTAACCCTTGTTGGTGCAAGGGCACCACGATCATTAATTTTGATGATAACAAAACACTTGTTATTTAACATTTGCATTGAGTTATAATTTCAGGATAAATGCAAATGGTCACAAGTGTGACGGAACTCAAGCTCGCATCCATAGCGGATTGAAGGAGCTTGATGGAGGAGCTTCGCATGGAGCGAGAACTTGAAGACAAGAAAAATATGATAGATGTCTTTTGTCTTGTATTTTGTATTTGTATTTTTTTGTTCTTTTATTTTAGATGATTGTTAAAGAGTCCCAAAGTATCATACAATAGTCTTAGGATCACATACACAACCCTAGGTTACTTAGACAAACTTGTAGAGAACTTAGACAACAAAAATAGGCTTTAGACAACCTGATCAGACGTCCAATCTGGACATCAGACGTCTGATCTTAGACTTTAAGACGTTTGACTGTTTGATCAGACGTCCAAACCACTTAAGTTGGAAACACACTCTCTGTCTGCCAGTTTCAGACGTCCAGCCCTTAGTTTAGACATCTTAGAAGATGTCTGATGACCTTACCAGATGTCCACCTAGAGGACCGTTGGCTTTGTCAGATTTAATCGTTAAGGATTAACCTTTAATCTGATTTACATTCACTTGTAGACGTCCGTAGATCACCCTAGACGTCTGATAAATAGACGTTAGGCTCAATCCACCTCAAATCAATTGTTAGTGATTATAGTCGTTTGAGCCTCGGGAAATCCATTCCTTCAGTGATTTGTGTTTCCAAACGTCCAGACAAATTACCAGACATCTGACCTGTCATCTAGGCAACTTATCCTATAACCCTGTTTAGGTCTGAACAAACCCGTCTTAAAATAGATGTCTGATTATTTTCCCAAACATCTTAAAACACCTTATTAGATGTCCGTCTTGATCCAACCCTAATTAGATGTTCTACCCTTCTAGATCAGACGACCGATCCCTAGATCAGACAATGGTCTAGATGTCTGACCTTAGAACCAAACGTCTGATAACCCTATCAAAATTATAAATGATCCTGATTTCGACCTGATTTGCCTTAGATTAATTCTCAACGGCTATAGAAGCCTTCCAAGGCCTTCCAAAGCTTTCTTAGGACCTCTATAAATAAAGGAAGACCCTTCCTAAGCTATATACACCAAGAGAATACTACTTCCACCATTATTGTATTAAAGAGATAATCAAGAAGAAAAGTGTTGTTCCTCACCAAGATCTTCTAACCCACACTAAAGATCATATTCGCTGTGCACCCGCTCTCCCGCCATTACATACGAGAGCGTCGTGCCTTACATGGATCAACCACTCGTGTTGCAAGCCAACACACTCATCACAGAGAAGTTTTGTTTGCCTATGTTACCTAGATTTAACACATACTTTGTGACTCTATAGGATATTGTAATTGTCTTTGTTTGGGTATTCGCCTTATAAATTCCCATATCTTTTGCAAGATAAATTACTCCTTGTGAAGAAGGGGAATTTGAGATATGCTACCCTCGTTTAAGTAGCGTCGGTTGTAAGAGGTTAAGCCACTCTCGTTTAAGTAACTTGGATAGTAGATTTGATCGATTAGGTCGATCGGGAAATTCTAAATCGAGAGATTTAGGTGGTGATTTTTACCCGGGTTTAGGTTTCCACTTAAAAACATTTGTGTACTTGTGTGATTGCTCTATTTGTGTAATTGTCATTTATATTTTCACATTATTTATTTATCATGCAAATCTCACCTCCCTTCGTATAAAAATAGAAGAACCTTCAACCCTGACCCGACCCAATTAATGAACCCAAACCTAGACTTGAACTCATATAAAAATAGGCGGGTTGGGTCGGTCTAACCTTGTTTAAAGAATAAGTGAGGTATGGGTGAGGTTGAGTGGACCCATTTACCCATTAGACCTATTTAAGATAGAACTCATGAGCCTGATTAGGACCCAAATAGGACCTGTAGACCCAATTAGGACTTGCAAACCCAGTTGACCTATGAACCTACTTTGCAATAGTAACATGTGCTATGCTGTAAATATCTGAATGTCGGGCTTCAGTTATAGGCATATGAAGAAGATTCATGTCGCAGAAATGACGATACTGAGATAAATGTGTGGCTATGATATCCTAAATGAGATTATCTTGTGTGAAACTTATAAAGAATAAAATGAGAGAGACTAGTTTAAAACAATTTGAACATCTGGCAAGGCCTTGTAATGCACCAGTCTAAAGAATCAGATGCTGAGTCTGAAACGTAGGGTAAGACCAAAAAGGTGCCTGGAGGAAACTGTCTTTCTTCGGATTTAGGTCCTAAACTCACCCAGATGGATCTAAATGGAAGCAAAAATCCATGTACCCACCCCATTCAATGTGAGAAAATGCTGTGATGGTTGTTGTTGCTAAAAACTACATTACATAAAAAAAAAAAACATCATCTCACCTTCCAATAGGGTCAATCGCAATGCAATAGCAACCTGCTGTATGAGCCATGAGAGTGTGAAGAACCCGCAGAGAAGGATAAGCCAACACTTCAACTGTGCCTGTATTATGAAATAGAATGTATGTATTCCATCAGGTACGCACTGTTTGTCTTAAATGTTCAAAAAATTCATTATCAAAACTCTCTTGACTGCAAATGGAAGTTTTTCTTTGTGAGAAAAAGATGATCACATAGCAAATAGAAGTGTTATCACTTACCATTTCCAGTGGTCAAAAAGAAAAGCTCACCAGTTGTATTCCAAGCAATCTCATTTACCTAGATGTGAAAATTGGCTTGAGAAGGATAACCAATCAACTAAATAAAAGGATGTTACCATCTAATAAAGATTCAAGATTACATGAAATATTTTCCCAAAAAAAAGGTTATATGACATAGTGAGGTGCAATAAATGATTCAAAAGGTGACCTACATAGAAAATAGTTAAGTAGAAGGACAAAACAATGAAAAAAGAAGGATACTATCATCTAATCAACATTCAAAAGTACGTGAGATCTTGAATTCAAAAATGATTAGACAAGCTTTGAAGAAAATTTGTTCAATTTTGTTGAAGTTTATTGAACTTTTCTATTTCTTAGTTAAACTACCAAAATGGTGCAAGAACTACGCCCAAACCCACTCATACCATTGAATTTCAGCGAAATATTTCAACACCATATTCATGTTGAAATGGTTCCAAGTATAAACAAGGCCTTTTTAGTGACATGCCACTAGCAAGCAAAACACTTTCATAGACTCTTTCAAATAACTAAGAATCATTAAGAAAGAATCCCATAAAACTTTCATGTGACAGATAATTGACTTGCCTAATGGTAATTGAAACACCAATTTGCATTTTCGTATACAAAAGTTTCTCAACAAGCCATCGCATTTTACTTCCACCAACTCTAACATCTAATCACATAAAGACATTCTAAATCCACGGGGATGGAGGTGCATCTCTTATAATAAACTTGTAACATACTTTTGTCTAGGACTATGCACAAGTCGGGTTGGGACTCAACCCAAACTCAACCCACAATTTGCGAGATGGAATTTTTCCAACCCAACCCATTACACTATTGAACCCAACCCAACCCATAAAATTGGGTCAAGTTGAATGAGTTGTTGACTAGTCAGTGCTTACATTTATCTCCTGAAAGGGGGGTCGTAGTACTGAGTGAGAGGGGTCATCCGATGGTAGTAGCCCTGATGTGGGGGGGGGGGGGGGGGGGGGGGGGGGGGGGAGTCGGGTGGGGCTCCCTGCAAGGAGGAATAGAGGAAAGGTGGGTCGTCGGGGACTTGGGTGGAGGAGGTGGGCTAAGGAAGGAGAGTAGGTCGAGGGTTGTTTGAAAAGTGTAGAGTGTCACTGCCACCGAGGAAATGAGAGGGTAACATGTACAACTTGGACCTAAGGAGAGGCACTTCTTATGCCCACAGAAATAAGTGTCCTGGCAATGTCAAGAATGTGGCACAATTTCCTTTTTGCAACCTTATTTTGCTGAGAAGTATGGGGGGCAGGAGGTCTGAAGAAGGGTCCCATTTTCCTCAAGAAAGGTTCTCAAGGCATTCTGAACAAGCTCAACAGCATCATCAAATCTAAAGCACTTTATTTTGGTAGAGAAAGTATTTTGCACCTCCAAAAAGAGGAAACCTAGCCTGAGACCATGTTGAAGGAAATGAATTATCTTATTAGAACAAAAAACCCTAGCTTCTCTTTTTTAAAGAAGAGGCATCGGTAAATTGCATGAAGAGTCCAACACAATAAAAAAAGTTAATAACTAGGGCATAAAAATAGAAAGAAGCAAAATAAGGCCTAAGCTACAACAAAATATATACACATAACATATGTGTATGTATAAATTGAGTTGTATCGGGTTGCGGATTTGGTTCGGTTGGTTAAATCTCAAATCCAACCCAACCCCTTTTTTATCGGGTTAGGATTTTCCCAACCCATTATAATTATCAACCCAACACAATTGGGTTAGGTCGAGTTGGGTTTGGGTTGAACCCAACCCATGTACACCCCTACTTCCATCAGGGTAAGGGTCATACCCACTTTGCTCCTCGCAACTTTTATTATAAGGAAATGCCTCAACTAGTGTCCTTGGTCTCAAACTAGTGTTGCAAATAATTGTGTCCAAGTTCTATGCATCATTAGTGCAATTGAAGAGAATGTCATCTACATATATACCAACCAGGGGTAGAGCCAAGAAATTAGGTGGGAGAGAAGGTAAAGTTAAAAGAGGTTATGTTTATCAAAAGAACCTAATGAGTAGGGGGGATGAAACATGAGATAATTAACTAAAACTAAATGTTATAGTATTCCATTCCTAAAGAAACTAAAAAATTGGGTGGGCCATTTCAACATGCAAAAACAAAACTTAAAGCAATACAAAATGAAGTTTTGATATCTCGGGTCATAGTTTGTCTCTTTAAAAACAAGATGATAACAGGAATGGCAGAAAAATGATAGACACAAAAAGTTCAAATTGCCATTGACAAATTAAAGAGGGTTGAAATTGTCACTTGTGATTTCTAACATGTATTTCTTTTGTTCTGAAGTAATCCAAGTAGTATTTGTTATTAATCTATCATATTGAGTTTACTAATCATAGAATATAACATATTTCATTGAGCCTATTTGTGAAGTTTGAGTAATCCTGACCAATCCAAGTTCTCATTTAATGTCCAGACTGGATTTTGTTATTATCATTTGTTGGTGTATTTTTTAGCTTATCTTGTTCTGTCTTCTTGTGTAGCTATAATAGCCCTTGTCCCTTAAGGACATTCATGTACTTTTAGTCCTCTGATCTCTATCTATATAAAGAGACTTAAGGTTTCTAATAAACTTGAACTCTTTCAACCAATTTGGTATCAGAGCACCGATCCTAAACCATGGCTCTAGGTATCCCACCCCTTAATGCCTTCGAAACCCTAACACCCAAATCCCATTCTCTCTCCTCCATCCTTGGTGGCGGCGATGCTCTCCGGTGACCATCCGGTCGCACGCAAGTGTGCCCTAACGGCTGGAAGTGGCACCTCTGCGAACAACCTTCAACCTTGCAATGGCGCTGAAGCCGCGCCAAGTCTCCTGAGCCATCACGCGACCCCATAGGCGCTACGCAGCAGCCCTAGCACCTAAAGGTGGCGCTACTCCGACCTGATTCGACCTCACAACAGGGCTGCGACGGCACGGAAGCTCCTCAACCATCGATCAAAGCTTCGGCAAGGCCCTAGTGGCTTGAGGTAACGACGCTGCGACCAATTTTAGCCCCTGCGACAGGGCTGAGGCGGAGGTCAACAGACCCAGCGGCGGCGCAGCATCACCCAACGATGCTCTGGTGAGGGTCAACAGACCCAGCGGCGACACTCGCAACCCCAAACAGGCGCTGCTGCCGACACTGCAGGTCCTAGCAGCTGCGGCGACGCCCTGTAGCAAGCCTTAGCGCCATCGCCCAGCTCCTGTTGGTGTCACAGCGGCTATCTAAGGCTGCAACCGGTAGAGATCAGTCGCTAGAAGGGGGGCTAGAACTGTTCATGGCCTCCTTGGGTGTTCTCCTTGCACCCAAGTGAGGCTATCACTTGTCCAAGGAAGCCTCCTAGCAACTATGTTGATCTGAATATACTACATTGTTGGATTAGTGATGATCTCTTAGTCCTAGACACTTGAGTGTGGCTTCTGGATTGTGGAGATGGCTTCAGCTGATCCGTCTGAGGTGTCTTCGGGCTCTACTTCGGACACCGAGGTACTTAAGAACCCATTCTTTGCTCCAGTTGTTAAGTTGGACGAGACCAACTACCCACGGTGGTCCCAGACCTTTCTTATGACTGTCAGAGATCATAAAAAGAGCCATATACTTACCGATCCGGAGCCTGAGAACAAGACTGGCACAAATACCAACTGGGACAGTGATAATGCCATGGTTTGTGCATGGCTGATGCAAACAGTTATTCCCAGAATAGGAGATGAGATCATGTATTACACTACAGCGAAGGAGATGTGGGAGTCCTTTTGTGATACCTATTCACATGCCAAGAACTCTGCACGTGTTTTTTAGATCTTTTACGATCTCTTATGAAGGGTATGCTGGAGAGGCACTACTCCTACCTGTCAGGGTGTTCCTGCGAGTCTTGGAGGAGTTTCAGGAGATAGATGGCTTTCTTTTCTTGGCTGGCCTTGGACTTAAATATGCTGCAGCCAAAGATCAGATTCTTACTGCTCTGGATCTTCCTAGCATGGAGGAAACATATAGCAGACTCAGCAGAGTGACAGTACGTTCTACTGTTGATTCCACTGCTCAGTCGTCCGCGTTGACTACGATCCCTGGACGTGGCAGGGGTACTTCTTATCCTGCACGTGGTCGTGGACATGGACGCTCTTCTAGTACGCGGAATAGAACTCCGTGTAATTATTGTGGCAGACTTGGTCACTCTGAGGCTACATGTTGGCAGAAGCATGGTAGACCACGATGGCCGATCAGGCAGCTGAAGTCCCAAATTCAGCTCTTACTACCCCTAATGTTAGCTCCTTGAGTACTGAGATTGAAGCTCTACGACAGCAGATTGCTCTTTTGACTCAAGCTTCCTCTTCTCAGTCTCCTGACACGACAGCTATTGCTACATCTTCAGAGGTTCCTGCGATTGGTATGTCCTCCCTTTCGTCTTCTAGTGAGTGGCTGATTGACTCTGGTGCATCCAAGCACCTTTGTGGCGACAAAGGTTCTTTCTCCCACCTTGCACCTGTTACACCTGTCAGGGCAGTACAGATGGCTAATGGGAGATACTCACCACTTGTTGGCAAGGGAGATATGTCTTTATCTCCTACCTTGAGGCTTACAGATGTTTACTATGTGGCTGATTTTCAATTGAGTTTATTATCTGTTAGCAATATCACCAGAGATTTGAACTACCAGCCTATTTTTGACGCGTCTTATGTTTTGCAGGACAAATTCACTGGGAAAACGATTGGTGGAGGGCGTGAGGAACATGAGGTGTACCATCTGAGTCGTACTGCTTTTGTTGCTTCTGCTACTCAAGGTATTGCTTCTGCTGGATCTTCTCTCCAGTGGCACCACCACCTTGGATATTTACCAATTCATCGCCTCAGACGTGTTCTTCCGCATATCCCCTCCACTACTGCTCTCACCTGTGATACCTGTCAGCTTGGCAAGCATCACAGGACTAGTTTCTCCAGTTCTTCCTCTGTTTCATCTGTTGCTGCATTTGACCTGGTTCATATGGATGTGTGGGGTCCCAGTCGTACTCCTGATCGACTTGGGAACAGATATTATTTTGCTTTAGTTGATGATTTTTCTCATGTTACTTGGATGTTTCTCTTAAAAGAATAAATCTAATGTGGGGCAACTTATTGAAAACTTTGTTAAGGAAATAAAGAACCAGCATTCATGTTTGGTGAAGTGTTTTCATTCGGATAATGCTTTGGAGTTTTGTACTACCCGCTTGCGCACTTTTTTTTAAGGTTGTGGCATTATTCATGAAACTACCTATCCTCATGCCTCTTAACAAAATGATGTTGCTGAGAGGAAACATCGGCATATTCTTGATGTTGCCCACACCATATTGATTTATCATTTAGCCCCATCTCTTTATTGGGGTGACACTGGTTTGACTGCATGTTTTTTGATAAATCAGATGCCCAATGCTGCGTTACATGATCAGATTCCTCTTTAGGTCATGTATCCTGATCGCCCTCTGTTTCACGTCACCCCGCGGACTTTTGGTTGCGTTGCCTTTGTCCATTTGTTGGGACCAGGTCGAGATAAACTTGCACCGAGTAGTTAAATGCGTTTTTCTAGGGTATACCCGCACATAAAAGGGGTATCGTTGATTTGATCCGCTTACCTCTCGATATTTTGTTTCTGCGGATGTTACCTTTCATGAGGCTATACCTTTCTTTTCTATGACGGCTGCTGAAATGCCTCCTGAGGGTGATATGGCACCTATGCCGTATACACCTATTCGCTTTGGGAGCTTCCTTGAGATCCCTGTCCCTACTACATCACCACTACCACCTGCTGCGCATCCCTTTCCACGCCTGGCCGAGCCACTCCGAACATATGTTTCCTATCAGGGACCCCCACCCTCGCCTTCACCATCGATTTCTCAGGTGAGTCCTTTAGACACTAATGTATCTTTGCCATGTGATGGTCACAGGGACAAGCCATATGATGTGCCAGGAGATGATCTTGATATTCCGATAGCTATTCGGAAACAACCACGGACATGTACCACGTATTCTACGGTAGAGGCACTTGCTACTAACAGTTTATCTCCTGGATTTACTGGATTTACACAGGTCTTAGCTACTACGCAGGTTCTAGCCACTTATTGTAAGGCCATGCTTGATCCAAAATGGCAGGTAGCCATTGAGGATGAGATGGTCGCTCTTCGAGATTGTGGGACTTGGGAGCTAACCCCATTTCCTGATGGTGCTGCAGTTGGCTGCCGGTAGGTATTTATTATGAAGTTTAACCCTGATGGTGGTATTACTCAGTACAAAGCCCGCCTCGTGGCAAAGGGATTCACCCAGATCTATGGGGTTGACTTCTTTGACACCTTCTCACCAGTTGCCAGGCTTCCCACGATCCGGGTCTTGATTGCAGTGACAGTTTAGCTAGATTGGCCCTTATATCAGCTAGATGCCAAGAATGCCTTCCTTTATGGTGATCTCCAAGAGAAAGTATATATACAGTAGCCACCTAGCTTTGAGAGATAGGGGGAGTGTGTATGCCAGTTACAGAAGGCTATATATGGCCTAAAACAAAGTTCCAGAGCCTGGTTTCAAAGATTGTCACAAGTTGTTGAGGCAATTGGCTTTAGGAGGTCAACAACTGATTTTTCACTCTTTGTCAGGAGGACTTTGCGAGGTACTATTGTACTCTTGGTTTATGTTGATTTGATTATCACAGGGAATGATGAGTAGGGCATTACTGAGATCAAACGCCTCCTTGCAGAGCAATTTGTTATGGACTTGAGGGGCCTACGGTATTTCCTTGGAATTGAGGTTGCTCGCAGTAAGAAGGGTGTGGTCTTGTCACAAAGGAGGTATGCTTTAGATATTCTGCAAGAGGTTGGTATGCTTGGAGCTAAGGAGGCCAAAATTCCTATGAACCCCAAGATGCTACTGTATGATGAGGATGCACAGGTAGTGGATAGTAGACAGTATAGACAGCTTGTGGGTAAGCTATTGTATCTCACTATCACAAGGCTAAATATCTCCTTTGCAGTTGGGAGACTGAGTCAGTTTATGGCTAAGCCAACACGTCAGCATTGGAATGCGGCATTGATGGTACTTAGATATATCAAGAAGGCTCCTGGGAAAGGTCTTTTCTTCTCCAAGAAGTCTTCTATGACATTGGTTGGATACTCAGATGCAGACTATGCGAGATGTCATGTGGATCGCAAATCCACTACTGGGTTCTACACCTTCTTAGCATGGAACTTGATCACAAGGAGATGCAAGAAACATGGTACAATTGCGAGGTCCAGTACCGAGTCTGAGTATAGAGCTATGGCTCAAACAACTGTTTCGATGATGTAGATCAGATCCTTGCTTGTTGATTTACAGGTGTAATTTTCTAGTCCCATGGAGATAAGGTGTGATAATAGAGCAGCCACCTTCATTGCTAATAACCCTGCATTTCATGAGAGGACGAAGCATGTTGAGGTTGACTGTCACTATGCTAGGGACATTATTCAGAAGGGACTGCTATACACCACCTCTGTTGCATCTGAGGAACAGACGGCAGATATTTTCACCAAACCCTTGGCCAGATCTTCATTTGATACCTGTATGTCCAAGCTGAGCATGATTGATATCTATGCTCCAGCTTGAGGGAGAGTGTTGGTGTATTTTTTAGCTTATCTTGTTCCATCTTATTATATGATATAATAGCCCTTGTCCCTCAGGGACATTCATATACTTTTAACCCTTTGGTCTCTTTCTATATAAAGAGACCTAGGATTTTTAATAAATATGAACTCTTTCAACCAACTTTATTGTTCTTATTTCTTATCTGACTTCAATTTTTTTGAAAGGGTATCTAAGTTTTATATTAACCTTTCAATTATATCCAACTTAAAAGTTGGACAACCATTAAGGCTATCCACAAGTTCCTTGGATAAACTACTTAGGCAAAAGAGCTTCCATGTCTCACGCATTTAGTTGTCCCCATTAAGTAATGTTAGTCATCCTACAAGCCATCCATGGATTTCTAGGATGCATTGAGTACCCTATACTATATAGAGGAGAATGGTTGATGACTATTACATAGATTCCAATTATTGCCAACTAAGAAGCAAAATATATAACGAGTGTCAAGTATCTCTTAAGCAGAGAAAGGTACTGTTGGTAAATAATAATAAGAGATTGTCCGAGTAACTCCTTAGCAGTGAAAGCAACGTTTGGTAAAAAAGCCTTACAGGAAAACAATTACCAAAGAGATGATCTGACTTATTTTCTGACTTCTGAAGCAAGTATAACCAAAAGACAACGACGAATCGTAACTCAGGTAAGTATAAAGAAGGCAGCATTGACTGAGTTGATAGCTTTAGAAGGAATCTACATGGCCAACTATCTAAATGCAAACACCAATGCCAAATAATTGACTTGTCCGAAAAAGAAGTTGCAGCAATGACTAGAATCCTAACACAATCATCCATCATAACTAACTTAATTGTCAATATTAAGGTTTTACAAAATGTGAGGCGATACCGAGGCAATTTGCCTTCACTGAGGCGAGGCGTAAGTCTCGAAGCGGTCGATGCGTAAGCTTCAAGATTAGCATAAAAAACATAGAAAAATGATATAATATATACATATTAAGTGTTAATAAAGAAATAATAATGTAAATAAGTTAAATAATACACTTTCATAACATTGTTTCTCTATCACAACATTAAAAGAGCGAAACTAAACGAGAGATGATGTTTAAAAGCATAACAATTAGACCACAAGATTCAATTAAAAAATATAACATAACTACAAACGTGTAAATGATGTAATAAAATGTAATCTAAAGCAGATTAGTAATTAAATAAACAACTTAAATGACCTAAATCTGAGAAATAAATAAAACTAAGTCAAATGACCTAAATAGGCCATTTTGGAGCCTCCACTTAAGGCAAGTTGCCATTTGCCAATAGGTTTAGCTACTACTACTACCACAGCTAAACCTTGCCATTGTAGAATCATCCAAATGATTGTCAACTAGAAAATTAGATGAAGCAAATTTCCTTTTAAATCGCATTCTGTCATAAAAAGAAATGACAAAGCACGTTAAGGTTTTATGACAAAATGTGTTACACACTGTCTTGTAAAACTGCCAAAGCTGCTTCGATGACCACTCCTCTCATTGGTTGGTCTTTGATCGCATCTCCAATGACTAGATCTAGGCTTTCAGCGACCACGATGTTCATACAACACTGAACAGAATTGGAAGGTGCCACCTAGAGCTGTATCAACGTTGGATCCAGCTTCTTGCCAAATCTGTCCAGATTAGGTGGAAAAGTGCAAAGATCTTCAACACTTGCTACATACACGGAAGACCTGAGTCTTCGAAGGACACTGTGTACACTAGATCGTCTAACGCATTCCAAAGTGCTACACTCACGACACTGCTGCACCTGAGGCGATGCCTCAGATGCGCCTCAATGCCTCAGACTACCTCGACCAAAGTGAGGTGCACGCCTCTTGTCAGCAACCTGAGGCTACTGCCTTGAGGCTATTTTGGCCTGTCTCACCTCGAGGCGCATTTTTTTAAACCATGGTCAATATCCAGTGATAAATGCTCCTTAATAACCTTCAAATGATCATAACTTTGTTCTAAATCTAATGCAAGAAAACAGGAAATCCTGTTAATTCTATTGTTTTAACGAAGAAACACGAATGCAGAATAAATGAAGGGTTAATCGATGGTCAAATGAACTTAAATTTCCAAGTGGGCTCGAACTGACTAAAATAGGATTTTCTACGTTTTCTACGTTTTGAGGATTATTTTATTAATAAAAACCCTAAATATAGCCTCACTTCAATTAAACGGGTTCTGGTGAAAATAATGCAATCTAAACCTCTTAAAAATCATTTAAAAATATTCTATGAGGTTTGGAACCTTCGCTTTGACCAGAGGAACTCATTTTGACAAAAAATAGAGACTTAGGCGAGAATTTCCTTTGTTTTTGGCTTCAGTGTAAATTAACCAGTCAAATTACATCAAAACCCAAATCTAAGGTCACTATTAGATTCCTTGAATCCAAATTAGGTTAACCCCAAATTTTAAGCCCAATCAAAATCCATCTTGACCTGATTTGCATTTTAACCCATTTGCTTTTGTTTCTCACAAAAAACCCCCGAAGTTTCGATGTTTCCTTACATTCAATTCCCTACCTTTTGATTTCCCTTGCACAAAGGTCCTTCCACCATCATCTTCATCCTCAAGCAAAGAACGAAGGCGGCAGTAGCTTGAACCCAAAGTTTGCGAGATTTGATTGGGAAATTACCTTAATCAAATCTTCACCAAATCTCACCAAACTTTGTGAGATTATCAATCAGATCACCCCGCATCCATTAAGATCCTTCTCAAGCTCCAATATGCTCGAGATCCTCACCGACGACCGGATTCTTTAGAGGTCAAAAATGCAAGCAAAGCTTGCATTTCTTTAGTCATTTCCCTCACATTGCACATCTATATAAAGGTCCTCAGTCCTACAAGACAAACTCGTGCGGAATTGGCTCAGCAATCACCTCTTCTTTTCCAGTTCGACGTCCACCTCAGAGCTTCTCCCTGCCTCATCATCCTCTACCATGTACAATAAGTAGAGGGTTTCCCTTTTCCTCCCACGAAGCTTCTTGCAAAACTTCAAGCCTCAATTCCCCTTTTTTGACTCTGAAGATCAACCCATCTTCTTCCTCGCCGACGTCCCACCGGTGGACCTCTCCCCTCTTCCTTCTTTAAATTAGCATAGGACTTCTCTCCTTACCTCCAATTAGGTTTAGGGAGCTCTATAGCTCCATCCTTCCCCTCTAGCATCTTCCTCGACCTCGTCGTTTACACCGTCGACCACCTTCACCGTCCCAAGCCCTCCGCCTTCCTCAAACCCAATTGAGTTAGGCAAAAGGTTCCCCTCACTTCCACAAACCTTTTGCCTAACCCAATTGGACCCTACATCATCGGCTTCATCCCCTTCCATTAACGCTGGTGAAGCTCCATGAGAGCTTCATCGTTGGCCACTCCATGACCACCACACAACAAATCACCACCACCATTAGCTTCGCCACACTCCGACGAAACTTCCTATGTATTTGATTGGAGCCCTAGGCTCGTACTTTCACTTGCAGACGCTTGTTGCCATCACCTTCTTCTACATCACCATTCATCAACGTCCGACGCTCAAGCAAAGAACTACCACCTTCCTCACACGTGGACCTTCACAAGGAACCTGCTTGGGCCCTTGGATTGGCAATCCAAGGCCAGCTGCAGCTCCAATTGGAAGGAGCTCCTCCACGGTGAAAAAAACGAAGGAGGTGCTATTGGTGCTACATCATAGGAAAAGGAGCCCATCTTGGAAATAAATTGGATTGCACACCTTACTTGCTACCCAAGATCACAGGGGATCGGGTCCTCTCCCACATGCCCCTACACACACATACACTGGTACACATGTGAGCATGCGTCTAGGCGCAAGCCTAGGTTGGGTTTTGCCTCGATTTACGTGCAGGGCTTTGACTAAGTTTTGGGCTTGTTTCGTGCGGGCTTTAACTGAGTTTCATCTTACTTTAAGAAGTCTGTTAGCTTGAAATATGGCTCAAATATTCCAAGTATTGAGGCTGCTTGTGCTTAGTTAAAAAACCAAATTTTTAGCCTTGCAAGATTGTTTATTTTTTACTATTGAGAGTTCATTTTTATCTAGCGAAAGTGATATTCGTTGCATATTCTACTTCTTTTTAAATCAGATTATTGTGCTCATTTTATATTCAATCGATTAGTGATTGATTGCGATAATTTGTTCTCTGAGACGACCTCGAACTCACATTAGAGATTACAAATTTAAATGTTATTCGTTGCTTTCTTCGCTATACCACAACGCGTATTTTAAACTTGATGAAAGCACGCTAACAACTAGACCACTGACCCTTAGAAATATATAAGTATGGGCTCAGGCCCTTACGTGCAGTACAAGCATTCGTCATTTCTGAGGAGTAAGGATTGTGATACTACTAATATTATGCATTGCATTGCGGTAGTTTCATTTTACATAATATATTACAATGCACTTTTACCTAATTTTTAATCATCTAATTTAAATTTTCAGTTACTCTTTTTTTTATGAAAGAGTCATTTTTATTTTTAGTTTCCATTCTAAATTACTTAATAAACACATAATTATGTATTAATTTCATTTTTAGTTTGCATGTACTAAATTACTAATTTCATTTACATGTAGTAATCTAATTTACATGTACATGTATGAAATACTAAGTACTAACTACCAATTATTAAGTAGTAAACTACTAATTTCTTTTTCAACTTCAAGGCCTTTAGATCTAGCTTCTCTAATGTACCTTCAACTTCAAGTCCTAAACTATTAATTACATTTTTAATTTACATTACAAATTACATCTAGGTTACATGTAATTTCGTTTTGTATTTTTCATCTAGAAAATATAAATTAATTTCACACTAAAACTATAAAGTACATAAATACATACCTAAACACATCTAATACATATACATCTATACATCTAATACATATCTAAGTACATCTAATACACCTAATACAAATCTAAATGCATCTAAGTTACATCTCTAATGTACCTAAATACATCTAATACAATTACATATATACAAGTATTATATACTGTACTTGTAGATGAGTAGATCTAAAACAGATAAATGTAACGTATATACCATATAGTCTCAATGGATACATATAGTCCCCATACATACATATAGGTTAAGTGGATACAAATAATCCCTATACATACGTATTCATTTTTAACTAATTAATAATAATCTAGAACTGCTGTATGGGCCATAGCTTGATACTCAAATTCTGCACTCGACCAAGATAGAACTTGCTTCTTACTGCATGTCATAAGATTTCCCCCAACAAAAGTATAAAAATCTATAGTACGTCCGTCCTCGTGCATAATCAACATCTGAATATTCCAGTATGGATACTTCCCTATGAGCTCTGTAACATAAACCTTTTCCAAGAGCATTTTTTAGAATCGTAACACTTGCAACACTCCTGACCAATGTACCTCCTTAGGAACTTGCATAAACTGACTTAAACGACCAACAACAAATGCAATATCTAGTCTAGTATCAGTAAGATATAGCAACTTACCAACTATGGCCCTGTATCTAGTTGTCATCATCCACAAACTGAAAAGGATCAAGTGGTACTTTAGCAGGTTTACACTCTACCATACCCACTTCACATAACATATCAAGAACATACTTTCTCTAATAAAAAATCATCCCATCTGTAAATGATGTGCCTCAATGCCCAGAAAATGCTGATCTATCCTAGATTCTTAATAACAAACTGTGAATGGAGGAAGGCCTTGGTAACTTCAATACCACCCAGGTCATTACCTGTCAGCAATATATCATCACCATATACAATAAGAATGACTGACCCAGACTGAGTATGCCTCAAAAACACAAAGGTCTGCAGAAGATTTGGAAAAACCAAACTCCTGTACCGCCCTACTCAACTTGTCAAACCAAGCACAGGGGCACTACTAAAGCACATAAATTGCCTTTCGCAACCTACACACTTTATGACACTCCCCCTGTTGCACAACACCCAGAAGCTACTACATGTAGACCTCATCATCAAGATCTCTAGAAAGAAAAGCAATCTTAATATCCAACTGAAAAATAGGCCAACCCTTATTCACCGCCAAAGAAAGAAGAATGCGTACATAATTTAGACGTGCAACAAGAGAAAAATTCTCAGAATAATCAATACCATGTATCTGAGTATAACCTTTTGCTACTAACCGAGCCTTGTACCTCTATATAGAACCATCAGGTGAGTATTTCAGGGTAAACACCCACCTACACCCCACAACAAATGCTCTAAGGGGTAGGTCAACTAACTCCCAAGTGCCTCGAGGGATAAGTCCCTCCATAGCCATAATCCATGCCTCATCCTGAAAAGCCTCAACATGATTACAAGGTATATGCTGATTATCAATTGCAACTGAAAGCATCTATCCTGAAGAAGATAAACCATCAAAACTTATATGATGAGAAATAACATAGTGAACACAAGATCCGGTGCCTTTCCTCTAGGTAATAAGATGCAAACCCTGTGCATCAGTAGAACTTACCCAACCACCATCAGAATTCACAGAAATGGTATCAGACTAAACAAGAATGGTAGTAAGTGGCTCAGCAGTAGATTTAGGTTGACAGTGATAATGATAAGGATAAAGAGAAACAAGATCAGATGTATTAGGGGGTGCTTGCTTAATGGAATCCGGTGGGCTCATAGTTCTAGTAGGAAGCTCAGAGGGCCCTAGAGGCGTAGTAAAAGGAATAGGAAAAGGGATACCAGTGGAAAGAGTGCTCAAGGAGTTCCCCTATCAAAAGAATAATATGGGACTTTCTCAAAAACCACATTAGCACTCATAAAATTTTCAATTCATCAGATCATAACACTGACATCCCTTTTGGGTCTGAGAATACCTAAGAAAAATACATTTTATTGAGTGAGGGAGTAAGTTGTCCCCACCAAAAAGATGAATAAAAGCAACGTAGCCAAATACAATCCGCGACAACGAAAAAGGTTCCTGATTCGGAAACAGAAGCTAAAAAGGTGTACCACCTAAACAGGAGAAACCCGATTAATGAGAAACGCGACGGTCAAAACAGCATCAACCCAAAAGTAAGCAAGAACATGCATTTGAAACAATAATGTCTAGGCAACATTAAGAAGGTGTCGAAGCTTCCATTCAGCGACCTTATTCTACTGTAAGGTGTGAACACAGGAAGTCTGATGAATAAATCCTTGTGAAGCAAAGAAACTAGACAATCAAACATTCACAAACTCCATACCATTATCACTTCAAAAGACACGTATAGTCATAGAAAATTGAGTTTTTATTTCATTGAAAAAAATTTTCAATCAATCTAGTGACCACCTTTTATTTTATCAAGAAAGCCTAAGACATTCTAGAATGATCATCAACAAGAACAAGGAAAAAATGGAAGCCTCTAACACTGGTAACTCGACATGGGCCCCATACATCAACATGAATCGAAGAAAAAATAAAACTAGTCCTCTTATTAGTGAAGGAAACGAAGACCTATGATGCTTACACAGTTGACAAGCATTACAAAAGAACTGATCAGGAATATGAAGATAAGGAAACTAGCACAATTAGCACAATTGGACTTCGGTGACCTATGCGAAGATGCCATTGTAAAGTAGTAGTAGCACCAGAAGCAGCAGAATTGTAGGTGGAAGGGATGTACAACCCACTCTGTTCAAGTCCACCAATTCGCTTCCTCATCTAAAGATCCTGCAAGAAGAAATACTGGTCATAAAATACCGTCCTATAATGGAGATCCTTAGTAATCTGACTGATAGACATCAAACTCATAGCAAAACTAGCTGCATGCATAACATCAGAAAGAGAAAGAATATCAATCAAGGTCACATCACCCAATTCAGTAATAGATGACAAGCCACCATTAGCAACATGAACATGGAAAAACTTGTCAAGTGGGCGAAGAGATGTAAACACAGGTAAACCACCTATAATATGTGAAGATGCTCCAGAGTAAGCTACCTACCATGGGCCACGAGGTCTAGCTGACAATGCAACTTACCCAGTTAAGTAACAGATGCTGAAGTAGAAGGTTGAGAGGCAAGCAATATGGCACGTTTATCTCTAGAAATCGTGACCTCCTTTGAAACCTGAGTGGATTCCTCAATTGCAACCTGATTAGCACGAGTTCCCTGATACCCATGCTTTGCCCAACACCAATCAACCGTGTACCCGATCTTGTGACAATGGTCACAAATAAAAGTAGAATGACCACAGTCACGAGCTCGAGCACCTCGTCCACTTGGGTGACCATGGTCTGAACCTCTCCCACACCTAGAAGTAGCAAGGGCAAACGAGTCTAAAACTATTGAGCCATCAGTCATCTCAAGTCTCATCAACCTGGCATAAATCTGCTCAGGGGTAGGAATCTCAGCAGAAGTCAACTAATCTTTCACTGCCTTGTATTCATGTCCCAAAGTAGCCAGAAACTAAATTGATTGAAGAGCCACCTTCTGTCCTGCCATAACAGCAACATCTAAAGTAATGGGCTAGAAGGAATCCTGCTCATCTCATAGATTCTTCAACAAACCATAGCAATCTAATAAGCTCATGTTTACTTTGTTGAATGTCTAGATGTCCTCCAATACACGATAAGCACGAGCAATGTTCGTCTTCTGAGAGTCTATCTCATGCAATACGTTTCACATTTTCTTTGTAGATGAATAAGCCATAACTTGCTTAGCAATTGATTCCTTTATGTTATTAAGCATGCATGTAGCTACCCAATCATTCTACATCTCCCATTTTGCAGGCTTGAAGGCAAATGGTGGCTCATCTTCAAGAAGAATCTTCTAGCGACTGTGTGAACCAACGAACCTAAGAAAAGATGTGGACCATAACAAAAATTTATCCCATCAAGTTTAATTGAAGTTCCTTGCATTTGCGGTGAGGAACCTAGAAATTAGAAACCAAATCTCCAACATTCTCTTTGCTATCTCCCATACTTCACACGGCCACAATCAACCAAAATAATCTTGCACGCACACTCGTGGAGAAGAATCAAATCATCCTAGAACCTCTCCACAATTACTTCATCATAAACAAGGGAGAAGGAAGAAAACAAGGACGTTCTACTGCTATTGGATAGGTAGCAACAACCTCAGCCTACCTCCTAGCCTTCCCTGCAATCTCGCACTACAACCTGCAATAGTACACCTCGTCTACAACTTGTAGCAGTAAGCTCACACTGCAAGAACACCACATTTGTAGACACCTCACACTGCAGTAGTAGAACCTTCTTCTCACACTGTAGCAGTACACCTCGTTTGCAGCAATAACCTTATATCCTTCTACAACCTGTAGCAACTATGCGCTACTAGATCGTCTGCAAGAACACCTCGTGCAACAGTAACAACCTTGGTGAGGTTGTTACCGACCTCGTGTAGCTGCAACAACCTCGCCAAGGTTGTTTCCCAGGATGATGATGCAGCAAGAAACCTTGGTGAGGTTGTTTCCTAACGTGAATAGAATCGCTGGAGCTTCCCTGAACCTTAGGCAAGGATCATTGGTTGTGAGCTAGGCATGGTCAGCACCTTCGGGCGAGCAACACAAGTCGATGATGAGCAGAATACAAGGCAACGAGCTCGCTGGAGTAAGCAAGACCCTCAAAGAAGAGAGAGGAATGAAGAAGAGGATCAACGGCAGCGATAGCACCACTCATGGCCAATGAAGAGAGAAGGGCATGAGGTGAAGGGTGAGGCGAAGGTGGAGGGTGAGGCATTAGGATATCACCACTCATCTAAGATTGTTGCTCTGATATCATATTAGGATTGAAATGGCATCATCAATTATGAGGCCCCTTAGGTCCTTTATATAGAAAGCAACCAAAGGGACAAAACATATACAAGAACCAGAAAGAAAATAATGTAAAACTGAGGAGAAAACAATTATTCCAACACATATTCAAAAGCTAACAACTTCTACCTCTCCTTTTTTTAAGAGCGGTAAAAAGGTTGAAAAAGGGTTTTAAAACCCTAAACGGTACCGTTCAAGACCGAAGTGGCCCCTTGTATGGAATCCTAGCAACAAATAATGTCCCCAACATCCTACCAACCGACTTGGAGGCCGACGGCAACAATAAGACCTCCAAGGAGAGACGAGGGTTTTTTTTCCTTGGTGGAGAAAAAAGAAAGACTATGGGAATCAAGAAAGGTATCAACCCCTAGTCTAGGACCGCGCTCTCATACCAAGTTGATAGAATGAAATGTCTTACTTTATTCTCAAGTCCTACCTCTCTTTATACATAGAGAAAGAGGTGGGTGCAAAATTACATACAACCCCATTAAGAAAATAAAACCCCTAGTCTACGACCGCGCTCTCATACCAAGTTGATAGAATGAAATGTCTTACTTTATTCTCAAGCCCTACCTCTCTTTATACATAGAGAAAGAGGTGGGTGCAAAATTACATACATCCGCATTAAGAAAATAAAATTAAGGAACGCACCAACATGATAGTAAATAGTACTCAATACCAACAAACCACAACGGCCCAATTCCAGCAACAAGTAGCTGGATCTCACAGGGAAGGCTAAGCGACATGGAACTGGTAGCCAATAATGATAATTGATGCCCAAAACAACCAGAGGCGACGCCAAAAGATGCAGAGCAGCTGGATCTAAGCCTCTTGCAGCTAGATCTAGCTGTTCCGTCGTTGGATTTGGCCCCATGGTGGCCGAAACAGGTGACACGATGGCCAGATCGAGGTTGTGGCTACTAGATCTAGCAAAATAGGTTGGATCGAGGTCGACAATGATCATAACTTGGCTAGCCATGGTCAGATCTAGGCTAGCAACTATCAAATTTGAGCCAGCGATGGTCGAAGCGATTAGGTGACGATTAAGGCTTGTCAACAGTCGAATCATGCTACTATAGCAGGCATTGTTCTTAATCTGAGAGGGTATGCTTGCAAACAAAAGGCTTAATGTCCAATAACAAAACGATTTCTCAATTTAAGAGCCAACAATGGGACAAACCACAAAGAACAAAATCCAATTCGTTGGAACAACAAATCAAGCTTTGATACCATGTAAAATAGAGAATACTCAAACAAACCACATAGAAAGGAAGCATTTGTTAACCCAATTCGAGGAGCGGTGTGACTCACTACATCTAGGCCTAGGATTTCCCTCCAATAATTTCTGGAGGAGGCCTTGGAATTTATTTATAATAATTAAGTTTCTTATTGCCCAAGTAAAAGGGTAAATTACAACACACACGCCAACACATTGAAGTAATTCATGATATTTACAATGAAGCCCTTTCCTACGCAATAGTTTTATCACAAAGGGTGTAGCAATCCCTGGATTTCCGAGATGCAAGTGTAGATTTTCAACCAAGGTAGGGCAGATGGATAGATGGATCCTCAATGATGCAAGTTCGGTCAAAGAATTTTGCAATGTTTTGGCAACGACTCAAATTAATACTAATTTCGACTTTATCCAGAACTAAAAAAAATTAATTTGGAAGACCAAGGCTTTTAGAAAGAAGTTTTTCCAAGGCAAGGATGGAAGCTAAGCTTTTTGCAGGGTGGAGAAACAAGATTGCAACCATGTGCTCTTTTGGTGCTTTGCACTTCAAGTGTGGGGGAAGGCTTGCACTTCATGAATTTATCATTCTTTGGCAACCATGTTTTGTCATAGCTTTGTCTCTCGTAGAAGGGACCAATTCCCACGTGTTATTGGATATTGGCCGATGTTGTATAAAAATTTTTGTTACAAAAAGATTTGAGTTTTGAAAATCCTCCATTATAATGTAATTTGCGAGAAAATCCGAACAATCAAATACTTTTTACCGAAACTCAGAATGAGTCGTGGGTCGAACACGGGGAGGTGAACGTTTAATCAAAAATTACATTTATATTTGTTGCCACGAAGTAGATTAGCTGATTGAATTAAATTTATGCTAGCTATCTACTTAAAAAATAAACAATAGAAGAGAGAAAGAATGATACAAATAAAGAGAAAATAGAGAGAATAAACAAGAATTTCATAACCACAATTTGATGTTCATTACAACTAATCACTACATTAGAAAGCGAAAAATCTATACTAGAAAGCGATTAAGGAGAAGGTGGAGAGATTATCCTCCTCGACAACTACTTAGAGGACGAGCCGCATTGACAGGGCACCCATACGAGGGTGGTGAGACGATGGACGAAGGAGAATGAAGATGAAAGACAGAGGATAGGGCAAGGCGGCATCGTAGCGGGATTTGCTTCCTGAACGACGGTGAGAAGACAACCGCGGACGCTCCACGAACAGGGATGAGAAGGTGGAAAAATTATATTTTAAACTTTAATGGAACATCCCAAATTTGAGAGAAACTCTTAGAGCTTTAGAGGGGGTGAAAGAAGAGAGGAAAAGATGAGAAGAATGTGGGGGTCGTAGGGTCTTTTTACAGGTGTAGAGGTTGGGGGCAAATAGGTCATTTTAATGTTAAAACATTAATGTAGGGGCCTTTAGTGACGGATAGAACCGTCACTAAAGCTCCCACGTCGCTAAATGCGCGCGTACGCCCACGCCTCTTCCTTTGCTTCAACACTCCCACGTTCAGACAACCTCGTGATCGGACGGCTTAGGATGCATCACGCATGCCCTTCATCACGCGCCTAACGCATAAGCGTGCGATCGCACGTTTGACCGCGCGTGCATGAATCGCAGCATCTGGGCACGCCACGTAGCGCTCGCATCTGCCACCCACTCAAGATCCAATTGCACAATTTCAGCCATGCTTGCCCGTGCCTTCGATTTGAGGCGCATGGGGGCTCGACCCCGCGACCTCTCGCTCTGCGTAGGGCCTTCGCCTAACACGCTACGCATGCGTTTGAGGCATGCTCACGTTTAAAGGCACACGCGCCCATGGCCGTTAGATCAAGATGCAACGGCCCAAATCTGATGGCTTGTTGAGAGAGAGCAACGGCGATCCTTGGGCGGTTTGGGCGACTGAGATGGTACCAGACACCATCTACAGGATAAAGTTAGGCGGCTAAGATGGAGCCATGTGGTGCCATCTTGGCCGTCCAACTTATTTGTCTTGTAGATGGTACCACGGATGTCAAATTGGACTGCTTTTCGCGCCGTTGGGCTGCGATCGTCGATCTGAACCAATCCGTGTGATCGGATTTGTCTTCTGAAGTACATATTTACACCACTTGGCCCCTTGATCTCAGATCTTTCTCAAACTGCATTTGATGCTACGGGAGTTCGATCGAGGCGATCTTGGAGTCTTTAAACTCCGATCGTCGCCCTAATCAAATCCATACGGTTGAATCTTCACTCCATGGTCCCGATTAAATATCACCCTGTTCCATGACCATAAAAAGAGAGAACTAATCTAAACTTTACATAATCTAACCTAAATGCATGATGATGTATATTATGCAATATTTATAATGCATGATGTAATTATACGCCTAAGAAAATGCATAAATAGATAGTTTATGTGACAAATGTGTTTACATCAGCCCAAGTCAAGCCTTTTGTAACGGAAGGGTGTTTAGAGGCAATAATGTTGCTGAAGATGAAGTGGTTTGTAGTTCAAGCTTTTTAAATAAATTTTAGAGGATAGTAAGAAAAAAAAATTCGATACAAGTTCATCACTTACTACTAAAATTTAGAATTTAGCCTTAACTTTACATTGGTCACTCAACCAAAGCATCTAAGGTAGGCAACATACACTTATTATGGTGTTTATACGAAAGGAAAAATAAAATAGTAGTTTAATGCTTAAGGACTAAAATTGAAAGTTTAAAGTTGGGGCCACAAGTGAAATATTTAAACTTAAGGGACTAAATCAAAAGTTTCAAAAGCCAAAGATAACATTGCCATATATACTTAATATCTAACCATGCCGAAGACTTACCAAAAGAATGCAAAATTTCAGTATTATGAAATGCTAAAAAGGCTCAACTAGATGGCACAAGGCTTGTACATTGAAGAACCTTGATTGCAAGTTGGCCCTTGTTGAACTTACGAATTACTACGCTAACGCGTTTGATTTTAAAACCTTGTCATTGTAGCTTGAAAGTGAAGAATTCGTGTTCAATAAATAAAATTTATACCGAAATTTGAATTCCGGGTCGAACACAGGGAGGTTACGTTGATCTATATTCGTAATTATATATTTTTTTATTTTGAAAAACGAGGTGATATAATTACAATGAAGCTATAAGACTAAAAGGAAGAGAGAGAGAGAACATGCATTCAATCTTTCAAAATGTTTATACAATCAACCCAAATAAAAATTACACTAGAAGGCGAAAAATCAGCTATATTAGAAAGCAGGAAAATTCTACACTAGAAAACTGTAAAGAAGAATGGGAGAGAAGTTATCTTTCTCGACGATTGCTTAGAAGACGAGCCGGACGAGACGACGCCTGGACGAAGGATGACGTAGGACGAAGGAGGACGAAGCAGAAGAACGGAAACAGAGCAACACGCCATCGTCGTCGCGGGATCCACTTTCGAAAGGGGACGAAAATTTAGACTTTATCTCGCGAGGAGCATCCCGGGTGTGAAACAAGCTTCTCTTGAGTTTTAGAGAGGTAGACAAGAGACGGGATGAGAATTTCGTATAGAGAGGGTCTCCTTTTATAGTTGCAAGGAGTGGGGGCAAATTAATCATTACATCTTTAAAACATTAAATAAAGGATCTTTAGTGACGGATAAAACCGTCGCTAAAGCCCCAACGTGGGTGTAGTGGGCGCTCCCCACGCTCGCCTCCTCGGCTGCTCACTCTCAACGTCCGCCGCACGTTCAGCCATCCACAGCCGTCCGATCGCGAGATCGGACGGCTGTGATTGCGCCTTCCCCGCTCGCTGCACACCAGCCCACCGCGTGCAATGGCGCGTTCCCGCCTCGTGTGAAATAACGCGTGGCCGCTATTGGAAGATCTGAGCTGCCCGATCACGATCCAACGCACGCCCGCGCCCGCTCCCCCGCGCCCTTCCCCCCTTCGCTGCGGCTCGAACCCACGTCCGCTACTCGCGATAGCGCCTTCGACCGCTGCGCTACGGGGTGCAGATGGTCGAGCGGACGTTTTTAGGCGCAACCGTCCAAAGCCGTTGGATCAAGATCCAACGGCGAAGAGGGAGCGGATGCGGAGGCTTCAATGGATGCATGCGACCGTTTGGGCAGCCGAGATGGTGCCACGTGGCGCCATCTTGGCCGTCCATCTTTTGGATGTTGTAGATGGTGCCACGGATGTCGAATTGACTCGATTTTTACGTCGTTAGGCTGCGATCATCGATCTAAATTCATCTATGCTGTCGGATTTGTCATTTGAAGTGCGGATTTACACCATCCTAACCCTTGATCTTCTAGGGTTCCCCGGTAACTATCTGATGCTACAGATGCCTGATTAGGGCGATCTTGGAGTCGTTGAACTCCAATCGTTGCCCTGATCACATCCGTACGGTTGAATTTTCGATCCGAGACCCCGATAAAGTGTGTCCTGTCCAAGCACATAAAAGGAGACAATTAACCTCCATTTTATTCAAACTACTCAAAATGCAAGATGATGCATGTTATGCAATATTTATAGCATGCAATGCAATCCTATACTTAAGAACATGCATAAATAGACATCTTAAGTAATGTAAATGTGTTTACATTATACCCCTATGCCTATCTTTTGCTAGTCCCTAGCAAAAACTGTATGTTATTTATAAAAGAATTAGGTAGAATTATTTGAGCCTAAGTTATTTTCAATCGTTAAGAAATTGTCTACTTAAGATCTGAACTTTTAAAGACACAACAGTACCCGAGTATCTACCAAAATGCAGACCGCCTCAAACCCTCGACTTATTCAAAGAAAAATTTCTCTTTTTCCTCTTTTTTTTTTGGATTTTCAAATTTTAGGGTTTAAGAATAGCTTTCTACGGCCATTCAACTCACCCAAGATTTGATGAGAACCATAATTTTTAAGCATCTTATTGTGAATGTGATAGACTCGTTGACCGGCAATTAAAACGGACTTCGGATTTCTACGCCTTTAGGTGACCTCAAAAAGAATTCTGCCTAGAGGTGTATTTTTATAACCGGTAGCTTTCTCCCTACTTTTATTATTTTCTTATGAGGTCAACACAAGGGTGAATACAGTGAATATCTCCTCGATTTATTCTACTCTCCGCTTCTTCCTAAATGTTTTGGGAATTTTCAGTACATTTACTGAGCTGGGTTCTGGACAACCGGTAATGAGTTGTTACCACCGACAACTTACCAACCATACTCGTGCGGCGAAGTGTGGCTTATTTATTTATTTTTCTTTTCTCCTTTTCTTTTTGATTTTTTTTAAGTAGCTGGCTTCCTTGGTCTAAGATTTACCTAAGGGCATCAAAAAGAGAAAGGTCCAGTGACTTGGCTCTAGACAACCTACCTATGAGCTATTACCCATGATAACTTGCCAGTCATATCACCCTAGAAGGTTCATTAGCTACCCAATCTCTGTTAAAATCGTCGAACGAGTCAGTGCAAAAAAAGTGTGTAGATGCTTAAGACTCAAAATTCCCTCAAATCAAAGGGCGGGTTAATAAGTCTTATACTTATCACCCAAACTTATTTACTCCAATTAAAACAAAATTTAGGCTGGCGAGGACTCGAAAAACAAATCCACATTTTAGTGGATACACGGGCTGATTAAGTCCAAAGACCTGAAGGGTCTTTGTATTCAAATCATAATGTAGTATTTCCTAAGATTGAAAATTTTCTTAAACCCAAGTTCTCTTTCCTAATTCCAATTTCTTTTTGTTTAATAAAAGAAAATAAAATAAATCTACGGAGCTGACGAATGAATTCAGAGATGAATATCCACCACCCATGCCTATCTAATGCAATGTCCTCATTGTATTAAAAAGACATAAAACAGAGTGAAATAACGTAGAAAGCACCTAAATTACGTGAATGTCAGGTCCGCTCCGAGATGAAAACTAAAAAGAACTGTAGATGTGCTGAGTTTAGTGCCTTCAGCTAGGCACACTATACAAAGAAGAGATGAAGAATTCACAAGTGCAGGTCAGAATCAGAATAAATATAAGAATCTTCTGACCTGTCAATAGATGTCTATAGATGTGGACCAGATTGTGGTGCAGACCCATACCTCATAATCGAGAATATCTTAGGTTCTAGATAAATATTACCCAAAATCAAAAATCAGAATGCAAGCGGGGTCGGGCCTGCGATTTATGAGGATGCAACCTAAGGCCAAAAAGTCGGGTTACAGAGAATTGAAGCTCAAAAGGATAATCATTGAATGCATGCTTGGGTTGAACATCCTCAAAACAGATGTCGTAAGGGTTCTGATTTGATGGTTTCAGCTTAAAAGGAACCCTTCGACTCAATCTTTCATTTCCTCCAAAGTTAACTTCCCAAATCAGAACTTCCCAGCTCCTATCCTCCTAATTCAACATGTCAAATTCCAGGATCTCTTGTATATTAATGACCCCATCTGAAATCTCCAAGTCTAATTGATGTGGCAGAATCAAAATTGACTTGGGTCTAATTATCTCAGAAATAGAAACATCAATAAGCTCAACGGGGTGTACCTGACAATTAGGGCATTGAATCGAATCTTCCAGAAAATGCGATTCTGGATTTGTAATGTGTGCCCTAATAAAATCAGTTTCCTCAGTTCTTGGGCTATCAAATAATTTTTCAGATTCCTCAGGCCCAATCGTCTCACAAAAATCGTGTTTAAAAAACTCGCGTGAGACTTTGCAACTTGAATCTTCACCATCAAAGAAATCAGGATCCGTATCAATGTATGTCCCAAAATCAATTGTCACTTTCTGTTCCAAGGAGACATACGTTTCCTCGTACCTCGGCTCAGGGATCTCAGGTGAAGAAATCAAATCATCCTTAATTGATTGCTTTAATTTAATCTGATTAGCCTCGTAACACGTGTCCCCCCAACAAGTGCCTGAGCGGGTTCTGTCATTGACTTTCCTAAAGAGGGTTCGTTCTTGGAATCATCCCATGATTGAATTAAAGCGACCACGAATCTCATCCTCAATTTCGCTAATTTCCCAAGTATAAACTCACCCGGGTTCTTATCCTTAACATCCTAGAGCCAATTCAATAAAGACTTGTTTAAATCATTAGTCATTTCAATCAGGAGCTCCAATCTCTCAATGTAAGGTATTGGCTGAACTTCTAAAGATTGAATGATATTCCTCAAGTTAACAAGAATCTTATCTTGAACCTGGTTAACCTGAACCAAATGAGTTGGTTCAGGATTGGGCGGGTTTGAGGTCAATGCAGAGGAATTAACAAATTGAGATTTTTTATACCCTTCCTGATAATAGGTCATTTCAGATTTTTCAAAAGGTGGTGATGACCTAAAGGCAGTGTAATCAGAAGATGAGTAACGATCAGTGTATCCTTCTTGATGTAGATAGTATTAGGTTCATGAAAAGATGATCTATAATCGATGTGATTCTGAGAAGGATAAAAATCACAATCAAAGTATTTAGAGTTAGACCCTAAACACAAAGATCCGGAACTGTATCCCCAATCCGAGTTATCCCAACTAACTGATGGTTGATTACAGTACGAGTTGGGATAATCGTCATGTTGAGGATAATTCAAAACAGGAGGAAAAGAGCGGCAATGCGTGTAATATGTGGAAAGATTCATGAGAAATGGGAGGAAGAAAGGCGCCTTACAATACAAATAATCAAACATGTCCTTAAGTAGATTAACCTACAGACCTACAGACTCCCAAAACCCATCTTAAGATAGAGAAACGATTTGATTTACTTCTGTCTGTTCAATCCAACCAGTTAGAAGGAGGGACTGGGGAGAAGTTTCTTCCTTCAACTTGCGCCTCCGGTTCCTAATGTATCCCCCAGCCGCGATCATTAGATTCTGCTCCCATAGCTAGACATCAGATTAAACGGTAGAAACAGACTAATTGCAAATAATCTCGTTCTGGGCTCTGAAGAGCGAGTCTAATCCTTAAGGCCAACGTCTACTATGTTTTATTTAGGACTAGGTTTGAATGTGCTTTGGAATGTGATGGGTCCTTTAAATAGGTTGTGCCCTTAATGATTGATTGATTTGTGTGTGTGTGCACAACCAGTGATTTTCAAGCAAGACTATTTTTTATGCGGTGAATTTTAAAGTTCAAATCTTTCTTAATAGCTTTTAGGATTCAACTTTAGATGTTTTTAAACAAGTTTCGTTGACACCAGGTTTTCAAAGCAGGGTGAAAATGTTTTCCTTTGAAACTTAAAAAGAATGTGGAGTGCCTGGTAAATCCCTAAGAGTTAAACCTAAGTGGCAGCTACTTGATGAGTTGATTTTATTTAAAGTAGTGCGGCCCAATTAACTTGAACAATTGGCCTATTACACCACTTAATTAGGTACACAAATGATTACCTAATCTGATTTCTACAGAATTGTGTTTGAATGTGTGTATCGGCTCCAAAGATTGGTTTACCGGTTGAGTTTAAAAATCAGATGAGGTTGTGTACCTCTATGAGAATTTTTTTTTAATTTTTTTCTTTTAATGTGAGGGTTGAGGTGAGCATGGATGTCAAACAACAATCTAACCTTAGAATTTATAAGAACACCTAGGTTGATTGATATTTGAATTATTATATTGTGGAATGAAATCTAATGGGTGGGAGGTGGGGGATAACTCACAGAACCTTCCACAGCACTTTTCTCCGATCTACCGCTTTTGCCTGACTCGAAAGAGTACCTGCAATTACAATAAGAAAGGAGAAAAGTGAGGTAAATAATTTGTAAGTTACAAAATGCGAAGAGAAATCAAAGATCGTCGCCTCCCTGGCAACGGCGTCAAAATGTTTAACTTACGAATTGCTACACTAACGTGTTTGGTTTTAAACCTTGTAACTGTAGCTTCAAAGTGAAGAATTCGTATTCAACAAAAAAAATTTATACTAAAATTTGAATTCCAAGTCAAACACAAGGAGGTTACGTTAATCTATATTCGCAATTATATTTTCTTTTAGAATTTTTGAAAAACGAGGCGATATAATTACAATGAAGCTATAAGACTAAAAGGAAGAGAGAGAGAGAAAACATGCATTCAATCTTTCAAAATGTTTATACAATCAAACCAAATAAAAATTACACTAGAAAGCGGAAAATCAGCTATACTAGAAAGTAGAAAAATTCTATACTAGAAAAGCTGTAAAGAAGAATGGGAGAGAGAAGTTATCCTCCTCGACGATTACTTGGAGGACAAGTCGGACAGGAGGACGCCTGGACGAAGGAGGACAAAGCAGAAGAACGGGAACAGAGCAGCACGCCGTCGTCGCAGGATCCACTTTCGAAAGGGGACGAAAATTTAGACTTTATCTCGCGAGGAGCATCCCGAGTGTGGGACAAGCTTCTCTTGAGCTTTAGAGAGGTAGAGAAGAGAAGAGATGAGAATTTCGTGTAGAGGGGGTCTCCTTTTATAGTTGCAAGGAATTGGGGCAAATTAGTCATTACATCTTTAAAACATTAAATAAGGGGTCTTTAGTGATGGATAAAACCGTCGCTAAAGCCCCAACGTGGATGTAGTGGACGCTCCCAACGCACGCCTCCTCGACTGCTCACTCTCAACGCCCGCCGCACATTCAGCCATCCACAGCGATCGGACGGTTGTGATTGCGCCTTCCCCGCTCGCTGCGCGCCCGCCCCAGCGCGTGCGATGGCGCCTTCCCGCCTCGCGTGAAATAGCGCGTGGCTACTATTGGAAGTTCTGAGCCGCCCGATCACGATCCAACGCACGCCCGCGCCCGCTCGCACGCGCCCTTCGCCCCTTCGCTGTGGCTCGAACCTGCGTCCGCTGCTCGCAATACCACATTCGATCGCTGCGCTACAGGGCGTGGATGGTCGAGCAGACGTTTTTAGGCGCAGCCGTCCACAGTCGTTGAATCAAGATCCAACGGCAGAGAGGGAGCGAATGTGGAGGCTTCAATGGATGCATGCGGACATTTGGGCGGCCGAGATGGCGCCACGTGGCGTCATCTTGGCTATCCATCTTCTAGATGTTGTAGATGGTGCCACGGATGTCGGATTGACTCGATTTTTGCGTCGTTAAGCTGCGATCGTCGATCCGAATTCATCCATGCGGTCGGATTTGTCATTTGAAGTGTGGATTTACACCATCCTAACCCTTGATCTTCTAGGGTTCCCCGGTAACTACTTGATGCTACAGATGCCTGATTAGGGCGATCTTGGAGTCGTTGAACTCCAATCGTTGCCCTGATCACATCAGTACGATTGGATCTTCGATCCGAGACCCCGATAAAAAGTTTATCCTGTCCAAGCACATAAAAGGAAAATTAACCTCCATTTTATTCAAACTACTATAAATGCAAGATGATACATGTTATGTAATATTTATAGCATGCAATACAATCATATGCTTAAGAACATGTATAAATAGACATCTTAAGTAGTGTAAATGTGTTTACATCAGCTCTTTAAAAGTATTTTCAGATTCATCAAATTAAAAGACCGCCCAAAACGGACTGACGAGTGAGAAATCTACACTTTTTAAAAAAAAGGAAATTTACACATTAATGTCGTGCAGAAGATAGAAATAGGCAAAATATAAACGTAAAATCATTTACTTCCTTTCTTTGTAGTTTAGATCAATATATTTGCAACACCAAAATCAACAACATATAAACACTCAAAATATCCATAGGCTTTAATAAGGAGAAACTGCACTTCAATTACACAAAGAAAGAGGAAAGAGAGAATCTTCACCTCATAATTAAACTTGCGCTTGTGAATTGGTTTGAATTTTCGAACATCCAATATTGTCAACTCATCCTCCTAAAATAAAAGTGACAGAAGCAACAAATTGATCGAGACGGGCAGGCAGAAGATTGCACTGTGCTAAGCAACAAATCATGGTAAAAGAACCTTTGAACATGAGAAATGAAGCAAAAACACAGTTTGTTTAGGTATACAAGAACACTCAACCATCATACAGACACAGAAGTAACTTTATTAACAAAATTTTCACAACAAATAGATGAACAAAGACATGAAGATCAGGAAAAAAAATGAAGAACAGTATCTGATGGAAGACAAAAACAGAATGAGATATGAATGAAAAAGACAGGTTACTTTGGGAACATGAAACAAAAAATTAATGCTTTTTTATTACAGTCTCACATGCCAAAAAGGTGCAATACTTTTACTTGAATAGCAGAAGGCAAAGGAGCTGATGTCTAATTGTGAGCAATGCAAAATGCAAGAAAATAATACGACTAATGCAAATGTTTGGACTTTGGAACAGTTATATGCTTAAAACTCAACACTAGGTAGGAGAATTACAGGAAGTGGAATGATAGATAAAATGACCCAATGGTGGTGTTAGCGTGGAATAAAGCTATGTGGCAGTGCCACGTGGCAGCAGCAAAGTCGGTGGGCCCAACTTGGGTGCGCAGAGTATGTGTGCATATGAGTTTGAAATAGGTTTAGGGTTTGGTGAGTTTGTTTTGTGTCACATGTGGCAACTTATTTTGGTGATTGGTTGAGTTCAAATTTAGGATTAAGTAATTTTAGGAATAGTTAAAGATGATGGTGCTCATCCTAGGTGGGGGAGATAAATAACCCGTAAACCTATCCCCCCAGGTTAGCTGGGACTCAAACTAAGGACCTACCAATCCCACTTAAGTGGGGTGAACCTACTCACTAGCTGAGCTACCTGACGAGCTCAATTTTTTTTTGGATAGTTGATTGCATTTGTTTAGGATTTACAAGGTTTGTGACTAGATTTGATTCTCTTTAAATAGAGATCAAAACACACGATTTCTTTCAATTCACATAATGATATTTCCAACTTCAAGAACTACTCTCCTCTCTCCTTACTCTCCATGCCGACCCCTCTCTCTCTCTTCCTCCTTTTTCCACGTGCCAACATCTAGAGGAAGAAGGGTTCCTCTACCCATCTCAATTCTTTATATGGTATCAATGCAAGTCATTTAGACCTATTGATCTCATTTGTGTGGAAGAGAGAAGGTAATCTCTCTCCACGTGTTCTTTTCGTGGAGTCATGCCAAAAGTCAAGCATCAAGCCAGTTCAAATTCGTGTTTGAGGCATGTGAACCTCTTACACACCTGGGAAAGCTAAGCAGAGGACATTGGCTCTGAAGTGTTTAAAAAGAGGCACAGAGACCCCAAAGTTGAATTTCAGGGGGCGCATGAACCTCTCAAGTACCAAGGAACACTAAACTATAGCACTTGACTCCTAGACGTACAAGAAGAGGCACAAAGACTCCCCAAGTTGCAGTTATGGGTGACATAGAGGCCCAAATCATCTACAAACTTCTTGTTATCTTGGGGAGCGTACCTGAAAATCACAAGGGACCTAAGGCAAAGAAGAGGAGAATTGCATGGTCTCGTTTACATCCGCATAGAAAAACTCTAAGCATTAATCAAGGAAGAAAGAAGATAACTGCAGCCATAGCAACGACTTTTAAGGTTGCCAAAGAAGCAACGACTACTGAGGTTGCAAGGAAATCACAATTGCATTAAAAGATATGTTCAAAGAAGATCCATGAGCATACATGAAAGCGGATAGTCTCACAAAAGTTTAGGAAAAAAAGGAGTGATGCAAGTCTTCACTCTTTCAGGCTTCGACTTGAAGGGGCGTCTTAGTGTGAAATAAAGCCATGTGGCAGCAACAAAGTTGGTGGGCCCAACTTAGGTGCATAGAGTATGTGTGCGTGTGTGAGTTTGAAATAGGTTTAGGGTTTAGTTAGTTTGCTTTGTGCCACGTGTGGCAACTTATTTTGGTGATTGATTAAGTCCAAATTTATGATTGAGTAATTTTATGAATACTTAATTAAATTTGTTTAGGATTTGCAATTCCTAGATTTGTTAGCATTGCAATTAGGTTTGTGATTGGATTTGGTTGTCATTAAATACAGACCAAAACCCACTTGATTACTTTGAGATCACATAATAATATTTCCAACTTCAAGAACTCTTCTCCTCTCTCCCTACCCTCTACACCAACCCCTCTCCCTCTCTTCCTACTCTCCCCACATGCCAACATCTAAAGGAAGGGCTCCTCTACGCATCCCAATTCTTCACAAGTAGAAGGCAAGGCTATTTATTTCCATGGGAGTAACATGGTGGATTGCCCAAAACAACGTGGTAACTCATTGCACTGTTGTCATGAAAACTGAGTTGAGCAATGTGCCATCACCATAGTTTAAATCTTTGGACTCAAAATTGTTTTATCGTGTAAACATTTCTTTTTGAAAAGTGGAAGGGTGGCTATTCATATAATAACCACCCAGATTCATTATCAAAAGCAACAAATTACAACGCTAAGAGTTACAAGGTAGACTCCCAAAACGCAAGCTGAGAGGACATCGAAGAGAATTTTCAACATAAGGCGTCTCGCCTCTAAAACAACCCCATTCCTCCCCAGCCACACCCCCCAAAGCACCGCCAACACCTCTGCCTTCTCATTCCTTGTCCTAAACATATTTCCACTGCCCTGGACGTTATCCCTCTGAAACGAGGACCAAAACTCCTTAAGAAAACCAAAATCAATTTAATCAATTCCCAACCTCTTTTACACCCGTGCAACAAAAGTGCACCCAAAAAAGAGGTGGTGAATGTCCTCATCTGCCCCGACGTAGAATAGGCATCTAATGTCGTCCATTGCAACCCACCTTGCCCTCCAAGCCTTAGTGAGCACTCTTCCTTTCCTTACTAGCCAGGCGAAAATCTTGACCTTCAAGGGGCAATTCAGTGACCAATTCATCCTACAGTCTCGCTAGAAATTTAAATCCACCATGTGTGAGCTTCCACGTAGCTGAAAAACTCGCATCATCCCAACAAAAAACATCTCTCCCTCCCTCGAGCTCCTACCCTTCCAAATCCTGCAACATTAGCTGGAACTCAACGCACCTTTGCTTTGACAACACCCCCTAAAAGGTGGGACACCAAGTACCATCCCAACAACTCCCTACAAATGCCTCCTTGTTCACAGCCCTCGAGAAGAGGTCGAATACCTGTTGCAGAGTGCCCCCTCTCCTTACCAATCATCCAACTAGAATCTGAATGCGTCCCCCTCACCAACGTACAACAAGAAAAAACCGCAAACCTTTGGGATCCCCGACCCCAAGCCTCTCATGAAGTGTGATGCCCCTGACATCGGAGACCCAAGGGCCTCCCATAAGAGAAGGGAACCATAGCATTCCTAGTGTATCCCACCAAGAAGATATTGCTCCTTGCCCACCAGCCTTATAATCCACTTTGTGAGAAGGCTCAGATTGACACATTCTACATCTCTGACCCTGAGACTACCCTACTTCGTAGGTCGGCAGACCTCCTCCCAAGCCACCAATCTTGCCCCCTTCCTTGCTGTCCCAAAATTTGTATGGAAGAAATCTCGCATCAATCTCGTGATCTTTCTCTCCACTTGTCAGGGTACTCTAAAAACAAACAAGTAGACCAGTATGGATGAAAGCACTATCTTCACCAACGTCAACCTACCACCCCTGATGCTCATCCTGACAACCTCTTCTCCATCCTCTACAGCAATGGTAGCCAATCCTACAACCCGAGACACCTATTCGTGAGAGGCAAGCCTAGGTAGGACAAGGGAAAAGATCTCCTATCTGTCCTAAGTGTGGCACTACAGGCTACCCCCTCCTCTGACAAATTACAAGGCACAAGGCTAGACTTCCTGTAGTTAATTTGCAAACCAGAGGCCTCCCCAAACAACTCCAAAAGCACACGTAGCTTTCCATCCTTCACTGAAGAACCTTCTACCAAAAACAGGGTGTCGTCCGCATACTACAACACTAGGATCTCCCTATCAGCCCTTTCCCTGAAACCTTTGAACAAACCCCTTTGACAAGATCTAAAAGCCACCCTCACAAGGGTGTCTACTGCAAGAACAAACTTTGGCCCGAGCAGGCATTCTTGCCTAACCCCCTCCTGGGTTGCAGCTAACCGCTTGTCGGATTTCCGTTGATCAAGACAGAGAAAGATGTCATTGTGACACATCTCTTCACCCAGTAAAGCCACTGTTGCGATAAACCCCCCTTGATCAGCGTAGCCTACAAGAACTCCCATTGAATAGAGTCGTAAGCTTTACTGAAATCAACCTTCCAAAGAAAAGCCACCTTCCCTCTTCTTCTCCACACTGCCAAGGCCTCTGTAGCCATCACGAAACCATTAAGTATATCTCTCCCAAGGACAAAAAACGTCTGTACTAGCGAGATAATGTCCTTTAAAACCCCACGTAGCCTGTTAGCCAGGACCTTCGAGACAATGAGATAGGCAGCATTCGACGATGCAATTGGCCTGTAGTCCTTAATAGCCTCCACCTCTCCTCTTTAGGTAGAAGGAAGAGGTAGAACCTATTGAGCCTATCGAAGCCCTTGTTCCCCTCCACAAATCCTGCCACCATCTGCAACACGTCCTTCACCAGCATCCAGAACTCCCCATAGAAAAAAATTGGAAACTCGTCTGGTCCTGGGCATTCGTCAACATTGAGCCCCCATACCACCCTTCTAACCTTGTCCTCAGAAAAGTTGGTCGTGAGTGCCTCCACCTCTTGCCCAAACACTCTCTGCACATCCTCCCCTATCCACCTCTATCTGCCCCTCCTGCACCTTCCATAAAATTCTCTGAAATTTGTCGCTACCCTCCCAACCTCCTCCCTACCTGAGTGGGAAATCCCATCCACCAATAGCTTGTCAATCCAATTCCTCCTAGTTGACACCATCTGGAGAAAAAATCTGGTATTGGAGTCCCTCTCTTAGCCACTTTTGTTTGGACTTCGTCTTCCACTCAATCTCTATCTTCTTGTCCTCTACACCACCTTCAGGTGTCTTGCCTTGTAGTCCTTGTCCTCCGAGGATAACGACCTAGCACCTTCTTACTTGTCTAGCCTCGTGATCTCGGCCAATGCCTCTATTTTCCTTATAGCCCTCGACTTCTTGAGTTCCTTCCTATACCCCCTTAGAAAACCTTGCAAATCTTTTAGCTTCCTTAATAGACGAGCTGCCATGGACCCCTCCACTTGGAACGATCTCCACTGCTCCACCACTTCCTTAAAACCTACCTCCAGTAACCACGATCTATCGAACTTGAAGTGTCGCACGTTCTTACCTCATTCAACCTCCACATCAAGGGCACATGGTCAGAGAATGGCCTCTCCAGGGGTAAAACATCGGCTAGAGGGTATGCCTTAGCCAACTCCACATTTGATAAAAACTTCTCTATCCTGGATTTCTATCCATTGGTGCTCCTCCATGTATAGGTACAGGAGATCGAAACCATGTCAATTAGTCCATGCACCACCACCAACTCTATAAACTAATCAAAACTCAAGTCCTACCTTCCTCGCACATCAAGTCTGTCTTCTAGCTGCAACGTTATATTGAAGTTGCCAACAATCAGCCAGGGTAAACCCAGACTATTCGCTGCGATTGCAGTGAGCTCCTCCCACATCACATCTCCCACCTGCGCCTCCATCGACCTGTACACACTCGTCACAACTAACATGGACCCATTCTTGTTCTTCGCAAATCTGGTGGACAAGACATGGCTCCTTGAGAAATAATCCCCCAAGGTAAGAACATCCTCCTTCTATCCCAGAAGTTGGCCGCCCGCTCGACCAATCATATTCAGTGCCTGGAAGCCCTCCATCCACGTGCCACTAATCTCCCTCCACATCCTTTCATCGCACCTCGTCAACTTCGTTTCCTACAGCAACCCCCTAGTGCCGCCCTCCTGGATGGGTCATTGAGACCCCTATCATTCCATGATAGGACTCCTAACTTTAGGCAGAGGTGGTACATTCCCTAATGGAAGCCCACTGCCTCTGCTACCTACCATACAACCTCGTCATCACTATCTACCATCTCCAGCGAGGGTCCTAGCTACTCCACCACCCCCTAGTTGCAACCATCAACCTCCAGCACCCGACCCCCTCGCGCAGTAGCTCGGTACCTCCACCACCTATGTAGTGGGCGCCACCCCTCCTTCGCACCACGAGCAGTTACTGCAAGGCTTAAGGGGACCCTGCGCTCTGACTCGCCGCTCTGATCTTTGCCCACCAACACGAGGCCCCCTTACCCAACCCTATCCTGAGCCATCACTACAGAGTTGACGGCACCACGATCAAGGGGGTCCCCCCGCACTCTAGCGTCAAGCTGCGAGGACGTTGTTGCACTCTTTGTATCCCTTGGTCGAGGGACTTCCCCCTCCCACTGCTCTCTTTCTGCAGGGTTAGCCGCAACTACTATCGAAACGTGGGGTGCACTTAGGAGCAGAGCACGCTGCTCACACGCACCCTTTAAGGCATGGGCGTGCCCCACCGAAACCCCCTTCGCCTCTAAACAGGTCGCAGAGTCCATTGCCCCTAGGGGGATCCAAAAATATGATATTCGGATCCCCCTCCGACTCGATTTCTGCCCCATAAAAAGAGTGCCAACACTTCAACTCAAACTCATCCAAGGAGAAATCCCCTTCGCCGATTCTACTTCCCCACGCAACTCCCTTAGCGAAACTACCACGCATGGCTTCGCATTCAAGGCCACCTAAGGGTTGACATGGAGCCCCCTCCATTAGAATTGGTAGTATGTGCGACTAACGATGCCTCGAATGCGGATCTTGTAAACATTTTCCCAAATTAAAGTACCCAAAAGTGATTATAAAAATGAAAGGTAAAGTGCCCAGAGTCCTATGGGTTGCGACAAGGACTTTCCTAATATACGCTTGAGACTTTTTATTCTACACCAATTTATTAGTAAAAATAATTTTCAAGACGGTAATTTACATGGCGTACATGGAAAATCCATTGTAACAAGACAGAAAAACCATTGAAGCATTCACCTAGAACCAACTAACCACTAAGGCTACCTTCACCAATACAACATTTTTTTTTTGAAAGGGAAAAGGAAGATTAATCATCCAAGAATTATATTTATCATAGTAAAAAAAGGAACGGACTTACAGATTTATTAGACAAGAAAAATGTCTCCCTTAAAACATTGTCAACCCAACAACACTCGAATCTAAAGATCTTTCCGTTCCTCTGAAGCCAAATGCCCTAGAGAGCACCAAAAGTCTTGGTCCACCCCAACACATCAAGATCGTAATGGTCTCAAAAAGACTCCCAAAAATTCTGTTGAGTGGAACAATCAATTGTACAAATTTGTAGGCGGTCCCATATGTCTCTTGAGAAATCACAAGTGAAAAATAAATGCGCCACACTTTCCTCCATCCAGTTACACAAGGGGCAGGTTGTGTCAATGTCATCAAACCATCTTTTCAATATGTCTCTAGTAAACAAACGCTCCCTTCGAAGCAACCACAAAAATATCTTAATCTTCAAAGGAGTCTTCCAAATCCTTCCGGAGTCAATATGTATATCATCCAAAAGTACCAATGTTTTTCAACAAAAAAGGGTTTACGGAATGCTAAAAAGCTGAAGATCCCCTTTTATTCACCGCTCTATCGGAGAGATTCATTTCCAAACCATAGGAGTCATTAAGTGTTGTAGTGACCATAGATTTCTCCCCAGAAAGCAATCTTACCACCCACTTCAATAATAGGGCCTCATTGAAGACCTCCAGACGTCGCACCCCAAGATCACCATCCTTCTTTGGTGCATAAATCTTGTTTCAGGGGACTAATTAGGCAAATCTGCCTACATGATTTGCCTTCTTCCAAAAAAATCTTTTTCTAATCATATCAAGTTGTCTAATAATCTTCTTAGGAGGCTTGAAAACAGAAAGAAAATCGAAATTGAAGAGAGAAGCAACTTTAGCAAGACAAGTCTCCCACCTCTAGAGAACAACTTACCACCCCAAGAAGACAACCTCATGATCTGCTCAATAATGCAACTCCAGTCTAAATCCACTAGTTTTTTACCGTTCAAAGTCCAAGATATTTAATTGATAAGTGACCCCTAGGTGACTCTAAAATATTTGCAATATCCCTCAACTCCAACTTCGGAATGGAGAAAGGAACAAGAATGAACTTTCCTTTGTTTATCCTGAGGCCAGACAAAGAAGCAAAAATTCTCACCAAGGATGACACGTGCTTTGCCTCGTAGCACCCCTCTTAATGAAAAAAGTTACATCATCCGCATACTGCAACAAAGGCGTTAAGAGGGACCCTTCATCATGACAAGTAAAACAAGTGAAAAGATTGCCACCGCAAGCCTTTAAAGCCAAAATAGCAATTGTATCAACCACAATATCAAAAAGCAACGGTGCCAAAGGGCATCCCTGACTTACCCCTCGCTAAGGCTGAATCCATCCTCCACCTGATCATCCATTCAACAAAATTGAAAAAGATGATGTAATAACACATCTTTTCATCAATTGCACCAACCTCTCGGGAAAGCCCCTCCTCTTGAGGACATCCCACAGGTGCCTCTAAGAAATGGAATCATAAGCCTTAGAAAAATCAACCTTCTAAGCAGTGTTTCGGCATGTCTTCGACAAGGCAAGTTTTGAAAATTGTCCTTGCCAACATGCATTTGGTGTCGAAACGCGGGGATGTCGGCGGCGTGCTGGCAATTTCGTCGGCATACCAACGGTATAGCCGGCATGTCGCCATTAGGAGGGAGATTCGAACTACGTTGGGAGGGAAATGCAAGCGAGAAGGAAGTTCAAAATGGCACACACACACAATTTGAGTCTTTTTTGACATCATTTTGAGTATTTATGTGATTTTTGTCGGCATGTTGTCAACATGCTCTCAGCATTTCCACGATGTGCCCTCGGCATGCCCATCGGCATGCCCATCGAAAAACGGACATTTCCACGGCATGCTCACGAAATGCACACTTAGAATTTCATCAGCACGACATCGAAATCGGCATTTCAAACCTTACTTCCAAGGAAAAGCTAAAGCACCTCTTCTCTTCCAAGCTGCCACCATCTCCTCAGCCAAGACAAAGGAGCCCTGCAGAGATCTTCCTTTTACGAAGGTCGACTGGATAGGGGAGATAATATCAGGCAAAACTACTCTCAGTTTGTTTGCTAAAACCTTGGCCACCAATAAATAAATAGAATTTGATAGAGTAATAGGTCTGAAATCATCAACACACTCAACAGCACCCTGTTAATCCCTTAAAATAACTAATTACCAATACAATATAGTGGGAGGAAATGATCGAATCTAATTATCAAAGGGCCCAACACATCTTTATATAAAAGAGAGGTATTGGGTAAATATATGCGCATGTCCAACGTAAAATAGAAAATAATAAAACATGACATAAAATAAAGATAAATAAGAGTATTTCAACACTCCCCCTTAAGCTGGAGCATAGATATCAATCATGCTCAGCTTGGAACAGCAGTCATCAAAGGCAACACGAGGAAGAGGCTTCATGAACTTGTTAGATGTCCAGTCTTCAGATGAGACAAATGTAGTGCGCAACCCACACTGAATTAAGTCTCTGGTGTAGTGGCAATTTACCTCAACATGCTTCGTGTGTTCATGGAACATGGGATTGTTAGCTATATATGTAGTTGCCTTATTATCACATCTCATCTCCATAGGCTCTTTTATCTGGACATGCAAATCACACAGTAAAGACCTCACCCAAATTATCTCTACAGTTGTCTAGGCCATAGCCCTATACTCTGACTCAGCATTGGAACGAGAAACTACTCAATGTTTCTTGCTCCTCTATGTAACTAGATTTCCTGCGAGAAACGTACAAAACCCAGTAGTGGATTTCCTGTCAGCAACACACCCTACATAATCAGCATCAGAATATCCAACTATTATTGTGCGAGACCCTTTCTGAAATAGGATCCTACATCCAGGTGCCTTCTTCAAGTATCTAAGCACCTGCAGAGCCGCCTACCAATGTAGCTTAGTCGACTTCATAAATTCACTCAACTTTCCCACAACCAAGGCAATATCAGATCTGGTAATGGTCAAGTACAGAAGCTTCCCAACCAGCTGCCTATAGGATCTACCATCTACATACTTCACCTGCTCATCATAGAGATGCACCATAGAGTCCATAGGAATGTTAGCTGATTTGGACCCCATCATACCTATCTCTCTTAGTATATCCAAGGCATACTTATGCTGAGAAACTACAAACCCTACTTGCTTCTAGCCACCTCTATGCCTAGAAAGTAGCGGAGCTGACCCACGTCCTTCATAACAAACTGCTCAACCAAAGACCTCGTAACCTCAACTATTTCGACTTTGTCATCGTCGGTAATGATGAGTCATACACAGACAAGCAATGCCATTATTCCCTTCTCAGTCTTCCTGACAAAAAGAGAATGATATGAAGAGGATCTCTGCAATTGCATCTTCTCCACCACCTCAAAGAACTTCTGGAACCAAGCTCTCGGACTCTGCTTAAAGTTATAAATGGCCTTCTTCAACCTACATACACACTCCCCCTAAACCTCGAACCCAAGGGTTGCTGCATTTATACCTCCTCTTGAAGATCGCTATAAAGGAAGGTGTTCTTCACATCGAGCTGGTGAAGCATCCAATCCTTGCAGGCAGCAACAAAAACAAGTATTCTAATTGTGGACAAGTGAGTAACTGGAGAGAAGGTATCAAAAAGTCCACCCCATACATCTGAGTGAACCCCTTTGCCACCAACTAAGCTTTAGACCTTATAATAAACCCATCAGGGTTGTATTTTAGGGCAAAGACCCAACAACATCCCACCAAGCGAGTACCAGTAGAAAGGGAAGTCAGCTCCCAAGTCTGTCTACTGTGAAGTGAGGCCATCTCATCCTCTATGGTCATACGCCACTTTGGATCAAGTAAGGCATGCTGATATGTGGAAGGAATCTTTATAGTGGCAAGAGTTGTGGTAAATAAGCCAAATGTCTTTCCCAAATTAGTTGTAGTTGTTCCAGCTACATGATACTAAGATAAGAACGTGAAGCCTTCCTAACAGAAATAGGAATGTCTTCATCTAGAATACTATCACTAAGTCCTGCACAGTCACCACTAGAAACAACATCGTCAGATACCTCAACACATACTTGACTCGAGGAGGATGGTGGATCTAAAGTAGGGGAGTGTGTTACCTGTAAGTGACTAGCAGTCGAAAACTAATAGATGGATCTTCAAATCTCTGATTATCAATACCATTGTCAGGTGCTAAACTGCTCGCAGGTGCCTGACTCCCACTGTTAGGGTCAAGGCCAACCTCAGATATAGGAAACTCATCCATAGACACAGATGGAACCAACATATAGGCAAACTCAACCTCAAGAATCAACTGTCATGCTACAAGAAATAAGGCACAGATTCATGGAAGGTTACATCAGCACTCACATAGTGCTTCCAAGCCACGAGATCAAAGCACTGGTACCCCTTTTGTGTTTGTGAATAGCCAAGAAACATACACTTGATTGCTCTGGGTGCTAACTTGTCCCTTCCTCGTCTCAGTAAATGCACAAAGGCAACACATCCAAATATCCGAGGTAACTGAGATAAGTCTCTGTCAGGGTATAGGGTTCACTTATGTAACACAGAGAATGGCATTCTATTAATAAGAAAACAGGTTGTAAGAACAGCGTCACCCTAGTACAAATGAGGTACACAATGGTGAATCAGAAGAATATGAGCAACATCTAATAAATGTCCGTGTTTCCTTTCCTTTCTAATTCTGCTAGGAGGTGTGAGGACAGTGCATCTAACGTTGTATACCATAAGACCTATAAAAATTAACTAATCTGGTAGTGCAAAATTATAAAGCATTATCAGATCGCACAATCTTTGCCATAACTGAAAATTGATTCTTTATTTCTAATAGAAATGTCTCAATCCAATGTCCAACATCGAACTTATGCTTTAACAAAAATAGATCATCTATAATAACAAAAAAAATATCTGTCCCTGTCGATCAGGAATCTGACTAGGGCCCCAGACATCCATATGAAGTAGCCGAAACATAGTAGTAGTCCCTGGTGCAGTACTCGAAGGATATGATGATCCGTGGTGCTTTCTTAACTGACATACATCACAATGAATCTTAGTGGCAGTAGAAATATGCGGGATAATGCGTCTGAGCCTATCCAGAGAAGGGTAACCCAGGCGACAGTGCCTCTACAAGGCACTTCCAATAGCAGAACTCGAATCACCCAGGCAAGCAGCAAATAGTGGTGTCTGGACTAGGTAATACGCACCTCCATCTTCATGTCCTCCACTAATTGTCTTCCCCGTCAATTTGTCATGAAATATGCATCCAAGTTCATCAAATGTAGTACGACAGTGAAGCTGCTTTGTAATCTTGCTAACAGATAACAGATTCAATGAAAAATCATGGACATAAAAAGCATCAAGCAATCTCATAGTGGGAGCCGATGCCATCTCCACCTGACCCCCAATCTGTGCATGCCTGCCATCTACAACCTGCATAGTCCTGCCATGGGGAACAAACTGTAGTATGCCAAAACACGCTTGGTCTCCAAACAAATTGTGCAAAGCACCTAAATCCACCAGCCATGTCATACCTGCAAGAGCCTATGCACACACATCTATACCTGATGAGGAGGCAAAGGCGACTGTCTCAGTGGAAGTTATGGCGGGCTCCTGAGTTAGTTGGGATAGACGTTGTAGCAGGGCATCACAGTCAACTCTCGGAACAGGCATAACATCAGCAATATCCTCAATAGTCACAGAGGCTTGGTTAGCCATTAGAGGTCTTCCATGTTTGGCCCAGCAAGAAGCCTCCACATGACCAACTTTGCCACAGTAGGTGTAAGCAATGCGAGATCTCCCAGAGACACCACGTCCTCTCCCGTGTCCACGAGTAGAGGGTGCCCCCTACCACCTCGTCCAGTAATAGCAGCAAGGGCAAATGCCTGACCAGTCTCCCCTGCCTGTGGTGCTGCAACACCAATACAGCTCAGGTGGTTGTAGACTTCCTCTAAGGTAGTAAACTCTGACAGGGTGAGAATCTGAGATCAGGCAGCAGTGTAGTCTAAACTAAGACCAGACAAGAACTGGTGCACAGCTGCCTCTCTGTGGTACTTTATGTCGAACACGTGCACATAGGTCGACAAGCATTATGCTTCTCCTGAAGCCCTTTAAGCATTGAATAGTACTGAGATAAAGATCTTCCTACTTCAACTGGGACAATTCATGACTAATATAAAAAAACCCAGGATGAGTTTTTCTCACGTGAATAGGTATCATGGAGACTGTCCCACATGGCTTTTGTCATCGGATAGTACATAATCTCATCTCCAATCCGTGGGATAACGTAATTCATCAGTCACGCTTTAACCATTGTGTTGTCCTTCCAAGTGGCGAACTTTCCTATCTTATTTGTAAGTTCTGGCTCCAACAAAATATGTTTCTTGTTATGACCTTCAATTGTTATCAGGAACATCTGAGACCATCTGGGATAATTGGCCTCATCCAACTTGACGATTGGATAACAGAACGGGCACTTATAGGCCCCAAACTCGGGAACATTACCCGACACTTCAGAAGAACTGGAACTCGCCATAACTCGCCTTGTAGACAGGAAAACATGCCAAATTCTAGATCTGTAAAAATTTTCAGATCATACAGCACATTAAGAGAGACAAATCAGGCTTCAAGCGTGGAGATCCAGAGTTCCCGCAATCTGAAGTCTACGCCCAAGACAAGGAAACACCCCTACACAGTGCTATAGGGTGCGTAAGGGCCTAGGGGATGCCCAATGCACCGACATGTAGAGGTGCGCTTCCCTAGGCCACCATTGGTGGGTAGCAACAACCTAGTAGTGCTACCAGCACCACCGCTGGGGGCTGCTACTGCTCCACCCCTACTGGGTGCCACCTTGGCGCCCTGTAAGACCCCTCCAACGTCGCTGCTGCCCCCTGTGTCGCCTCCTACTACCAGTGATGAGAGAGAGAGAGAGGGTGGCGACGATGAGGAGAGAGAGGGTAGTAACGGTGAAGAGAGGCTTCTAGGTGTTACGATTTCAGGGGGGATTTTTTCGGTGGGATATTAGAACCCAACTGAGGACCACGCTCTGATAACAAATGGGAGGAAATGAATCTAATAACCGAAGGATCCAACACCTCTTTACATAAAGGAAAGGTATTGGGTAAATAATAGTGCATGTCCAACATAAAATAGAAAATAATACATCAGGACACTCAACACTTCTCAAGTTAGGCATAGGGATCAAAAGTGCCAAACTTGACATGCATCTTCTCAAACTAGGATGCAAGCTCCATAGTGAAGATGTTTGCAACTGGATTATCTAGCCCCATATAAGGCAAGCAGAGATCACTAAAGTCACTCTTCTCATGAATGAAATGCTAATCCAACTACACATGCTTCATTTACCCAACCAAAACATGAAGGATATGATTATTTATGAGATCAATTGCTAATTTGTTGTTAGAATAGAGCATCATTGAAATCTGGAGTTGAAAGACTAATATCAAACGAAATAATTTCACTACCATCTCTATAACTCCTGAAGCCACAACCCAACAGCCCTCTTTGGCAGTTAATTTTGCAACCTCATTCTATTTCTTGCTCAATATAATCAGCTTTCTCTTTTCAGAAAAGAAATATAATCAGATTTTCACCAAGGAACCAAACGAAAACCAGAGGTGGATCACATATCCAATTATCAGAGGTAGATCACATATCCTCTTGAGCCAATCAAATCAACATGGGTGCTTTATGTAGCCCTCAACTTTGAGATCATCACCTTTACCATACAGAAGTCCTTTCAGACTCTTTTTCAAGTAACATAAAAGTTGTAGATTGGCCTGAGTAAGAGAATGCATGAACTTGGGACATTCACATCATAAACATATCAAGTCAAGGTAAAATAAATAAGCTTGTCCACAAATTTATAATAATAGTCTTCTATGTCACCTTAAAGAGGTCGCCATCCTTCAAACCAAACCTGTAATTTTCTTCAATTGAGTATGTCGATCCAGGCAAACATGCACATGAGACACGAGTTTACATGGAAAACCCTCACGGGAAAATCACAAGATCTCTAGCTCCACAAGACCCTAGTGTCCACTAGCACTTAGGGTTTTTGTCTTCACTAAGACAACTAAAAGTGGAGGAGGGATATGTTACACTATTGATAGATGGTGTACATAGACCCACACCCAAGATTTATATACCTATGTACAAATATTACACACCACTTAACACTCCCCCTCAAGTTGACCATGACTGTCAAAACACATTCAACTTGCCTATGTTATTCGCATATTGCGTTGGGGCAAGACCTTTAGTAAAGACAGTGACAATTTAATCCTTAGACTTCAAGTAAGGTAAGCACAAGTCTTTAGAAACGATCTTCCCATGGATGAAGTATCTAACTCGACATGCTTCATCCAATCATGTGGAACAAGATTCTTGGCAAGATTGATGGCAGCCTTGTCATGATAAAGCCTCACGGGCTTAATAGGCTGAATCTCAATATTAGTAAGACTTTTACCTACAATATTTCAGTAACCCCCATATCCATGACTCTATACTCAACTTCAGCTCTAAATCTTACACAAACAGTTTGCTTCATGCTCCTTCATATAATAAGATCCCTAGTAAAATATATGCAATACCTAGTAATAGATCACCTATCACCCACAGAGCCTGCCCAATCAACATCAATGTAAGCTTCAATATCCAAACCATCTCCCTTGGTGAACGGAAGTCCCTTTCCAGGATTCTTCTTCAAATACTAGAAAATACAGTTGACAGCAAGGAGAGCATCCGTTGGGGCATGCATGAATTGACTACCCACATTAATTGCATAAGCAATATCTAGCCAAGTTAAAGTAAGATCAATTTTTCCACAATTTTTTGATATTTGTTCTTTTCTGGTTCACCTAGTTGCTTCCCATCCTTTAAGCTCAGGCAATGATTTACCTTACTAGGAGTGGAAATGGGTCTACACCCAAGTTTCCTTATATCTTTCAACAAATCAAGAACATTTTTTTTTGACAGGTGAGAAGAATATCCCTGGACCTTGATATCTCTATCTCAAGGAAGTACTTCAACCTACCTAAGTCTTTGATTTCAAACTCACTAGCAAGATGACACTTAATTTTGTTGATCTCCTCTTCATCATCTCTAGTAACAATTACTTCAAAGAAGAAATCATATCTAGAAACATCCATGTCATTAACATACACAATTAGTAAGCTGGTCTTACCAGCATTTTGCTTCACAAAGAAGGGGTGTGATTACCATTCCCTTACTTATACCCTTGATTTTTCATTGCAAGGCGAAGACATTCAGACCATGCTCTTGGTGACTGTTTCAACCCATATAATACCTTCTTTAATTTACAAGACCTTCTTTCCCTCTCATATCCTAGAAGCATGCTCATGTAGATAACTTCCTTCAAGTCTTCGCTCAAGAAGGTATTTTTTACATCAAGTTAATGGAGTTTCCACGAATAATGAATAGTAATAACAAGGATAATTGACACAAAATTCATTTTAGCCACAAGGGTAAATGTCTTAGAATGGTCACCTCCATACTCTGCATGAATCCCTTCACTACCAAGCGAGTGTTATATCTATCAATCTATCCATCTACTTTGTACTTGATGGTGAACACCAACTTTGAGGCAACCATATGAGTGCTCCCAGGAGTATCAACAACATCCCAGGTATGATTCTTCAATAGGACAATCATCTCTTCCTACATGGCCTCTACCCACTTAAGATCAAGTTATGCCTCAACAACACTCCTGGGAATCACATAAGAGGCAAGTAAAGACAAGAAACATTTGTAATTGGGACTCAATCTGGAGTATGCCACATATCCATTTATAAGATGTTTTGCACACTCTCTGACTCCTTTCCTGAGAGCAATAGGCATGTCTCCAACATTTGAAGCATTTGGAGTATCTTCCATCACACTTGCATTCTCAATATCACCATGATCATTTGTCTTAAGGCCAGGCAAAGGAGCATATGGACCTGAGTCTTAACCCTCAGGGCCACTTCCTAGATCTGGTGTGGGGATTGGAAAAGAATTGGGATTGGCCTGATGGTTAGACGGTTGCCTTTTGTTGTAAATCCTTCCATATCTTCTATTTGTGCCATTTTCATTTTCCTTCTCTTGCCTGTCATCCTCACCTACCTGATCCATAACAGTGATCCTAGGATCCCCAATGATCCCAAGATCTCCAAAATCCTCTTCTTGAATAGTAGCATTCTTCCCTTGAAGAGGATTTTAAGAAGAAAAATAAGGCACAGCTTCAAGGAATGTGACGTCGCAAGTAACGTAACTCTTGCCTATGATGGGATCAAGTCATTTATATCCTCTTTGCATGGAGTAACCAAGGAAAATATCTTTTATAGACCTTGGATCCAACTTGCTACTTCCAAGAGCAAAATTATGGGTGAAGCAAACATAGCCAAACACTCCAAGTGCAAGAGCAAATGGTAGATATTCAGGCCTCAACATGAAAAAAGTTCTTCCACCAAGTATTCTAAAAGGCATTCTGTTAATTAAGAATGCACTCGTCAAAATGGCTTCTGCCCAAAATTTCTTGGGAACATTTCTCTAAATCAGAAGTGCCCAAGTTGTATCAAGTAGGTGTCTATGCTCTCTCTACAATTCCATTTTGCTGCAGAGTATAGCAGAGCATAAAGTCCTATGGATGATGCCTTTGCTACTGAAGAATGCAGCCAAGGACTTGTCGAGATACTCTTGAGCATTATCATATCTAAAGATTTTTACTATTGTGTTGAATTGATTTTCCACCATGGCCACAAACATTTGCACAATTTTAGGCACCTTACTTTGATTCTTCATTAAGCAAATGAATGCACAAGATGATCACCCGTCCATGAAAGAAATGAAATATTAGAAGCCATCAATAGATTTAACACTAGCTGGTACGAATGTATTGATTGAAAAGCAATGTCACTTTTACTTTGAGATTCAGAATGTCAAACAAGTTGGCACACTTCACACTTCAAGGAGTGAACATTAATTCCACAAGATAAGGAAAGCCAAAAAAGCTAAGATGTCCTGATCTATAATGCCATCTGATTGATCCACTTCTCTTATGTCGTTCACAATCCGACAAAACTGTTACAAAAGTAGCTGCAACTCTAGAAGGAAGCTTCTAAAGACCATCATAAACCAAACCAATCCTAAACTTGCTACCCGTCACCAAATCCTACAACACACAACGATGAGCAATGAAACATAAGTTTGCGGTTAAGTTCCTTTGTAATTTTACTCAGAGAAATTAGATTAAGAGGAAGATCAAGAACATAAAGGGCATCATTATGAAGAAATCGATCTAAAATGGATGTGGCCTTTTCCTACAACAATAAGGTCAAACCTATTAGCCATAACAACTTGGTCACGCCTAGAACTAAGCTTGTATTGTTGAAAAAAGGTAGCATTTCTGGTCAATGTAATCTCTCGCTCCGCTATCAACAATCCAATCATCCTTACCGGAGCTGGAGGATACCAAGGGACCATGACCGTTACCTAGCATTCCTTGAGCTGCAAAAGCATGGTTGAGGGACTTAACATCAGAACTCTCCTCTTTCACTAATAAAGCTCTAGAGAACATTCGTTGTAATTCTTGAATATGATTTGCAATAAGGTCATGAAGCATCAATTTCACACCCCCCCCCCTTCAAAGACCTTTCCCATACTAGAACCCTTGGAAGCAATGGCTACAGTAAGCCTCACATGTTGTACTTTGCTAGTTGCTTTCTGATTGAATTTTCCTTTGGTCTCTGGGTGCAGATCCTAATAATAATCCACAAAGTGACCACTCTTATGACAATGAAAACACTTCCTATTAGACCTTGTACCGTCCATACTAACCCTGCTATTGCCTGAACTTGTGCCTAAACCACGACTCACAAGAGCTGAACGAATGTTCCATATCTTTACTACCATAACCCACACTTGTGTATTTAGAATTCATGATCCTGCACCTCTCTTCATCTGCTTCCAACTTCTGCAATGCTGGGAATTTTTTAGGAGTTAAGGATCTGGCTCCTTACCCCTTCAAACTCAGTATTGAGTCCTACCAAAAGGTAAATGTCCAATGTTTCCACTCTTTCCAAAAAAGGTTTCTGATCATCCATACATTTCCAAGTCTCATCAACATAATAATCCAATTCCTTCCACTTGGATTTTAGAGCTCCATAGAAACTAGCAACAAACAAATTGCCCTGACAGAAATTATAGATCTCCCTCATGAGATGATACCCAAACCTCCTTTTTTTGCCCGTACATGCTTTCAAGCACTTCCTACATCTCTCTTGTCCTCTTCCTCAAAATTAAACCGAATCTCCATGGAGACCAAATTGATTACCATGTCTTTACTTGGCTATCCTCCAAGAATCATTTCTCCCACACCTTGTCAGTTGAATCGAGTTTAGGTTTGGTGCCATCAATGTATCCAATCCTCCCTCTTCCTGCAATGGCCATCTCAATTACTGCGGACCAAAGACGATAGTTATCCTTAGTCAAAGTGATCTAAATGTTCATGATATCTTAGCCTTTTGATAGTCCAACATCCATTTTCACCTCATTTACTACCATCTAAAAGGGAGGAACAACACACCGAATCAAGTGACAACCACAATAGGGCTCTGACAACCCAAAAACTTCAAGTTCTAGGACTTAGCTACATAACCCACTAGCAACTAAATATGAAAATAGAGAAAAAAGCCACCAAACCTTCACCAATCGCAAGGAGCCTTAAAAAAAGTTCTGGACCAACCCTAGCACCTTGCCAGAGTGGTGCCAAAAATTGTCAGACCATTGTCGACACCACAAACGAACAAGGCAGCGCCACAACCACACCTAAGGGGAAAGCTAGGGCATAGATGGAAGCCCAAGAAGGCTTCAATAAGGCTCTAGTGGTTTCTCGCACAAACCAAGCCAAAAAGGAGGTAGTTATGTGAGAAAAAAGGTTGTCCAGAGCTTCTGCCATTGCCAAGACCACTAACATCACCGCTAAGGTTGCTAAAGTCACTGCTAGTGACGTAGCTGGATTAGTGACAACCTTCTGAAGGGTCACCTAACCCATATGCACCTGTAAGCACAAGTGAGGAGCCTCAACGAAGATTGGAGACCCTTCAACATGCAAGACTTGTGTGGGAACCCTAAAGAGTTCAACCATGAACACAAGAGCCCAATTGACTAGGCTCTGATACCATGTTGATCAAGGTAAACACGCACATGAGACAAAAGTTTACATGGAAAACTTTTGCAGGAAAACCACAAGAGCTTTGACTCCACAAGGCTTTGGTGACCACTAACACTTAGGGTTTTTGTCTTCAAGACAACTAAAAGGAGGAGGGGGATGTGTTACACTATTTATAGGAGATGGCATACATGAACCCACACCTAAGATCCATATACCCATCTACAAATATTTCAAACCACTCAACAAAGTAGTTACCAATTTACACCCAAGTTTCTTAGTTTTCAAACATTTACTTGATGTGATATACATTTTTTTTGAAAAGGCACTTGTCATATATGACTAAGGGTGTCTTTGGATCCGTTAACCTAGATATCAAGAAAATATTTTAATCTCTAGATCTTCGATTTCAAGCTCATATGTTACTTTGCTCTTTAGTTTGTCAATCTCCTCTTCATCATCACCAATTATAGCCATATCATCAATACAAACAAGCATGAGAATGACTCCTTGTCTCTACCTTATAAAAATCAAGAAGTTAATCACCATTGTTATGACTACCACTCATTCTTTATTGCCACTCTCAACCACTTGAAACTGGCATGAGAAGACTAATTAGGATTTGTTTAGAGCTTTCTGGGATCTAGAAAGTTCCATTTTTATTAATATCCAAGTGATTTTTTTTTTGAGAAAAAAGGAAGATTAGCGAAGATTAGTAATCATCCGAATATGATTAATAGCAAAGCAAAAGGAACAGGCTTACAGTATATTAAGCCACAACCCCGACAGGCCACACACCTCCCTTATAACTTTCTCAACCAATACTCATTCCATTACGAGGATTGTAGCATTCTATTTGCTAGATTGACCACAAGGTAGCAATCGCCTTAAGACAACCCATCACGTCTGCATGGACCAAAGGCCAAAAGGAGGCCCACCATGTGTCGAAAGACGTAAGCACAACCCTCCAAACACACACATTAACAGATCTCCATCAAAAAATGACAAGCAAAGAAAAGATGAGGCAAGGTCACCGCCGCAGCATGAAAAAAGTCACACGGCAAATCTGAATCCGCAACCCATCTTGACCACAAAACCTTTGTAACTAACTTCTCTCTTCTAAAAAGCCACAAAAAGATCTTGATTTTCAAGGAGAGAGGCATCTTCCAAACCATAAAACAGTCCTCCCACTAGTTGCACTGGACCATCCTCCAAATAAAGCAACTTAAAAACCTTTGAAACAAAAAACCTCCCCTCCTTCCAGGTGAAACCATCGATAAGATCGTCACCAACAAAAATCCCATGGAGCATCTCCAACAAACCTTGTAACTCTAACAAAGAAAACCCTGAAAGACCTAACTCCAAAATAGGTGACCAAGCACCAGAGGCAGCATCCAAAACATCTGAAACAAATGCATCCTTGGCAAGCGTCAAACCAAACAAACACGAGAAGAAATCTGAAAAAACCACACATCCTGACCAATTATCTTTCCAAAATCGAAAGGAATTACCGTTAGCAATCTTCGGAACAAAAAGATTCAAGGCAATACCCCATTGTATAGAAGGCTCCATAGAGCTCCAAAAAGCAGATGGATGAACCACCCTAGATTGCTTGTGGACCACATCCACAGGGTTACCATAAGAATCCTTCAACAACTTGTCAAAAAGGCCATCACCAGCATACAAAAATCTAACTACCACTTCACCAACAACACTTCATTAAACCTCTCCAACCATCTAATACCAAGTACACTCCTTTCTTTAGTCTACAAATCTCCTTCCAAGGAACCAGCTACAAGAAGTGACCATTACAATTCGGCCCCTTCCAAAAAAATCACCTTTTGGCAATTTTAAGCTTGGAAATAATCTTCTTCAGTGATCTGAACATAGAAAGATAAAAGATCGGGATAACCAACAAAGCTACCTCAACCAGAACCAACCTTCCACCACGAGATAGAAGCCTCGCTCTCCAACCAACCAGCCTCCTATACAACTCTCCTCCACAACCCTCTAATTTGTCGCCATTAACTGCTTCCCCTTCAAAGGAAGACCTAAATAAGTAATGGGAGGCCGAAAGACAGGAATGTCGAGAACCACAAAGATAGTGTTCTCCCCTGCCCTATCCATGTGAAAGGGGACAAACACAAGTTTTCTTCCATTAACCAGAAGACCCGAGATATCTCCAAACATTCTTATCAACTGCGCCACATGCTCTACCTAATGAAGGCCTCCCTAAATGAAGATTGTATCATCCATGTACTGCAACAAAGGAGTAAAAAAAGATCCATCAAACCTCAACAAGAAACCAGAGAACAAATCCCCCCTACATGCCTTAAAGGCCGCAAAAGATGCCAAAGTATCAACAGCAATGATAAACAACAATGGCGCTAGCAGACAACCCTATCTAACACCCCTCTATGGCTAAGTCCAAGATCTACATGGCCTTCCATTGGCAATCACTAGAAATAAAGTCGTCGTAATACACCTTTTCATAATCTGGACCCAAGGCTCAAGAAAACCCCTTCGCCTAAGAATCTCCTACAAATTAGCCCAGGAGATCCAATCGTATGCCTTCAAAAAATCAACCTTCCACGTAAAGGCATGAGAGCCAAACCTGCTCTAGGAAGCAACCATCTCTTCAGCTAAAACAAAGGAATCACCTAGGGACCTTCAAGAAATGAAGACAAACTTAACCAAGGATATCAATTTAGGGAGAACTAGACATAGTCGATTAGCAAAAACCTTTGCCACGATCAAGTAAATAGCGTTTGACAAGGCAATCGACCTGAAATCACTCAAAGCATCTGCACCCTCCTTTGAAAGCAAAAAAGGTAAAAGTAATTAAGCCTCTCAAAACCAACATTGCCATGAAAAAATTCACGTATCATCACCACCACATGAGGTCTAACGACATCCCAAAACTCCTTATAGAACGACACTCGGAGACCATTCGAACCAAGAGAATCCTCAGCCTTGAAGCCACGCAAGGCAACCAGAACCTCCTCTGAAATTTCCCTAAGCAACTCCAACCCAGCCCCATCATCCAACCTCCCCATATTTGACAAACCCAATCTCCATTCCCGAGGAGGTCTTCACCTAGTAAAAGCCTGAAAATGCTTCATGACAATCTAACAAATCTACTCTCTACTATCTAGAACCTCATCACCAACATGCAAAGAAGAAATTATGTTGGCCCTTCTTTTAGAACTGGCTGACATATGGAAAAACCTGACGCTGGAATCACCCCCCCTAAGCCATGGCTGCCTAGATTCATGGAAACAAATATCTCTATATATTAGTGATATATCGACAATATATCTATTCTCAACATGACTTATATCAATATCACGAGAATATCTTTTCTCAAAGACATCTGTGATATAATGTTAATATCAGTGATCTTAATCAAAATCCCTAAATTTCAGGGTATATCGATGCAAATATTCTATAAAACAAGCAATATTGGGTGATACGTCTTCAATATTGCAGTGTTTATTATATTGTTCTTAGGTTTAAAGGTTTCTTGGTTTTGGTTTGCAGTCTTTGAGCCTCTTCTCAAGTATATAGCCCTTTCTCTTTCTCTAATCTCCTCTGATTCTCCACTTTCTCTATAATTTAAGGTTCTACTAAGCTATGCTTCGCTCATGTTTATACTTACGTTGACCATCCTAATCCACCAAATGTGTAATCAACTTACACTAACATTATTTTGACTTACCATCACCAATCAACTCATACCATAAATGTAAATTATACTAATGCTTAGCTCATATTTGGACTTGTATGCCAGTTTTCTCTATTTATTCCCTATGGATCATTTCATAAATATTACACTTAAAATCTTAGCTCATGTTCTGTTTTATTTTTTCGTACCGGTAAACTACTAATACTCCTTTTCTACAACCATTAAAGAAATGGTTAACGTTTGGCTATCTTCATTTTATGGTAAGTTATCATACTACTTATGAACTTATTATCATGTCTTTTATTTTTCCTTTTAAAATGTTATGAATGTAGTGTACGTCTATCGTGCCTTTAAAATTTACAATTCCTAATTAAAATCATAATTTAATTCAGTATCCTTAAAATCATAATTTTATAAAATTATGGCATTTTTAGCCATGTTGAAGTAATTATGGTATATTGACAATATATCAATGATATGTCCCCGACATGCCCCCTTTTTTACTTGTCGATATGGTGTTGACATCAACATCTAAAACCTTGCCTCGATTTCTATTGCCAACCCATCTCCCTTTTCTGATCCTCCCCCCACGTAACATTCCGAACCTTAATCCTCTCCTGCTACTCACTCTCCTCGAATTGTCCCAAACTTTCCTTTTCCATCAAGCCTAACCAAAGCCTCCAAAGCTTCCTTCCTAACACCATCACGCCTCCTCATAACCACCTTCCTGAAATCATTCAGTGTATGCCTAACCACCTTGAAACGAGTAGCCAAGGTGTGCGTAGTAGAAGTGGAGGCAGGGATTTCACACCACTTCTCCTCGATGAAGTCACAAAAATCAGGCTCCAACAACCAAGACTTTTGAAACTTGAAGTTCGTCGAAAAGGATCCATCATCACCACTATCCCACACCTAAGGCATGTGGTCAAAAAAAGGTCTAACTATAACCAAAACTGCAACCCCATGAGAAGCCTTCGCCAAAGTAAGGTTGGATGTCTATGCGGGAAGCCTAACCAAAGCCATTCCTCCAAGTAAAATGTGCCCTAGAGACCAGAAGATCAAGCAACTCGATCTCATCAACAAGCTAATGAAGACCCATCCAACCTACCTCCAAGCCAATCATCTGCCAAAAGAGCAACATTTAAATCCCCCTTATCAACCAAGAGAAACCATCAATAAACCCCAAAGCCTATCTCAACTCCTTCCATAATACAGTCCTAGAAGCCACCTCAGAGGAATCATACACAATAGAAAAGGCCCAGCTCCAACCATCAAAGATCCGAGAGAAAATTACAGTAACCACCTGTGAAGCCAATCTAGAGCTAGAGAGATGATAGAGACTGCCCTTTCACATAAAAATCTGTCCACCTGACCTACCAACAGCATCAACCACCAACATAGTAAAGAAATAATCACCACATATGCTCCTCTTGGAGATCTCACCCACCCCTTCCAAATGTGCCCCTTGCAAAAGTGCAACATCCACTCTCAACTCTACCAAATACCTCCTCAACAAAGACCTCCAAGCCGAATCCCGAAGGCCTCTAACATTCCACATTAGTACTGTAACCATGAGTACCAATGAAGACCCTACCAGAACACAAACGAGGCACCTTCTTGAGATTGAGCACCTTGACCACTCTAATCTTCACATTTGACCCCTTATCATCACCATCGTTTAAAAAAATGCACCTCGAGGTGCTTGAGGCGTGCGCCTCGAGGCGAGGAATGCCAATTTCGCCTCGAGGCTTAAGCCTCAGCTGCAATCTACGAGGTGCTTTGCCAAGGCGTGGCCGAGGCGCTGAGGCGCTGGAGAGGCGCCGCCTCGACTGGTTTGGTCTGTAAAATGGTCATGTGCTAGTCACATGACCATTTTTTTACCCAAGCCTTGGTGTAACTCATCTAGCCCTAAGCCTAAAATCCAAACTTCAAAAAGTCCTGAGCAAGAGCCAACACCGGCGAGTCGGCGACAGCTCCTGCTCCTCCACCGCATCGCAGCCTCCACCAGCGAGCAACGCTCCAGCGCCAACAGCGCGAGCAGCGTTAGCAGCGCAAGTAGCGGCAGGCTTCAGCGCTCCGCACAGGCCTCAACGTAGGCTTCAGCGCTCCACACAGGCCTCAACGCAGGCTTCAGCGCAGCTCCAGTGCAGGCCCTAGAGCAAGCAGCGGCAGCTCAGGCCCCTGCACAGGCTCTAGCGCAGCGCAGGCCCCAGCGGAACGCAGCTTCAGCTAGTGTTAGGACTAGAGTCTACAATGTGTTGTAGTGCTTTTGAGTTTTTGATGTGGATGTTTCATGTACCTTCATTTTAATGTATGTTTTAACTCTTAAGTCTCCCAATGGTTTGGGAAGTTAGTTTAGTTTGTGCTTTTGTTATGGTTTCTAATTTTCTATATTATATGGATGTTTATCTTTTCATTTAAATGTCATCTCTCGTTTAGTTTCGTTCTTTCAATGTTGTGATAGAGAAAAAATGATACGAAACTATGTCATTTATGTTATTATTTCCTTATTAGCACTTGATAAGTATATATCATTTCATTTTCTATATTTTTTATGCAAATCCTGAAGCTTACGCCTCGCCTCGATGAAGGCAAACTGCCTCGGTACCACCTCGTGTTTTTTAAAACCTTGATCCTCGCCAACCACAGACTTGACCTCCACAATTTTCCTCCTATAGCACAAATGGTACCTCAGACCGCTCCTCACAAAAATGGATCGGCATGTCCCAGACTTCACAAACCCTGATGTGGACAACATACCACATCTCCTAACCATTAGGAACCTTGGAGCAATCCCACTAAATCTTCGACCATGCCCACTGTGACACATTCCGCCCTTAATCAACAATAACAACTTCAATAGAAACAGACAGAGGTGCATCGCCAACCTTAACAGCATCGTTGAGACCATCCCCACCCTCTAGTCGAACCTAGAAACCGCCCTGTTAGCCCCAACGCCAAGACCACCTACAACACTACTAGCCGAAGAAGTTTCCTCACCACCAGCAGAACCATACCTCGGATGGGCACCCGAAAAGGAGCCCAAATTCCTACACAAATAAGGAGCACGAGTAGGCCCAATAGGAGAAGGAAAGAAAATATCTAGGTTTTCAGACCCAAAAAGAAGTTGATCCGAAAAAGGCTTAAACATATACTCACCAACTCCGGATTCATTTTTAGATCTAGAGGCACCCTATTCAAAGCCCAAGTAAATGCCACGTGGGCCCAAAAAAAAACCCTACCACATCAGCAGCATGATCAACATTGGGAATTGCACTGCCAACAGCAACAAAATCCACACAATCAACGTGATCACCGTGACAAAGCAAGATCAGGTTGTTGCTGAAATCCCTCTACAAAATATGTGGAACCAACTTTGAAAGGTCCAGTCATGCAAAATTCAAAATTCGAATCCCTCCAAACATTTTTAGGCTTCCAAATCTGGCAAGTAAGCCTCCTCACTGAAGTAGAAGGCCGACCACCACCACCTCCAAGGCCATTATGAGTGACCACCTTAGCAAAAGAAGCTCCATGGAATGACCCATTGGCAATCATTTCAAAGAAGACCACCCAAGAGCACCTATCAATCCTTACGACTGCCATCGTAGGCCAAGAACAGCCACGAAGAACCTTAACTTCCACAGATACCTGATATATATCTCCATCAAAAAAACCAACCCCCTTCTACCACCTAACTCGTGCGAATAAGGAGCACACCTTCTCCACGACCTCCCAACTCCTCAAATGCTAAGGAATGCCCATGATCAAAAATTGAATGATCGACCGCACATGCATACGATCGTCAACAGCACCATCATACAATGAGGGAGGTCTCCAATAAATCACTCCACCGATCCCCATCTCCACAAAGCGCAAACGTTCAACATCCTCCTCCAATAAACCAAACAAAAGCAACCTTGAAGAGAAGAAAGAGAGCTTCCACCCACCAAAAATAAGATCAAACTTCTCTAAAAAACTCTTAACCTCCTCTAAAGAATAACAGCCTAACCAAAACACCAACAACTGCAAAACGAAGCACATCATCAACGCACCCACCTCCAGAGACTTAGCCAAGCACCACCTCAAGAGCTGGAGGGGCCGGAGGACAAGGAGGGATCTTCCACCTCGAGCAACTCCACTATTGATGATCCACTCCTTTGCATACCACACAAACCATTGGATCACGACAATCCTCCACTAGGTGCCTACGACTCCTACACTTGAAGCACACCACCGCACGACAATCCTTTTCTAAAGAGGACCATCCTCTCCCGAGCACCCCTCTCATCTCCCTCCAGAAGGTCCAGAAGCAAATATTGTCATCTAATTTAGTTTCAATACAAGTAATATCCACTCAAAGGCCTCATGCAAGTCACCATTCAAAAGAAGCATTCTTTATGTCTAGATAGTAAATCTTCCATGAATACTATATAAGGGCCAAAACAATTGTGACAGGTTTCATCTTTTGTTGCAGGAGCAAAAATCCCTAAGTAATCAATTTCATATTTTTGAGTAAACCTTTTGCCACCGGCCTAACCTTGTACCTATTTATGATTTCATTTCCTTTGTATTCAATAGTATACACCCACCATGATCCTACACTGTTAGTGTTTATAAAAATTCGCACCACATCCCAAGTCTAATTCTTAACAAAAATCACCATTTCTTCCTACATAGCTTCCACCCACTTTGGATACATTTGTGCTTCAGCAACAAACTAAGGGAGAACAAAGAAAGAAATGATAGAAAGCACTTATAATTTGGACTCAAACATGAACACCCAACATATCTATTGATGGAATGTCAAATACACTCTCAACACTCTTCCTAAGAGCTGTAAGGGTATCCTTCTCTTTATGCTTGAAATCTTAATCCCATCGCCACTGGAATTTGCACCAATTGGATGACTATGAGGGTTGATAGAAATCTGAAGAGGAATAACTATTGATTCAATATGGATTTAAAGGGAATGCGTCTAAGGTTTACCTCAATCAAAAGTAGGCTTGGCTACATGGCCATCTAAAATAGAGGTCTGTTGCATGTTCTATTAAAGGCACTTCCTCATATCTCATTCTCACCATATTAAAGATCCTTCCTGATAAAGGTTTGTTTTATGCTCTGTATGCTTATCACATTCTAACTCGCCAACCAAGATGTCATGATCATAGACAAACATTTTCATCTATTTCACCAAAAACTCTTGATTTGTTCCTAGAATAACCATGTCCTTTTTACCCATATTCAATGATAAAATCCACTTCATTTATACTGTCCCCTTGAAGAGTTTCTTTGATAGCAAAGAAAAAAATCATATCAATTGCTTTTTTGCCATTCAAGTTATGTATGAAACATACAACAACCACAAAGCCTTCTCCCACACTAAGTGGGGTAGGCTACATAGATTCTTTGCATCCACTAAGATTTGAGTCATTTCTAGACTTAAATTAAAGTACTTGAGATTATACTTAATAATTTCCTTCCAACACTTCTTTAGTCTTCATCGCTCCTCCTAACAAGTTCAACCATCAACTCTTCACATCTCCTAACTATGGTATTTACTTTCCTAAATTACCTTAGACATGTCTCTCTCATTTTATCCTCTATTGGTGTCACCCTACATTTTCTTAGATAATCTCATTTGAAATACAGTCCTTCCTTGTATTACCACACATCAATCTTAACATTTTCATTTTTGCTACAGATATCTCTTGCAAATGCCTATACTTGAGACCCAACATTCAAAATCATACAACATGATAGGCCTTATAGCTAAGGTTCAAAATGCTGATTTTGATACCATGCCGATGAAATTCTAAGTGTGCATTTCGTGGGAATGCCAAAGGCATGCCGTGGAAATGCCTGTTTTTCGATGGCCATGTCCATGGACATGCCAAGGGCACGTCGTGGGAATGCCGACAGCATGCCGACAATATACCGACAAAAAATCACATAAATACTTAAAGTGATGTTAAAATACTCAATTTTTTTGTGTAAAATCACAAATACTCAAAATGATGTCAAAATACTCAAATTTTATGTTTTTTTTTGTGTAAAATCATATAAATACTCAAAATGATGTCGAAATACTCAAATTGGGTGTGTGCGTGTGTGTGTGCTTACAGCTACTTGATAATACTTTAACTTTCAAAAGAAATCTCTTATCACATAAAAATCGGATGCTCCCCTCCATTTCAACCACCCCATATTAATTCTGTATGTAACATCTCTATCAATTTCACCATCTTGTTGAAAAATGGATCCCACGTATTTAGAAACATCTTTCGTCACAATGCACTCTTCTGTGAGTTTTTCATCCATCCTTTCATTGTTTCCCCTACCACAAACCATACATTCCCTATAGTCAATCTTTGTCTTGCTTAGACGCAAGCCTTTAGCTTCTAGGTCTTCTCTCCAAAGATTAACTTTTCTATTTACTCCATCTCTTGTCTTATCAACCAACATAATGTCATTAGCAAAAAGCATACACCATGATATCTCAGCTTGGATATGCTTCGTCAACTCATCCATGACCAAGGTAAAGAAGTAAGGGATTAAAACTTGATCCTTAATGCAAACCAATGGTGATATCAAAGTAGTCCATCAATTCATTCTTGGTCACTACACAAGCCACAACTCCATAGTACATATCCTTTATGAAGTTCATTTATAAAATTAGCACGTCTCTTTTCCAAAATTCACCACAAGATATCTCTTGAAACAAAATCACAAGCATTCTCTAAATCAATAAAGATCATATGTAAATCCTCCTCCTTGGTGAAAGATTGAATAGTTGCCAATATAACATCAACATAAACATTGTAGTCTTCCCTCCAAGTACTTGCGAAGGCACTCGATCAAGAAGGTGCTTATTGGGAGAGCTTCTACCTAAATGCTTGATAATGATTTTTTGGATAAGGAAAGCACGAGTAGCAATTTAAACCCACATTGATTCTTCCATTAGGCCACTCCATTCTAGTGCACAATAAAGCTACAAGAAGTCTCGTGAAGACTGCCCTTACTGTGGAAAAAGATTTTCAAGGTAATGTCCAGATATTCTCAAGTGATAACAAAAAATCTTAAAAGATATCCAAAATTACTTTCCACCATATTAAAGAAACATGCACAATTCCCGAAACATCTACTGGGCTCTTTATCAAGTAGCATAATGATACAAATCTTCAGGCCCATCCTGCTGTTGCCAACCCATTAAAACTAGATCATCATTTCGTGTAAACCACAAATATATACAAGCACACAACTGTCTTACGTTATTATAAAAGTTCAGAATTCAGCGGATACAAAACAACATAAAGAGGACTTTTGAGGGTATCTAAAAATTGGGTGGAGATCTACAAATGCCCTCCCACCTCCAATCAATCTCCTAATCGCATGAAGCAAGGAGACTTTCTAATTATTACCATAGTTACTTTGTCATTGCAGATCTCCAATCATGTGCTTCTCTGCAGATCACCACTCATGTTCTTCTCGGTGAGAAGTGCAGTCAGTTAGATGGGAGGTTGGGAGAGCATTTGCACCCATTTTCACTATTGCGGGGTAGAGACGACCTGATCTCCATCCAATGCTTTTTTTTTTTTTTTGAAAAGAAAAAGGATGATTACTAGAGGTCGGTAATCATCGAAGATGTTGTATTAATATATAAAAGGAATGGACTTCCAGATTTGTGAGCCAAAAGTCAGATAGAAAAGAAACCTCCCTCACAACATTCCCCACCCAACACCTCTCATGCCTAAAGGGCACACCGTTTCTCTACAGCCAGACATGCCATAGAATCAAAAAACCCACAATCCAACTGGCTGTGTCTGCATGAACACTTCCTCTAAAAGCTGACCCAAAGTTATCAAACGAGTGATCCACAGTGGGAAGATTAATCTGCTGCCCAACATCCTTGACAAAAGAGCAATAGAAGAACAAATGTCGCAAATCTTCATCAGCGCCGTGACTGAAAGAACACCTCACATCCCCATCTTCTTCTAAAACATTTTGTGAACAGCTTCTCTCTACGAAACAGCCATAAAAACACTTTTATCTTCAAAGGTAATTTCAGGGACCACAACTTCCCACAATCTGACCTGACTTCGTCTGAACTAGGAGGTGAACTGTCAATTTTCTTATACGCCCCATTAATCATGAACTTCCCATCACTCCACACAAGACAGTCCTCCTCATTTAGATCTGGACTGAGGTCTGCAATTGTCATAAGTAGCTGCTGAAATTCAGTACAAGATGTCTCCAACAGCCCCAGTGGAACAATAATGTTCCAAGATATTGATTGGAGATCCTATGAGTTTGAAACAGTGGCATTTCTGTCATTTACCAGCTGAAAAACATGTGGAAACAGATCTGAAATCTGAACCGATCTCCTCTGACTAAAATGGGGCTGAACAGTGCTGCAAACTCCCACATAACTGGCTGGACTGCACCCCAAAAGGAAGAAGCACCCCATCTAACAGTGGCCCTCTCTCACCATAGGAATCATTCAAGACCTTTGTCATCATGGATTCCCCACCTGACAACTTGACCACCCACTTAAGGAGGAGAGCCTCATTAAAATAACCAAGATGACGTACACCCAAACTGACATCCCTCTTTGACCTGCACATTTCTTTCCAAGCCACCAACTATAGAAATTTTCCTTCATGCTACGTTTGGTAAGTGGAATATCTTTGTGAAATAAGTTGAAGTGGAATAAATGATAGGGTAAGTATGTTTTGGTGTTTTATTGGTAGTGGAATAAGCGGAGGAATAAAGTAAAGTTATTCCACTTAAGCTGTTTGGTTAGTGGAATAAGTGGTGGAATAAAATAGATTTATTCTGGTTGGATGTTTGGTTAGTGGAATAAGATGAATAAAATTGAACTAATAATGCCCCTTCGCCTCGTGTCGTCGCACCTTCGCTGCATCATCTCCTCTCTCCAAAATTATTATCGTTAATTTTTTTTCCGTAGTCCTCCCCCTCCTCCTCCCGTTGCTCACCATCAGACCCCACCGCACATCCTCCTCTACCGATAACTCATCTATCTCCCCAGATCGCCCACTCCATGGCCTCCCCAAGCCCAAACACCCCCGATGTCAACGACCCCCCACGCGTGAAGCTCCTCTGCAACTTCGACGGCACCATCCTCCCACGCCCGCTCGATGGAGGAGCACGGCAAGCTCGCTGACGGCTTCGTCAGGCTCCGCGTCTTCCTCTTCTCCTACCCCAAGCTCTCCGCTACCCCGCAGTTCGAGGATGAGCCCGACACCGAGCAGAGGTACGTGAACGCCCTCAACTGTGTCCCCAATTGTGGGAACCCGCAATCCCCTGATTTCGACACCATTAGGGTCAACTATCACTGAATCAGCTGGCCATCCCGCGACGCCCATCCGGAGGTTTTCCATTGTGTTATCTTCCCTGCAAGTGGAGTAAACCAAGCATGTTAACTCTTATTCCACGACCCCAGTGGAATAAGAGTTGCGTCGGGTGAAGTCTGCGGTCAAAGGATTAACACGATATGGGTTATGTGTCGTGTTAACCGTTTAACACAGGAAACAAACAAGGACTCAGTGTCCAAGCCCTTCCAAAAAAACCTTTTCCGAATTACCTCCAACTTTTTAATAATTTTCTTAGGTGGCCTGAAAATCAAAAGTTAAAAAACTGGAATAGAGGACAAATTCGACTTGAGGAGCACCAAGCGACCACCTCTAGATAGTAACTTTCCACTCTAAGATGACAGCCTGCTCCTTATACACTCAAGCAACCCTCCAATCATATGCAAGCAACCACTTTCCTTGAGCGGAAGACCAAAATACTTTATTACCAAGTGTGCAACTAGCAAATCCAAAACACTGGATAAAGCTTCCACCATACCACCCAAAACATTGATGGGAACAAATAAAGATGTCCTATTTACCTTCAAACCAGAGATTTCAGCAAATCTCCTCACCAAAGAAAACAAAAACAACCTCACTACCTCTTCCTTCAACAAAAAAAGTAGTATCATCAACATACTGCGAGAGAGGTGTAAGGGTATCTCTGCTTTCCTGCAACGTGAATCCCTTAAAAAGACCCTCTCTACAAGCCTTAAAAGCCAGACTCATAAGGGTATCAACAGCAATATCAAAAAGTAAAGGTGCCAAAGGGCACCCCTGTCAGACTCCACACTGCGACTGAGTCCACAAGCCACCAGGTCGCCCATTAACCAACACCAAAAAGGAAGATGTGGTAATACATCTCTTCATCATCTATACCCACAACTTAGGAAAGCCCCTTCTTCTAGGCCTAGTTTACCGTAGGGGTTATCCCCACTTTTTGAGGGATAACCCCTATTTACCACAGGGGATAAGTTAAGCCGTGAGTGGTGGTTTATCTTGGGATAGGCAAACTCGGGTCAACATAAGGCTTAAGTTATCCCCCGATGGCCTCCCCCCCCCTCCCCCCGTGCGGTGCATCTGATTCCCAAGTTGCCCTTCTCCCCTCCGTCCTCCCCCTCGCTCCTCCCTACCCCTGCGAAGATGGGTGCCCTTCACCCACACCTTCTCCTCTCCACTATCTGGCCCTTCTCCCTCCCTTTGCAAACCCTAGATCGAGCAATGCAAGGTAACCTTATGATTCTTCATACAGGTTTGGCGTGTTGCGTAGGTGCAGGCTTCACAACCTCAACCTTGGCCTGTGCTACGACTTGTGGGTGGGTGGCCATTATTTCTCCCCTCCCTTTAACCGAAGGATGTGTCCAGTGGTGAAGGTTTGTGGGTGGACATGATGTGCCTTCAGCTTTACATTTTCATTGTGCAAATCTTGCTATGATTTCTTGTGACTCATGATCTGAGGATGCTTTTATGATCTATCCTATTGTTTCTGTTTGTTGTTGAATGCATTGATGGCTTTTAACTCCTCATTCCTCATCCTCTATACCATTAAGCCCTAGGTAAATTGTACTATCTATATCCCTTATAGACTGTACTTTTACCCTTTTCGTCTCTCTATATAAGAGAGCCTAGCACTTTCAATAAGAAACTAACCTAGGGCTTTCAATAAGAAACTAAGTCATTTCAACCAATTTGATATTAGAACACCAGTCATAAACTGTGGCTCTAGGTATCCTATCCCCAAGGCCTTCGAACCCTACCACTAAATCCCTCTATCTCCCTCTCCCTGATCAACGGCGACACTCCATCAGTTGTGCGCGGTAGCACACACGTGCGACAGCAGCAGCATCTGCGAGGTGATGCTAGGCAGCGCAACAGCCATTCCATGGGTCTAAGGCGATGCAGCAGCAGCACTCAACAGGCGACGCTCCAGTGGCTATGCGCAGCAGCACGTGCACGGAGCAACATCTGCACAGTGGTGCTGGGCAACGCAACAGCCATCTCACGTGCCTGAGGCGGCACAGCAGCGGCGGTTATGCGCAGCGAGCGACGACGATGCGCTGTCTACGGCGGCGTGCAACAGATGTGCTGCGCACGTGAGAGGGTGGCAGCCCCTTTCTAGGGCAACTTCCCTTCAGATCACAGGGAGAAAGACACCTAGGTCCCGTTAGGGTCGTGTCAGGTGTTCTCCCTACACCTGGGCTAGGCCAGCACCCATCTAAGGGGGCATTCTACGGAGATGTAAATCTGAATATATTTGGTTTCAGATCTATTGATGATTTCTTGAACGTAGAAAGCTAATTGAGGCTTCCCGATTGCAAAGATGGCTTCAAATGATCAGTCTGAGGTGATGTTGGGCTCTCTTTCAGACATCGGGGTACTTAAGAATCTATTGTTCGGTCCCGTTGTCAAGTTGGACGAGACCAACTACCCGCGGTGGTCCTAGACTTTCCTCATGGCTGTCAGGGGTCATAGGAAGAGCCACATCCTTGCGAATCCAGAGCCTGCAAACAAGACTAATGCAAACGTCAACTGGGACAGAGACAATACCATGGTCTCTGCATGATTCATGCAGACAGTTATTCCTTGAATAGGGGATGAGATCATGTATTATGTCACAGCAAAGGAGATGTAGGAGTCCTTGTGTGAGACTTACTCTTATGCCAAAAACTCTACACGAGTTTTTCAAGTCTTCTACAACCTCTTCTACTTGTGTTAGGACGGACGCATACTACCACAGTACTACTCCCTCCTGAAGGGAATTTTGGAGAGGCATCACTCCTATCTGCTGGGGTGTGCCTTTGAGTCCTAGAGGAGCTCTAGGAGACAATTGACAGTCTCCCTTTTCTTGGCAGGTCTTGGACCAAAGTATACAGCAGCCAGAGATCATATCCTCACCGCTTCGAAGCTTCCTACCCTGGAGGAGGCCTATAGTAGACTCAACAGAGTTTCAGTGTGCACTCCTGTTGTTGACTCTGGTGCTCAGACGTCCGCACCGGTTGTGATCCCTGGACGTGGCAGGGGTGCTCCTCTTCCTGCACGTGGTCGTAGGCACGGACGCTCTTTTGGTATACGCACTAGGACTCTATGTACCTGTAGTGCCAGACTTGGCCACTCTAAAGCTACATGCCGACAGAAGCATGGTAGGCCACATATGGCCAATCAGGCAACTAAGATCACAGATGGAGTTCTCCCCAGTCCTGATGTTAGTTCTCTGAATACAAAGATTGAGACCTTGCAGCAGCACATTGCTCAATTGACTCAGGCATCTTCTTCTTAGTCTCCAAATACTGCAGCTATTACCACCTCTTCTGAGGCACTTGCGATTGGTATGTCGTCACTCTTGTCCTCTGGTGATTGGTTGATTGATTATGGTGCGTCCAAGCACCTATGTGGCAACAGGAGCTCTTTCTCTCAGTTAGCACCAGTTACACCATCCAGGACTATACAGGTAGTAGATGGGAGACATTCGCCACTTATTAGCAAGGGAGATATGTCTTTATCTCCTACTTTAAAACTGACAGATGTTTTCTATGTGCCTGATTTTCCTTTGAGCTAGCAGTATTACTAGAGATCTGAACTGTCGAGCTATATTTGATGCGTCATCTTGTATCTTGCAGGACAAGTTCACTGGGAAGACAATTGGTGGAGGCATGAGGAACAGGGGTGTACCGTCTAAGCCGTACTATTGTTGCTGCCTCTGCTACCCAGGGCCTTGCTTCTATTGGATCTCCTCTCCAGTAGCATCACCGCCTTAGCCACTTGGCTATAGATCGCTTCAGATGTGTCTTGCCATACATACCCTCCACTACTGCTATCACCTGTGATGCTTGTCAGCTTGATAAGCACCACAAGATTAGTTTTTCCAGTTCTACTTCAGTTTCTTCTATTTCTACATTTGATTTGATGCATATGGATGTTTGGGGTCCTAGTCATACTCCTAATCGACTTGGGAACAGATATTATCTTGTTTTAGTGGATGATTTTTCCCGTGTTTCCTGGTTGTTTCTCTTGAAAACTAAGTTCGATGTGAGACATTATTGAGAATTTTGTTAAAGAAATAAAACATCAGCATTCTTGTTTGGTAAAACATTTTCAGTCTGATAATACCTTAGAGTTTTGTACTAATTTGCGCACTTTCTTTTCCAGTTGCGGCATTATTCATGAGACCACGTGCCCCAACACCTCTCAGCAAAATGGTGTTGCTGAGAGGAAACATCGCCATATTCTTGATGTTGCTCGTACATGGCTGATTCACCAATCGATGCCCTCTCTTTACTGGGGTGACACTGTTTTGACTGCCTATTTTCTTATCAATAGGGTGCCTAATGGTGCTTTACATGAACGGATTCCATTGCAGGTTATGTATCATGATCGACCCATGTTTCATGTCACCCCTTAGACTTTTGGTTGTGTTGCCTTTGTCAATCTGTTGGGACAGGGTCGGGATAAACTAGTACCGAGAGCAGTTAAGTTTGTTTTCCTTGGGTATACTCGAACGCAAAAATGGTACGGTGTTTTGATCCAATTACTTCTCGACATTTTATTTCAATGGATGTTACCTTTCATGAGGCAATACCCTTCTTTTCCACTTTTGCTGCTGAGATGCCTTCTGAGGGTGATATGACGCCTATGCCATTTAGACCCATTCGCTTTGGGAGTTTTCCCGAGATTCCTGTCCCTACTACACCACCACCACCTACTATGTAATCATTTTCTCGTTTGACTGAGCCACTTCAGACATATGTCCATCCTTATACTACTTATCACGGCCTCCAACCCTCGCCTTCATTATCGACTTCTCAAGTGAATCCCTTAGACACTGACGCATGTTTGCCATATGCTGATCACAGGAACAAGACAGATGATGTGGCAGGTGATGATGTAGATCTTCCTATAGCCATTCAAAAGAGACCACGGGCCTGCACTACTTACTCCACGACTAGGGCACTTGCTACTAACGGCTTAGCCCCAAGTTTGCTAGATTCACTCAAGCGTTGGCTGCTACTCAGATTCTAGCAACTCATCGTGAGGCCATGCTTAATCCAAAATAACGGGTAGCCATAGAGGATGAGATGGCCACTCTTAGAGACCGTGAGACCTGGGAGCTCGCTCCACTTCCAGGTGGTGCTACACTTGTCGGTTGTCGATGGGTGCTCACTGTAAAGTTCAACCTAGATGGAAGTGTTGCCAGATACAAAGCACGCCTCGTGGCAAAGGGGTTCACCCACACCTATGGGGTGGGACTTCTTTAACACTTTTTCACCAATTGCCAGACTTTCTACGATACGGGTGCTAGTCGCAGTGGCAGTTCAGCTAAATTGGCCTTTGCATCAGTTAGACATTAAGAATGCATCTATGGTGATCTCCAAGAGGAAGTCTACATGCAGCAGCCACTTAACTTTAAGGCTTAGGGGAAGTGTGTATGCCGACTACGGAAAGCCATCTACGACCTTAAGCAGAGCCCTAGAGCTTGGTTCCAAAGGTTGTCACAGGTAGTAGAGGCAGCTGAATTCAGGGGATCGACAGCTGATTTCTTTCTCTTTATCAAGAGGACTGGACGAGGTACTGTGGTACTCTTGTTTATGTTGATGACTTAATTGTCACAAGAGATGAACAGGGTGGTGCTGAGATTAAGTGCATTCTAGCAAAGCAGTCAGTTATGAAGGACTTGAGAGTTTTACAATACTTTCTTGGTATTGAGGTTGCTCACAGCAAAAAGGACGTAGTTCTATCCCAGAAGAAGTATGCATTAGACATCTTGCAAGAGATGGGTATGTTTGGGGCCAAGGAGGCCAATATCCCTATGGTCCCCAAGATGCCACTTTATGATGAGGTGCACAATTAATGGACAGCAGGCACCACAGGAAACTTGTGGGCAAGTTACTATACCTCACTATCACGAGGCCAGATATCTCCTTTGTGGTGGGGAAATTGAGTCAATTCATGGCCAAGCCAACACATCAGCACTGGGATGCAACATTGATGGTGCTATGGTACATCAAGAAGGCTCCTGGGAAGGGTCTCCTATTCTCCTAGGGGTCTTCTATGACTTTGGTTGGCTATTCTGATGTAGACTATGTTGGATGTTATGTCAATCGCAAATCCAATACCGGGTTCTGCACCATTTTGGCAGGAAATCTGATCACGTGGAGAAGCAAGAAACAGGTCACAATTGCGAGGGTCCAATGCCGAGTCTGAGTACAGAGCCATGGCTCAGACGACTGCAGCAATGATGTGGATCAGGTCCCTGTTTGCTAACTTACAGATACAGTTTTCTAGCCCAATAGAAATGCAATGCGATAATAAAGCAGCTACCTTCATTGCCAACAACCCAGCATCTCACGAGAGAACGAAGTATGTTAAGGTTGATTACATTATACCAGGGACATCATTCAGAAAGGGTTGCTATATTCCACACTAATCACATCCGAGGAGTAGATTGCAAATATTTTCACCAAGCCCTTAGCCAGATCTTTATTTGATTCTTATGTATCTAAGTTGGGCATGATAGATATCTATCCTCCAACTTAAGGAGGGAGTGTTAGCATATGTTATTATTTATATTTGTATGATTTTTGGATTTTTAGCTCCTCAGGGGCACTACTGTACTTTTACCCTTTTGATCTCTCTCTATATAAGAAAGCCTAAGGTTTTCAATAAGAAACTAAGTCATTTCAACCAATTATACTAATAACTTTCATTGTCTATAAACAAATGTATACTTATTACGTAATTTTACTAGTGAATGTTAATAATAATTACTACCAAGCTTAAGCTTACCTAGGCACATGAACATTTTATACCAATTTAAAAATTACTCATAATATAAACCAAATTACCAATTATCTTCCACATTAATTTCATTTAATGGAAAAGAAAACCACCAACTAACTTACCTACCAATCAAGGAGCAAACTAGTCATTAGACACCTTATCCCCCCATACTAACCCCCATTCACAAGTAAACATCCCCATTTCACATCATAGGAGAACCCCCATTCCTAACCCCCTTCAGTAAACACAAACAGGGGTTATCCCATGTTCTCAAGTAAACAGAAACAGGGATCATCTCCTGTTGCAAACAACTTATCCTGAGTTAGCTATCACTTGCGGTAAACTAGCCCTTAAGGATTTCCTAGAGGAAGACCAAGCACCGAATCGTAAGCCTTTGAAAAATCTACCTTCCATACAAAAGAATCAATACCTCTTCTCTTCTAGGGCGCTATCATCTCCTCTACCAACACAAAAGAATCCTACAAAGACCTACCCCTTATAGATGCCAACTAAACCGGAGAGATAATCTTGGGCAAAATCTCACAAAGTCTACCAGCCAACACCTTCGCCACCACCAAGTAGATCTCTTTGGAAAGAGCAATTAACCTGAAATCGTCAATTGAACCTGCACTTGACCTTTTGGGTAAGAGAAATAAGTAAAATCTGTTCAATCTATCGAAACCCCTCCTAGTAGAAAAGAACTCCTGGATCTTTGCCATAACATCATGACCCACAATCTCCGACATCTCCTTGTAGAAAATAACCTGCAAGCCGTCCAGACCCAGGGACCCATCTGCCTTCAAATCCCAAAGTGCTCTCATGACCTCCTCTTCACAAAACCCTCTGAGCAAGTCTCGCCTCATTTCATCATCCAGAACTGGCATATCCAACCTCCCAAGCCTCCACTACCCCAATGGTTGTCTCCCAGTGAAGACATGAAAGTGGTCCTAAAAAGCCTTACAAATTTGGTCTCTCTAATCAAGTAACAAATCCCCTACCTTTAAAACATTAATCAAATTTGCCCTTCTCCTGGCATTAGCTGTCAGATGGAAGAACCTGGTGTTTGAATCTCCCTCTTTAAGCCAAAGCTACCTAGACTTCTGCCTCCAATCCATCTCCTTCAAATCCTCTTCTTGAATCGTTGCCTATAAACATTTACACTCTTAACAATCAACTGCAGATAAAGTTGCCACATCCTCCCTCCTATCAAAAGAAGCAATCTTCTATAAAGCCTCATTTCTCCGCTTTTCTTACTGTATCATAAGATCCTGCTCGAATTCAATCAAAGCCACCTTGACAACCTTGATCTTATTAGCCAACATGCGCATGACGGAACTAGATGGGGGAATCGCCGTCCACTTCTCCTAAATAAAATCCTTGAAGCCAGGTTTTTTCAAGCAAGACTTATGAAACTTGAAATATGTAGGCTAAGATACAGCATCATTACTACACCAAAGCAAGGAGCATGGTCAGAAAATGACCTCTCCTGCATCCTTACCTCCACCCCTACAATGCCTCTGCCAAGGCCACGTTACACAAAAATCTATCAATCCGTGATGCAGCTCCACTTCCATTCCTCTAAGTATAATGGGCCCCAGAAACAGGCAACTCCAGCAACTCAAGATCATCCACCACCCTTTGGAAATCAGCCAGCACTCTATCAAACCTCCCATCTAGCCTATCAATTGAAGACAAAGTAGCATTAAAATCCCCCCCAACTAGCCAAGGCATACCATCAACTATCTATGAAGCCTGACACATCTCCTCCCAAAATTGAGGCCTAGAGACATTTTCCAACGGACCATAAACACATGATATAAAGAAAGACGATCCATCTGACTTCCTCATAAAGGCTCCCGTAATCACACGCTCACCAACCAAGGAAGAGTTGAGCTCCATTAAATCTTGATTCCACAACAGAAGAAGACCTCCCGACCTTTCCGCTTTCACCTCTAGCAAATCAGTAAACCAATCCCCACAAACACTTCTTCTCAACTGAGGAGACAGTGAATCCAAATGAGTTTCCTGTAGTAAGGCAACATCTATTCTCCATTCAGACAGGTAACTCCTCAAAACAGACCTCCACACTTCGTCACGGAGCCCACGAACGTTCCAGGACAGCACTCTAACCATTACTACCTACAGTTCCCCCACCTTTGTGAAAGTTGTTAATTCCAAGCACACTTGCCACCTGACAATCAACCTCCTCAGAGCCTCCACAAGGTTTCCTCTCCTTTTGCTTTTCTTCGTTACCACGTTACACTTGTAACAGGCTCTGAACAATAACTTCTTTTGCGACACCACCTTTCCAAAAATTGAAGATCTGCTTGAAGACAAGGTTCAATGAAAAATACTCTTTCCCTTTAAGTCCCGCACCCCATCCACCATACGCTGGCCATCTCCTTGGGACATACTCTTGCCTGCAATCACTGTTTTTTGGGTGACAGATCTGCTGCATGGGCCACTAGCCCCAATCCCAGAAACCATATCACTCACTACCACAGCAGCCTCTGTCCTCTGCTGCAGCGCTGCCATAGCAGCAGCTCCATTCTCCAGCGCAGCCAAATCAGAATTCAACCGAAGGGACAGCCCAGCACCACTTTCCTCATCGAACCTAAAAATGGAACCCAAAGGCCACAAGGAGACAATTATCCTGCAATACAGAGGAGCAATAACCAGCAGCAGGCCCAACATTTTCAAAGGAAAGGCCCAAAGGACTAAACCAGTTTGAAGAAATGGAATTGGAATAAACGGGCTTGGACCTACCATGTCCGGAACCATTTACGGATCCGGATGCCACCTGTTCAGTGCACATAAATGATCCCATTCTCTCATCTGAATTTGTTGCCATGTCAACATCTTTTGGGGAGACATTTTCCAAAAATGGAAAACCATCAGCCCCAAAATGAGGGAGATAATTTAGCGGTCCAGCTGTTGCTCCAACTGCTAAAAATTCAAACGTGCCAGCCTGGCCAACCAGTTTGGCAACAGGCTGCCAGAGTTGGACCTGCCTAACCAGTGCCAGAGAGGAATTTTTGGCCAACGCAGTGCCTAGATGAAGATGCACCACCTGCAGCAACCGATGTTACTCTGTCACAACCAAGGATAGTAATCTGCAAATGCCCTCCCAACCTCCTGTCAATCTCATAATTGGGTGAAACAAGGAGACCTTCTCGAGGACTCAGGTGATTAGGTTACCCCATTTAGTGGTGGTGGATTTGGCGAGACAAGTGATGGCTTCTATTTTAGGGTCATCAATGCATATGGACCTTACAATTTAGAGGACAAGCCAGTCCTTTAGGTAGAGATACTGGAGTTGGTAAGTGGCAACAAATGATGCATGGTTGTGGCAAAGATGTTAATGCCACCTTGAGCTCGTAAGATCGGCCAAAAACTCTCAAAGGCAGGAGAGGAGCTAAGACGTCTTCATTGACTGGATTTCCTCTACTGTGCCATTAAGGTAGAGGTTCAAACTGTAGGTTCTCTTGGAGGCGTTCTAAGGAAGGGGGATTCAAATCCAACTAGACACATTTTTCAGCTTGATCAGCTTCACTGAGGGGTTTCCCATCAGCTTCACTAAGGCCCTCTCAAGACCCTTCTCTAATCACACCCCATTGAAAAGGGATTTGGGAGAGCATACTCTACTTGGATCATCCTTCAAGTTTGAGAGGTCTTAGCTTCTAGAGGATGGTTCAAAGGAAAGGTAGAGCATGGTGGAAGGAGCATGATGCTTCCAGGCCACAAGCAAAGGTATACTGCAAGAAGACCCTTTCCTATGAAAGAAACAACGAGAATTCAAGAAAGTGTAGCAAGAGACTTGAAACAAATGCAGGAAAGAGATCTTGGCTAGGATTTCCAATCTTGGTAGGATTAAGGGCACTCGTAACCTATCACCTACAAAGCGAGAGAAGACTAAGCTCTGCCAATGTTTTAATTGGAAGATAGGAAAGTAGAGCCTGTGAAGGTGGAGTAGACACAAGTCGGCAATGCTGTAAACAGCAGCTGTAGTTGAGATATGGCGACTCCAATACCATATTCTTCCACTACTTTGCCAATCAAAGGAGAAGAATGAATTAGATCAAATCCATCTCTAATGGGTGGGAGTCTTTTACTCAGGCAGGCAATTTGGGAGGGCATATGCAGATTACTACCTTAAGCTTTTTTGCCAGGAGCAGGATAAAGGTGTGGCACTTAGGAGGCTATCACCCTAAACAACCTACTTAGGCAAAGATGGCCTCTTTGACTCATCCTTTTCATTCCTTGAAGCAGGAGAGCTCCCTCATACTTGATGGGTTCCTAGTTCTCTTTATCAAGGAATTCTAGCTTCTAGTGAAAGGTGAAGTGATGGCCATTTTGACTCATTGATGACATGTATGGACCTATACAAGATTAACCACTTCTTCCTCCTACCTAAAGGCAACAAATAAGAGATATTAGATGGCTACAAGCTAATAGCTTTGTCCAACTCCATATATCTACTGGTAGCAAAGAATTTGGCTTGTCACCTTGATGCTGGTATTTTGGACTACTTGATAAGACCTATAAAGTCATTTATCAGGGGACGTTAAATTATGAAAACTTATATGGCAACCTCTAAGATCCTTTAAGCTTGGAAGAGGAAAGAAACCAAAACACTTTGTTGGAAGGTTGATTTTTCTAAGGCCTATGACAACCTTGACTGGATAGGCTTTCCTCTAACTTGCATCTATTAGATGCAAATTCATGTCATGTCCACCTCTTGCTTTGTCATGGTTAATGGACGACCAAGGAGGGGTAGAATACAACCCATGGGAGGGGTGAGATAAGGATGTCCATTGGTGCCCATGCTCTTTGTCCTAGTAGTTGACTTTCAAACAAATGCATTCTATGCACTTTGTAAGACAAGCCAGAGTAGGGGCTTTGGGTCTAGCCTAGGTGTTATTATGGTCCCCTCATTATAGTATGCCGACTATACAAGCTTATTTGTTAAGGGCTATAATGCTGAGGCTCAGAAGGTCAGGCTCATGTTGAAGGTATTTGGAGAGGCCTCTTGGCTATGGGTGAACTTAGAGAAGTTAGAGCACGCCAACAGAAGGAGTAGCAATGTCGTAAGGCTCTAGGAGTGCAGTTGTTGTAGACTCCATTCAGATATTTCAACTTTCATTCACTCCCAATCGCATTACATGTAGGGACTTGACCTATATTAAGGAGAGGAACGAGAAGCACATGCAAGGATTAGGCCTCTCGTCTTCTTCTTGAAGGGTGGTCAATTAGTGATATTCTCAGTTCTATTTACACTATCAATGTATAACCTCCACATATAAAGATACCAATTGTATATCTAAAGCAAGTCAATTCCATCAACAAGAAGTTTCTATAGGCTTCTGACACAAGTGATGCCTCTATTCCTTTGGTGGCTCAGGAGGAGCTTCGCAAGCCAAAGGAGGCCAAAGGTCTTAGAATCCTGGATTTGCAAGTAATGAGTGAAGCACTATTCTTGAAATGGGTCCTTTAGCTTATAAGGCCTTAGATGACTTTTTGAAAGACTATTATGCAATTCTTATAAGTATACTATTGATTGGAATGATATGAGAATCTCTATGAGAGGTCATCAGAATTTTGAAGAGGCCTCTAAAAGACTTTAAGGATAAGAAGGTCTTATTAGAAAGAAAAAAAAAAAACCCTTGGCAAACGGATCTAGGTTCAGATTTTGGACTCCCAACTGTTCCCCGACTAGTATCATCAAAGTGTTATCACCTACACTAGTTGCCCTTGCTACTTATGCTTTGGCTCCCATAGTTGATTACTTCAATGACAACGGATCCCAACCCAGCCACAATCCCTCTTTAACGCTAGATAAGGGGTCAGATGAAGGGAGAAATGGTTTGATCTAGAGACATTAAGAGTTTTCAATTGAAATGATCTATTTACATTACGTCGAGGGCCTTGACTGAGTGGAATATAGATTGGCATATGATTGTATGAAAGCATGGAAAGTAAAGGTGAAATTACTCCGGTGTTGCTGAGGAGAAGGGTGGTTACTCAAGATTACGAACAAAAATGGGCAAATGAGAAAGGGCTAGAGGATACTAAGCAATTGTTTCTTACTTGCCCTTTTGCATATGAAAGGTTGTCAAGTGTAATGGACTGGCCTTTATTCTATTCCTTAGAGTCGGTATTTTGTTCCAGCATTCACAATCCACTTGCTAATGAAGAACCCTACAAAGAGCTTTTAGCCTGGTGCGTTTGGTTGGAGCACACGGGCATCATTTTTAGAAAGGCGAGAACCTTGGTGGATGATGTTTTGCATCATCTCGATTCACTTTGTAATTTTTGGTATAATTAGCTCTCCTAATAATAAATTATGGGGGGTTGACAACCCTTATTAACCCCCCTTTTCTCCTTCAATAAAAAGAAAATGCACTAGAAAAAATAAATAAAAAGGCAACAAATGCATTCAAATAGATGCTAAGCACTATTAGGAAATAACTATTAAGCTTACTAAATCACCCTTCATAACTATGAGAAGATCTCCGAAGACCAGCATGAGCGTGAGAGAGAAGGAAGGCACGAAAGGGAGGGAAAGCGAGGAGGGGCATGGATGAACAGCGGTAAGGAGTTCGCGTAGGGGAAAGGAACCTGCGCTACTCTACTTCAAGTGCTTAGGAGAGGGACACTTCGCTAAGGATCGTAGGGGACCCCTAAGGTGTCTGCGTTGCGGTGGTTTCAGGCACAGGCGAGCAGGGTGTCGACGTCAGGGGCTTAGCATTGGGACTTCCACGAGTGGTGCGAAGATGCTGCCGCCTCTGTCGGAGGGGGCACCGCTCGTGGAGGTCGAAGCACCATGGTCGGAGGATATTAGGACCCTTGAAGGGAGGTTGGCAGTGACCCTGGTTGCGATGGTGGTGGAAGGGGAGGTGGGGCTGGAGGATCTAAGGGGGGCGATCTCCTCACTTTTGGGGGTTGGGAGGGGTGACTTTGGAGTGGCAACCTTCGGGGGCGGAAGGTTTATGCTCTCGAGGCTTGGACCGGTGCTGCTGCGGAGGTTGGCGTTCAGGGAGGTGAGATGGAGGTGGCCGATGAGATCGAACGGGGCCGTGGCGGAGCGTCCACCGATTAGTGTGAAGCTCATGGTGGTCGTTGAGGGGGTTCCCCTCTTCCTCCACACGATGGAAGTGGCAGCGACGGTGGTTTCTCCTTTTGCGCGGCTTCGGAGGTGCGATGGTCATGGCTTGGGAGTGGAGGACTTGTCCAAGTTCGGTGCTTGGGTGGAGATGAAGCCGGGTATGCAGATCGCAGAGAAGGTGATCTTGAGATGGGGGAGTTCTTTGTGGTTGGTTCGGGTCTTGCCAGAGGTAAGAAAACCTAGGTCATTTGCTAAGGCAGTGGCTGGCAGACCGGAGGCGGAGGGTGGCTGTAAAGCCGACTCATGGGTGAACCGGTGGCCGAGCATTTTCTGGAAGGCGAGGGGACGCGGAGCTGATTGCGCGGCTGTTGCGATTCCCGTGGCGCACTCGATGGCAGATGAGCAGGCAGTGAAGGCGGGTGAAGACGCGAGATCTACGGCCAGGGATTTGACAAAATCCCAGGCATTGAAGACGAAGGTGGCAACTGACATGGAGGGGCCTTTTAACACATGCCCTCTTGGTGGGTTCGGGTCGGGCAAGGCAGACCCGGGCAGAGGCAAAGGTGAGTTCAGAAGGGATTTTGACTCCCACCTCTTCGCCCACGAGGGTTCGGAGCAGACTCAACTTCGTGGCGGCGCTCGGAAGGAGCTGAAGGTGAGCCCACACTCTGAGATCGGTCGTGTTGGCCAGGCAACGACAGGCGACGTAGGAGCTGTGTTGTGCCTTCAAAGGTGGAAGCCAAAGAAGCTCCATGCACAGAGGATCTCGTACAGACCGAGGTGAACGTATCGGAGGTGGAGGGCGAGGTCTTCACCGAGCGCCAGGGCTGAAGGCGAGAGCAGGGCGGGGGGTGACCGACGTCAGGGGGAGGTTTTGGCGGAAGAGGTGGCCACCAGCTCCTTGTCACTTCCAAGGCAACGTAGAGGGTCGACTGATGACTCGATAGGAGGGGGAGGTAGCCGAAGGGCTGGTGCGGAGGCTACATCGGTGGCCGGTGATGGAGTGGGTGGTCAACAAGGGGATGAGGGTGGAGGGGAGGCGGTGGCTGAGGAGGTTCAGGTGGCGACGGGCGCAGGTGGCGAGAGAGTGACGTGAGAGAGGTGGCTGGGGAAAAGGAGGGCTCTTTCGGAGGGGGGGAGGGCAGGTGCAGCGGGTGCAAGTGGGAGGGGTTGAGGAGTTGGAGAATGGGGAGGTTGACCAGGTGGCTGAGGAAGTGGGTTTCAGGCGCACGACGCGAGGTGGAGTTTCTCTATCATCTCCATGACCAACGTCCTCACATGGAATGTGATGGGGTTGAATGACCCCTCCAGGCGAGCAGCTTTGAGTAGCTACATTTAGAAATGGGTCCCTGAGGTGGTGTTTCTCTAGAAGACAAAGTGGGGAAGTTGCGATCAACGATTGTGGAGAGAGGTAGGGGGTAGTGGCATTGGGGAGTTCGTGGCCCTCGATGCGGTAGGAAGAGCGGGAGGTATCATTGTTGGGTGGAAAGGAGATGTTTTCTCCTTGTTGGACTCGATGATCGGGTCCTATGTGGTCACGATCAAGTTGCAGAGGCGTCAGGACGATCTCTGTTTGCTCTTCTCTACACTATGGCCCGAATGATGGTGTGCAGAGGCACGTTGTGTGGGATGAGTTAGATCAAGTTGCAGCAGCATATCAAGGGACCCCATGGTTAATTGGTGGTGATTTTAATGTCACGTTGCTGGCAGAAGATAGGCCAGATGGTCGTAGGGGAATGGATCAAGGCTCAGAGGCTTTTGCAAGATTTGTTGCAGCACAGGGCCTGATTGATATACCACCCTCTTCCTACCACTTCACTTGGAGGAGTTTAGGTGGACAGCGATCTAGAGTTGACAAGTTCTTGGCTTCTACAGCGATGGCTAAGGTTTTTCCTATGGTGGAGGTCAAACCTCTGGAGAGGCCGGACCACACTCCCTTGCTTTGGGGAACGAATGAGTGCTGGAGAGATGATACGTATTTTACGTTTGACAGAACCTGGCTTCTAGAAGAAGGTTTAGGAGGTTGGTGGAAGAGAGATGGAGATCTACCCATACAGAAGGCTCAGCGGCTGCTAAGCTGGAAGCCAAACTACGGAAGCTAAGGTCCTTCCTCAAGGTCTATAGGAAGCAGATTAAAGAGGAGCGCGGGAGGAGGGATGAAGCTCTCGGTGAGATTGCGAGGCTGGACATGGTTGATGATGCTAGTCTCCTCTCCGAGGTGGATAGGGAGAATAGAGCGAAGTACTTGTAGGTGGTACAGGAAGAAGACCGTAAGGTGGAGGTGGAGTGAAAGGTGAGGTCTAAGCAAAAGTGGCTCAAGGAGGATGACTCTAACACTCGATACTTTCCTATGGTGGCATCCAGAAGGAGTTTGTAGGCAGGGAGGCAATAGGCGAGGCGGCTGCGAGATATTTCAAGGAGTTCACTGGGAAGAGGCAGGGGGAAAGATGGAGATGGCTGGGATCCGAGATACCGTGGATTGGGGATGAAGAAGCAGGGAACTTGGTTGGGCCGTTTGAGGAGGATGAGATCCATGAGGTGGTCTAAGGGCTGAATGCAGATGGTTGTCCGAGTCCGGATGGTTTCCCTGTTTTCTTCTATAAGGAGTTCTGGTCGATAGTGAAGGACGATGTTGTGCAGGTGCTAAGGAGTTCAGAGGTGGAAATATGGACTTTAACAGATTAAACAAATTTTATTTGTTCTTATTGTCAAAGAGGGATGGAGCGGAGGAGATTCAGGAGTATAGACTGATAGCTCTTTCGAATGCTATTTACCTCATTATGGCAAAGATCTTGGCAAACAGATTGAGGGTCTTAATGAAGATTGTGGATCAGGTGCAGACGGCTTTTGTCCTGGGAAGGAACATCTTGGAGGGGTATGTTGTGGCTTCAAAGATCTTATCTTGCTGGGGGAGGAACAGGAGGAAGGCTTTTATGTGGAAAGTCAATTTCAACAAGGCCTATGACTTAGTGCAGTGGTCCTTTCTATGGGCCTCTTTGGTGAAGAGGGGGTTTCCACCCCTGTGGATCGAGTGGATGAAGAGGTGTGTGATTGCGCAGCAATCATAGGCCCTAATCCACCTGAATTAAGTTAGAACCTAGTCTAATTTAGGCATTCTACAAACATACACATCATACTTTACATCGTAGTTGATTTATTAGTTTTGTAAATAATAATGTCGTATTATGTTCTAATTGAGAAGAATTAACAATTGCAGGTAATATGGGGCTGCAGATGACCGATCCAACCACATGGATCTGCTCAGAACGAAGACGGGAGTCCAACGCTTCCGAGATTGCATCGATAAGACTCCCGCAGAAGAGCAAGAGCCAAGAGGCAAATAGGTGAAAATCCGAACCTCAAATGATAAATCCGACCGCACGGATGGATCCGGATCAGCGATCGCAGTCCAACGGCTCAAGAATCATCCTAATCGAAGGCCTATAGCACCGTCTAAAAAGGAGAAAAGATGGACGGCCATGATAACGCCACGTGGCACCATCGCAACCACCCCTCGCCACACCCCCAACTTCTAAAGGCACTTCCCCGTGCACTATGGGACGTTGGATCATCACCCAACGGCCACAAGGCGCCCACATAGCAACCCCATATGCACTCACCAACTGAGATTAAGCCTCAGTCGTTGGATCTCCATCCAACAACTGAGGGCGGCAACACGAAGACTTGGAAACTCAACGATCTGCACCTCCAGCGCATTGGCTCACGTGCTGGCAAGAGAAGCGAGGACGCGAGATCGAAATGCAATCCACACGAAATCAGCGAGGAAGCGTGTGCGAATGACTCAGAGCTCTCGGATCGAGATCAGACGACGCCGGTGCGGATGAGTGGCGAGCTGGCTAGCGTTGATTGGCCACACGCATGATGACATGCAAGCGCACGTTTTGAAAATCAAAGGCGGTGGCTCTGCGAATCTAAGCCGTCCGATCGTGATTTGTCACGCGCGTTAGGCACGATTAAAGCGCAAGCGAGTGTGCGAGGAGAGAGAAACAAGCGGGCAACGTTGGAACGAGAGTGCACAACCATCAGATGCGGATCCAAGCGATGAGAGGCTGCCACGTGTCGGCCTAAGAACGAATCCGCGCGATAAAGGCGTAAATGAAGGCCTATTGAGGTGCGATCTGATCTGTTGATCTTCCGATCGACGGATTTGATCACCAGAGGGTTGTTGCATGGTTTTGAGGGCACAAATGCCCATCTTGCCCCTCATAAAAGCTATAAAAGAAGGCCCAGGGCCCCCAATTAAAGTTAACTCTTCCATCTTCCACCAGAACTTCTCCAGACCCTCTCTAGTTCTTTAGACCTTCTTCTCCGGCTCTCTCCGTCTCTAGCTCTCTTGCTTTAGAGCGCCCACAAAGCCAACTTGGTGGACCGCCGTTGCTCTCCCCAACCTCTCTAGAAGGTCACCACAGACCACCCGTGGTGCCCTTATTCTGCTAGATAATAATTTTTATTCATGCTCTAGTTATAGATAGATAGCAAGTACATGTCCTAATTTTATTTTGCAATTCATTGTCAAACAATCTGCGTGATATACATATTGGGATTAGTATTATATATATATATAAATATATATATATTGGTTAGTTGCAGTTAATAGCATGTTCTCTAGTTAGCATTCTAATTCAGTATGAAATCAGAAATGTTTTCTGCCTCCCTGAATTCGATCGGGACACATCTCGTAAATTTTATTTGTTTCGACATACGTCGCACTGTACTACGACTGATTTACTTTAAAATGCGATTTACGCCTCGACCAGTGCATCACCATGACATCTTTCTCGGTTCTTGTTAATGGAAATCCAATGGGTGGTTGAATCTAGCCGAGAAGAGGGGTTAGACAGGGATTTCCGTTGGTTCTTATGCTTTTTGTTCTAGCGGAAAATGCACTAGCGAGGGCGGCAAATAGATCATGTGAGAGGAACTTAGTTAGAGGTTTCTCCTTGGAAGATGGGACGAGCATTCCGCTACTACAGTATGCTAATGATACGATATTCTTTATTGAAGGCACGGAGGTGGAAGCTAGGAGGATGCGGATCTTGCTTGTATTATTTGGTGAGGCTTTCGGGCTACAGATAAATCTGTCCAAGTCGAGTTTTGTTCCCTTCCACATGACGGAGGTAGAGGCGAGGGCGTGCAATTTGTCTTGTCACAGAGCAGGAGAAATTGTCTACTAAGTATTTGGGCCTTCCGTTGACAGACGAGAGGATCTTGGTGAAGGATTGGGCCTCTTCAATGCAGAGACTGGAAGGGAGATTGGCAAGATAAACGTCCAAGTTGCTGTCAAGGGGAGGGAGGCTGGTTTTGCTCAAGGCAATTCTAGCTGCGATGCCATCGTATTTTATTTCTATCCTGAAGATGCCCCAGCAAGTCATTAAAAGAATGTTGGGACTAATGAGAAATTTTTTCTAGTCCAACCATGGGTCGAATGGGCCTGGTGCTAAGTTGGTGGCGTGGGAGGAGGTTTGCAAGCCGATTGAGGAGGGGGGCTTGGGGTGAGAGATTTGGGGAGAACAAATGACAACTTGTTAGCAAAATGGATTGGGGGCTTGTTGAAGAATAGGGGAGACTTGGTGGGGAGGGTTTTCAGATCCTCTTATGGAGGCCCACTACATTGGGGCCTTCTCCTATCCCCGCCAAGGGATGCTTCGCATTTCCTGAGAGGTCTATCGGTGGTGGCTCCTAAAGTGCAAGATTGTTTTGTGCCAGTGATGGGGTCGAGGGAGATTGTTTTGGGCAGGTCAAGGGCCACTTTGTAGAAGATTTCCGAGACTTTTCGCACTATCTACGGGCAGGGAGGTGTCAGTGGCAGAGGTTTAGGAAGGTGGGTGGTGCTCGTCCTTTGTAGGAAATCTTTCATATGCGAGAATCCAGGAGAGGTTGCTTTAAGAGTTGGAAGGCCTCCATCCAAAGTCGGGGAGTGATATGTTTTCTTGGGATGAAGGAGATTTCTCGGTGAGAGCTGCTTATAGGAGATTGTCCAGTGAAGGACCCAATGGTGATTTTGGATCTAGTGAAAGATTGTAGATAGGTTTGAAAGGTAGCTTGCCCATTGAAGGTCAAGATTTTTGTTTGGTTGCTTAGGAGGCATAGGCTCGTGATGAGGGTGTAGAGGGCAAGCCGGGCTCCTGGGGAGGTTAAGGTATGCCCCTTGTGTGGAGATGATGAGGACGTCAACCACCTTTTCTTCCCCTGCCAATTTGTATCACAGATTTGGAGTCGTATGGGAGCTAGATGGTGGAACTATCTTTCTTTTGACGAGCTTTGGAGCACGTTTAGAGGCGAAGGTGGCAACGTAGGGCAAAATGTCTTCCGATCGAAGGAGAGGGTCAGGCCACTAGCGGTCCTCTGAGGAGTCTGGTTGGGGAGGAATGAGGTCATCTTTAGGGGGCAAAGACCTTATGTAGAAAATTTTGTGGAGTCTATCTCTGCCTTGATTAGAATGTGGAGTGAGTCACTGTGATTGGTGTTTTGTTGTTGTATATTGGACCCAATGTAGGCTGAAAGGCCAATTTTTCTTATAATATACCTGGGGTGGTTATCAGTTGGATAACTATCCTTTCCCTCTTCAAAAAAAAAAAAAAAACTACGAGAAGATCTCGACGTAATGTTTGGCTTATATCTCTCTATGTCAACCTAAACAGGACCCATGTTCACCTACCTAGATAGCAAAACTTGCCTTCTACTACCCCTACACTTCGATTAGCATTGAGAAAATGCTAGAATCTGCAACCCAATTGCAAGCAACACAAATAACGAGCTCCTAATTGCCTACTACCAACACAAATAACGTTGATGGTACTCTCAATGGTAAGTAACAAAACCCTAATGCTAAAGGTAAGTTCAAATCCTTCCTAGACCAAGATTGAGACAAGTAAGAGGGTCATTCCCTCATTCTCGAATCCATAGCCTTTTTTATTTATCATCTTTGCCAAGAAAACAACCATTTTTAAGCAATGCTTAGATACAACTGTATTGTATTCTTTACATGCAAAGCAAGAAGGAATATTTATCCAGCAAAAGAAGTGGATATAGGATTTTTTAAAAAAAGATGGCTATGAGATGTTACTTCTACTCTTCATAAAATTTCATCATAAATTTCCATCCATATTTTGACAATATTTCAATTTATCTCCTATAAGCTGTGTTCAAAACCTTAGAAAAAGTCTAGCAAAGATCCCATTATATAGAATCACATCAAAACAAAAGTTTTAGCTAAATTTTCCCTCTATTCAAAGTCATAATTCAAACAAAATTTCAATAATACCATGACTTATAATAGAAAACCTGGATACTACTTGCTGTTTATGTGGTTGTGAAGAAGACATATCCCATTTCTTTTGACAGTGATCTTTCTATTCTAGTTTGGAGGTCCATGAATCTTGTTAATGTTGGGGTGACATCTAAGGTTGTGTTTGGCAGCCGGAATAGGGGTTAGGATGTGGGTTAGGAGGGGATTTGGGTGTGGGGTGCACGGGATACGAGGCACTATAAAAAATGTATTTACACACATTTCGAAGCCTACTAATACTCTCCCTTCCCACATATAACTCAAAAAACACTACCTAATAATTACAATCCATCACATCAAAACTCACTAACTCTCTCTCCTCTCTCACAAAACCAATATACCAATCATTAACAATCCCACCAATCGTTACAAACCCATCAACCAAACACCTTCCTATACTTATTCCACTCTAATTCTATCCTAGAATAGCACCATCTCCCTACCAAACGTAGCCTAAGTATACCTTCTAGAGTTCCTTCAAAAATGGGGTCCAATCAAATACCCATGCTTCGGTGGTTGTGGCTACGGCGGTGTCATTTATTTGGCTCTAGCATAATGCATGTATTTTTAGAGGGGAGAGAGTGTGGAGTGAGAATGTTGTTAATGGCACTTAGGCCTCCTCTGATTTGTGGTTGATGTAATGATTTCTCGATGATTAATTGGTATGATGACTACTTAGTCATCCTTTCTTTTAAAAAGTGTATATATATATATATATATATATATATATATATATATCACAACTTGTATAGGATGGTAACAAAACTAAAGGAAACAATGTATAAAATCCATATTTTACTTAGGGTTTGGTAAATCTTGCATTGTGAATTATACTAACTGTGTTTAGGACTCCTCAAAGGGAGGGCCATGGGGTAGTAGATGGTGCTAACATGCCCTAGACACTCATCAATCCACTAACAAGCAAACCACCACACCTGCAGAAAGATTTTCGAATATCTTTATCATAAAGGACATAGTATATACATAATGTAGTGTCACCATGCAAGGGAAACTCAAGTATACTGTATCACAAGCCAATGAAAGATGTGTATATGACTCCCTAAGGGTGTGCAATAGGACAATAGACTATGCTATACCTTTCCTCAACACAAAATTACTAAATGTCGAGCTGCCATTTCCATGAAAGGTCGAGGTTCACCATACGAACTGAAATTAGAACTCATTATCCTAAATTAAAGTATCAAATAATATGAGAAAATTTTTCTTTATAGAGTCTTACTTCTAGTACTATGATCATAATTTGTAATTTGATATTAATTCCAAATTGAATATAGGGACCTTTTTGCAATAAAATTTTATATCACACAGTTCCCTCTCGATGACAAGAAATATCATCAAGCCTTGATCATTAAGAGAAATTGCTTAATTTTAATACTAAGCTCAAGAATAAAATGCCTATTTTCCAAATCTACTTTTTACCTTCTTGATTTCATGTATAATAAGAAATTAATTTTAGTTTAAACAAGAAGGGGCTCTTTTAAAGTAATCATGTTTAAGTCCTTATTCATGAAAAACATAATAATAATCTGCATAAATGAGAAACTGGGGCAACCACCACTAACACATAAATGGGGGGATGGGTCATCCATTCACTTCGACATACACAAGGGAGAGGAGGAGAAAGAGAGAACAAAGGAAGAGTGAAAGGGAGAGATGGAAGAAAGATGGAGAACACTTCATAAAAGCTCTAAGTATTACACGAATAGGCCAAAACAAATTAGAGTTGTGAGATGTATAAAAGGTAGGAAATTCTTTCCCATCTCCAAAATTCGTCTAAATTTTGAGTAGGAAGCATGTGCTTATTATCCCTGATAGCTATTCTCATGTGAAACCGCATATCCATAAACAGTAGACCTCCTAGTAGGACGACCAAATTCAGTATCATAGGTCTAAATCCCTTGGTTGGCATCAAGGAAACCTAAGTGGTTCCAAAAATGAGTAGGCAGCGCCTACTGTGCCCTCAACAATAGGTTAGGAAGTCTCTGTGATGAGAAAAATCTCACTAACAAGAATAATATGAAAATGCATGTACATGCATTGAAAATAAGTTAGTACAAATGATGGACTCGATTTATTTTCTAACCCTACCTCTCCTCATGTAAAGAGAGAAGTGAGTACAAACTACAGTACAATCTCACAAAGAAAATCAAAGTTACATATAACACCAATAAAACAAACAATTAACTGAACTCCATAACACTTCCCCTCAAGTTGGAACATAAATATCAATCATGCTCAGCTTGGACACGCATGTATCAAAGGAGGATTTAGTCAGTGGCTTGGTAAAGATATTAGAGCCTCTGAACTAACCTAGGAAGTAAAGATAAACCTCTTCTGAATCAAATCTCTGGTGTAATGACAATCTATCTCCACATGTTTGGTGAGTTCGTGATACATGAGGTTGTTGGCAATATAAGTAGCAGCCTTGTTGTCAAACCGCAGCTCCATAAACCCATCAATCTGTATATGTAAATCAATCAGCAAGGATCTCACCCACATTAGTTCTGCCAATGTCTGAGCCATAGCACGATACTCAGACTCAGCACTAAATTTGGACACAGTAGTCTCTTTCTTGCTCTTCTAGGTAACCAGATTCCCTGCAACATATATACAAAATCCTGTGATAGACTTCCTGCCATCATGGCTGTCTACATAATCTGCATCAAAATATCCAACCACTATCATGGATGTTCCTCTAGTAAAAAGAAGACCATGTCCTGGTGCTCTCTTCAAGTACCTGAGCACCATCATAACTGCATTCCAGTGATGTCTAGTAGACCTTTATATAAACTGACTTAACTTCCCTATTACAAAGGACATATCAAGCCTAGTAATCGTTAAGTAACTTCCCCATCAACTGGCGATACTATCTACCATCAACTGGCTCTGCACCACTATCATATAGTCGTGCCTCAGGATCCATGGGAATATTTATTGGCTGGGTTCCCAGCATACCTATCTCTTTTAGCACATCTAGGGCATATTTTCGTTGAGACAAAATAATACCACGCCTACTATGAGCTACTTCTATCCTAAGGAAATATTGCAAGGACCCTAAATCCTTCATTACAAATTGATCTGCCAAAGTCTACTTGATCTCAACCATACCTGCTGTATCATTACCAGTGACAATCAAGTCATCAAAATATACTAAAAGAACAACTCCTTTCCTTGTCCTCCTGAGAAACAAGGAATGATCTACAGACGATCTGACGAACCTCACAGACTCTACCACATGAGAGAGCTTCTGAAACCAAGCTCTCGGGCTTTGCTTGAGGCCATAAATGACCTTCTGCAACCTACATATACATTCCCCCTGAACCTCGTAACCAAGGGAATGCTGCATCTATACCTCCTATTGTAAATCTTCATAGAGAAAGGTATTCTTCACATCAAGCTGATGAAGATGCCAATCTCACTGAACTGCAACGAAATGAGGATCCGCACTATAGAAAGCCAAGCTACTGGAGAGAATGTGTCAAAGAAATCCACCCAATTTGTCTGGGTGAACCCTTTGGCAACAAATCGTGTCTTGTAACGTACAACAGATCCATCTGGGTTATATTTGAGTGCAAACACCCATCTACAACCAACAACTGTAGCACCCTTTGGTAAAGGTGTGATCTCCAAGGTATGTCGTGAAATAAGAGCAGACATCTCATCCTCTGTGGCTTGGCATCACTTTGGATCAAGCATGGCATGCTGGTAGGTGGTAGGAATCTATGTAGCAAACAGTACACGGCAGAAGCTCCCAAAAGTAGAACCAAGGCCCTCAGCAGTTAAACTGTAAGTCTGTAACTAGATATCTGGCACAACTCCGTGGTGCCTTCAGAATAGCAATCAGACGATCGAGATCATCCATTAGATTCTTTTATACTAGCTGCGAAGCAAAAATATCCTCATCTAGACATATGGCACCATCACTGAACACTGTATCATTATTATGCAATAAGTCTGTGGTCAACTATAGTAGAGAAGGTGGTGTCTCTATGGCTGCGATAGAAGATGGCATTTGTAAAGTACTGTGGAGCCGCTAATATATAACAATAGACTCATCAAACTTCATAAGACCAGCTGTAGTAGGAGTAGAAATAGGTATCTCCTCCAAGGAAATAGGAGGTATAAGTATTAGAGCCTCCATAACCTCAGGAGATAAACTCCAAGTAGTAGAAAAATATGGAATAGACTCATGAAAGATAATATCAGTACTCACATAGTACCTACCAGTAGGAGGATCGAACCATCTATATCCTTTCTAAGTCCTTGAATAGCCCAATAGCACACACTTAACTGCCCGCGGTGCTAGCTTGTCTCGTCTTAGAGAAAGAAGATGAACAAATGCAGCACAGCCAAACACACATGGCAGCACTGTGAAAAAGCTCCTGCTCAGGATGCAAAATATGTCAAGGTATCTGCTCATGAAGTACTGAACTGGGCATCCTGTAGATCAAATAGCAAACTGTAAGAACTGCATCTCCCCATTATAACGGAGGTACGCTGTGATGGATCAACAAGATACATGTGACATCTAAAAGATGCCTATGCTTCCTCTCAGCCACCCTATTCTGCTGAGAAGTATGAGCACATGTGGTATGATGCACTATCCGATGGGACCTATAGAAAGCAAATAGCCTAGTGGTGCATAACTCAAGTGCATTATCAGATCTTACTACTTTAATAATAGCTAAATACTAATTCTCTATCTCCAACATAAAATGCCCAATGATAGATCCAACATCAAATTTATTCTTCAATAGCAACACCCATGATAAACGTGAGAAATCATCAACTATTAAGTAGTAATAGTGACCCTACCTATTTGGTATCCCACTCGCCCCCCACACATTCATGTGCAACAACTCAAATAAGGTTGTTAATCTGGGACGAGTACTCACAGGGCAAGAGGAACGACGGTGCTTGCCCACCTGACAGGCAACACAGCAGATCCGAGTCGCAGGAGATATATGTGGAATGACTTGACGAAGGCTATCCAAATGAAAGTGTTCAAGTCGAAGATGCCACTGAAATGCACTTCCAAGAGCAGAAGATACCTCTCCTCGACATGCATATGCAAGTGGAGTTTAAGCCAAATGATAAACTCCACTCTCTACATTTCCACTACCAATCACCTTTCCTGTCAACTTGTTTTGAATAATACATCCCACAACATTAAAAATTGCACGACAGTTAAGCTCCTTAGTAATCCAACTGACTAAGAGTAGGCTCATAGAAAAGCCTAGAACATACAAAACATCAAGGTACTCTCAAAGTAGAAGTCACTGGTACCTCTCTCTAAGCTACCTTGGAGTGTTTGCCATCTGCAACCTGGACAGTCCTGCCTACTGGTAGTGATTGGAGATGAGTAAAGTGATATTGATCTCCACGAAGGTGTTATTAAGCTCCTAAATCAACAAGCCACTCTGAACTACTCTAATTCCTGCCATGTGAAATAGAACTCAAGCCGGTTGCTCCCTTGAACATATCATGATGACTATGACCTTAGAGTAGTCTCTCATACTACAATAAATGGTCATAGTATCAACTCCCAACTTCTAAATGGTAGAAATACCACTATGAATAGGCCCAAAAATTGAATTTTCATACTTCCCTACCTTTATAGCGATATCCAATGACACTCCTAAAGATTGATGATGCCATTGTGCCTTGAGAGGAAGGATTAACCTAGAAATCATATCTGAATCATTGATTTCAGATCATGCAGATGCTCTTAAAAATAAAAGATGAACCACCACAAGATCTAAGCATACATCGCCTAAAAATCAGACCAAGAGACTCAAAGGAACCCTGGAATCGATAGAGGCCTCACTAGGATGCAAGGAAACACCCTAGCATGGCCATCCAGGAGCTACTGCCCCTCCTTGCCGCTAAGAGGGAAGAAGACCCTCACAGATGGGCCCTCACCGGTGATTGCTGGGACCACACCTGCGATTAGCCAGCGACGGTGGCTCCCAGCAACCCTACGTCGCCCAACAACAACAATGTTGGCCTGGATCTAAGGGCGCTGGGGGTTGGTGGACCCTTGCTAGGCCTTGGCAGAGACTGACGATGAGGATTGGTCGGTCTTGCTGCCCAGGCGATGCCCTGCTAGGGTTGCTGCCGATCAATCAGCACCCAGCGGGGGTGTTGCTGTCAGTAATAAAGGCAATAAGGGTGATATCGGTGTCTAGGGTTTTAGAGGCCTTCTTGAGTGGGTTACCAGGGCCACAGTCTAGGACCAGTGCTCTGATACCAAATTAGGAGAAATGATCAACTTGATTTATTATCTAACCTTACATCTTTTTATATAGAGAGGTGGATGCAAATTACAATACACTCCCATAAAGAAAATAAAAGTTACATATAGCACCAATAAAACAAACAACTACCTGAACTCCATAACAAAATATAATATGTATATAAAATATCTAAAACATACCAAAACAAGTATTAAACATTAATTACGAACATTAACCAACCGCTAGTCCTAAACCTGTGAAGGGTATGGGCTAGGCCCTTTAGGTATTCGTGTTTATTTTGACCTTTTTTTATGCCACTATTTCATGCACGAATACCTAAGTTTTCATTAGGAGGGTAATAGGCAGGTGCCTCCCACTCAAAATCATTGTTGGTTGACATGTGGAACCAACCACTAGTTCTTAATTTATGACGAATGGTATTGGCTAAGCCATCGCATATTCACTTTTCTACAATGCCTCAATTATCATGGATATCTAACTTTTCATCAAGGAGTAATAGGCACATGCCTCCCTACTTAAACCAACTATTATCTGATATATTGAACCAACCGGTGTTCTAAACTTGTGATGAAAGCTACAAGCTAGGTGCACCAGGTATTCATGTTTCTTTTGGTTCTTTTTCTGTATTGTTGTGGATTTTATATTGCATGGGCATCAATTGCATTGATAAGGAACATGGGCTCACCTTTCCTGATGGTGCTTTTGCGTAATATCGTTGATTCATTGCCATATCAATCATACTTATGTTGAATATTGCTCAGTTATTGTTGAAAGAATGTGATATATAACACAAAATGTCATAATCAAAACATGAATAAATTGAAAGTTGAAATATTGTCGAATTTATATCTCTACAAATTGTGCTGCTGTCATAATTTTTTCCCTTTCTCATCATGTGTAGCCTTAAATTTTAATCCTTCCTTACTAGATACTAAATTCCCTAGTGAGTCGTCTATTTGATGCATTTGGATTGCATCCCAAAGCTTAGTTATCTGGGAAATTAAACTTGCAAATCACATCAATGGAAAGAATTCTTTCACTTTTGAGCTTGATTATTCCCAGGATGGTATGTGGAATCAGTGATTGCAGGCAAAAAACATCTAACTTGGCCAATGTTAATCCACTAGGATCTAAACTTGATCCTAGGACCACATAACGAATGCTGATCAAGTCTGTTGAGACTGAGGAGGAAACCTCATACAATTGCAAAATAATTATCCGCATGCAATCAATAGGGACAAAGGTCCAAGGGATTGTTTTAAGGGATAACAACCCCAACTTGGCCCGGAGTTAAAGGCATGGCACTAAGGAATGATTAGGAAAGGTTTACAGGGAGTCTCACTATGTAGGTAAGTAGATACTGGCCATGAATGTGCCAATCTACTATGAGATGATTGAAACACTAAGGAAGATCTCCTCATTACATACGGGATGATTTATGTATATCTAGCCTTTATTCAAGATAAAGATTGAAATAGCATGAAAGAAGCTAATAACACGAAAGATGTTTTGCACTTGCATATTTATTTTTCCTTGCTACATTTTTTCTCAATTTCTTGTTGAAATTTTTTACCCAAGTAATAACAGCAAAGTGAGACCAAGTGAGGTATAGGGATGAAGTGGACTAGCCTATGTTTCAGCTTTGCTTTCCATTGGGATCGAATCCAACCTCCTCTAACCATTGACTAGAATAGCAAAGGAGTTCGTTGTTACACATCTTTTTAGCTAGCTAATCTTACCTGCTAAAGAAGCCATGCTTATGTAGGGAGCTTCACAATAGTGTTCTAAATGCCTACGACATGCCAGTGAAATGGCCTTTTTTCTGATGCAAGGCCATATCGGTATAAATGTAATGTCGAAATGTAAAAGTATCATCGATATTTTACCGAACAAAATAATTCATTGATGATATCAGCAAAATGGACGATACTAAGTATGATTCTTAGAATATTACCATATTTTAAGGTTGACATAGGCGACTCAGTAACCCATTTCTACCCATTACTATTATCACATGTTTGTTGGAGTGATAAAAACTCTTACAACTATTTTCTCTCTCTATTTTTTAGATCTTTAAATTAATTTAGCTTTTCCAAAGTTACTTAGTATTTGTTTCTTATTTTATAAGCTAGATTTAAGCTACAATCATTAAATTTAGATCTTGTTATGGGTTTTAATTATTACATTTGGAGATCCATGAGTTTATGGTAAATTAACTAATTCTATGATTGTTTAATCTACATATTTTATAGAGTTAGATTGTTAGATCATAGGATTCATTGTTTAAATTTTTTTTAATAGGATTAATGTCTAAGTGTTTATCAAATTTTTCTAACACAATTATATGAATTTAATGCAATCCTAATCATTCTAATAGCAGTGATCAAGATGTCATCGACATGTCGACAAAATGGGGGGTTTTGGGTGGAAGACCATAATGACACGAGAAGAGGGAGGAGAGGTGGTGGATCTCTGTTGAGTCACACAAAGGAGAGGGAAGAAGGTTCAAGGCGGAGGGTCTGTTGGTGGTGGAGTAAGGGGGTGGGTTATAATGGGGAAGGAGATGAGGTGAGGTGAGGAGAGGGGCGGGAAAAAGATGAAAAGATGCTATTTTTGTCGACATGCCTTTGGCATGTTCTCAGCATGACTCCAAAATAAACTATTTTTTGGGCATCGAAAATGTCAAAATTTGCTGTCAAAATAATGGTGTTTCCACGGCATGCCCTCGACATGCCTCTGAAATACGCATTTAGAAATTTATGGAAACGACGTCAAAATCAACATTTAAAACCTTGCTTCACAAGAAAGACCAATCTAAAGAGTCACAAGCCTTAGGAAAGTCAACTTTCCAAGAAAACCCATCTTGTATGTTCTCTTCCAAAACTAGCAATCTCATTTGCCATCATGATGCAATCAAGTATGTACCTGCCCAAGATGGAAGCCAACCGAACCATATTGAAATCCATCCACCACCTCTCACAATATGTCAACAAACACCTTTGCCACAATAAAATAAAGTACATTATACATGGGTATCAATATGTAATATCTACTCTCTCGGCACCATCTTTCTTTAGAAATAGGAAAGATAGGGACTCATTTAACCACTCAAAGCCAGCATGTCCCTCCTAAAATTCCCAAACCATGTTCATCACATTGTGACTAACAACTAACCAAAACTCCCCAAGCGAGAGGAAGTTGTATGTAGTAGATATGGAGGATTGGGAGAAGAATAAGTTAGTACGGTAAGGATAGGCAGAAGTAGTCAAGGAACAACAGGAGGTGGTGGAGGAATGATTTGGTTAGGGGAATAGTGATTTCCAAATCAGCAGTCATCAAGGACTGGGCTGCAAAGGAGATTGGAGGATAGGGATTCCCATGGGTTGTTAGATATATTGATTCACCACAACTTTCATGTTGCAAGGATATAACTATTTGCGCACTTTTGTTGCATCCTTCTCTTCTACTAATACTAGCCTGAACTCTTAATTTCCTCACTCCTAAACTCATTCCCCAAATACTGCTACTGTACTACATGGCCACATGCATGTCGCTCCACTCCCATGTTGCACCTTTCCCCGTTGCAGCGAGTTCCAAATTCCTAAGAGGATAGGAAAACCAATTGGCCCTTACACACCCTTAGCATTTAGCCCATGCAATGCTTCTTTAGTTTCCTTCCTCTATAATTTGCCTATCTAGCCAATTTACCTGCTCCCAAGAGTCATATTGCGCATGTTCTGTTCTACCTCTACATACCCTATTACTTTCTTCTGGTGAACCTGTGGAAATGCTCTGTCAATCCATAACCAACCTCCTGTCTCCCTACCCTCTCCTTACCCTAGACAACAACCTTTTGGATGAACTTTCTCCATCTTCACTCACTAGCTATCATATGAAAAAAATCAAGTATTAGCATCCCCTTCCCTCAACCACAATTGTCTAGGTCCCTGTCCACCTCTGCTTCCTAGTCCTCATCATGAACAATACCCTGTTATTTTCTTCTTTCTACTACCTCATCATCAACAAGATCACATAAATCCCCCATGCAGTCAATGCATTGGATAATCTCTAGCACGTCCAACTTCTCCCTTTCCACCTTTATCATCTTTCAATAATCCATTAGCACCTACTTCAATCCTCGCAAATGCTTGGTTGGAGTTGTTTTTGTCCAACTCCTAGAAGTCCATCCTTGTTCAACTGTATCTTTGAAGCCCAATTCCATTAAGCAGAACCCGAAGTAGATGTTCGCAATCCCTCATTTAATAACCAAATCAAAGGCATATGATCGGAGAATGGCCTCACTTTCCCCTCCACCAAAGACAAGAAAAGCTTCTATCATATGCACCAAGCAAAGAAAATGGCCCGACCTGGAACTTTGATGCAGTATTCCACCAAGTGAAATGGCAATTAAAGAGCCCCAACTCCTCTAAACCAAACTCTACAATGAATCCGAAAACTCAAAGCCAATGTCACAGCCATTCCATACTAGCCTATCATTAATGTCCAGGGTGACATCGAGTCTCCACAAAAATAATCGGAACACCCCCACAATGTGCAGACACAGGTCCAAGTTTCATCCAATGAGCATGTCTATTCTCTGCGAGCAACGGACCATACACACTGCTGACAACAAATCTGCATCCATCCTCCTGTCTCTTCAACCAAACACTACCAACATTTATCCCCAGCCATTCGTCCTCCAATTCAAACAAAGCCCCTTTCTGTGAAAGCAAAAGCCTATTGAATCTGCCCATAGCACAAAGTTGTGCAGGCTCATTCGGTAAAGTCCACCTGTAATCCACCAATCATTTAACCCTCAAGATTCAGTCATCTCCTACAAAAAAATAATATCCACCGCCCACTTGCTAAAGTAATCACTCCTAATCCTGCTCTATTTTCTATCCTAACCCAACGAACACACCACGATAAAGCCTTCATTTATTCACCTTGTTAATCTCACTCTAAGCTACAGTATTCAATCAAGTGCTTACACCCTCTGCCATCTGGCCGACCAACCCATCCATTTCTCTAGCAAAAGCCATAATGGCTACTGCTTCTTCTGATCTCTCACAGCCAGGAATTTCCTTCTTCTTGTTGCTTTCTTCAACTAGCCCCCTTACACTGGCATGGTCAGCAGGAGGGGATTCCATACCTGTAGGTCACACATGCACCCTCTTCTTCCTTAGAGAGACCCCCCACATGGGGTTGTGGCTCGCCCCTCATTCTGCTGGATGAAGCAATGCAAGCATGGGCTTGTCATTGCTGTGGGCTTGTCATTGCTGTGGGCAGAGGGGGCCTTCACTCTCCTGTTGATCCACTAAGACCCCGCCAACAGTCCTCAGGTCAAAAAACCCAAAAACAATTAGGTTATCCTAGCTGATGGAAGAAAAGTGATGGAATTGAATTACCATGAAACCCTAGCCTCTCTTACATAAAGTGAGGGAATGGAAAATTTACATAAACCAACTAAAAACAAGAAAATAAGTAACAGCCACAAAACATAAGAAAATAAGACTAATAAGGACTCTAACACTCCCCCATCAAGTTAGAGCGTAAATATCAATAGAAATACATGCCACTTCTTTGGTAGAGCCTTGGTAAAGATATCAGCAATCTAGAGCTCAGTGGAGACATGAGAAGAGGTATTCTTCCCATCTAGAACAGCATTGCGAATAAAATGGTAATCCACCTTAATATGCTTCATCCTCTTATGGAAAACAAGAATCGAGGCCTTGTATGTGCCTAATTTGTTATCACAGAACATCATCACCAGACCACCGACTAGGACCCCAAATCACTACAAAAAGAAGCTATCCACATGACTTCATGACCAGTGTAGGCCATTGCCCAATATTCTACCTTTGTACTAGATCGAGCCACAACTATCTATTTCTTGTTGCACCAAGAGATAAGATTTCCACCCAAAAAAAATTGCAAAGCTACTAATGGACTTCCTATCATCAAGTAACCCTACATAATCAATATCAAAATAGGAGCACAAGTCTAGATGCCCATCTTTCCAAAAATACAAGCCTTTTCCTGAAAACTCCTTCAGATACTTCATAAATAGGCACACATCCTACCAATGGCTATAATAAAGCTTATCCATGTACTAACTCTATTAACTAAAGTTAATGTCCACTCATGTCATAATAAGAAATAATAACTTTCCAACTACATTGCATTCCTGTGCAAGTCCTCAAATGGGGGATCATCAGAATCTCTGAACCTTCCTTTATTCTCAACTGGAATAGAAGATGGCTTTATGCCTAGTAGTCCTACCTCTTCAAGATTTTCCAATGTATACTTACGTTGAGATAAGACTGAACCTTACTCATCTCTGATAGCTTCAATGCCTAGAAATTATCCCAACTCACCCAAATCTTTTGTCATAGAGTTGTTCTACAAGAAGGTTTTAGACTCTTGTATACCCAAACTATCATCTTCTATCAATATCATTTCATCCACATAGACTGCCAAAATAACTGTACCAGCCATGGTCTTTTTAATGAATATAGAATGATCTAATGTAGACCTCGAAAATGAATCTTCATCACCTCAGTATTGAGCCTCTCAAACCAAGCTTAAGGGATCTACTTCAAACCATATATTGCCTTCTTTAGTTTGCACACATACTCTCCCTCAACATCGTATTTAAAAGGTTTTGACATACACACCTCCTCATGCAAATCGCTATAGAGAAAAACATTCTTGATATCAAGTCAAAATAGAGGCCAATCAAAATTAATAGCTATAGACAATAATTCTGATAGAGCTTACTCTCACAACAGGAGAGGTCCCAAAAATAATCGACCCTGTAGGTTCATGTAAGGCCTCTAGCCACCAATCTAGCCATCAATCTATAAACACTACCATTTGCAACTTATTTCACAGCATATACCAATTTGCAGTCAACCACCATAACATCAAGAGGACAAGGCACAAGCTCCCATGTCCCTCGTCCCATAAGGGCATCCATCTCTATATCCATGGTTGCCTTCCACCTACGATCCTGTGCAACTTCAAAATAGTTCCTTGGAACATTAGTACTCAATAGAGCCTACGAGAAATTCCTTATTGAGGAACTCAAATGGGCAGTAGAGATACACCATGAGATAGTATGCAAAGTGCAGGATCTAACCAATTTTCTCATAGCTATCAACCTATCATCTTGCTGAGGAGCATCGAGAGTAGATGTCGCAGTAGGAAAGCCTATTCAGCTATCACCTTCAATATCACTAATTGGTATGTGTACAAAAGTAGGGGCAACGACAAGCATATTTGGTGGAGCACTCCTCCTATGGTAAACCTAACGAGACAACTGTGTTGCTCCCCCTTCATCAAAGAAGTATCACACACTCTTAAAGAATGTAACATCAACACTCACCATATACTAGTGTGAAGTAGGATCATAGCACTTGTACCCCTTTTGTGTTCTAAAATAGTCCAGAAACACATCCTTGATGACCCAAGGAGACTTGTCTTAACTACCACAATTATGGACAAAACATACACACGTAAAAGTTTAAAGAGGCAGAGCAAGCAAAACTAAATGAGGATGTAAGACCTCAAAAGGAATGCTCCAATGATAAACAAACGAGGCGACTATTTATGAGATAGACAACAATAAATACAACATCATTGGCTGCCATTTCATTAATTTTGGATCTTACCAACGAACTTCCACTTTTCATTGGCTGCCATGTGGAAGAAACATGCTTGCACCCCTTCCTTAAACCAAAAAGTGGAAGTTCGTTGGTAAGATCCAAAGTTAATGAAATGGAGTATAATGACAAAGAGGACATTGGGAGATTGGTGGAAAAATATTTTAGAGCATTCAAGGAGAGGTAATCAAGATAGTGAGAGATGGAGTAGAAGGGGGACTCTTCCCTTTTATCTGTACCCAGAATTGCTGGTGCAATCTTTTTTTGAATTTGAGGTATAAGCAAGTGTGGCTGGACTCAATGTGAAGGGGGCTTTGGAACCTGATGAGTTTCCAATTTTATTGTTTACAGTGTTTTGGTCAATTAATGGGTGGTGTCTTAGGTAGGTTGTAAAAGAGCTATTATTATCAAAGGAGGTTGAAAAGCCTCCCTTTTACCTCACCTAAAAAAAAGAGGTGATTGAAAAAATAAAATTTTATAGGCCCATTGTGCTCTCGAATACCATCTATTTGTTACTCGAATTCTTAACATGGTAAGAATATTTGATATTTCATTATTGAACTTTAACATAATATGGTTATGATGAAATACTCTTATTGTTACATAATTAACGTTTGATTTTCTTGAAATTGATATCATTTTGATTATTTATGTCATTTTTGTCGGCATACCCTCGGCATTTCCACGACGTGGCCTCAACATGGCCATCGGCATGCCCATCGAAAAACGAGCATTTCCACGGTTGCTCTCAGCATGCTTACGAAATGCATATTTAGAATTTCATCGGCACGATATCGAAATCGGCATTTCGAACCTTGATAGGAAGAAGGGGCAATTACCTCATGCACACGTGTAGGGTAGACCACGTGCAATAGGCACATGATGCATGCATCCCTCGTGTGCACACGGCGCACAAACTACACGCGATATGTGCAAGGGTAGAACATGCAGGCTATGCAGATAACATTACAGCAACGCACAGCATAGCAACACACGCTGGGCAACCACATGTTGTAGGGTAGATTGCATGTAGCAATGCTGTCATGTGTTGCAAGGCAGATCGACTCTGTGACCATACACTACGCCTAACAACAACAACGAGTTGTGTGGATCCGCATCCGCATAAAGATGACATGGATCGCTGCAAGCACTCCAAGATCTATTGAGCACGAAGATCTAAAGCACGACAACGAGAGATCCTCAAGTGTAAGGATCAAGAAAGAGTAATGGCAGTATTAGGTGGGATATCGAAACACCGATCTAAGATGATCACTCTGATACCCTGATGGAAGAAAAGTAATGGAATCAAATTACTATGAAACCCTAGCCTCTCTTATATAGAGAGGAGGGATCAGAAAAATTACATAATGAGTCCAACTAAAAAATAAGAAAATAACTATCAGCCACAAAATATAAGAAATAAGACTAATAAGGACTCTGACACTAGCCAAAGTGGAAACAAATCTAGATCTCAAGAGAACTAAAAAAAAGGACATACCGAACATGGGTGAGGGACCTACATGCTGAATGCGTGGTGATTTGCTTTATAAAACCTGATAGATGGGGAAAAAGAATCATCCTTGTGCAAATTCCTTGTTGCCTTCACAAGAAAGCCACCACCCTTAAATCCACCACATGCTTAAATCATAACACAACTTCCGAAGCTATCTCTTTGATTTTCACACAAAGCACTCCGAGAATGCCCTTTCACTTCCCCTCCCAACATGATCACCACTAACTATCCATTCTCCCCATCATTGTTGCCAAGGAAGACATAGAAGAGTAGATCCCTTTAATAGAAAAATGGACCAAGACTGAGGCAATGCACCATCCAGGGAAGAGACTTCCACCCAAACTCCTACTAAGATTGGAACTTGCTAATAGCAATCCTCCACACCTCATCAATCTCCTAAATTACTCAACAATGGTTTAAAGGACCCTAGGGCATAGAAGGAAAATCATCTCAAACACCTAGCAAGACCATCTAGACAATGGAAAAAAAATCTTGCTCACCTAAGCCCCATATAAGTCCATGGGATGCCTCCACCCAATCGAGCCATCACTGCACCTCGCAGAAGATAGCTTATTAACCTCCCCTCCATGCAACCTAGTAGGAGGACTTGTTCCCACCGATTAAGGATATCTTCAACCTTAGACACTCCCCAGAACCCATTTAACTGCAGCCTCAACTTCATTACAGAAGGTGCATTGCCCATTATGTCCCCAGACAAAGACAACTTAAGGCTTCACCATTCACTTCAATTGACAATAGGCTTCTTGTCAAAAGATGGTCTGTGTGGACAAGAGTGTTGTCCGTGGCCTACACACCTTCACATCTCAAGCACTTAATAGGATGTTGGGAGTCCTTTGCTACGTGACACCCCCCAATCCACTTGCTTCATTGCTAAAGATCGTCACCCTTCCTAGGAAGCATACCGACTAGACTCTGGGGCATGGTGGGAAAGTGCAAAGCAGAAATGATTTGGATAAGAACTCTTGCATTTTCCTCTAGGCTTCGTCTTTTGTCCTCGATTTGGCATAAGGGAAAAAAAATATGTTCCCATTTCTCTTTTCCCCTGCGTCAAAAGACCTTTAGTGAGGTGGATTGCTTCACTCTTTCCTAGTTCGGTGGTAGGCTTCGAGAGAGGATCTTAGACAAAGGGTTCCTAACCTATAGTTTGCCACTAGTTCCTCAAGCATTCTTCTTCCACGTGAGTAGAGGCAAATAACAAGAAGCATTGGGACCGTCCATGGTCATTTGTCAAATGAAACGACAACAAAATCAAAGAGAGTGGCTCCCACAGTCCCACCCACCTTGAGTTGTGTTGGATGGCATTACTCTGGCCACCACAAACCCTGCTTGGTTTGCAAAGGGATGTTAGTAATCATTAGTGTTAAGGATTCCTTTGTAAATATGTAGTATTATCATGCAAATGTGTGCTTAGAATTCCTCTCCTGCTTTGGGATCAAATTGTTTGTTCTATGATAGATAGGACCCTAAGACCCATATCGTGATAAGTTGAAAAGAGCTCTACACCTAGAAGTAGGGTTGTACTTTGACATCATGATCATGCTAGAAGTTCTTGTGTTGTGCCTCATCTTTGTTTGTGTGTTTTTGTGTTCAACTTTACAAATATAGCTTAGTAAAACTTAATAGTAACGATAAGCATGCACTTGTAGAATTCCTCATCTTGGCGAATTAACCTATACTTGTTTTACAAATGTTGTCTCTTTGTTGGCACTACAATAGAAGAAAAAAGGTTTCAAAATTTAAGGAGTTAATTTTCTCAAATTTATGAGTTTCCATAACACCATGTATTCATCTATGTTATGATAAAGTAAAATCCTAGCTCATAAGAAGACTCCAGCGGAAAAGTATCCAACACCTTGTTTCCAACTGCTAAATGTGTTCCATCAGGCTTGTATGTGATATTAATATTCTCGCCACTGAGCTCTGCTTGTTGCGAACATTTTCCACCTGCAGACACCAGGGAGAACTAGTTTACATACTCAATTGTAGTTGGTATGCATCTATGGGGGAAAAATGCCTTTAGCAAGGTCTTCAATAATCATAACGAAAGCATTTCCTTGGTAATTTGATAAAAAGGAACCTTAGCTATTTACTGAAAAACTAATTGAGACTAGAACAAAATAGTAATTAATAGGTTCTCTAAAATAAGATACCATAGTCAAGAGTTGAACTGAAATTCCTTTCCAAGAAATTTCAAATACTTGATGAAGCCAGATCTTTCAATAACAAATAAACTTCAGACTATGGAAAAGCAATTATGATGATAATTAACCCAGGCATAGAGGTAAAATGTGTGTCAATTGAGTTCAAAAGCTATGTATTCCAGAACCACCCATTGGTTTTTCTATCAGACAACTACTTAAATGCATCACCTGCATCCCTTTAATCCATGTAAGCATAATACTCACCTTTTGAGAGATAAAGAGCATATCCTACTGCAAAAGCAGGTTAAAAGAAATAAGGACTTCACGTACTACGAGCATCCCAAAGACGTACAGTCTTGTCACCAGCTGCAGTTGCGACCAAGTCAGTGTGTTTGGGGTCCCAACATAACTGATCCACGCTATCTGTGTGGCCTTTTAGTTCAATATCCTTGACCTTTCCCTGCAATAATATCAGGAAAGCATACTTAAAATGGGCTTTATAAATCCTCATATCTTGATTCCTTTTGGTAAATATTAGCATTGTCATATCATCTCAATGTTGTAGCCTACCCATTTGATGCAGGAAGAAGCTTTGTTGCTGTTGTAATAGTATTAGCATTAACATAGCAGAGAAACAAACTGAACACCCCTTCAAATCTAACAAATACACACTCAAATGAGCCACAGAAGTTCATACTCAGCCATTTCATTATCAACACAAGTCAGTGTTAATGTAAGAATGACTTTTAATGTAGTTTATTTGCTGGATCAACTTTTCAATCCACCAATGAACATGCATCTTCCTGTGTGAAATTAGAGAGTAGATATTTTTCTGTTCACCAACTTATTCAATAATTAGCGAGAACGAACTGGCAATATAGATTTATTGAGGAAATAAACACATATAAGATCTACCAAAACCTGACCCAAAAGAAAAAACTGACATTTCTCAAGTCAAATAAGCATCTATCTCCAAACTGTTGAACCCAGGTTTTATTTGTTCCCTGTGAAAGCAACTGCCTAGCCACCATTGAAATTTCTTTAGAATTTGTCACTTTGAATAGATCCTTTTGTCCACAGCTCTTTGGCTCACCTAGAAAAAATTCTCCAACGAAATCTTCTTTAGTCATTGCTCCTCTATAACTCACATGAATCAAACTACTCTCACCTACTTAAATGATTTCTTTGGAGCAAATTACATGCACGTGTTTCTGTTAATCAGATCTACAACATGGGAAGGAATGACTAAACCCTACTTACTCATGCCAAACCCCATTTTCAAGGCTGTCGAAGAAGATAGCAGAAATCTCTATCTCCAATAAATGAAGCTGAACTGAAGGCATCCCATGTTTCAGTGTAACATCAGGCAGTGCCCTGAATCTCACTGGACTATACCATGTAATTTTTTTGAAAATTCTGTGTTGTTGGTCTGTAACTATCAATCCACTACTTTCCTAAACTCCCGGTGGGCTTGCCAGAACTTCTTTCTTGCTTGTATTAGGTGTATTTGGTTCACCTGAAAAGCTATTTCAATGTTAATGAAAACCGCTCCTTCATTCTGCTAGAATAAATAAAGAATGCTTCATTATGATTCCCATGACTTAGCCTTTGCTCTTAGTATCACAGAAAGAAATCAGAACAGCTTATTCCAATCACCTTTGTGATATCTATTCAAAATTGAACCTCTTTATGGCATCAAATTTAAGATTAATTCAAAACCAAAACCAAAAAATCCAAATCCAAAATGAAGGGGCATTATAGCAATCCAAGGATTTCGAAAATGCTGATTGTATCCTTCACACAAGCACACGTACGCACTCACACTCTCGCTAGGTGAAATTCGGACAGTATGGACACTCTAAGAGCCCATCATGGAACAATTTCAAATAAATCCCCAAACGAAAGCAAATTGTAAACAGCATGCATCACTTTTTTTTGGCTTGTTTAGGCATATTTTTATAAGAAAAGAAACCACCCCAAAAGCCACTTAAATAGGTAAAGATTAGAAAAGGAAACACTAGAAAATAATGAAACATAAGAGAAGGAATTGAATCGAATAAAATCCAAGAACCAAAAGAGGGAAATATGTGATGAAATGAATGGTTACATGGCCATGGGGGTCGATGTTCCAGACGCGAGCAGTGTGGTCGACAGAGCCAGAGGCGAGCTTCGTGCCCGTGCAGTTCCACGCCACTGAATGCACCTGTTTCGAAACAAGTGACCACTTCTTTACATTACAACATACAACATAACATGACCTCCAGAAATCAGATTATACATAGAGATATGGAAATTTATGTCTGCATAAGTACCTTCTTTTTGTGGCCTTGATACTCCCTGATGAATAGGGTCTTGAATTGAACAGACTTCTCCTCCATTCTCTGTCACCTAGGGATGAAAATGGATTGGATGCGAATTGGATATTGGTATTTCCATATCCATATCCACAACCTCAATATCGGATGCAGCTGCAAATTCCGATATTGATTAGATGAGAATTTTCGTGAGCATATCCAGGAAAAAAAAAAATCAGATATGGATTCGAATTGGATTTGATCAAATACAGATTTGAATTTGGGTAATCGTCAGATACGAATGTAGATCAGATAATGATCGAATCCAGGCCAAGATTCAGATAATATCCAAATTCAAATGAGACTAAATTATGTCATATCGAGAATCAGATTGACTTATAACTAGGGAATTTAAGTGCATGACAATCAAATGCATGCTCAAGATGTAATATTCATTAAATATGAATTCAATGAATATGAAATCCTACTATATATCGACTAAATAGTTAATAGAAGCTTACTAATCTAAATTTACATTAGAGTAGCTAAATTACTTAAAACAAATGAGACCGATGGACATAATGGGTAGAGTTTTAGTCCCACCTTGTTGGTGGGCATGACGTTATTACCATTTATAATTTTTGTGGGTACTTTTTAAACAAACACATGTGTGGATGACATGTGTTGTACAACCAATTAAAATTTTTTTGCCTCCTATTTTGATTACAAGTTAGAGAGAAGCCCCCCCACTCATTTGGAATCTGGAAGAGAGAAGCTTGCCTAGTCAGATTTGCAAGATGCTTTTTGATGCCAGTGATTCACATGATCATGATTTGATGTGCACTCCATTAATTATGTAATTTGGATGTTCTTTTTCAAAAACAAGGAAAATGGAAGTTTAATTTTGGGGCTGGAAGTAGTTGCTGAAATCAGATATCATGAAAATCAACTTCTAGATAATCAATTTGAAAATTCTAGAAGATGCTGCACTTGTACCTTTGTTGACCTTAAAACGCAATCAAATTGTTAGAGAATAAGTTAGATGAAATATTTTAGGGTCAAATTAATTAGATTAGATTATCCTACTATTTTTAGTCTTTCTTATTTTTAGTGCATGTTTTATTGTGTGTTATTATTTTCCCTTTTATACCTTGGCCATTTCTTTATATAAAGAGGTCCAAGGCTTACTTAATAGAACAACAAAGTCTATTTTTATTTTCTCAACATGATATCAAAGTAGATTTGATCATGTTGGAAAAGAAACCCTAAATCTCACACGAAAGAGAGAGACCACAGTTGCTACCGCTACCCCCCTCCACGCACGTAGTCTCTTCACATGTGCATGGTGAGAAGGAAGCAACCACCATGCATAGCTGAGGGGAGGACATCATAGATGCAATGATCAAGGCTCGTCAACGACAATGTCATTCTCTTCGAGTCAAGCAATTGCTCAGCGATGTCAACAAAGCCCATTCACGTCTCCCGACATCATGAAAAGTGCCATTAGTGTAGAAGTGCCGAAGAAGACCACATAGAGCTCAGCACTCAACACCCTCCGCCAATTCTGCCCATCGATCTCTCTCTCTTTTTTCTCATAGAGATCCATCGAAGGAGAATTGACATCAAAGCCCATGCCAATCGACTACAACGCTGACGAATCTAGTGTCGTTATTCCCAGGAATTTTAGGTTGCTTGAAGAGCTACACCAGCTAGAAGGCCATCAGCCGCTTTAGGAAGCCCCTCCACCGTCCCCAACTTCATGTGCCAAGGTAGCGACTCCACCCACGACAACGACTACTGCCCTGGTAGCAAGTCCATCTTCGGAGCCAAGTTCGCCTATGTCAAACCCCCACATGTTCTTCGACATGACAATCGACAACACCCCCACAAGTCACATCATGATGGAGCTCCTCATCGACGTCATCCCTTACACTACCGAGAACTTCCATGCCCTCAGCACCAGCATAAGCTTCGCCATCCTAAAGTAACAACACCTCAAGGAGGAGGGCTTCACCATCCTTAACACTGACATCTACGAGTGTCACTCCTACAAGCACAGCTTCAATCAGGCAATGGGGGACACTTCCTAACCCACCCCTCCAATACTCGACTTCGCAACATTTCCAAAGGACCAACAGCGCCCACGTGCAGCATAGCCAAGTCCTTCATGAGAAAGAGCATGGAGATTGTAGGGGTTTGCACAAAACTAGTAGTATGGGTTCAGTGGCAATACCCTCATCTACAATTGCCTTTCTTTGGATTCTTCGAACCTTAACATGAAGAAAGAGATGTGGACAATTTGCTTTGATTAGCCCTTTATTTTTCTTTAAGTTGTGTTTTACTTCTTAGCTTTATAAAAGAAATAAAAAAGAGGAAGAAGAAGAAAGAAAAAGACGGTGGTTGATGTTAAAAATAAAGCGAAGGAAAAATGAAACGAAAAAAGGAAAGGAGAAAGAGGGAGTATGTATGAGAGTTTATTGTGGATCCCACAAGAGGAAGACTCGTTCTTCAAGGTCCCCGCATGAAAGAAGCTCATTCAAGGTCTCCAAGGAAAGAGGCACACTTTGAGCATCCATGTGGGAGAGACCTACTTCTAAGATCTCCTACACCTACTTGGAGACGTCATCCGTTCTATTGAGGTTGCTACTTCTCAGTGTTGTAAAAGTCAGTAGTCAGTATTCAGTCTATCAAATCACTAACTAAGGAGTAAATGACATGCAAAGGGAGTAGTCAAGGAGTACTCAGTCAGGTATTGTTTAAATATTTAAATAAATATATATATCAATAAGCAAAATATATTATTACATAAAAGTAAATCATTTTCAAATTCAAAATTATGAAAATAAGCTGCAAACCATAAGTCCAATGAAATAAAAGCACAAGTTCAAAGTGTTGAAGCAATCGAGCAAGAGAATAAAACTATAAGTCAACTCTCTATGGATAAATCAAACACATAGCTAACTGAGTAGACCGACTACTCAACTACGTAGTTAGGCCTGTCGACTATGTGCCTAAGTATGGGTTGTTCAGTCGATTAGGGGACCAACTAAGAGTAGTCGGCCGACTCAGTCAATTTTTACAATGGAGTACTTCTGCTACAGGTGCCATCTACTCTTTATTCAACTACTTGTTCCTCCAGATGTTTACATCGGGAGGGAGTTCATTATTTTTATGTTTTTCTAATAAGTTGGATGTTCCACGCTCCAACTTAGGAAAGAGCATTCGAGAATAAGTTAGATTAGATATTTTAAGGTTAGATTAGTTAGGTTTGATTATCCAAATATTTTTAGCAAGTGTTTTAGGTGGGTTGGCTGGAGTTGGGCGGATGGGGGTCGAAGAGAGGGGAGGAGGGGGAGGTCGACGATGGATAGGGGTAGAGGGAGGGAAGGTGTGATTGGGCACCACGGGGGAGCGACGGAGGCCTCGTAGGCGGGAAAGGGAAAGGAGAAGGGGTGGCTAGAGTTGGGCGGAGGGGTGGCTGCAGGTTGAACAGCGGGGAGGAGGGAGAGGTCGACGAGGGAGGGGCGCCGGGTGGTGGAAGGGAAGGAGGGGGTGGTTGGTTGGGCACCATGGGGGAGTGGCGGAGGGCTGACGGACGGGGAAGGGAAGGGAAGGGGAGTGCGGCTGGAGTTGAGCGGAGGGGTAGCTGGGAGTGGGGGCCAAACAGAGGGGAGAAGGGGGAGGTCGACGACGGGAGGGGGTGGAAGGGAGGCGAAGAGGGGAGCCTGACCTTGGGAGCGGAGGAGACGTGCTGCGAGTACGTCTCCTTCCCTGACGTCAGCACCGGATGCTCGCTGGAGTGCCCGTCGTCTCGCTGGACTGAGGAGGGAAAGGGAGTATTTCCGGGTATGAGAGAGGGAAGCGAAAAAATTTTGCAAGGACGGTAATTATAAATAGTTAAAAGTTAATTACGATTGGGAAAATATATTTGGCATGGATCGTAACAAAGTTTGCCTCCCACGCTTAGTTTACTTTTTTCAGCGGTTAACCTCTATTTATTTAATAGGTTAACATCTTCTTGCTTAACTCGAGTTAGTAACTTTTAATATTAATTTGTCTAAGGTTGATTACTATTAATTTTGGGTAAATCTGTATTTAAGTTCTATGGAATATGTAGTACGTTTCACTTTCATCCACACTTCTTATGCCTCGCAATCCTCACGTCCGCCCCTCTCGCAGTCATTGTCTTCCTTGCGATCATCACCCCCACACCTTCTCTTGCAACCTCGCCATTATCATGCAAATAGCTCGCGACTCTATCCTAATCACGACCAATTGCTCACGACTCTAGGGCCTCGCACTCTCATGGTCCTCACCCTCCCTCATGCAAATGCTTAGGACTTATCATGCGCAAAGCCTCATTGCTTCCACGGCACTCCCTCTAAATCTCCTCCTCAACTCCCTCGCATCCATCTCCACTTGATCTCATAATAGCCACAAATTCCCAACCTCGTGCGACTTAGGAAAACCTGGATTGCCACACCTACTCCCTTGCTCTCATGCTCAAAGCACTCCAACATCCACCACCTATTTGACGAAAAGCATGAGACATCAATATATCGCAGAACCCTCCAACTACTAAATTATCATTTCCAATTTATTTATTTTAACTTGCTACCAATTGATGTGATTAATTATTTTATATTTTGTAATTCCAATTCAATCCCATTACCCTCACTATTCTAACTATATTCATATGTCGATCTATCGTATCGGATTGGTAATTGATTGCAAGCCAAAAGTTTGACAATCTATGACGTTTATGTAGAAAATTTAGTTTGCAATTTCCAAGTAGCAATGGGATTTCATCCTGCTATTCATGAGATGCTAGCAACAAGCTCATCACTCTACCATCTACCTAAGTGGCAATTTAAGTTTCATGTATTTAGCATTCCAAGAAGTACCCATTTGATCAATAAAATTGTTGTTTCAACTACTTTGCTTCTGAAACATGTGGAAATTACCTCAAAGTTAATACAATCTGCTTCTTTTCCCAAATGTTAAATGGGAAGAGCATCTAGTGAGAAGTACAGAAGCATACTTTGCAATATAAAATGAAATGTAAAAGTGAGGATCACATCACGTGTCCCTTTCACGTGGGCACTCCATTCACCTAGGTGGGACCTATCAACGAAATGTATTGATATATTTAAAATATCCTCAAAAAAATAACGTAAAAAGAAATTCAAGTACTAACACATTGTGAGATCTATCACCGCTTAAAAAGCTACCACAACTTCTGAACCAAATAGCATCGATGCATTTTAGGTCAAAACAAATTGCATCGATGCAAAATAAAAATCACTGGTGCATTTTAGTTTAGAATCAAATTGCATCAATCACCGGTGTATTTTGATTCAGAATAAAAAATCACCTATACGTTTCTATTCAAAACCAAAATAATGCCTGTGTTTCCATTCAAAAGAAAAAACCACCTATGAATTTCCATTCAAAATTAAAAATCATCAGTGATTTCTTTACTTACAAGTTGTGGTGGTTGTTTAAGTGGCGGTAACCTCACCACGTGATAGTACTTGCATTACTGCTCGTTTATGGTGCTCATTCAATAAATTCACACATTAAAAGTCAACGTGTATGATAAGGATCACATATGTTACATATGTTACATCCATACGTTGCAAAATACATTATTTTTGAATTTTTATACATTTTCACTATGTAATTCCACCTATCATTGAGATGCAATAATCTCTCATGCCCAAATAAGTTCCTAAACAACATACAAGAAAATACACCTACAACCCAACTAGATGCGTGTTTGTCACCCTCGCAATGATGTGAAAAATCGATCACACTATAGTTATTATGTGCAATTTTAGAAATTGAATCCCCCATCTAGCTTGGATAGGGTAAAGTAGGTCAAATCCATGAGGAGGTTAACACTATTGATTTATGAACTTAACTAGCATGCTCAAGATTATTACAAATGCATTCTTTACGTATGTATTTTCGAATTTACCACGTGCTTAATATAAGTTGCAGGTTAGAAAAGTTGAATTTGTATTTGCATAATAAATATCCCATGTTTTTGTGATTAGTCTTAAAGAGGATTAAGGGAGAGGATATTTTCTATTTGTATGTTTTAGGAGGGATAATCTCACCTTGGGGTGTAAGAGGACCTATTAATTAGTTGATAAAAGGGGATTTAAAGGGTGTGATAAACGATAAGATGACTTCAATGCTCTTGAAGAGATATTTTTAAGAGGAAATGTATAAAAACACATCATGTAATACATTTTCTAAGACACAAACATTGGTGCGAAATGATTTTGTATCGGTATAAAATAATTTACACATTCTTGTGTCGCAAAATATGTCAACTTTTATATCGATGCACCACATCCTAATTTTAATTGTTGGTTGTTAAAGAAAAGGAGCTTCCTCTTGGGTTGGTGTGAAATGATATACATTATATAGTGGAACACACACGTCAACAATATTGATTTATGAGTCCTCACCATTAAATCAATGTATGTGATGTCAATTCTTCAAAATAAGTGCCCTTTTAACTATTGGTTATACCTTGAAAATAATTTGGATGACTCTTTGGAGTGAAATAATGCATACGATGCAAGCCATCCCTAGTAAATAGCACAATGGGCCCTCAAACATGTGGATCCACCTAGGGAGGTCCCTAATCTTTGGAAATTCTCAAAATATAGTCTCTTATTCTGAACGCAACCGGCAATGGCATCCTTTAACATCTACAAATTTCCTTCCTCCATAGAGTTCATATTTGCTTTGATGCTAGACAAATATAGAAGTTTCAAAATTAAATATTTTAGGGATTTTTACATCGATGCCCTGCATATATGGCCAGTTACATTTCTACTCTTATAAACTTGCCAATTACATTAATACACATATATACCCTTTCATTATTGTGTATTGATTCTTTGGACTACTTATGATTATATTTCAACCATACACCATATATCTGCATAAAAGAAAGGAATTTTTATAGGCATACACCTAAAAACATGATTAATTGTATATGTAGCGGGAGGAGAACAAGGTGGTTGGGGAGAGGAGCCTGGGGGTGGTGGCGGTGTGTAGGAGGAGCGTGAGTAGGGGGCTGGTGTGGAGAGGGGGCAGCCAAGGTGGTCGATAGAAACGTCATCAACAACGTCAATGTCAGAGTCGAGGTAGATGACATGGCAGATGCAGGTGTCAAGGAGGTCTAGGAGGTATCTGCGAGCGTAATTGAGGGGTTACTCGAGGACAGTGCAGACGAAGGAGGAGATGAGGTGGTAGAGGCAAAAGAGGTTGAAGTGGTAGAGGCAAAAGTGGAGGTGAGGGAAGGCAGCGTGGACGATAGCCTCAAGGTGGGAAGGGGAGGAGCGGATAACCTTAGCAAGGGGATGAAGGGAACGAAGGGGAGGGATGGGAAGAGGAGGTCGGCGGCGACGAGGGTTGGAGCAATTGGCCAAGATCAGAAAGAAGGGAGGGATGAGGAGAGAATGTTTTAAGGGAGAGTGTAGGAGAATTAAAATTGATGAAACCTTTTTGATGATGTCAAAAAGGGGGAGAATTTTTTAAATTATTACTTATAGTTTTGTCATCATCAAAAAGGAGAAGATTGTTGGTACAAAGGCATAACGATCGTTAATTTTGATGGCAACAAAACACTTATTGTTTAACATTTACATTCGACTCCAAGATTTTAAGTCAATTGCAAATTGATACAAGTGTGAAGGACCTCAGAGCTCACGTCCATGGTGGATTGGAAGAGTTCGTTGGAGAAAGAGCTTCGCTTGGAGCGAGAGCTTGAAGATAGATCAGAAGAATATGATATATGTCTTTTCTATATTGTGCTTTGTATCTTTTGTTATTTGTTCTTTTATCTTTTTAGAGTATTTGTTAAAGAGCCCAAAGTAACATAACAGTAGTCCTACGAACACTTACACAATCCTATGACATTTAGACATTTCGTAGAGAACTTAGAAAACCAATATAGGTTTCAGACAACCTGATCAAACGTCCAATCTGAAAATCAAACATCTGATCCTTGACTTTAAGACATCTGACTGTTTGATCAGACGTCCAAAAACACTTAGGCTGGAAACCACTCTCTGTCTGCCATGTTTAGACATCCAGCCTTTAGTTCAAACGTCTACCATGTTTAGACATCCAATCTGTCTACCATGACATTACCAGACGTCCAATTAGTGAAACGTTATTTTAGAAATATAATCGTTGAGGATTGACCCTTAATCTTCTATCAGACGTCCGTAGAAAACCTTAGACGTCTGATATATAGACGTTAACCCTCAATTAAGCTAAAATCACTTTTCATCATACATATAGCCGTTTGTGCCTCGAGAAATCCATTCCCGCAATTATCTAGGTTTCCAGACATCCAGACCTAGTGACAGACGTCTAGCCTATCGTTTAACTAACTTTCACCAGAACCTTGTTTAAGTCTAAACCAAGTCAGTAAGGAAACCCGTCTAGGATTAGATGTCTAATTTACTTTATAGACGTCTTAAAAGTAGTTTTCAGACATTTGATACTTTTCCCAGACGTTTGATAATCCTGTCAGAATCATTAATGACCCTGATTTCGACCTGTTTTGCCATGTGTTCACTCCCAATGACTTCCTAAGGGTTCTTAAGCCTTCCTAAGGTTTCCTAAGGCATCTATAAATAGAGGGGAAGCCCTCCTTTGCTAGATACACCAAGTATTAGCATTTCCACATCATTTTGTGTCAAAATCATCTTGAGAAGAGTTCTACCTCTCAAAAGCCATCGTCTTCATCTTGAGAGCTTCTCTCGCCATGCACCTGCTCTCCCTCCTACGATAACTAGAGTGACGTCGTGCCGTTGCGTAGTTCGCGCATCCATGTTGTCAAGTCAACACACTTCCACCAAAGGAAAAATCCTTTACCTATAGTAGCTAGATTTAATTATGCACTTTGTGGCTCTGTAAGATTATTGTTGTTTTATTGTCTTTGGTTGGGTATTCTCTTTGTGAATTCCTGTCTCCATCGATAAACTAAATACTCCTCGTGAAGAGGAGAGGTTTGAGGCACGCTACCCCCGTTCAAAGTAACGTCGGTTGTATTGAGGTTGAGTCACTTTCGTTTTAAGTGACTCGTTAGTGGATTTTATCGACTTGGTCGATTAGGAAATCCTAAGTCAAGAGGCCTAGGTGGTGATTTCCACCTAAAAATCCTTACATAATTGTGTGATTACAATTTTGTGTGATTAATTTTATAATTTTTGCTTTATTTTTCGTATCATACAAATCTCACCCCCTCCCGTAGGAAAGTTATAATAGTACCATTGTGTTCCTCTCATAACAGGCCTTCCAACTAACCACTTTTGCGGAAATCGAAATCTATTTGATATGAATTCGGGAAGTTGATGGATTTTTGTAGATAAAATATTAACCTTCTTAATTTTTTATTTTTCTCTCTACATTATGGGTGCAAAACCCATGCACACCGACATTCCTCACTGTTGTCGGTCACCTTCTCCAACCTCTTCGTCGTCTCCAGCTTCCATGTTGTCATTCAACCAACCTCATACAACCCCCTCTCTCCCTATCTCGCTCTTTCTCCTTATCCCCCTACGCATGTACGCAAAAATAGTCAAGGAGAGGAGGGCTTATCGTTGCTTGTGCGCCTACCATTGACGTCGTCAGTCATCGCTTGGCCTCCCCTTGGCGACATGGGAGGGAGGAGCGAAGGAGGAGGATAGGGGATGGAGGAGATATCTCTCTCTCTCTCTCTCTCTCTCTCTCTCTCTCTCTCAACACGACGGTGGAGGTTTGGATTTGATTTTGGGAGGGTTATTTAAAGAGAGAGGGGAGAGGAAGTTGTTAGGATTTAAGGATATAGAAAAACAAAAAGAAGAGAAAAATAAAAAAAATTAAAAAGGTTAATATTTTATTTTCAAAAATCCCACAACTTCCTAAATTCATATCAAATGGATTTTGATTTCTGCAAATGTGGTCTCGTTGGAAAGCCTGGTATGAGATAAAAATAAAAAATTTAAAAGGTTGATATTTTATCATCAAAAATCCCACTAACTTCCTGAATTCATATCAAACAAATTCTTATTTCTGCAAAAGTGGTCCCGTTGGAAAGACTACAATGAGAGGAACACAATGGCACTACTTATGATGCCATCCACAAAATTTTCCTTGTGGGTTGACTGGAGTTGACTAAAACCTAAAATTCCTTAGATTCGGGTTACGCAGACCCAAAACATGCTCGGCTAGCATCGGCGGGTTCTAGTTGACATGTTTATTCTAGACTTAAGTTTGGATTTCACTACTAGAAAAATGGGATATGCCGTTGGTTAGTTACCGTCGGTCAATAAAACCGACGGCAATAATATTTTTGACATTGCTTACTTAACTAAGAGACGGCGAAGGCCCGTACTCGACCAACCGTCCATTGAAGAAAAAAGATTTGGCACGCGATTGCCAATAATATTCGTCATCGGTTTAGTAACCGACAATAAATATATTTTACTATCGCTTATTAAAGTAAGCGACGGCGAAGGCCTGTACACGACCAATCGCCGGTTTAAGAAAAGCGATTCGGCGCGTGGTTATCGTTAATATTCACCATCACTCTAGAAACCGACGGAAAATATATTTTTGCCAACGGTTAGTGTAATAAGCAACGGCAAATGAATGTGTTTTTTTGTACTAAATCTATTTCCACAGTGATTTCTCTATCCAGACGTCCGACATATTATCAGACATCTGTCCTGTCGTCTGGGCAACTTATCTAGAACCCTGTTTCGATCTTGAAAAAACAGGAAGGAAAGGATCTTTATATTAGACGTCTGACATTTATTTTAGACATCTTATAGTTTACTTGTTACCGTCGGTTATATGAATAAACGACAATGAAATGTTGATTTAAATTTTCCACGGAATGTTTAAGCGTGATGGAGGGGAGACGTAACTTACCATTTATCGGCGGTTTCTTATATAACCGACGGTAAATGTCGGTTAAGCGGGCGGTTAAAATTTTCAACCAAAATTTGGGAGCGATGGGGGGAGCTTTTAATTTATCCTTTTCCATCGATTTCTGATATAACCGACGGCAAAGGTCTGTTAAATATATTCCTGCACAGAGCCCTCTCCTCCCCTATCACACATTCAATTGTCGCCGCCCCCTCTCTAAACCCTCGCCACCGGAGCTCCTCGTCGACGCCCCTCGTCCTCCTCCTTAGGTAACTCCTTATCCTCCTACTCGTCTTCGTCATCCTCCTCCTCGCGCCCTCCTCCTCTGCGCCAGTCGTTCTCCTCCTCCTGCCCTCATCACCTCACCTCTTGCTGCCCCCCTCCTCCTCCTCAACTCCTCCTCCCCAACCCCCTCCTCCTTCTCCTCCCCATCCTATCGTCCTCTTCCTCCATGACTCCTCCTGCCGGCATCCTCCTCCACCCCCAACCCCCTCCTACCGGCCTCCTCCACTATGCCCTCCTCCAGCCGCCCCTCCTCCCCGACCCCCTCCTTCTCCACCCCCTCCTGCCATCCTCCTCGTCCTCCCTAACCCCTCCTATCGACCTCCTCCTCCACCCTGCCCCACTCTTGCCGACCTTCTCCACCCTGCCGCCCCTCCTCATCCTCCAAACCGACCCCCCCTCCTCCTCCTCCTCCCCATCCTGTTGTCGCCCTCCTCCTCCCTAACCCCTCCAACAACCTCCCCTTCCTGCCCAACCTCCTCCTCCTCCCCAACCCCTCCTCCACCTCTCCTTCTTGCCTCCCTCCTCAACTTGCAGGGAACGCACCTGCCATCCCCCTCGTCCTTCTCCTTCTCATCCTGCTACTATACCTTCCCCCATCCTCCTCTCCTCCTTACTGCCACCCTCTTCATCTCCTTCTCATCTTCCTTTCCTAATTATATCAAATTAAAATGTTAAGTTATTAATAACATGATGATTGATTATTTAATTTATTTTGCACTATTGAATTTAAAGGTTATTAATGACGATCACGCTCGGTCATGCTCAGAAGCTGCAATACATCGGAGGTATAATTTCATTTATTTATATTTATTTTTATGATATTTTAGGACTATATTAGATGTGGGGTATGCCTACATAATGTTATTTGTTGTATGATTTATTGTGAATGTGGGGTGTGCCCACTTATTTGATTGAATGAAATTTAATGTGAGGTGTGCCCACTTTTATTATAAGTATTATTTTGCTATGCAGGTTTATAGAAAACTGAAAATATAAGGGAAATTCTATCAAATTTTTTTCAAAATTGTTTTAATGCTTAGTTGGGTTAATAGGTTTGATATTAGGTTGTGTATATGGTGCTTGGCCTAGGGTTTTAGGATTGAATTCGGAGAGGGTTATGGTGGTTGAGTTGGGCTAGAGTTTAGACGTTTGGTTTGGGTCAGGGTCAAGGTTTTATGATTTAATAAGGGTTTAGGTCAGGGTTAGAGTTTTCGCTTGCTCTCGCCCTTGGTTTGCATGTTTAGTTTATATTAGGGTTTAGGATTATAATTATAATTTATTATTTAATTAATTTTACTTTTGAAATTGCAGGTTATCAGTGTCAGATGCACTTGGAGGTTTCAGTAGTTTAAGGTATATATATATACATTCAATCTTTTTAATTTAATTAATGATATTGTAGTTTTTTGGTAAAATTTTTTAATGTTTAAATTAGTTATTGTTTAGATGCACACACTTGCTAAAAAAAATATATGCATACGAGACCAAACATTAGGTATTCTAACCCCTAGGGTAAAAGTCCTCCGAGTCAAATTATATCCAAATTACTCGTCCGTCAAGACTTATGATCATGGTATACAGCCAATGCAGGAAGTGTATGTATACCTCATTTACATGTATGATGTGTTGTCTTTATAGCATACCATAAGACTCGATCGACTTTAGCTCGGTGAAGTATCAAACTAAAGGTCCTTAAAGATTTGATGATAACTTAGTTTTGTTCGTTACATGTAACCATGTGCGATAAAATTTTGGTTGCTTATTCCTGTTCTCCAGTATACCAACTAATCTTATTTATTTTCCTGCGGTGCCCTTAATTGAGTGTTAAAGAAAATCTAGCTAAGATTAGTATTGGAAAGTATACTGGAGAAGTGCAGGGAGATGCTGCTGAAATTTCATCGCACTAAGGTTACATGTAACGAGCAAAACTAAGTTATCATCAAATCTTTGATGATGGACTAAAGTGAAAATTTTAATCAACATACACATCATTCGATCATTTCCATTCCTAATAAGTGATTTGTTTACATTAAATTTTAGGTTAGAATGGATAAATCTTGGATTGGATTGCAGGGTTTAGATTACACCAAATATAAAGATTGAGTAATTTCATTCCTGGATTGGACCTTTCATGACGATAGGAAGATATTTAGGCGAGGAGGTCAACTAGATAAATAGTTTCTTGCATAATCGTAATACTATGCTCGAGCACTGCATTTGTAATGGGTGGTGACAACATTACACTACTTGGGTAGCTCATGGAGAGGAGTTGGCTGAGAAAGTCAAACAATGAGAACATTGTTGACCAAGAGATCGACAAGAACATAGCTGATAGCGGAGGTGAAGAAATAGAAATGTTGAACAAGATGAGAGCAGGAGAGGATATAAATACAAACGGGGAAGATCCGTTCAGTTGTGATCCATTCTATGATGCTGTTAAGGCAGCAGATGATCTTATGGCTCCCGGTGTTACGAAAATGTCAACGTTGTCATTTTTGTTAAAAATGTTTCAACTGAAGGTTATGAATAGAGCAAGTGCTAAATTCATGACAGAAATACTTCAGTTTATTACTGAGCTATTGAATAACCCTGATGGTTTTCTGGCTTCATGGTATGAGGCAAAGAAACAAATTCGTAAACTTGGTTTGGATTGTCAGAAAATCGATGCATGTTCAAATGACTGCATTCTTTTCAGAAATAGATGCGCAAATTTGAGTAATTGTCCCGAATGTGGACATGAGAGATATAAGGAAGGTAAAAATGAAAGTAAGAGAAAACAACTGTAGAAAGTTCTTCATTACTTTCCACTGACACCTAGGCTTCAACGTATTTTTATATCAAGTAAAACTGCACGGTTGATGACATGACACTGAGATTGTAAATCTCAGGAAAAGATTTGACGAAAAAAATAATTTATTCACTTTAAAAGCAAGAAACATGTGGTTGAGTCTTGCAAGCGATAGATTCAATCCATTTAAGAGTATGTACCCGTCATACTCTATATGGTCAGTGGTAATGGTTACTTATAACTTACCTCCCCAATTGTGTATGAGATCGTCATTCATGATGCTGACTCTATTAATCCCCGATCCAAAACAACCAGGAAATACAATAGATGTTTATCTCCAGCCATTAATCGATGAACTAAAACAGTTGTGGTACACCGGCGTGAAGACGTATGATGCAGAAAAGAAAGAATTTTACAATATGCATGCAGCATTGTTGTGGACCATAAACGACTTCTTGGCATACACAAATTTGTCAGGTTGGAGTACTAAAGGAAAGCTTACTTACCCAGTCTATATGGAAGACACTTATCACTTACGATTACCGGAAAATAAGAAATTTTGTTACTTAGGACATCACAGATTTCTACATATTGAACATAAATGGCGAACATCACAGTTTAGGAATAAATTTGATGGCAGGACATGTCGGTATTCAAAGAAAAATCTAAATAATAAACTTAGTACAAATTCTATCAGGTTGCCGAGTCAGGTTATAATGGAGAGATTACAAGAAATAGGTAAGATATGGTTGTGTTGACCATTCAAACAAGACCAGACAGCCTCAAGGAATTCTGGATTTTGAAAGAGAAGCATTTTCTTTATGGAGCTGCCGTACTGGAAAGATCTTACAATACGTCATAATTTAGATGTTATGCACATAAAAAAAAATGTGATGGATAACATCTTAGACATATTAAATTTAACAGATGATCCAAAGGACACGGTTAAAACAAGGAAAGACATGAAGAGTTTAGGGATATGTCCAGAGCTGCATATTCATGAGGATGATGGCTACTTCCCACCTACTATTTACACTTTGAATCCAGAAGAATAGAATGTTCTCCTTCTTAAAGGGAATTCGGGTGACAGATGAATTTTCATCACAGCTCTCTCGTTGTGTGAATGAAGCACAGAAAAAGATATCTGGTTTGAAAAGTCATAACTCCCACGTTTATATGCAAGTATTATTTCCACTAGCGATACAAAAGATACTGCCAAAGCCAGTTGTTGATTCATTCACAGAGATGAGTAAGTTTTTCAAAGCTGTTTGTTCAAAGCCCGTACAAAATGATACGCTGGATCACTGGGATAAACCAATAGTCATTACTCTTTGTAAGATTGAACAGATTCTTCCCCCAGCCTTCTTTGATGTAATGGTTCATCTCACCCAGCATCTTACAAATGAAGCGAGAATTGGTATACCTATACAATTCAGATGGATGTATCTTGTGGAGCAATTTTTGAAAAAGCCTAAAGATTATGTTTTGAATAAGTCGGAAGGATCCATTGTAAAAGGATATCTCATAGAGGAATACATAAATTTTACTTCCATGTACATAAATGAAATAGACAACCACTTTAATAAACTTCAAAGGAACTATGAGGGGGAATACAATAACAGTGATAAAAAATGTTTATCCATTTTTGATATCAGGGAAGGCCGATTCTTCATACAGAGTACAAGGCAATTTCAAAAAATGACAAATGTTACGCGCATCTATATATTTTAAAACAAATTCCTGAAATCGATCCATTTTATGAGGAATTCGAAAGATTACCTCTTTCAAGGACAACTGAATTTGACTTCTTAGATTGGTTTAAAGACCAGGTTAATCAATTGAAAGAGGATAATGACCTACGATGGGTACCAAATTTTAATGTAATTACCAATTCACCATTACATTATGGACATTACCACTCTGGGTATATAATAAATATGTTCAGATTCAGGATAAAAGAAATTGATGATAGAAATGTTACATAACAAGCTGGAGTTGTTGATTCAGGTCTTTCCACCAATCCAAATGGATATTATGGTAAAATCTGAGAAATCGTGGAGATTAGTTTCAGATATGATCGTCGAATTGTCCTATTTAAATGTCATTTGTTTGATGTTTTTAAATAGGGCACCGGTTTCAAAATTGATAAGAAACATAATTTCTTAAGTTTAAATCCTAATCATCAAATTCTTCAGTCTGATGAATCATTCACACTGGCATATTAAACAGCACAAGTATTCTACGTCCCCAATAATTGCCAAAGGAGATGGGTTATACCTATAAGAACAGTACCGCGCAACCATTTTCATGTAACCTTTTTAATGTAAATATTTCATTTTCAAATTTTTAATGTATTAGATTTTATATATATGAAATATAAATTTCTATTCATTTTTATTTTAAGTAGATTTAGTAGGTATTTTCCATCATTTGGTAATTAAAAAAAAAAATCCAGACATTTACCATCGATTATTTGAATAACCAACGGTAAATATCCGACGGTAAAAATTTTATATAAGCGTCGATAGAAGATTTCTATACCGTCGCTTCCTATGATAACCGACGTCAAAAGTATTTTTACCGTCGCTTATATAAGCGACAGCGTTTTCTTTAAATGATGGAAAAACTGAAAAAAGGCATGTTAGCGTGCGAAAGAGTAACTTAACAACATCGTCGCTTATTTAAATAAGCGACTGTAAATCAAATTATCATCGATTGGAAATCGACGGAAAAAGGCCCAATTGCTCTGCTAGATAAACAATATTTCTACGTTGGATGTTCCTTGTAACCGACAGGAAAAAGTAACAGCAACGGTATCTATGCTGTCGCCTTGTTGCGTCGGTTATAATGGCTTTGCCGTCGGTTCTCAACCGACGTCAAAAGGCGAACTTGTTGTAGTGTTTAAATCTTGGGTCATAACAATATCACAACCTTAAAGGGAGTTTCGTCCTCAAAACTTAAGAAGAGTTATACATGCAGAAGAGTATAAGTAGGAGTCTATAACAACCTTAATGTGATGACTCGAGTCCTGCCAATCGATGAAACTTGAGTCGCCGTGTGCTAACAATCAGCACAATCCAACCACAAGATTGCAATCACTTAGCACATAGTCATAGAACAATAATTCCTAATGCATTAAATGAAAATAAATAAAGTATTGACAACATGATAAAATTCACCAAAGAAAGCAGAAAAGTAAAGAGTGGTTTGTAGGTTCTGACAAAGGGGGTGAGATCGAGCGTGAAACAAATAATGCGGAAATATAATACAATCACAAATATGCAATATCACAAGGACACAAGAGACTTTTACGTGGAACCCAAACCCGGGTAAAAACCACTACCTAAGCCTCTCGACTTAGGATTTTCTGATTGACTAGTCGATCAAACCCACTAATCGAACTATTTAACCGAGGGTAGTTCAACTTAAATATAACAACGCTACTTACACAAGGGTAGCATACTTCCAACCCCTCCTCTTCACAAGGGGTATTTTATCTCGCGAGGCAGACGGGAATTCACAAATTGAATACCCAAACAAAGACACCTTACAACAATCCTATAAAGCAGTAGACTATAAATGTTAAACTTAGCTTCTATAGGAAAAAGATACTTCCCTTTAATAGAAGTGTGTCGGCTAGCAACGCAAAGCGCGTGAATCACATAAGGCATGACGACCCTCTCGTATGCGAAGGCGGGAGAGCGGGTGCATAGCTATGATGGTGCTCTCAAATGTGTAGGATGATCTTGGAGAGCAACAACACTTCTTTAAATGATTTTTCTCTTCTCTTGGGCACAATATGAGTGGAAGTAGTATCTCAAGGTGTATTTAGCTTATAAAGGGTAATCTCCTATTTATAGAGGTCCTAAGAAGTCTTTAGAAGGCCTTAGAAGCCTCTTGTAGCCGTTGGAGACAAATCCAATGCAGATTAGGCCGAAATCAGAGTCATAATGATTCTAACAGGGTTATCAGATGCCCGTTATTATGGTCATACGTCTAGGTCATTATCAAATCTGATGGTCGATCATTTGATCTAGAAGGGTTGATCATTTGTACTGGGTTGGATCAAGATGCACGTCTAAGAAGGCATTTTAAGAGGTCTAGGAAACTAATCAGACATTTAATTCCAAGACGGGTTTCTTCCTGTTTTCACTAGATCGAAACAGGGTTCTAGTATTTGTTGGTCAGACAACAGGTCGGACATCTAACATAATGTCTGATCATCTAGAAAGAGGATTCTCTACGAGATTTCCTGAGGCTCAAACAGTCATGAGGTCTGACAAATCTCAATTTGAGTCAGATCTAGTCTAATGTCCATTTATCTGACGTCTAGGAGTCTCACGGATGTCTGAAAGTAATATTAATGTGATTAACAATTAATCCTCAAAGATATTCTCTGACAAGCCAACGATCCCCTGATTGAACGTCTGACAAGATCATCAGATGTCTTATTAGACATCTAGACTATGGGCTGGTCGTCTAGAATTAATGATTAGAGAACACTTAATCCAGCTAAGTGTTTGGACGTGTGTACAAACTATCAGACGTCTGAAGTTTATTTTGATTTTCTAAGTTTTCTATGAAATGCCTAAATATTCATCTAAGAGTCTTAGTGTAGGAATAGTGTTCCTATGACTAAGGTATGACACTTTAGGTTCTTTAACAAGTATCTAAGAAAATAAAGAGCAAAGAACATAAAAACAAATACAAAATACATGAACAGAATAAACTTCTATCCTATTCTTCATCTCCATGAATCTTCAAGCACTCGCTCCATACAAGGCTCCATCTCCTCTTCTCTTCCATTAAGCTCCTCCAATCCGCCATGGATACGAGCTTGAACTCCTTCACACTTGAATCCATTTACATTATTCCTGAAAACTTAAACTCAAATACAAATGTAAAATACCAAGCATTTTGTTACCATTAAAATCAACAGTCGTGGTGCTCTTGAACCAACATGCTCAAGTGCTCGTACAATCACCAAAGGATAGAAATTAAAAGCCTATCAGGAGAAAGGAATAAAACTAAAGAGCCACTGGCTCGAAATGGACCACCTCCTTAAGTACAATTTGATTTTGTAGTAGACGTACTAACAGCAACCGCTGCACCCGACTACTCAACAACTCCTGGGTACGGAACTCGAGAAACATGTTAGTAAAAATTGAGTAATGTAGAACAACTATAACAAGTAACAACGATAAGAGTAAAAGAAAGAGGCTACTGTATCAGCAATTAATTCATTTACGAATTATTACTTATCTAATTCTATTTATGCATTTAGCTCAGATTATTATAATCCACAATCTGTCAATCGTCGTCTCGGGGAATGAGACGGTATCGTGTAACTTCCTACAACGCAAGACCGGGATAAGCCACCCTCATGATTGGGAAGACAGCTGTTGAACAGGGCTCTTCAGGAGTTAAAATGCATCTCGTTGTAGTAAAGTCTCCTAAATAGCTCTTCAACAAATAAAATTTATAACTCGAATATCTAGAAATGAAGTCTAAGGTCGAACACAGGGAGAAAATAGGAATTCACGCGCTAATCTTTAATCAAAATATAAATGAACACAATAAATGAAGCATTATAAAGATATTTCAATGAATATTAATCTCACATTAGATATTTAATGAACATCAATGTATCTAGAGACAAAAAGATACCTAGAACAAAATAATAGTGACTTAGGTCACCATTTATTAACCTAAGCACATGTATATCAATTATTCAATAATGTCAAATAAATGAATAGTACTCATATGTTTGATTTGATAATCAGACGACTTAACTATCGCTTGCTACAGTGTTGTTCCTCTTTCTCTTCTTTCCGTCTGCTTTCTTCTTCTTCTCTTTGGCTTCTTCTTCTTCAATTCTTCTTCTCCTTTGGCACGACCTTTCTCTTCCTTTCGTTTCTTTTCTTTCTTCTTTAGCCACTTCCTCTTCTTTTCTTTTCCCTTTAGCTTCTTCTTCTTCTCTCCTTATTCTTCTGCTTTCTTCCTTAGCCCTTCTCTTCTTCTCAAACCTTCAAGTCTTCTTCTTCTCTCTTCTTCTTCCTTCTGCTCACATCAACTAAGGGTCGAGCTTTCTCTCTGAAGAGCAAAACACACCACTCCCCTGCTCTCTCTTTCTTTCCTTCCTCCTCTCTTCTCTAATATCCAGTTTAATCGGGTATTTAGATCGCGTAACCGGGTCAAGGGCTACGGGTGTGGGGGTTGCAGCCAAGGAATAAGACAAGCGGATCAGGTCGTGAGTGCAGGTGTGAAGGGGACCTCACCCCCAATGTCTGAGGCGATAAGTCCAGAACACAAATTCCCCTTATGCACTATCATGTGCTCTTGTCTTCACGATGTGGGACTAAAGTCCCCGCCTTCTTCTCGCACTGCTATAGTGAGATGCCTCGTTCAATTGATGTGGCTATTGTGGTTCACTTCTTCAATCAAGGACCTGAGAAGGGTCCTGAGGCTCTTCCACATCTCTTGGGTGTAACATTTGGGGCTCGCATGGTTAGAACACCACAAACGACGTCGAAGATAAGGTACGACAGCGAAGTGTCGGCGTGGGACCTAAAACAGAGAATAAGGCCTTTCGATCGCGTCAAAACATCTCAAAAGGTTTGTCAGACGTTGGCGAATGTAATGGGGGTGGTCTCGTGGCATGTGAAGGTGTATAGTGGCCGGACGGAGTCGAGAAGTGAGTGCAAAGGTAAGTTTGTTCGGGGGGTCACATGAGTGGATGGAATGGGAAATAAAGATGGGGGTTCGGTGCGGATGGATGAGGTGGAGGTGTAGGGGGTTTTGACGAGATGTGTGGTGCGGTGGAATGATGGGGAGGCCTCGCTGGAGATGTGGCCGGAGTGGAGGGAGATGACGGTGTGCGTGGAGGTCGAGGGGTCTTTTTTGAGTTTTGAGTAGTGGAAACTAACCTAAGGACCTAAGTAAACCTAACTAACCTACTCTAACGGTCAAAGGGGGTAGGATTGACACCGGCTTTGGCTGGCCGACGCCGTGGAAGAGAAGCCTTCGATGGGGGAGAAACGGCGAGGAAGACGTGGAAGAAAACCCTCACTGGTATTGCGAGCGACGGAAAAAGTTAGGAAGAAGGAATCCGCTCACTATGATCTATGAGAGCGAACAAGGAAGGTGGATGGAGGGGCTTGCTAGAGTTCGCAGAGGAGGTCGAGGAGAAGGGAAGAGGGGGTGTCCAGCCTCCAAACCAAACTAGTTTGGAGCGATTGTGCACGAGGAAGCTTCATAAAGCTTCAGGGCAAGCTCTAGATCAGGAAAGAAGGATTCGTGACTTGGGCTTGAAGGAAAAGAACCATGATTCCCATGCGTTCGCACGAGCAATCCATGGGGATTTGGAACTTCACAATGATCTCAGATTATTCGCCCATATGTGAGCATCAATCCCACCAATTTTGGTGGGATTTGATTGCCATTAGAGTATGATTCAGACCATTCAAAGTTGCCTGGAGGTTGGGTTTGACCTCAATGGTGGTAGGGGCTTTTGTGTGAAGATGATGACAAAGTTGGGGGGCTTTATGCAAATATTTCGAAAGTTAAGAGCATAAATGAGAGAGAAAGAGTTAGACTGGACAAAAATACAAACTAGGTCAAGATGATTTCTGATTTGACCCAAATTTTGGTACAAACCTAATTTGGGCCTAAGAAATCCAATGTTGAAGTCAAATTTTAGTTTTGACAATGTTTGGCTGGAAAATTTACACAAAAATCCAAATTATGGTAACTTTCTATCCAAGACTCTATTCTAGGTCAAAATGGGTTCTGATGGTTAAATCAAAGATACTAAACCTTATGGAATATTTTTATATGAATTTTAGAAGGTTTAGGTGAATTTTACCCTGACCAAAACCTCAGTTAATTAAGTTTGTCTATTTTTAATATTTCAGATGTCATTTAATTATCAAAACTCATGAAAACCCGTTTTTGTCTACATGAACCCACTTATTAGATATTTATGACCATTTGACCTTTAATAAACCCCTACGAAACCCCGTGATTGTTATGCAATTAAGATATTCTGTTAAAACTGCAGTTTTACCCCTATTTTGCTGTTAATCTCTCAGAAAAGATATGCAGTGAATTACGATCCTTTGGCGGTTATGTAGGAGCATTTATTAATGGATTATGATTAATTAAAGCTGGATATAGTTGATGATTATGTTATCATCAACAGCTTCCACCCATCGAGTCACTACTCTCTGTCACCCTAGGATCATTGCGGAAATGGGTGACAGTTACGTCGTGTAGCGTAAACATGTACAAGAGTTATGTACGTTAAACCACAGATAACCAATGACCCACTCATCAACCGAGAAAGAAACCACTCCTAAACCTCGAGCCACACATCCCGCTATCCCAGTTGGCCACTAAACCTAATCAAAGAGTCGTAGGGAGGCCAGCATCTCCCTAAACCAACCCAGAACCAATCTAACAGACCAAAACTACAGTCAAATCCTACAAGTAGTGGGCTAAAGCCAGTTATCCATCCTCTAAGTCCTGACCAAACTGTCGTATTGATTGTTTAATCAATTCCAGGTAACTGTATTATTTATTATCTTCAAACCAAACCATACAAGTAAATTCACTTATTAAGTCCAAGGTTACTAAATATTCATATTATCCTCCCACTTATCAGTTTGCACATAATTTCAACATTACACTGACAGTCCCATATTATTTTTCAATTAATGAACACAATGAAACTAGTTTCACAGAAAATAGAATCCGTTTCACACATGCGATAACAAGGGTACATGGGATCATTAAATCTTAATTTTTCACATACAATCCGATTAATCCATATTCAAGAGCCCAAAATCAAAATACAACTTCAGAAAGGTCCCACACTTGGCAAAAGAGGAAACACATGCCACTAATGCGATATACGCGAAGAGAACCACGCGAGATAGGTCCACAAGTACTGAGAAGAAAACCAAAGATACAAGAAAGGTAAACTACTCTACCTAACATCACCAGAGGGTCACGGTGACTCCAAACCGTACACACAAGACTTGAGAGCAATCGCCATACCTACCTCAAAATCTGCACCTACATTAGGGACAAATCCTAGTTCACACAGATTAAAAATAGGGTTGAAATCACCTAAGCACTTTTTTATTTTTTATTAAGGAAATTGTACTCCCAATGAAAATAAATTATACCAACGCGTAGTACGAGTCGATACTATTCCAACGGTACCTTATTTGTTGAAATCCAAGGTTGAGAAAGCCTCAAACTGCTAAAAACAATGTGAGGCATTGCTGAACCAACCGGTTCAGTTAGCTGGTCAACTGGTCAGCGTGCACCCGCCCACGACATGTGTCGCTCTCCGATTCGCCTGCATGCTCACCCACAGATCACGCACTCTCGCTCCTCAACCATCAGATCGCGACACGTGTCGCGCATTCAGAGCCCGTGCGGCCTCTTCTCAGTGTAAACGCATGAAATTGTGCATGCAAAATCCCTCCGCGTGCCATGTGTCGATCGCTCGCCGCACACCGCCACTATGCGTTTCACCCACACTGCACACCACCGCCGCCGCCACGAATTTTGCGATGGGAAGCTCGAACTTCTCGAAATCGCACTTAGGGTCCCTGGAAATTTGAATTAAGATTTTTAAAGGAAATCTTAATTCTTTCCTCTCTCTTTCTTCAACTCTAAGTGGCTTTGGAAGTAATCACGACCCAACAAACCAAGAGGGTATATTTATAGACCCAAATTAGGTTTTGACTTAGAATTAGTGGAGTGAAATACCTAAAAAATCCCTTAGATTAGGTTCACCTTACATTTAAGTCCTTTTCGACTTGTTTTGGTCATAACTTGAGCTATACACCTCGGATTTGAGCAAAACAAGCATCCTTCGAAAGCTTACGACGAGAGGAATCCAACAGTACGATACATGACACATTTTCTATGATGTTTAACTAGGATTTGACTCAAAATATGTGTTTTTGGCAATTTCAAGAGATGCTTGTACTTGCACTAAACCGCAACTGTGTTGACGGGTTCAAAGTGACCTGAACCACTGTGAAATAACTCGAGACTTGGATTTTAGGACGTTACAGATATAACGACCTTAAAGGGACTTTCCTCCCCAAAACTCAAGTGAACATGTAGGTAGAGCGAAAAATCATGCTTAGTGTATAACAACCTTAAAGAGGAATAACAACCTTAAAGAGAAACAATCCAAGAGTCATGGACTTACTAGTGAAAAGCTCTAGGTATTTCTCCTTCGTTTCCGCCTTTGGTTCCCAAGTCGCCTTCTCGTATTTCTGACTCCTCCATAAGACTTTTACCAGAGTGATCTCCTTCTCTTGCAGCCTTCGAACAGTATGATCCAGTATCTACACTGGTTGCTCTTGATAGATCAGGTCATCCCCTATCCCCATGCTCTCATAACTAAGAACATGGTTCAAATTTGATATGTACTTCCGCAAATTGGAGATATGGAAGATGTTATGGATGCCGACTAGCTAAGATGTGATCAAGGAAATTTTCGCCTTTGCAATAACTAATGATAATAACAGTAATAACACTAATAACGATGATGTGTTGTCGCAATATAAATCATGGTGGAAAAATCCCAGATCAACAAAGATAGTTAAATATGCTGAATCCAATTTAACCAACTTAAACATGCATCATATTAAATAAACCACGTACGGAAAAATATGATGATAATTCTAATAATATGAGAAAAGTTAATAAACTACAAAACCTAAAGCAAACACAATAAATGAAACTAAAGCGTAGTCGCAATGCGAGAAAGGAGGTCGATGTCACGGTCGTGGACACGATACGGAGTGTGCACACTAACGGAGGTGACACTATTTTTATTTTTATTTGTTTATTTTTTATGTTTTATTTTGATTTTTATCATTTATTTTTTATTTTCATTTATTTATGTATTATTTTATTTTTTTTATTTTTTTTAATGTTTTAAACTTACTTTTATTTAATAACATTTTCTTGTTAAATTTATATTTTATATATTTTTAAATATTTTTATATATTTATAAAAGCATTTTATAATTTTAATTAATACTGCCATATATATTTTTATTTGTTTATAATTTTTTTAAATTATATTTTATGTCTTTACATTTTTATATTTTAACTAAATTAATTAATCGAATACGCAACGAGTACCCATGACCCAATTTAACACAATTGGATATCATATTTATTAGATTTTCATTTCAATTGCTCAGTTCAGGTCATGACCCACTTGACACTACAACAAATAAGAATTTTGGTCAGTAAAAAATCGTGACCAAATGGCTTACAACTGTCAGCAATTAGTGATAGTAAACGCTGCATTGCAAAAGGGTCTTTGGTGACGGATCCACCCAAAATCGTGACCAAAGGCTTTTGTGACGGTTCCACCCATGACCGTGACCAAAGGCTTTGGTGACGGTTCCACCTAAAACCATTACCAAAGCCGAAGAGCTTTGGTCACAGTTAATAACCATGACCAGAGTTTGGTGTGGACGAAAGAGGGTTCCTTTGGTCACGATTCCTTAACCATCACCAAAGGGGCCATGGTGACCAAAGGCTTTAGTAACGGCTAACCAACCATCATCAAAGGGCCACTGTGACCAAAGGTTACCTGGGTGACGGCTAACCAACCATCAGCAAAGGTTCTTTTTGGTCACGATTTATAAACCGTGACCAAAAGCCTCTTAAAACAACAAAAAGTTATCTCGAATTACTTATAGCTAATAAATACAACCTACCAATAGAGAAAAAAAAATGTGATAAAGTATCATCTCTAATGTTGTTGGATAACTTTATCAAGGTGTTTTATTCCAACAATGCCAAGTTAAAGGGAGTAACCACAAGAGCAAATGGTGGAGTAAGAGAGACAAAGAGAGGAGCAAGGATGGAGACGAGTAATGCAATAGCATTTTCTTGGATATATGTACAATGTAGATGCCAAGATAGTCATTTGTTAACATGTTTAATCAAAAATAGCATACCATCTCGATATATATAACTTTATTTGAATGGCATTTTTACAAAGGTAGTCAAACTTTACCGTAGCATTTGTGTAAGCATTAAAGACTGCAATGGCAATAATGATAAAAAACTTTATCATGGAATTTATATAAAAATCCTTTAATAAAACAAGTCAAGGAAACAAAATTGATTCACAGTTCTTCCCTTTTTGGACATTTGCATATGAGAGAATCATTTTACCCACCGAAAAGGTTGTAAGTGTACTTTCACCCACATAGGAATCACTGCATCGAATGCATTTTCTGAAAATATCCGGTTCACCTAAGCAATATTAAAAAAATTCAGCATTCCAGTATGTTTGTTGATTATTACAAAACTATATTTAGATATCCAGCTGGGGTACCGCTTTTGCATGGCCTAGATCTGAAAAAATAAACTGAAGCCTTCCAGGTTGAGGAAATTGCTCTTGTAGAACCTTGGTAGCACCGAGATTACCCGTAGACAGGTTATCCTGTCAAGATGTACATAAACATGGATAGACAGTACATAAGATAACAAATATTTCCTGTGAGAAAATTTTAAAAAGGCTGTTGAGGGGAAAAAGCAAGGATCATGTAACATACCACTATAGTCACTCGGTAAGAGTCATTAAATAGACGGAGAGCAGCGTGGGATCCTATATAACCAGCACCTCCAGTTACAAGCACGTGCATTACACCAGGTTCATGTTGGGAAAACTGAAGTAAACAAGAAAAGGCCACTTTGACAAAATTGTCTATAACCATGGGAACTACAGGCATGAACCAAAAAAACCTTGTTCAACAAGAAAGATATATCTTGAAACCTGGAAAATTGAGGTTCACTAGCATAGTATTCTTTAAAATCTGAGAACATTGGTAAGCATTAGCAGAAGATGGATGAGAGAGAGAGAATATCGGGACTCAGATTTTTTTTTATGAAAAGATAAATATGGTGGGCATGGGATTTGATCCCATGACCTCTTAGATGCCAATGGGGGACTCTACTACTGAGCCAAACCCTTGGCGGCAAGACTCAGAAAAAATAATAACTCTTCATAGAGAACATGTCTATTGAAAATCAAATGACTTGAGATTTAGAAAAGATCACATCTATCTAAAGTGGCCAGTGGCTTAACAAAAAGGATTAGCACGAGGGATGGAGGAGTAAAGCAAGGAAAGAGTACTTACAACACTTGCCACAGTGTGGCTGGGGGATTGGCTCAGCACAATAATGCACACAATTGTGAGAAGGCCAAGCATGAGAAATTTGCCAAGTGAGTTAGGCTTATGTCTAAAATCTCCATGGTCGGATCCTATATGAAGCAATTACAACAATGTTATGTTGAAGATATCAGCAGCGGTTTTTCACCATAGATATAGGAGTAGTGAGAAATAAATGCCACATTTAGATACCAGCATTCCTAATTAATTGTACATTGGTAATAAATTTTTAACTTTTTTAACAAAGGGTAGGGTATATAATCAAGGCAATGCGAGTCACTGAAACACAAGCATCACAAGTGGCTACAGCAATGCAACCTGTTAAGGACATCTGCACAATACAAGATAGAAAGGAAAAAGCCTGAATTATTTTGTTCAAGACAAAGCCCAATAAAATGGCAAGTGGCTGCTCAATCCGAAACAAAGGATCCTTTTCTGGATCCAAAATAACTTAAAACCATTTTCCTGCTTGAACCTGGTTGAAAAATTGAAATTAAAAAGTCGGAAGTTCTGCATTAAAATACCAACAGAATTTAAGTTGACACTGCAAAGCTAGCAAGTCCTGAATTGAAGTTCTGCATTAATAACCTTCCTGCAATGAAGGACAAACAATAAATCTCATAACTCAACAAGATTAGATTCACAACTGGCCGTCAATACCTAAAATCTACTTAAGTACTCAGAGTGAAACAGTCTAAAATATATACAACCAGATAGGCTTTTCTGAGGATAATGAAATAATGCTGATAAATCAATCTTTCTTTTCAAGTAAATGGGCTCCTGTAATATTCCCAACAATGTATTTATGTGACTTTTTTTCAAGATAAAGGTCATGTGTTACGAATCAAATTTGTGACAATATAGTATAGTTATCTTCCAAATATCGTCCTACATACGGATGTCTAGACCCCACAGTGTGAACCTAAACCTCACAAAACCACCAATAGGGTTACCTACTTATGGCACAAAGAGAAACCTGAGAAAGAAAGCACAAGCATTAATTGTCACAGTCCTATTTCAATTTTTTTTTTCAAAAAAATAAACGATTTATGACGATTTTTTTTGAAAAGGAATTTGAGTTGATTTAGGTCTGTAAGTTATCTATAAAGCAACAAACATCCTTGATTTGCCATTTGCAAAATTTAGCAGCATCAAGTAGAAGCCATCTCAACTTACAGATTCGCAAGTCAATAGCTCCCTTTTTGTGAGAAATATTATCACAAAAACAAAGAAAGATTATAACCTTAGTCTTCAGGAAGTTCTCATGGTTCATATAGTCAAAAATAAATTGAAGTTCTGAAGATCTAGGAGACATACACTCTTAGATTCACCAAAATCACCAATGGCACTGCTGGCGATGGAATACAATCTCAACTTGTGTGGCTTCCCATTCCTATCAACCCATCAGTAATCACACCAATGGATTGCCCTTCTCTATATGGGATTTCTCCTACAATCACAAAACAAATTAGCAGTGTCAATGGATCCAGATGCTCTTGCCATATTTGTTTTAGGATCCACAATAAAATGAAAGTAGAAAAAGATAAAAGAGATACATAGCTGATTTCTTTAAGAAAGCCCATTTTAATGAAGTATTGTGTGAGACAAGCATCCAGCACACATTAAACAACATTCTGTATTTTATGTGGTAATTTCTCACTGAGAATCCCCGAGAAAAAGTCCAATATGCTATAATAGCTAATATACCCTATTCAATATATTAACTTACCGCCAAGGGTTTGTCTCAATGGTAGAGCACCTTATTGGCATCCAAGAGGTCATGGATTCAATCCCATGCCCACCACATTTATCTTCTCAAAAAATATATATTAACTTACCAAAGTAACCTAGAGCATTTCTTCTGAACCTTTCAAAAAAATATCACAAAAAAATAACTTAGGAAAAAGACCCCAACAATAGCCTTGTTCCTAGAAAAAGCCCATTCCACAAAATGAACATACTAGGTCTCATTTTTTAATAAATATAACAAGTTGGGTCCTCCTATAATGGAGGTATAAATAAAAGTAATGGCATGATGACACATGCAGGCCAAGGTCCTAATATCCATCTTTTATAGCCATCAACCATTAACTTTTGTATTTGCAGGTAGCATCCAACTCATGGCAGCATTTCTAACCAGCAGATGCTCCATTGGAGAATGTGGAGGCAACCCTGTGCATCATGGATTAGCAAGACATGCTCCTTCAAATACACAAGTCATATTGAGGGGGTATTCTTTAGTGAACAAGCAACATAGGATGGTGCAAAAGAACTAATGCCATTAGCTTCCACAGTTATCATTCAAAGATTAGGACCTTGTTGTTGGGAACAAAAAAATAACAAACATTTTTTGGAAATGTACCTAAAGGTGGGGTTCTCAGAGGAGCATAATGAGGTTACCAGACATGAACACAATCTGAATCTCCAATATCAATGGGACTAGGAACCCCAGTCAAAGCATCGTATAACCAGTTAGCACAGCAAAACCTTTTTTCGCCAGAGGAAGCAAAGCCATCAATTACTAACAATCCTTGATACTTAAGATGATCTTGACAAATTACCTTCAGAGGAGATGCTGTTTGAGATCACACAACTACAGTCTGGATGTTTTTCATGTCTTTAAAAGTGGGCCTATCATCCCAACATGCCCCTTCATATGAAGTCTTCTTTCAATCCAGCCCATAGATTTATCAACGAGGGATATGAAGGGCTAAATCTTGGCTATTAGGCCTATGAGACTTTGCCAACATTGGAAAGCATTCAAGCAAAACCAAATAAACAGAGCTGCACAAACTTGTTTAACCACTTAACAAAATTATGCATCTGTGGGTGTGGAACTTTCTCTAGGAAGATGTATTTTGTCAAGAACTCGATATACAAACAGGAGAGAGCAAAAATACAAGCAGAATCAAAAAAATCGACAAACCAAGGAAAACTCAACAGTATATGGATAGGATTTATTTTAATGGAATGAGAAGAGGTAGTGATAGATAGGTTACAAGGGAGGGAAGGCATGGGAGTCCTTACTTCGAGGAGGGCGCAGATGGCAAGCTTGACGGTGTCTTTACCGGAGGTGTCGCGGTAGTTCTTCTCGAGGAACTCGCGCATGGAGTTGGAGTTTCCGCCGGTGGCGTTGGCCTTCCAGGCGGAGAAGGTGCCGGAGGGGTCGGTCTGGTAGAGGGAGGGGACGCCGGTGTAGGGGTCGAAGCCGATGATGAGGGTGGAGAGGCTGAAGGGCCTGACGCCGCCGCTGTGGGTGTACCTCTGTTGGAGCCCGATGATGTACCTCGTGATGTACTCCACCGTGACGGGGTCCTCCACGGTCAGCCTGTGGCTCTGGCACTCCACACGGGCCCGGTGGATGAGGACGCGGGCATCGGCCTTGAGGCTCGCGCAGGCAAGGGCGATGTGGGCATCCAGGTTCACGATCTTCTTCACAGACCTGGATGGAATCGGTTGTTACGGTGAGGATCAATCAAAGGGGATGAAGGGAGGGTGAGATTGTTACCACCACCACAACCTACTGGGAGTCCTGGAGCTTGGCGGTGGACTTCTTCTCGACGTCGAGGACGATGGTGTCGATGCCACGGACGCCGACAGCGACATTGCCCTTGCGGACGGTCTCGAGGGCGTACTCGACCTGGAGGGCCGTCGGGGGAGAAGACGGTGATCGCGCGGTCGTAGCAGGCCATCGCGGTGGCGGCGGTGGTGAGATCCTTCTCTTATGGGTCTCTCTCTCTCTCTCTCTCTCTCTCTCTCTAGTAGGGCTTTTGTTGAGGGGGAAGAGAGGGAGGGGGTTGGAGTTGGAGCTCTCTCTGCTTTGGGGGTTGGGGGAGATGATGGACGGGCTGGCTGAGCTCGGGGAGCAAGGAGGTGTTTGGGGGGAGGTGATGCCGTTGGGGATCGGGGGAGTCGGGAGAGGGAAGAGGAAGGCGATGTCGTCGGAGATCGGGAAGAGGGAAGGGGAAAGTTAGCGTTCTAGAGGAGGTTCGGGAGAGTGCGGGAAGGGAAAATTTTCGGATGACAGGCAACCGTCACGATTTCATTTGAAATCTTCATCAAAGGATAGTTTATGGTCACGATCTTATTTAAAATTATCTCTAAAATTTTTTATCACAGTTATAATAGAAAATAAATTTAACTCTCCTACAATGATCACGATTTTAGGTAAAATCGTAACCATAAGTTACTTTTGGTAACAGTTTTTAAACTCGTGACTAAATAACCATGACTAAACCTTAATTTTCTAATAGTGTGAGATTGGATCAGGTTGGATCAAATGAAAATGGAGTGGATGTCCCACCCATGAACACCCCTACACGCAGGCAAAGATCGTGATGGTCAACGACGTAGAGGGTGGGTGCTTAGCGTTGAGAAAAATGAGAGGAAGGGTGGCGGACGTGTGCTCTATCCGCGAAGGAGAGAGAGATGAGAACAAGGGTGTTTTTGAATCTCTTATATTTCAAAAATGGCTGCTCTCTCTCCTAAATTTCCTTTTATTTTCTTTTAGTAGTGGAAACTCAAAATGCCAAAATGGCATTCCTAATTAAATCCTCCACTTCTTGCAAATATAGGCATAGGTAATTAATAAAGTGTAATAAGGAAAGAACATTTGCAAATGTAGTATATCAATTGAATAAAAATGCAGGAATAACAATTCTCGAACTTAACTAATATTTCAATGTAATGTGTATTCGAAATCTATTTGCAACTCTTAAATAATTTTAGGCATAATTATAGCCTACCAAAGTGGACTTATCAAGGTGGCAGGATTAGTCTATAAGCAACTGGCCTGACCTGCACCAATATCTTAAAGGGACTGACAAATCTCGGAGCCAGCTTACCCTTCACTCCAAACCACTCTACACCCTTCATTGGTCACACTCTTGAGGAAAACAAAGTCATCATCCTCAAATTGTATATCTCGTCGCCGACGATCTGCATAACTCTTTTGTCGACTCTATGCAGTAATGAGCTTCTTCCAAATCTACTTGATGACCTCCTTACTTTGTCGAATCAACTTGGGGCCTACCTCCCACTTTACACCAACCTCATCCCAAGCAAGTGGAGAGGTGCACTTCCGACCATACAATGCCTCATACAAGGCCATGTTGATACTGGCATGGCAGCTATTGTTGTAAGTGAACTCTACAAGAGATAGGTGCTCCTCCCAAGAGTCTTTCCACTCGAGTATACAGGACCTCAATAAGTCCTCCAATGTCTGAATGGTCTTCTCCGTCTGCCCATCGCTCTGTGGGTGATAGGACATACCCAGGTTCAGCTGTGTACCTAAGGCCTACTAGAAGCTTCCCCAGAACTAGGAAGTAAAACAGGCGTCTCTATCTGAAATGATCTCCTTGGGTACACCATATGATTGCACGATCTCCCGTATATACAACTCTGTTAGCTGTGAAGGACCGTAAGTCACTCTAATAGGTAAGAATCGTACTGACTTCATCAAGCGATCCACAATCACCCAGACTGCATCGTGTCCTCTCTAAGTCCATGGTAGCCCAATAACAAAGTCCATAGAGATGCTTACCCACTTCCACTCTGGAACTGGAAGGGACAACAACAAACCGGCTGGTCTCTGATGCTCTGCCTTCACCTATTGACAAATCAAGCATTGCCTCACAAACTCGCCCACATCCTTCTTCAGACCACGCCACCAGAAGTCCTTCAGATTGTGATACACCTTAGTGTTCCCTGGATGGATAGTGAGTCTGCTGCAATAGGCATCGAACAACAGTTCCCATCGAAGTGCTTCATCTCACGAAACACAGCTTGCCACAGAGTCAGAGTACCCCATCCACAAAGGTGAACTCATCAAGATTTTCCGCAAGTACTTGATCACAAAGAACCTGTAAGTCATAATCCTCCATCTGAATGTCCACTATATCAGATATCAAATTAGGAAGTGTACGCCTCATCATTGTCAGCTCCCTTAGATATCCTATTACCTATGATGGCTTCCACTGGGCTGCCTCAATTATACCATTCCATTTCTATGCCTTAAGAACTGCCAATCAGGCTGGTGGTTTCCTCCTGAGAGCGTCTGGCACGACGTTTCCCTTCCCTAGATGAAAGATAATCGAACAATCATAATACTTCAGAAGTTCTATCTAGCATCTTTGTTTCAAGTTCAACTCCTTCTGATCAAACAGGTACTTCGGGCTCTTGTGATCTGTGTGAATCTCGAATGTCTCACCATATAAGTAATGGTGCTAAATCTTTAGAGAGAAGACTATGGTTGCCAACTCCAAGCAGTGCGACAGATAGTTCTTCTCATGCGGCTTCGGTTACTTCAAGGCATAGGCGACCATATGCCCATGCTGCATCAAAACACAGCCCAGTCTCTAGAGTGAAGCATTTGTGTATACAATAAATCTGCCACTGCTGCCGGGGATGGTAAGTACAGGGGCTGATGTCAACGTCTCCTTGAGTGTCTGAAAACTGGTCTTACAATCACCGGTCCAAACAAAAGGGGTATCCTTCCTCGTTAACTAGGTTAACAAAAGAGCGATATGTGAAAAGCCCTAAATGAATCGCCTGTAATAACCGCTAAACCCAAGAAGCTACGAATGTCTGTCACCGTCTTGGGATGCTCCCACTTCAGTATTGCCTCAACCTTGGAAGGGTCCACTGAAATTCCTGCACCTGACACCGCGAGTCCTAAAAACTCCACCTGGTGCAACTAGAACTTTCATTTACTGAACTTGGCATATAACATTTGCTTCCTCAAAGTATCTAAAACCAATTGGAGGTGTTGCTTATGTTGTACCTCATTGCAGATATAGATGAGGACATCGCCAATAAATACCGCGACAAAGTGGTTCAGATGTGGTCTAAAAATTCGATTCATTAAGTCCATGAATGCGGCAAGGGCTTTCGTCAGTCTGAATGGTATCACTAAGAACTCATAGTGGCCATAGTGTGTCCTGAAAGCAGTCTTCGGTACATCCCCTTCTCTAATCTAAAGCTAGTGGTAACTTGCTCGCAGATCAATCTTTGAGAATATCGTGGCCCCATGAAGTTAATCAAACAAATCATCAACCTGCAAAAGAGGATATCTGTTCTTGAATGTCACCTTATTCAGCTGCATGTAGTCAATGTAAAGGTGTAAGGTTCCATCTTCTTCACAAACAACATCGGAGCCCCCCAGGGTAAGGCACTAGGATGAACGAACCCCTTCTCAAGGAGTTCCTAAAGCTGCACCTTTAGCTCCTTCAAGTCTGTTGGTGCCATTTAGTACAGGGTAATTGATATAGGATTGGTTCTGAGAATGAGAGAGATCTCAAACTCGATTTCTCACTCAAGTGGAAGTCCTAGGAGGTCCTCTAGGAACACACTAGCATATTCCCACACAACAGGCACACCCCTCAACTCTAGTTTCTCTCCTAAGGCCGTAGATACGTAGGCGAGGTATCTACTGCACCCCCCTTCAGTAATATGGCTGCCTGCAGGCCTGAGATACATCTGACTGGTCTGCTCTGAGTTCTGCCGTAAAACTCAAACTGCGGTGCTCCTAAAATCGAGAAGGTAACATTCTTCTCGAAATAATCAATTGACGCATGGTGCCCCGACAGCTAGTCCATACCGAGGATGGTGTCAAAATCCTTTATCTCAATTCCCATCAGGTCGGCTAGCAGAGTGTAGCCCCTGATGTCCACCTCATAGTCTCTGAATACTATCTCAACTACCTATAGCTACCTTGCTGGACCCATGATGACCAACAGCTCATCTAGTAATACTGGTTGTTTCTTTAGTTTCGCAGAAAACTCAGGTGATATAAAAGAATGGGATGCGCCAGAATCAAATAGAGTAAAAACCAACTACTGGTCAATCATCACCACACTTGCCACTGCAGATGGAAAAGCCTGTGTGTTTCTCAGAGACAAGGCATACACTTGTCCTGCTGGTGAAGGTGCAGAAGAACCAGTCACACTCCAAATAAGCCTCTGTCCCGAGGCAACCACACCTCCTCAGAATCGCTGGGAGCCTCCGCTACAGGTCTGATAAGTTCGAGCCACTCCTCCATTTTGGCCTAAAGGCATCCCACACTGGGTCCTTATTTTGGCTGGGCAATCCTTCTTGATGTGGCCCTTTTGGCAACACTTGTAGCAAGATCTCTGCTCTGGTCCTAACTGTGCTCATGCTGTGGTACCTTGAGTTTGTGTTGGCGCAGTAGGATGGGGCTGAGTGTATCCTATGACCGAGGTTGGTGCTTGCTGCTGAGGGGCCCAAGGTATAGGTGGTGGCACTTTGTATGGCTAGTACCTCTGGTCCCTCCTCTCCTGGAAACGGTTCTGGGAATTCAACCTCTGCCCTAGTCGTCCACCAAACTCCGACAGGTCTCAGCATTGCCCTACTCATACTTCATGGCTGTATCAACCACCTGGGCGAAAGTGTCCAACAGAAGCAGATTCACGTACTTCTGTATCTCCAGCCAAAGTCGCCGGATGAACTTCCAGCACTCGTCAGCTTCAGAGGCTACTACAGTCGGCTCAAAGCGTGAGGGCTCGATGAAACGAGTTCAATACTCGCTAACAGTCATCGAACCCTGCCTCAGGTAGTGGAACTCAAGCCTCCTTTGATCCTGCTAGGTCCTCGGGTAGTATTGGTCGTTGAAGAGCTCAAGAAAGCGACCCCAAGACACCACCCGAGTGCCCTCCTACTTGCGTATAGACACCCACTAGTGGTGTGCCGCACTGATCAGTTGGTATGTCACAAAGGGAACCCTACAGTCCTTCGGTGGGCGGATAGTGTTGAAGGCCTTCTCATTCTATGTGGACTGATTGCGCAGCAATCATAGGTCTTAATTAACCTAGATTAAGCTAGGACTTAGCATAAGTTAGGGTTATTCATACATGCATAAGCATTATCTGCATCTTTACTGCTTTCCTTTATCTATGCATAAAATAATGATATAATGTGCCGATTAAGTGTATTATGTCAATTGCGGGCAATAAGCTGAGCAGGAGCTGATCTAGAGCAGGATCTAAAGTTGGATCAGAAATAACGAGTGTTGCATCAGAGCTGGAGCAGAAGGCTTAGAGTAGATGTAGGAATAATGATGTAAGGGAGTTAAGGTTTGCTATTCTATTAAGTAGGAATAAAGCAGTAAAATATGAAGAACTTAGGTCCATCCTAGCCCTAGGATAGCCTAGAGACTTCCCGCAAGCCTTGGCTACCCTTAGATTAGGTCACAACACCCTAGGAAGCCCTAAAACCCTAGTTCCAACCCTTATCTAGATGTCCAGATAAGTTATAGGACGTCAAGGACCCTTAGCCAACTTTTGCACACCTTAAACCCACTTCTGCAGTGTTATTAGATGTCCAGAAACTTTGTCAAACGTCCAATTTTTGCAGAATACCCAAAATAGAACCTAGATTTCCCCCTGACTCAGATTGGACGTCCAGAACTGAGGCTGAACTTCTGATTTTTGAGTATAAGTCATCTGATTTTGTTTTTGGACGTCTGGAACTGGTCTCCAGTTCCTGTTTTGAGATTCAAGCCTTGATCATGGATCTCTAGCTCCCTAGACCTAATCCCAACCTCATAGGAACCTAAATTAAGGTGTCCTAACCCTAGTACATCACTTCTAGACTTACCTAAGGACCTAATTAGGTCCTCACCAAAACCAATTGACTTAGATGAAAGTCAATTACCTTCACCTAAGTCAATTGGACTCATTGAGTCCAATTGAGCTTAGATCTCGACCCACACAAGTTCAATTGGACTTAGTGAGAGTCCAATTGACCTAAACTCAACCTAATTGAGTTATTTCACTCTCAATTAGGTTTACACTCATTCAATTAAACGTAGGATAAGTTTAATTGCAATTTTCCCTTAGCAATTAGGGTTTGCAACCTTAATTCAAGGCATACACCTACCCAAACCCCTTAGGACTTAACCTAGACTTCTTAGACACCTAGGGCACGGCCACACACACACACACACACACACACACACACACACACACCCATTCACGCACCCACACTTCTCTAGAGTTCTCTAGTACCCTCTTAAAGTGGCACCAACTCTTTGTTGCCAAATTTAGCAACCAAGAGGCATTCAATTCTTAGATCCACAAATTGTGGATCTAAGAACCACTTCTATCCTCTCATGGTCGGCCACTCTTGGGCTCTCTCTAGAGAGTTCCACACTTTTCTAGAGAGAATCCATTAGGTCTATAAAAAGACCTAAGGGGTGGCCATTTGCACCCATTCACTTCCTTGGCTCCATTCACATCCACCTCCACTTAGGCTAGCCACTTCCACTCCATCTCCACGAGTTGACCACCACCATGAAGGACACCATGCCGAGATGCTGGATCACTCCTCTCTCTCTCCAAGGGCTAACCTAAGTTCCATTGGCTGCCCCTCATTCTCCTCCCGGCCACTCCAAGGCCATCGGAGACCACCTCCGAATGCCCTTCTGTTCTGCTAGATCTAGATTAGTAGTCTATGCTCTTCATAGTTTTACTGCTTTTAATTACTGCTTAGTAGTGTAGTCCTTATTCTTCCCTAATGATGCATGCAAAATCTCCCCGTAGATTCTTGTATGCGATCGTTTTCTGATAGTTAGATTTACATTCTTAAGTATTCATGTACAAGATTTCCTCTACAAGTTCATGTTGCAACACTCTCCAAATGAATGAATGAAAAATATTTTTTCTATATATATATATGTCTATGTTTTGAAATCACCATGAGCTTATTGATTGCCATCATTTTTGCATGATTTAAGTTGCATGTTTTCACTCATTTATCTATTCCGCAACAAGCATGTCGTTTCCTGAAAATATAGAAAATTTAACTATAGATGCATTTTCTGTAAACAGTCACTACCTCACTAGAATAGTGTGCACAGAAACTCACACTTTCACCTTTGTGATCTATTTAACATACACACACGTAACTAGGGTTCATAATAGAAGTGGTGAAATCTTAATCAGGAGATTGGAAACCGACGTGCAATTTTAAACAGAGTAGAGAGGTAAAAGGTCGAATTCAACAACCGAGACTCAAGTCTTGTTATCTTTTATTAAATGTCTTTGTTTGATCGTATTGCGCACTATACTACGATGTTTTCCTATCCAAAACGCGTGATACGCTGTCAACACACTAGTCACCTTCGCATAAGATGGCTTATCTTGATAGTTCTCCCCATTAATATTGCCCATTGTGAAGCTTAATGCCAGAAGCCAAGAGCTCCCCTCACATCGGAGAATTATCCTTTCAGGGACAGAACCTGCTTTGAAGACATCCACCAAGACACTCATAACCCGACCATCTCCTTCCATTAAGCCAACCTCTGCATCTTCGACCAGAGTAGCAAAGCCTGCAATCATGGTCAGCACCACCTCTTTCGATCTCAGATGTAGAGGCAGATCCCTGATCCCCAGCCTCCCCAATCTAGAACCTATCCTCTGGGGTGGTCATTCGGGCAAGGATCCATCAAAAGGAGAGACCAATCTCCAAATCACCATCAATCCATTAGAAGTATTTGATCGAAAACGCAGACGTTCAACGTCCGTCATCCTTAAATCAAAAGGCACAAATCGCGTGGGGGAGAGGAATGCAACCTTCGACCCATCAGTAGACAGAGATAGAAACCTTACCAACTGATGGATATTGTCCAAGGAGGTAGTGCCGGTCATCACCTCTCCTACCAGAGCCCCTCGCAGCACCAGCTAAGCAGTTTTGATTTCTTCCGTCATGAGTACCTCAACATCCACCGTATGACCCCCATAGGTAGGAGGAGGCGGTGGTCGTGCCATCCTAATGTTTGTTGCTCTTGGATGCAGGTTGGACCCCTCCCTCTCCTGCATTCTATTGGTCACACAGGAATCCCGCTTGTGGCCATGTCCTCCACACGCAAGGCATACGAGTGGGTGATGGCATACCGCCACCATGTGCCCTCGGCGTCGACATCTGAAGCACAAAACCTCTTTGTCGCCCTAATGCCTCCCCTTGTTTTCCCTCCCCATTCTCGCTCCCCACCTTCCAGCATCCTTGGCTCCTCTTCTTTCCTTCCGTCTCTAAGCCCTGGACCTCCAGGTCGTCTGACGGAACCTTTCGCGGTGTTTTAAAGATATCTTCGTTGCAGTATTACCATGAAAAGCGACGATCGGTTTATTTCAATTTATTACTTGAAATTTAGAATATCCCGAGGTTGAACTCAGGGAGCAAACTTAATTTCAGAAGCATAAGAATTCACAATTAACTATAATATACTACTTTACAAAAATTAAAGAGAGTGAAAAAAAAATCCTTTTCTCTTTTTCTTTCTTTCTTCTCCCCCTCTTCCCTCTTCCTTCTCTTTTCTCTCTGCCTCGCCTTATCTGCTCCTTGCTACAGTGCCCTTGCAGGTTCTTCTCTTGGTTTCTTCTTCTCTTCTCTACTCGGCTTCCTTCTTTTTCTTCTTCTTGCATTGTGCCTTCTCCTTCTTCAGTTGGCTTTTCTCCTCTTCAGCTTCTGCTTTGTCTTTCCTTCTCTTTTCCCTCTGCGAGTCTTCTTCTTTCTTCTGTCTTTAGTTTCTCTTCTTCATCTTCCTTTCTCTGCAGCTTCCTCCTTCCTGTCTTCTTTCTCTTTCTTCAGTTGCTCCTCTGCCTTAAGTTCTTCCTTCTTTCTTCAGCAGTTGCCCTCTTCCTTCTCCTTCTCTCCGTTGCGCTGTGCGGTTAAGTGTCCTCAGCCGCTCCTCCTCCTTTCTTCTTCTCCTGCTTCCTTGCACATTACAAGGTTAGGCAAAACCTAACCCCTACCCGCCCCACGTCTCTCTCTCTATTTCTCTCTCAAAGGTTCGCTCCCAGAGCATTCGCGGGTATACGGGTCAGGTAACACGCTCGGGACCAGGCCCACCGGCGTGCGGTGGTGGGCGAGGAGTGCTTGGTCGGGTAATCGGGTTCGGTCCAGGCCCACGGGGCGTGAGTGCAGGCGAGGGCGGGTGCGAGCGCGTGGCGTGCTGCGAGCGTAGGCGAGGGACCTGACCCATGTGTATCGAAGGCAATAAGCCCAATACACTTTTTCAATTTATTTGGCTGCGGCGCTTCAAGGACTTCCGAGGTGGGACTAAGCGTCCCACCTCTATTTCGCAAACGCTCGCAGCAGGAGCTGCGTTCAATTGCCGACGCTGCAGGGGTCCTCGCAGCCAAACACTTGGGTGGGGTTGTGCGCGAGGGCTTCCGCACGTCCTGGGGGACTTCACCTGGAGCAGAGAGGCCTGCAGCTGTAACAAGCTCTCTTTAAGCTTCTTTGTCAATGGCGGAGGGATGTTGGAACCTGAAATGCGTGAACACGGCCTTGCGACCCTATTAGATAGGAGGAAAACCTTCGCCGTATCACGGTGAAGGTGAAGTGGAGGTTGGCTGGTCGTGGGGCGGCCTAGACATGCGTGCCTAGGTCGCTCTGTGGCTGGGTTTATGGGTTAGGTCGGGAGGCGTTTGTGGTGGTGTAGGCGGTTGGTGAAGGTGCGGAGGATGATCAGTGGGAGGTGGCAATACTCAGGGATCGGTTGGCAAGGCGGATGGAGGCGTGGAGCAGCGGGGACGCCTCGCCGAAGGTCTGGTCGGAGGTGGAGAAGGTGGAGATGGACAGTGGATGTCGAGGGGTATTTTTGTGTAATAAAGTGAGGGGAATTGAAGAAGGGGTAGAGAGGAGTGGTTCTAACCTGATTTAGTGGATGAAGGGGGAGAGACGGCGACTGGCAGTGCTTGCTGTCGCCGGAGAAGATGATGTCTAGTGGAGGGAGACGGCGGCGATGATGGGGCGAGAGGTGCTTGCGCGGTTGTTGCGCAAAGCGAAGGAAGGTGGTGAGGACAGCTCTGCCACTGGTATTGTGGCAGAGCGACGAGAAGGAGGAGGGCGGCTCGCCGGAGCTTGCTGTACCACTTGGCCAGAGGGGAAGAAGATGAATGTGAGGGAAATCTCAGGCCAAGTCAAGCTTGTTGGAAACGACAGCCCCTGCCGCTCCTTAAATAGGTGTTGGAGAGGAGAGAAGAACGAGGAGGAGGTGTGGGCAGGCCGCCAGAGATATGGCCAGAAAAGAGACCCCTACCTCTCAGGAGTTTGCACGAGAGGTATGGGTGTCGGCAGGGCATGGGAAGGGGTCCATGCGGAAGAGGACAATGCATGGGACCCTCCTCTTATTTCTAGGGTTAGTCCCCATAACCTACGCGGCGCCATCCTCCGCGCAAAGTCGCCGGAGGCATGGGTTGCTGTTGCAGGTGAAAGAGGGACCTGTTTGAAAAGAATGAAGGGAAAGTTGAGGGGTTAAGTGCAAGGGTTCAAAAAGTAATTCTTGAGGACCAATTTGTAAAGTAGGTCAAAATGGCCTTCCCTTAGGTCCAAATTTTGGTACAAACCTAATTTGGACCTAAGGAATCCAATGGTGAAGTTTGATTTTAGGTTTGACCATGTTTGATCGATTAATTTGCATAAAAACCCAAATTCTATCAAAAATTGGGTATGGTTCTCAATCTAGGTCAAGATAGGTTTCAATGGCCAAATTGAAGGTTCTAAACCCTAGGGGATATTTTATCATGAATTTTATAGGGTTTAATTGATTTTTATCTTGATTGTAACTTCGTGAATTAAAGCGGGTTTGTTTTAAGGCTACAGAATGTCATTTAATTCCTAGAAGCCGCTATAACCCTTTTCAGATCAAATCATCCCACTTTCTGTCTTATTAAGCCCATTTGACCTGTATTTATACCATTATAAATCCCATTTGTGTATTGCATTGGTAAAATTACAGCTTTACCCCTTGTGAATTTCTTTATATTCAAATTTATAGTTCTCTGATTTAGGCTTTCCCTTAGGTTTTGTAGAAGCTTTTGTATATTTATTTAGGTCAAAATGTGCTAGTTAGGGTTCATGATGAGGTTCTCATCATACTCCCATGCCTAGCTTTTGCTAGTCCCTTAGCAAAAATTTAAGGTTTTAACCTATGTTCTAGACCATGAATTTCTTTCATCAAATTTTGATAGGTGCTTTTCCTCTTGTGTCCTTGATTAGGTCAGAATGCCAATCATAGGCCTAAAAGGTACTCTAGTACCAATCAAGATCTAGATCTGTCTAGCTTTAGCCTCAATCCTTAGCAAAGGTTTTTAAAGCCTACAGGAACTAACCTAAAGTTTATTAGACTCCGTGGTTAAAGCACCCGTGATTGAGATATTTTTAGCCTTGGTTCAGTTTGCAGTGCGTTTTGTAAGAGAGAGACAGAAGGTTTATTTGTTTGGAGAGTTTTCTCTCTCTTTTCTTTTTAATTCTAGCTTATGATTGGCTTCACAACACGATTTATATCGGATTCCTTGTCCCCATCATCAATCCTTAAGGGTCCCTGGCAGTCGATACTTCGAGATAGCACCGCCCATGGTAACCCCCAGAACCCTGGCTTTCGAGATTTTGAGATAATCCTGTCCATGGTGCTCCGTGGCCGAATTCAGACCCTGGTAATTGACACTTCGTGATAATGCCATCCATGGAATCTGAACCAGCAGAATGCTCATATGCCCTCGGTAGGATATGTAAATATCCTAGGAGACAAGCACCGAGGAGATGATATGTTGTTACGCATCTTCGAGGGGAATTTCCTACCTCTCCACGTTGGGAACTCATCCAAATCAACTTGTGTTGATTGACTGCTCCTAATCTAGGTGACATTTTCATAATATTTGAATTGCTTCTGTGTGATTTTGATATTTATGCTCACTGAACCAGACTGTGTGTGTGAATTTGGGTGCTTAGGTTACTGAGTCCCATAAATCGAAAGTTAGTTAACGAGGTCGAATACTCCCTAAGCCTTGAACCTAACGCTTAAGCTTTTCATTTTCCTCAACCTCTTGAGGGATATCTAGATCTTAACGGGTACTAAGAGTCTACCCAAGAATGCCTAAGGTTTGTGTTCTTACTAATCTTGTTGTGCACTTTTATTTTTCTTTTCCTTAATGTGATCTAGAACTTTGGTTAATTCCTTAATTTCTTACTAATGACTATCCTTTTTTTCTTTCATTTTGTGCTCCTTTTTATCATTCTGCTCTTCTCCTCTTTTTGTAAAGTTTTCCAGCAATTTCTTCCTCCTTCAAAGTTTTTTTTTTTTTGTATATGCGGATTTTTTTGTTGAAATCTTTCCTTGTTATGTCATTTCATTGCACTTTCATATCCCCCATGCCTACGATTTGCAATGTCCTCATTGTACATTAGGTGGGTTTTTATTTAGCTTGGTTCATGCATTATGACAGATATTTGGTGAGTGGGTGGGTCGAGGTGACTATTGCAGACGATTTCTAATCTCAGGTATGAGTACCTGAGGTGAAGTTGGCTGCCCTAAAGGATGAACCTAAAGTGCAATGAAATGTCAGAAAAGGTTTTGGGTTTTTCAAAAAGAATGATGGGCTGCCTCCCGTTAAGCACTGAGTTTTACGCCATCGGCTAGGTGTAATAAGCTCAGGGAGAATGGAGGATAAATGATGACTCAGCCAAATCTGTAATGGTTAGGTCAATAAACGATATGAGTATCTGATCGTTCATGACAAAAGGTTCAGAATCGTGGCTTAGTGGACTGATCTCGACTGCTCCATTTCCAAAGATTTGTCGGACAAGATATGATCCGACCCACTTGGATCGTAGTTTCCCAGGGAAGAGTTTGAGTCGAGCATCGAAGAGTAGGACCTTCTGACCAAGGTGGAAGATCTTTCTAGATATGTGCTTGTCATGAAAGGCTTTAACTCGCTCTTTGTAGATTCGTGAGTTCTCATACGCATCAAGGCGTAATTCATCAATCTCGCTTATCTGAAACTTTCTGTGGGTTCCAGCCTTAGAAAGATCTAAGTTGCAGCTCTGTATTGCCCAATAGGCTTTGTGCTCCTGTTCGACGGGAAGGTGACATGCCTTCCCGTACACCAGTCTAAAAGGAGACATGCCTAATTGGGTCTTGTGGGCGGTCCTATAAGCCCACAAAGCTTCTAGAAGTTGGGACGACCAGTCATTCCTGTCAGGTCGAACAGTAACCTGTAGGATTTTCTTGATCTCCCGATTTGATAGCTCAACTAGGTCATTAGTCTGGGGGTGGTAAGGAGTAGAAATTCGGTGGGACACCCCGTATTTGGTCATCAGTGACCTGAACTGAGCATTGGTAAAATGGGTCCCTCCATCAGAGATGATTGCATGAGGAATCCCAAACCGTGAGAAGATATTCTGATGAATGAATTTGATGATGATCTTGTGATCACAAGTTCGGGTTGGAATGGCTTCGATTCATTTGGACACGTAGTCCACAACGAGTAAAATGTACTCGAAGCCGTCCGAAATAGGAAAGGGGCCCATAAAATCAATCCCCCAAATATCTGAAATCTCGCATACGAGAATCGACTGTAAAGGCATCATTTCGTGGTTGCTCATGTTGCTTAAAGTTTGGCAACGACTGCATGCCTTACAGTGACTGTATGCGTCCTTGAAGATAGTGGGCCAGTGAAAACCACACTGGAGGATTTTTGATGCGATTTTGTGCCCAGAGAAGTGGCCACCGCATGCCTGGTCATGGCAGAAGGAGAGAATGTTGTTGATTTCGCCCTCGGGGACACATCGCCGGATGATTAGGTCAGCACCTATGCGGAATAGGTACAGGTCTTCCCAGATGTAGTACTTGGCATCAGAGCGCAATTTATCTTTCTTGGCCTTCGGCCAATCAGACGGGGTCTAGTGTGATGCCAAGTAGTTTACTATATCAGCAAACTAAGGAAGCCTAGTACCAATAGTCAAGAGGTGCTCATTAGGAAAATGCTCCGTGATGGGCCCAGAAGGGTCGATGATCTCAGAAGGAAGGCGAGACAAGTGGTCAGCTACCACGTTCTGTCTTCCCACCTTGTCGCAAATCTCGAGGTCGAACTCTTGCAACAGCAAGATCCATTGGATTAATCGAGGCTTCGTGTCCTTCTTTGCAAGGAGATGCCTCACAGCTGCGTGATCCGAGTAGATTATGACGTGAGAACCCGAGAGATAAGATCTAAATTTTTCTAGGGCAAATACTACCGCTAGCATCTCTTTCTCCGTAACCGTGTAGTTACGCTGAACCTCGTCAAGTGTCTTGCTAGCGTAGTAGATGACCATGGGTTTCCCGTCAATCTTCTGCCCCAGAACCACTCCTACAGCGAAGTCAGATGCATCGCACATGATCTCAAAGGGTTAAGATCAATCAGGGGACTGTAGGATCGGGGCTTGGGTGACTCGATCACGAAGGTTCTCAAAATCTTGAGTGCATTCCTTGGAAATCTCAAAGGGTACATCCTTGGATAGAAGAGTAGTCAGGGGGCGTGCGATTTTCGAGAAATCAGGGATGAAACGACAGTAAAAATCGACGTGCCCCAGAAAAGATCAGATGTCCCTAATCGAGCTTGGCATAGGAAGTCTAGAAATCAGATTAACCTTGGCTCGATCCACCTGGATGCCTCTTTCAGAAATTAAGTGTCCCAAGACGATCCCCTTAAGCACCATAAAGTGGCTCTTTTCCCAGGAAAGAACCAGATTTACGTCAATGCAATGCCTGAGTATGTGAACCAAGTGCTGGAGGCAACCATCAAATGATGCTCCAAAAATTGAGAAGTCATCCATGAAGACTTCCAGATAATCACCTACCATATCAGAGAATATGGCAAGCATGCACTCCTGAAAAGTTGCGAGTGCATTGCAGAGATCGAAAGGCATCCTTCGAAATGCGTGCGTCCCGAAGGGGCAGGTGAATGTGGTCTTCTCTTGGTCCTCTGGATGAATCGCCACTTGGTTGTAACCAGAGTACCTGTCAAAAAAGCAGAAGAATCTATTTCCCGCTAACTTCTCGAGAATCTGATCAATAAATGGTAGTGGGAAATGATCCTTCTTCGTGGAGGAATTGAGTCTTTGGTAATCTATGCAGACTCTCCACGAGTTGGCTATACTGGTAGGTATGACCTCTCCGATTTCAGTCGTGATGGTGGTGAGCCCTGCCTTCTTAGGCACAACCTGGATGGGGCTCACCCAACGACTGTCGGAGATCGGATAGATGATCCCTGCATCTAACCACTTAATGATCTCCTTCTTCACAACCTCCTGCAGATTGGGATTCAAACGTCTCTGCATCTCACGTGAAGGTCGTGCGCCCTCTTCAGAATAGATACGGTGTGTGCAGTAAGAGGGACTTATTCCAGTCAAATCATCGAGAGTCCAACCAATGGCTCTGCGATGTTGCTGGAGAACAGTAATCAGACAGGATTCCTGATCAGGTGTGAGTTTAGAGTTTATAATCATAGGAAATGTCTGATTAAGACCCAAAAAGACGTATTTTAAATGATCGGGAAGAAGTTTGAGTTCAAGAATGGGGTTATCAACAGCAGCGGGTGGTTCAAAGTGAGTGTGGGGTGCAAGGGTAGGAGTTATAAGTTTGTCTAAATCAAGGTCTGACTCCTCTAATTGCGGTTCAAGATCTTCTTGTGGTTGATGAGAAATAATCATTTTGTCCTGAAGTTGTGGTTCATCAACCACAGCTCTAATATCATAGATTTGTTCAATGACACCGTAATTGATCCCTTGTTGGGCCTTAAAGATATCAATTTTGAGTGTCTGATTCCCAAATTCCAGTTCTATTTGGCCCTCTTCACAACTTATATTGGCCTTTGCAGTGGCCATAAAAGGTCTCCCTAGTATGATTGGTGTATCCCTTGGGTTTTCAGGTGCGTCCATATTTAAAACTATGAAATCTACAGGGAAGTAGAAATCCCGCACCCTAACAATAACATCCTCAAGAATTCCCTTAGGTGACTTGATAGATCAATCTGCTAACTGCAATGTCACCTCAGTCGGTTTTATCTCAGATTCTTCTAGATAGTTAAGTAGGGATGTGGGTATCAAGTTTATGGAGGCACCTAGGTCCAATAATGCTCTAGCAAACTGGGTTTCACCGATCTTACATGAAATCAGGGGAGTGCCTGGGTCTTTTGCCTTGGGTGGGAGTCTACTCAGGATTACATAGCAGGCTTGCTCTGAAAGTACAATTGGACTCCCACTCTTGGTTCGTGGCTTACGCTGAGGTGTACACACGTTTTTCAGGAATCGTGCGTAAGCCGGTACGTGGCGGATTGCATCCATCAAGGGGATGTTTATTTGGACCTGCTCAAAGAGCTTGACTAGGTCCTCCTCAGGAGCCACGGGTTTGGTCGTCCTCTTTCCCTTGGTCAAGGCCTCGGGAAATGGAACCTTGGTTGGTTCCTCTAGGATAGGTCCAGGTTTTTGATCTAGGACAGAGATTGGGATATCCTGGATGACTGTCCTAGGGTTTAGGTCACTACCAGGCTTGGAGTGATCTGGATAAGGTGGATCTTGTGTTGCCTTACCACTACGGGCTGTTACAGAGTTTATTCCTGCCTGGTTCTGGTTGGGGGTTGGTAGGATGGGCTGCTGCTGCTGTTGGTAACCCGCATAGGAGGTTGAAGCTTCCATCCCGTCAGGTGAAGGAATAGAAGGGGCCTGATAGACCAAGTGTGCTTGACCCGGGTTTGGGTTCATAACGCACCGCTAGGTCGGCACGCTATTCGGGTTAGGAAGAGGCTAGGAAGGAAGTGTGCCTGGTTGGCAACTTGGTTGCAGACCTCTGTGATTTCGTCCTTATGTTGCTTTTGGATAGCCACATTTGTTCTCTGAATGTTAGCCAAAGTCTAGAGGATAAGGGACATTTGATCTTGGTTGGGCCTGGATGGATAGGTGGGGTTAGGCCGAGGCTGGGGCGACTGACAAGGATGAGGGGCTTGTGGACGGGGCTGAAAAGGTGGTCTCGGATTCTGAGAATTTCCCGCCCACTGGAAATTGGGATGGTTTCGCCATCCAGGATTGTAGGTGTTGGGAAATGGATCATTCTGGATGGCGTTGAGGTCCTCGTAGGTCTGAGGAGCCTCAGAAAAGTCAGAGAATGGGGGAGTAGGGCTCCCCCGACAAGAATAGAAAGGATCGGAGGTCCCTTCGGTCCTGGAGTCAGATGGGGATGGATACGAGTCCATCCTAGGAGAAGGTCGGTGGAAAATGTGCTGCACAATTTCCTGTACGGGAGGAGGCTGTGCGAAGGAGTTCTGTGCAGAGGTGGCTCGCTACAAATGCTGAGTCAGCTCATCCACCTTCTTCTCAATGATAGAGACCTTATCCAATCTACTGGCTGTTAATTCCAGGTCGACGGATGTGGACTTAATAGTGCTTTTGATTTATTTGAGAATATGAGTGAGAATTCCATGAATAATGCCTCCATGGAAACTTATGGAAGATCCATGCAACCTAAAGGTGGAATTTATGTGGTACAGGAGAGCTCCAGTAATGTGGATATAAATTTGATTTGTGAAAAGTTGGACAAAGTTGAGGTTGTTTCTAAAAATCTAGATAAACTAATGAGCCAAAATAGGAAGGGAGCAACCCTCCCATCACCCACTATCCAAGCTCTCTTAGGGAGGGAGTTTGTGAACAAGCTGCACATGGCTCAAGATGCGAGCCAACTAACCCAAGGCCTTTACATGGGACCCGAGCAGGGACCTTTGATCCTTGTTATCCTGATTCCATACACTTATCCTTATCATCATCTGGATATGAGGATGTGTCAGCTATCAAAGGAAACAATAGAAATCCTTTCTCCAACAGTTATAATCCCGGTTGGCGAAACCACCCAAATTTTTCTTAGAAAAGCTATGGGCAAGGAAACCAGCAAATTGCACAACCTAGACCCTATCAGATGAACCCTAACATTCTTAATACCTATAAGCAGGGTTGAACCTATCTAGCCTTGCCTCCTAACTAGCCTAGCCAAACTAAATTGGCTATTCTGAACTAGAACCAACAATTGATGGACACAAATACTTCCATGTTGCAAGCTATGCAACAATTGGCCCAGTCCATCAGGGATTTGAAGAACCAGATAGGGCCTAACCCTAATGATAGACCTATTGGTGCCCTCCCATCCCAATCAATTTCGAACCCTAAAAACATGCCTAATCAAAGACACAATCCTCAAGGTTTCAACCAAGCACACGTGATTCAACCAGCTCCTCTGACTCACCTTGGTTTTCATTCACCTTAAGTTCCACATCCTTCTACAATTGTCCTTCCTACTCCTTCCCTGGGGAATCAATACCCACCTGCCACTTCCAATTCCATCACCCTGAGAATTGGCGAGACCACTCAGAACCCTTTGCAACGAAATCAGACAACCTAGGATCATGATAAACCAACTCTGATTAATACCCTTGAGGTTAAGGACGACATCTAGGATCATGATTTTGAGAATCCAAAGATTTAAATCCCTTTCCTGAGGCCGTGAATTGGCCTAGGAAGAAGAAGCCTGAGCCTAAGAATAAGACCTGGTTAGATGTGTTCAAACAAGTATAGATTAATATCCCACTTTTGGAAGCTATTGAACACATCCCGGCTTGTGCCAAGTGTTTGAAGGAATTGACTACTACAAAGCGCAAGCTAGAATCAAGTAATCATGAGAAGGTAATCCTTTCTGAACAGACCAGCTTTATTTTCTTAAAGGATTTCTTACAAAATTAATAATTTAGACTTTGACAGGGCCTTAATCGATTTGGGGGCTTTCATCAACTTGATGCCCACTAAGATCTATGAGATGATTGGATTAGGGGACCTTGAACCTACTGAAATATAAATCCAGTTGGTTGACCAATCCACAAGACATCCACACAGGATTTTGAGGGATGTAATTATTCAGATTGATAATTTTTACTATCTCGTGGATTTCATTATCTTTGATCTTAACATTCCTAAGGATTTGAGACGTGCCCCGATTATTCTTGAAAGACTATTTTTAGCAATTACAGAGGCCCTGATTGACTATAAAAATAAGAATATACAAATAGACTTTGGGGATGAGAAGATGAAATTACAACTTTTTAAGTCTATTAAGGACTCTAATGAAAGTTGTGGGCTCATTAAAGGACTCAAGTAGGTTGCGGGTCTGAATGAAAGTGCCTCTTTGAAAGTCTTAGAATTCGAGGAATATACAGATGAATCTAAATATGAGATATTTCTTTTTTAGGATCAAGCTTTTGATAACTATGAAATGGAAAGCTTTATATTCGATCTTGAAATCGAATTTGAGGAATTTGAGCATAAATCTGAATATGAGACCTTACTGTTTAAGGAGATTTCTGATAAGTTTGAAATAGAAAGATTCACATTTAATCTTGAGGAGAATTTCTCACCTGAAGTAGGTGAAGCTCAAAGATTTCAATTTGGATGAACATTCAATGACTAGCTTCACCTTTACATCAGATCTAGATGAACCTGAATTTGAATAATTTCCTATGGAGTTTGATTGCATATATGATATAACCAATTTTAATTTTAGCATTGATAATTTTAAATACTTGGACTTCAAGGAAGAAAAGGACGTGGTGGAACTAAGAGAAAAGTTTTGGGGAAATAATACCAAGAATCTAAGAGTGCCTCTACTCTTAAAGCATCCAACTCTATATAAGGACCCTTATGACTTAATCAAATCTGATTTTTGTAAACCCAAGATAGTCCAAAATCTACACCCTCACTCCAAATCTCATTTTCATTGGTCTCAACACTGTATGAATTGCACATTTTTTATACTTGGGTTACCTATCTTCAATCCCAATGCACCTCATGTCCTTAGCACTAAATACCATTGGATACAGCTTCTTATTTATCTATCTTGTACCTGACCTTCTGGCATGGGGTTGCATCACCAACTGGTTTGCATTTGTAGACATTTGATTGAGAGCTTCCTTGATCTATTTGTTATTCTACTCTTGACCCTCTCCTCTTTATTAATTGATTCATCCTTTTAAGGGTTTAGGCGTAGTTGTAGATGTAAAATTCAGCGCTTGTTAGGAGGCAACCCAACATGTGTAGATAATCTTGTTATTTGCTTTGAAATTTTCATTCAGGTTTGGAGATGATCGAGTCTTGATTTCTTTAGAACTCTCGAGTTTCATGTAATATCTTTTTCCTTTTTGCTTATGTTTATTGCATGCATTGAGAGCATTACGTGAAATAGGCATGGGGGGATAGATAATATTTTTCAGAGTCATTCTTATTTATTTCCATAATTATAAATACTAGTGATTTTTCTCGAATTAGTTGTCATCGAAGAATAGTAGTTATTTTCAAAAAAATGGAAAAAATGGAAAAAAAAAGAAGAAAAAAAATCATGGTTTTTAGAGTTTGAGCTATAAAAATATTGGAAAATTCAATTTTGAGGATTTACCGATCTTAAGAAAAATACAAACTTTTTTTCGCTTACTCTTCAGGTCATATGTCGACTTAATTATCTTGAGTATTAACCTAAGTTTGGATTTATTTTCCCAAGACTTTGAAAGGAGTCTGAAAAATCTAAAGGTATTAAGTCAAAGGAGTGATGAGTGAATGACTTATTACCCTGCCCTTTGGTTTGGACAGTCTTGGAGTTCCGAGCATCTTCACTTGCACAGTCCACTGACTCGTCTTTTGGGCGATTTTGTTGAATCCTTAATGGTCAATAGGATTTAATCTTAGGGCTTATAGATCCAAAGGACCTTGCCGTGTGTCTAGCTTTTATGACTGTTCCTATTTCTAGGGGAGTGCATTTAGAACGAATGAAGGAGAGTCACTTGTTGGTGCTAGAGCACCACGATCATTTGTTTTGATGATAACAAAATACGTGTTATTTAACATTTGCACTTTGAGTCCTAGATTTCAGGTCAATTGCAAATGTGGACGTATTTAGACGGAACTCGAGCTCGCATCCAGGACGGATTGGAGGAGCTTAATGGAAAACAGAGGAGGTTCGCGTGGAGCGACAGATTGAAGATAGAAGACAAGAAGAATAAGATAGATTCTTTTTAATCCTTTCTTGTATCTCTTGTCTTTATTTTTTTGCTCTTATTTTCCTTAGAATATTATGTTAAAGAGCCTCAAAGTACCCTAATAGTAGTCCTAGGAACACCGGCACAACCCTAGGATACTTAGGTTTTCTGAAGAATACTTAGAAAACCAATATAGGGTTCAAACAGCACTTCCAGACATCTAATTCCAAAATCAGACGTCTGATAAAGTATTTTAAGACGTCTGACTGTTGTTTCAGACGTCTGATAACTGTTAGGCTGGACATAGTTAGTTCTGTCTGATGAAATCAGACGTCCAGACCTTAGACCAGACGTCTTAGGAGACGTCTGATGACTTTGCCAGACGTCCAATTAGTGGACCGTGTTGGTGCTAGAGCACCACGATCATTTGTTTTGATGATAACAAAACACGTGTTATTTAACATTTGCTATTTGAGTCCTAGATTTCAGGTCAATTGCAAATGTGGACGTGTTTAGATGGAGTTCGAGCTCGCATCCAGGACGGATTGGAGGAGCTTGACGGAAAACAAAGGAGGTTCGCGTGGAGCGAAAGATTGAAGATGGAAGGAAATGAAGAATAGGATAGATTTCCTTCTTTTGTACTTGTTGTATTTTTCGTTTCTTTTGTTGCTCTTTATTTCCTTAGATATTTCATGTTAAAGAGCCTCAAAGAACCCTAACAGTAGTCCTAGGAACACCGGCACAACCCTAGGATACTTAGGTTTTCTGTAGAATACTTAGAAAACCAATATAGGGTTCAAACAGACTTTCCAGACGTCTAATTCCCAAATCAGACGTCTGATAATGTATTTTAAGATGTCTGACTGTTGTTTCAGACGTCTGATAACTGTTAGGCTGGACATAGTTAGTTCTGTCTGATGAAATCAGACGTCCAGACCTTAGACCAGACGTCTTAGGAGACGTCTGATGACTTTTCCAGACGTCCAATTAGTGGACCGTTGGCTGGCTTAGCAAACACTCCAGATATGACCGTTAGAGCCTTATCAGACGTCCATAGGACTGTCCAGACGTCTGATAAATGACCGTTTTGCCTCGGCTGACCCAAAATCTCTTCTCAGAGATTTTCTAGCCGTTGCAACGTTTGGAAATCAATTCCCACAGTAAAAGTAAGTTTCCAGACGTCCAGACATAGTGCCAGACGTCCTGTATGTCGTCTGATGGACTTGCGTAAAAACCCTGTTTAGATCTGATCCAAGTCAGGGAGAGACCCGCCCAAAATCAGACGTCTGACATTTGAATCAGACGTCTTATAGTGAACTTCCGGACGTCTGATGCTAGAATTAGACGTCTGATAAGCCTGTCAGAACAATGATTGTTCCTGATTTCGGCCTGATTCTCTTGGGCTTTGCACCCAACAGCTATAGAAGCTTTTCCAAGCCTTCCAAAGCCTTCCTAAGGCCTCTATAAATAGAGGGGAGCCTTTGCAACACAAAACACACAAGATATACACCTAGAGAGACCAAGATACACAAGAAACAATTTGTATTACACTTCCCACTCTCTTGTGTCCTAGCTAGCTCTTGCTCTCCAAGCTCAAGCACCATTCTCTTGAGAGCATCAAGCTGTTGCGCACCCGCTCTCCCGCCGTAGTTCACGAGAGCGAAGTTGCGCCGTCGCGTGGCTCACGCACCGCGTCATCGTAGACGCACTCCTTGCAAAGGGGGGTTTCCTAAATCCTATAGAAGCTTAGGTTTATTACTTTGTTGGCTCTATAGGTTTGTTGTTTATTTTACCTTTGTCTTTTGGTTGGGTATTCGCTTTGCGAATTCCCGTCTCCTTCGTGGGACAAAATCCTTCTCGTGGAGAGAAGGGGTTGAGGAACGCTACCCTCGTACTTGTAGCGTGGTTGTACTGAGGTTGAATCACCCTCGTTTTAAAGTGATTCGTTTAGTGGATTTGATCAACTAGGTTGATCGGAAAATCCTAACTCGAGAGGGTTAGGTGGTGGTTTTTACCCGGTTTGGGTTTCCACCTAAAAATTCCTGTGTACATTTTGTGATTGCTTATTTTTGTGAGATTGTTTATATTTTCAATTCCGCATTTTTTTTGTCACACTGATCTCACCCCTCTTCGAAGGGAATTACAGACCGTTGGCTGGCTTAGCATGCACTCAAGAATATGACCGTTAGAGCCTTATCAGACGTCCTTAGGCCTTTCCAGATGTCTGATAATTGACCGTTTTGCCTCGGCTGACCCAAAATCTCTTCTCAGAGATTTTCTAGTCGTTGCAACGTTTGGAAATCAATTCCCACAGTAAAAGTTGGTTTCCAGACATCCAGACATAGTACCAGACGTCCTATATGTCGTCTGATGGACTTACGCAAAAACCCTGTTTAGATCTGATTCAAGTCAGGAGGAAACCCGCATAGAATCAGACGTCTGACCTTTAAATCAGACGTCTTATAGTGGCCTTCCAGACGTCTGATGCAAGAGTTAGACGTCTGGTTACCCTGTCAAATGTAATCATTGTCCTGATTTCAGCCTGATTCTCTTGGGCTTTGCACCCAACGGCTATAGAACTTTTCCTAAGCCTTCCAAAGCCTTCCTAAGGCCTCTATAAATAGAGGGGAGCCTTTACACACAAGATACACACCAAGAGAAACACAAGACACACTTAAGCAACATAGTTCCACTCTCTTGTGTCCTAGCTAGCTCTTGCTCTCCAAGCACAAGCTCCATTCCCTTGAGAGCATCAAGCCTTCGCTCACCCGCTCTCCCGCCGTTGTTCACGAGAGCGACATTGCGCCATTGCGTGGCTCACGCACCCGCGTCATCCTCGACGCACTCCTTGCAAAGGGGAGTTTCCTAATTCCTATAGAAGCTAGGTTCATAATTACTTTGTTGGCTCTATAGGACTTGTTGTTTATTTTATCTTTGTTATTTAGTTGGGTATTGGCTTTGCGAATTCCCGTCTCCTTCGTGGGACAAAATCCTTCTCGTGGAGAGAAGGGGTTGAGGAACGCTACCCTCGTACTTGTAGCGTGGTTGTACTGAGGTTGAATCACCCTCGTTTTAAAGTGATTCGGTTAGTGGATTTGATCAACTAGGTTGATCGGAAAATCCTAACTCGAGAGGGTTAGGTGGTGGTTTTCACCCGGTTTGGGTTTCCACCTAAAAATAATTGTGTACATTGTGTATTGGTTTTCTTTGGTGAGATTGCTTTATATTTTATTTCATCATTTATTACGTCACCCCTCTTCGTAGGGCCAAACCTACATCACTCACCTAAAAAAATGATTTGGAGAAAAAAATATAGATATTTAGCCTTGAAAAAAAAATGAGAAGGAGAAAAAAATAAGAATATTTTTTTCTACGAAATAAAAGCATCTCACTACATATGGATGCTATCCTTCCCATTTTCAAAATAAAAACATCTTGCTACAAATGGGTGTTTATTCGAAAGAAAAAAGAAAAAAAATATGGAGAAAAAAAAATAGGAGTAAGAGACCAGTGGATCCAGCAAGGGAGATATACACCCAGTGTGTTGACCTCAAGATAGAAAAGTGGTGAGGAGAAAGCTACCAAATCATAATATAACCTAATCGAAGATAGGATTGTCTTAGAGAGAGTATAGAAATATTCTAAGTTTTATTGAATATTGGGAATTAACTTAGTTGCTCATCTGGCTAGTCACATTATGTCACACACAAGATGCTTGTTTTTCACATTCGATTTGAACCTTAGGTGGGTTGACTTAGTCTGTGAAAGTCACTCTAGTGACCTAAGTCCGATGGCTAATAGGATTTTTGATTTGATTTGGGAGGTCCGAATTTAAGTCGATACTTTAAAACTATTGAGTCTTAGATGTTATGATTTTGTGTATAATTCCTTTGTTTTGGTGAAGAATCGATATTGTTGATTTGATATGGTATAGCTCAAAACTCGTAAGTTGGTTTCCCATGTAAATACTATTTTCTCACAGGTTTTTGCTTAGCGTTTTGCTTGAGGATTAGAAAAAGATAGGCATAGGGGTGTAATGTTTGCATATTAATTTATGTTAATTAATGTCTAATTAATATTAGTCTAAGGGTAATTTGGGTTAGATTGCATTAGGTATGTCAGATTAGGCATTTTAGGACATTTTGTAAATAATGCATACTTATGGGCTTTTATGCTATTTTTCCTATCTGGTACCTTGATGTGTTTATGTTGGCATGTGCAGATACGAAATTTCAAGTTGATTAAAGCATGGCTGATTGGATATCTGGACTTGAGCTCATAATTTCTGCAATTATCTAGTCTAGCTCTAGTTGTAATTTTCCAAGTATTCCTTTAGTTGTATTACTTTTATTGATGTTAAACTCTTATCTTATTCAATAAAAGTTATAGTATTTATTTTTCAACTTATCTTCAAGTTGTATGCTTTCTAGTAGTAGTAATAGTTACATGACATTAGATTTAGTATTAGTTCTAATAATCATCCTACTTGATATTCAGTTTAATTCTAATTGTGAAAGTAATTTTGATTTATTTGCCTTCCTGCATATGACTGGAACTCCCATATTTTTATTTGAAAAATGTTACGAGTTTGTTTTCACTTAAAAATTAAAGAGTTTCTGTACTTATTTATTATAACAAAAAATGATTATTCGCAATCACATCCGAAAATGTCGTGATGTTTCTTTGAATTTTTTGCAATCCAATGAAAATTGACTTGAATAAATAATGGACTAAATTGGTGGCAATTGTACAAACATGAGAATAAACAAGAAATGAATTAAACTAATAAGAATAGTACTCACTTTTCTTGATCCTTTTATACTTGCTTCGCTTGTTCTTTTGGTCATTTTGCTACTCTACTCAGCATTTCACTGAGATTTTTTGTGGTCTTTGTACTCAGATCCTAGAGTTGAAGCCAGGTTCTGTGATCATAGGAGTGGACGGTGCTATTTCGAGCATAGCACCATAGTTGGTAGTAATAGTACCGATTCTAGTTGTTGTTCTTCCTATTTTCTTTGTAGTATGTTTGTCTGATTTAGTTCATGTTTAGTTCTTTTCCGTTGCATCTCTACTTTTGGTGGCTATGAAATTTCTTTCTACTAAAATGTTTCGGTTCTAATTCTTTTGTTCATATTATTGTGATGCGATGTACTGTGAATGCATTATTATTCTATGTGTATGCTATGGATGACCAGATCTTGGGTAATTGACGAATCGACTCGGGTTCTTACTTGAGTAAGGGGTTCGGGTCGTAACAATGGCCACCTTTGTTATGCTTGCATTTAAGGTCAATAAGACTACTTGATAAATCACCCAAAGCTCAACGTGCTGTGGAATGGAACTTGTCAGACTTACATGTGACCATAGCACCATCAGCATCCAATAAAATTGCAGCTACACTAGAGAAATTTCCCCGAACAGGTACATCACCACAATGGTCTGCTTTCCCATGAAAGTGCTTCTAGATGCAAATTGATGGTGAACATATTCGGTAGTATAAGAACCTTGAGAGAGTTGGAGACTATGGGAATGTGGAGAACTTATATCGTAATACCTTGCCATAGTTGATGAGGTACTCATCATGGCTCCTAATTCACATAAATTATCTAGTTTACCTAATTAAATCACTAGTAGATAACAAATAAACATGGTTAATTATATAATAAGGTAATAATATACAAGGACCATAATTATAAGTTAAAATAGCTTAATTATGATATAATAAGTATTTAATTAATAATAGGACTTAAATCTAATCATGTAGCTATTATAAATAAGCTTATAATATTTATAGCTCCTAAATTATTAGTTAACTTAATAATGTTAAGCACTTAAATAAACATAGCTAAAAGAAAAAAAATGCAATCTCATGTCACAAATAAATTATTTATCATATTACAATTATATATAAAAAGTTGAAAAATAAATAATTTAATTTAAGCATTAAAACTCAATGTTTGCATTTTGGTTCTTAGGTTTTATGTCTATTAAGTCCTTTTATCACCTATAGGTCCTTTATTTTCAAAGAAGTCCCTGCACACTTTTATTCCTCTTCTCTTCTTCTTCTCCTTGGACGACCACCATTGGCTGGTGACCACATCTTCAAATGGCTAGTCATCTGACATCCTAACTCCTCTACCTTGGCCGTTAGACTTCATTTCACCACCTTCTTCCCATCCAACGACTCAAATGAGCCTATAACCGTTCTTCTTAGGCATGGTAAGTTCACCGTCGCTGGAGTTGACAATGGTGACTACGTTGCACCTAGACGTTTTCCCGGCTAAGTACATCCCCCTAGAGCTCCTTCTCCACCTATAAATAGCTCACCTAACCTGTGATTCACGGTGTTAGATCCCTTTCCCTCTTCCTCAACCTGACCTGATGATAGGCTATTCATTCCAACTCCAGCTGGCCTCTCTCTCCTTCTTGAGCTTGTTCCATGGTGGATCTGCCTCTCTCACCCTTTCTTCTTCTGCTCAGCGTAGCTAGTAGTGGAGGAGCGTCATTCCTTCATCACGTCACCTTCAATCCAATGTCGAAGATTCTAACATCAACCTTCTGATTTCGTCAACTCCTATAAGCAATTGTTGTAGTTTCTCTACCTCTTTCATCTAGGTAAGCATAAATTTAGCTTTAGTTAGTTCAATAGTTTAATTCTAGGTAGTTAGTTAGATAGGAGTAGGTGTAATTAGCTTTGATTTTCTCATCACCTTCTTCGACTCTGGTGAGCCAAATCCTACTTTGCCGAACTTTGATTCACCCAATCCATACTTCACCTTTCTCATCATTCCACGATCACTTTCCATTTCTTCTCGAGTTTGATTAGCTAATGATCATAAAATGCCTAAATCACCTCAACTTCTAACCTCCGCTGTCCATGATGGAGGTTAGAAGAGTTCAATTGCCTAATTAAACCACTTCATAACTTTCGTGTTGACTTAGGGGTTGATTTGCCCAAAGTTATTGTTAGATTCATTGATCAAATCAAACTGATGAATTCTGGGTTCCTCTTTGATCAATTTGAGTTTGCAACACTTATTCAAACATTCATTGATTAAATTAGGAGGTTCTTAAGCTTCCTAAGGCTTTGAGAAATCCTTCAAGCTAATCAGTATGTTGTTTTCTTATGTTTTTATCTCTGATGAACAACATTGTGGATCACTTGAGCTCCGATGAGCTCTGGCGATATTGATTTGAAAGCGAAGCTTTTAAATGGATTCTTAATTATTTGAAATCATTTGAGAAGGATTTACCAATCATTTTCCAAGCATTACCTTGAGTTTTAGTGATTTTATCTCTCAATTCATCTTCATCTTCTCTAGCTTCGACGAAGCTGAACACGATGATTCCTTCACCCTCAAACCTTAGAAATAGGTCCATAAGCTTCACTAGATCCTCCTGAGTCTACTACAATTCTTGATTAGGCTGTTAGGATTCTGTAGTATTCTATTGAACAACCTCATCTGAGATCTCAGGCGGCAGACTTGGAATTCTATGTTAGAAGATCAAATTCTTATTTTGATGATTCATGTAAGTTCCTGAGGATATTTAGAATTTATCTAGGCTATTTGTTTGATTAGAATAACTGTAGAGCTAAAAGTCAACTTCAGACTTGAGTTCAATCAACTTAGAGCAACATTATTGTTCCAAAGCTCTTCAGCTTGCTTTGAGGTGTTTCAATCATTTTATGGGTTGTTAGGAAGTTGTTAGATCCAACGTTAGGATGGTTTAATGACAACTTAACCTAATATCAAGTTCTTAGCATGTTGGGTTCTTAAGCATTGCAGTTGAAGAATCTTGAGTTTCTGATGAGATTTCAAAATCTTCTTAAGCTAATTAGATGTGTTTCATTCTCCTATGGGTGTTTAGAACTGATTTAGAAGCTTTGGATTATTAGTTGAGTTAATTCAATGTTAAGTTGGAAGTCTTTGTCAATCTGAAGCTGCTATTATAGATTCCAGTTGTTCTTTAAGAAGGAGAAGCTTTCATTTAGGATTCTTTTGTTGACTTGGAACATATTAGGCACCGAGTAATTCAATTAGGTCGAGAGATGGAGAGAATAGGCTTAGGCACTTGACTTGCAGGTATTTCTATAAACTGAAGCTGTTGCATGCAATCATGGCGAGTTGAAGATCAGGCAGAATCAAGAGTTCGATTAGACCAATTGAAGGAATCAATTGAAGAATTGGAGTGAGTTGGAGTTGCTGGAGTTACTTGGATCTCAATTAAGAAGATTTGAATCAGAACGAAGTTGAATTGAAAGAGGAATTGAAGAGTAGGATCTCTATTGATGAGCGTTAAAAGAAGATGGACTCATATAGTCCCACATTGAGAATCTACGAGCATCTGCTACAATACTTAAAGAAACACCCCGGTTACCCTGCCAAGCGACTATGGTGTGGGCCACGTGTGCTGCGAGCATGTGTGTGCCCACGAGTATACTTTGACTTGATTTGACCATTGACTGTGCTCTGCGGAGCTGCCTCCGGGCGCCAGGTGGTAACACATGGCCTAATAGTGTTTGCTCCGACTTGGCCCATTAAGACTGTGCAAAAAGCCATGTGGAGCTTGATCCTTTTTGGCTAAGGCTCTGTGAAGGCTGTGAGCGTGATTTGAAGGGTTGTTAAGCCTAAGTACTAAATGAAAATTGGCCTTAGTTGTTAATAAATAAATGTAGATTTAATGTGTTGTTTCAAAACAACATTTTTAACAATTCCTTTTACAATTCAATGAATATCTTTCTTGTCTTTATTATGGAATGATTGCCATGTCTTAAATGTTCATTTCTATGCAATCATTGATGTTGTTAACATATTTTAGTAATTAAATAGTTAGTTAATTATGTAGCTAAGTATTATAGTTAACTTATATTCTAGCTAAGTTTATATATTAGTAACTAAGAAATAAGTAGTAATATAATATAAATATTAATCTTATGTAATTTAGTAATTTATAAGGTAATCAATTTAGTAATTAAGTTGTAATTTAAGTAATTAGTAATTATATAACCTAAGTAGTAATAATATAATTATGTTAGTTAAGTTAAGTAAGTATAATCTAGGTAATTAAGTTTTACATTGGTATTTATAATAACTAAGTAATGACTAAGCAAGTTATTCAACTTAAGTACTTAAGTAAACATTAAGTTATATATAGTAAGTATGTATATTTGTAGCAGTAATTAAGTAAGATAGTACTTATTTATATGAGTTAAATGTATAATAGTTAGTTATTTATTGTGATTGTTAAAAAAGAATAAATCAAGAATAAATTATAAAATATGTGAACTATCTTACTCACTATACTACGATTTAATAACACCATATTAACAAAGTAAGCTAGTTTAACATCAATAGCCAAGGCTAAAGATGCAACCTCAACAGGGTCTGGGGTAGTCCTTTGATATAGACATATTTATTTAGGTTAAAATGCCTAATCATGCATGTTCCTAGGCTTAGATTTGCATTTCATGTTATAAATATTGTATAGCATGCATCATTCTGCATTTAGAGTAGTTGTATATATTTTAGGTTAATTAGGTCCTTTTTTATGATCAGGAGAGAAGATTTATTTCAGGGCATCGGATGGACGATTGAACCGTACAGATCTGATTAGGATGGCGATCGAAGTCTAACGCTTCCAAAATCGTCTAGATTGGAGTCCCGTAGCATCATATGAAGTTCGAGGAAGATCAACGACCAAGGGGAAATGTGACATTCATATGGGCTTCGGATGAAAAATCTGACCATACGAATGAATCCGGAGTGACGATCGCAGTCCGGCAACGCGAAAATCAACTCGATCCAAGCACCGTGGCACCCTCTGCAATAGAAAGAAGATGGATGGCCTAGATAGTGCCACATGGCCCCATCCAAGCTGCCCAACACCAGCTAGCAACAACTGAAGGCGCCCTCTCATCATCTTCACCTCCATTCCCAGTCGTTGGATCTTGATCCAACGACTGAGAAGCCTCCGCACCGCACTCTTCTTCGCGACTCAAGGGATGGCTTAGCGCAGTGGCTAAGCGCCCTCCACAGATCAAAGGGCGTGGGTTTGAGTCCCGTTGAGCTCTCTTCGTGGCTGCAATTGAAATTCAGTCGTCCGATGCTGATCCAATGGTGTGCGCGCATCTCCTCAACACCAGCGGGCTTGCCTTCAAAGGGGCGTGATCAGTGGGCACAGTTGAGCCCTCAGATATTGATCCAACGGCTACGCCTCCTCTAGCAGATTCCAATGGGGAATAGTGCATGATCGCCAGCAAGTTTTAGCGACATTTTGGGGATTGGCTAGCGTGGATCTACAGCGACGCCTTTGATGTCACTAAATGCCCTCTACATGAATTGCCCTCTTCCCTTCACTATAAAAGGACCCCTACACCTCCCCTTCTTCATATCTTCCTTTTTTCTCCTCACCACCTCCAAGGCTCTAGAGAGAGCTTGTCCCAAGCACGGGATGCTCCTCTAGAGTAGAAAAGAAAATAGTTTTCCCACCTCTTATTCCCATTCGTGAAGCATTTCGTGGCCGTCCTCTCACCGCCCTTTGGGAAGAAGAACCTTGCTGTGACGTTGTCCTGCCCCATCCTCCATCCTTCGGCTACGTTCTCCTTCGTCCCGCTCCTCACCACCTTCCTCCAGGTGACGTCAGAGCGAGTCGTCCTCCGAGCGACCGTCGAGGGGGATTCTCTCACCTCTTTCTATCTTTATTGCTTTCGTAGTGTAATCTTTCCCGCTTTCCTAGTTGTAGCAAACGTTTGATTTAGAAATATATGTGATTCTCTCTCTCTTTTATATTTTGCAAGTAGATTAGTTAGATAAGAAATTGTCGATTCGATCTCTTGTTTTCTAAAAAATTTCAAAAAAAATTATAAGAGATAAAAATGGCAAGAAAAGAAATAAAGTGAAACACGGATTTCATAAAACCAAACGTTTGCCTCCCCGTGTTCGACCCAGGACTCACATTTCGAGTTTTGGTTATAAATTTTATCTGATTAACATATTTTTTCGCGAATCGAATTACGACGATGGGTTTTCCAAAATTTAAACCTTTCCACGTGCAAATCTACCGTCATCATCCTTCAAAAACTACCTTACATCTATGCAACCACAATGCATAGATAAGGTAGAAACCCTTTTTAATTGGAAATAATGCTTGTTGAAAATGACTGTTTATCTGTGAACCCAATTCCGCCAATCAATGCCAATGCCATCAACGTGCAGTCCCCAATAGAAAAATACTGCTCTTGTAAAATGGCAACAACCTAATAGATGCTCCCATGTTTCATCTTCCAATTTACATAATGGGCAGCTGCTATCATTATTTTTTAATTTAGATGCCAGAATTACCTTCAGAGGTAACGCTTTCACAATGGCTCGCCAGAAAAACACTTTATTTTCGGTGCCAGCTCCTTAATCGACCATAATTGCCTGCAAGCCTTTATTTCTCTTATTCCAACAGTGGCATCCAGCCCACAGTCAGTGAGTATGCCATGATAGGCTAATTTAATAGAAAAGCATACTTTAGTGTGTGGCTTCCAAATAAGGATGTCCATACCATCGTGAATTGGAGTAGAAGCTATCGCCTGAGTCACTGCATTTGAGAATATGCTCTGCACAGACTTAAGATTCCAACTTTTGGAGTCATTGCAGACTAGTTCAACCACTTTTGATTTGCAGGGACTCGAGTAATGAGTTGGGTAGATGCACGCTTCCCAATCTCTCACCCAACTATTAGACTAGATATTATCCAATTTTCCATCTCCAATCGACCATTGAGAATATTTGAGGATGTACTGTTTAACTTCCCCCAACTGAAGGCCTTGGTTAATACTCTGCAAAGAAACCTTCAGGAAAATATTTAGCTTTTATTTTTGACTGCTATAGGCCGTTAGGATTCGAATATCGATTCCAGGCTGTCTTCCTAAGAAAAGCTAAGTTAGCAATTCTAGTAGCTTTGAAGCCCATACCTCCAAGGTGCTTTGGTATGCAAATATGTTTCTAAGTCCTCATGTAAAAATGTTTCTTACCATCAGCATAAACCCACCAGAAATCTCTAACCAGTCTGTCCAATTGAGCACATAATTTCTTGGATAATAAATTTGTAAATATCAAATAATTTCGCACCGAAGACAAGGTAGCTGAAATAAGAATACCCCTTCTCGGTTGAGACAACACCTTTCCTTTCCATCCCTCTAATTGGCTGAATATTTAGATGTTAACATCTCCTTTAACTTAGACTGTGTATCAAATACCGGACATCCCAAATATATCTCATCCATTGGCATAAGTTTGACCTATAGTATCTACAAAATACTTTCTTTAGTGTCTTCTCTCTATCCCCTATTGAAAAACACCTTGGATTTTGCGTAGTTAATCTTTTGGCTAGAAAATTCTCATTGATATATAATATCTTTGTCAATTCAGAAATTTCAGCTACAGTTGCATTAGCAAACAGTATTGTGTCGTCAACAAACATTACGCTGTGCATTTTTATGGATTCTATATCCAGAAATTCTTTTGTTATATAGCGCTATTTCCAATGACCTAGAAAGGAATTCAGAACACATGATAAAAATGTAGGGTGATAATGGACAACCTTGTCTCACCCCATGAGTAGGCAAAATAATATTAGTAGCACTTCCATTGATTAATACCTGAAAAGTTGCTGAAGTAATACATGACATTAGATTAATCAAAGGAGGTGGAATATGCAACTGAATCAAGCAAAAATATACAAAATTCCATTTGATCCTGTCAAATGCCTTTTCTATGTCTAACTTAATCATCACGGAGCCCCTCTTTTTGTTTGACCTTCTCATCACATGAGCCACCTCCTTTGCCAAAATAATATTATCAACAATTTACCTTTGAGATAAAAAGCCTCACTGGTGAGGAGAGACCACCCTTTTCAATATTGGTTTTAATCTACTTGCCGTCAACTTAGCAACTAACTTATACAACGTATTCGTAAGACCGATGGGCCGATAATCTCCTGGCATCTTGGGGATGTTTCTGATGAGTCTATATTTATTGACTAATTAGTTACTTAAATGCCTACATATTAGATTAATATTGACATATAAATAACATACATTAGTATGTAAATGGAGTAGTTTATTAATTTGCTTTTATACATATTTCATGTGATAGTATGCATTTAAATAGCCTACTTTAGTTTGCATTATTTTGCATTTCATGCATTGTATGGAGTCTTACATATAAATAACCTAATAATCATTTTATTTTTATTCTCTTCTTCTCTCCAGCAATGGCCTCTGAACAATGAAGGAGCACCTTAATGGCCGAAGTGGATTTTGCACGTCGTCATCGTCGCTCCATCTTCTCCATGTTCCTGCAAACATAAAAGGACTCCTGCATTGTAGCCCAGCAGGCCACCACCCCCGACCCACCACTGTGCGTGCGACGAGCACTCCATTCCACCACTATGGGCCTCCTATCGTGTGCACAAGTCCACACCATTGCAGGCGAGCGGGGTGACAGATCGTCGCGCCATTAGTGGCTGTGTAGATTACCGTGAGCACCTCAGCATATACTACCACCATCACCAACACCAGCAACCATCGCCATAACCACGCGCCAGTAGTCATCCATGCTCATTTAAAACATTTGGAAATGTTCCCCGACGTCTGACCTCCCAACAACCACCCTCTCTTCTACGTGCACCATCTTCCACTCCTCCAGTTCAACGCCAATAGCACAAGCAACACCACCTCCTTCATCAATCCCTTACGCATCCAATCACAGCCGCCCACCCCTTCTCCTCCACCGTGTGCGCGCACCTCCTGCGCACCACCTGTCCGTGCGTGTGGCCGCCCTGTCCACTTGCTGATGCTGTGCCAAGCCTAGCGTGCCGCTCTTGCCGTTGAATGCAGCAGCTCACATCACGCCGGCCACGCTCTTTTGGCCGCATACCGCGCCTCACCACGCGCGCAGGCGGTGCCCAGCCACTGTCCTCGCGTGCCTCTATGCCAGATCTTGTGCGCCTCTCAGTCAGATCTTGCGCACCTCTCGGTTCGAGCGACCGACGCATGCCACCTCTCCCACGCGTGGCTAGCAGCGCCTCCAGCGTGCACAGCAGCAGCACGCACGCCCCTCTGCTCGCCTCCGCGTCCTGCCCACGCGTGCAGCAATTCCCTCGCTCACGTTGATTGACGTGCGCGACCATCCTCCTCCCACATGACCACCGGTGTGTGGTCGACCTCCGCCCTCCGTGCCTGAAGCTACTCTCCAACAGCAACAACAACCACCGCCACCCACCACCTTCATTTGCTCCGGTCATCGCCTTCGGCCACTATTGGCCACGAGACCGCCACCATTGGAAGCGACTCGGCCCACTCAACCTCTGGCTGCAGCCTCATCGTCGGCCTTCGCCTCTTCTCCACGCGCGAGCAAGGGAAGGATCTCCCTGTTTCGCTACAGTAATGGTCACATTAGATATTACATTTCTTGCCATTATTGATTTATATTGTTAATTTATTGTAGTGCACATTACAGCAAAGTCCATTCTCTTTTGCATTATTATTATTTCAGGATATCATGTCATTGATTAGCCTAGTCTAAGGAGATTTCAATTTGATTTTTGGAGGAAATTGATTTTTGGGGAAAATTAATCGTGAACATTTGTTTTTGACATGTGCGAGTTTCAATAGGCTTATTCCTCCCTGTGGACACGACTCGCTCTCCTATGAGTGGTTAATTTCAATTCAATACTTTGATTAGTCGATTTTCCACCATTTAGAAATACAACGACAAATCATTTGAATTATCATTTTGTTAAACGAAAATCGTCTTTTCAAATGGCACTGTTGCTAGGGAGGCAACGAGCCTGTTAAACTCGCATTCATTTATTTATTGGTTCACACATTATTTTTGAGGCATATTTAACTTCGATCTTTTTGGTGCGTGATACGCATATCTGCTTGACGAGTTGTTGCACCAGCCTCAACTACACTGAGATGGATCTTGTTTCCATCGCTCAAAGGACACGTGGAGCTTAATTTTTGAAGGTAGGAGCTCGACGTGCTATGGTGAGCCTTGTCTCCACCACCAAAGGAGGATATCTGGAGTGATAATCTTCATCTTCATCTCCGTCGATTTTTTTTTTTTTAGTAAATAGAATTTAGGTTTTAGAACTTTACTTTTCTTTATTTTCTAGCATACATATTCAGTTTGAGATTCTTGTTCTGGGGTTCATTTTAGGGGTTTGTTCCCTGATGGGAACACCATCATGAACCCTAACTAGCTCATTTTGACACAATGAAGAGAATAAAAGCTCATACATAACCAACTGGAGGTCCTAATTCACTGAATAACCATTCTAAGAGAAAAGAAAGAAACAAGGGGTAAAACTGTAATTTTACCATTACAGTACAACCATGGATTTTCTCAAGGGATAAACATAGATCAAATGATCTTAACAAGATAAAAAGTGGATTGAATTAGACGGAAAAGGGTTCGTGTGAGTTCTAGGAATTAAATGACTTTTTGTAATCCTAAAATAGACCTACTTGATTAAACAAGGTTCTGGTCAGGATGAAATTCACCTAAACCCTCTAAAAATCATAGAAAAATATTATCTAGGGTTTAGAACTTTCAATTTGTCCATTGAAATCCATTTTGACCTAGAATGTGGTCTTAGACAAATATTTACCCTAAATTAGGTTTTTGCATAAATTGACCAGTAAAACGTGGTCAAACCCAAAATCCAACTTCACCATTGGATTCCTTAGGTCCAAATTAGGTTTGTACCAAAATTTGGACCTAAGGAGAACCCATCTTAACCTACTTTGCAAATAAGTCCAACCTGATTACATTTCTACCCCTATCTTTCGAAAACCCTTGCATTTGGCCTCCTAGCTTTCTTATCGTTCTTTACAAGTAGGTCCCTCCTCCATTATAGCGGAGGAATCCTACTCCGGAGAACTTTAGAAGGAGGATTCTCCTTGAGTGCTCAGAGAATTCCTCCTAAAATTGGAAGGGAGATTCTTTAAGTAATCCTCTTCAATCTGAACCTATCACCGAGCCCTAATTCGTACCCAATCTCTCATGCGAATGCATGAGAGATTTGGGTCTTTTTGAAGCTTTCAACTCCAGCCAACATACCAAGCTTCCAAGCACAAATCCATCCCTATAAGCCTATTTAAGCAACCCCTGATTCAACCGCTTCTCCCCAGCTTGGAATTAGGCCGACCCCCCCACAATTCTTCTCTCCTCACCAGCCACAACACCTTCGCAAGCTCCGACGGTTCCTCCCTCTCTCTCTCGTCGCCCAACCACAATACCAGTGGTTGGGTTACCTTCCTCTCATTCATTCGCATCGCCCGTAGCAGCCTTAATGCTGCCTTTGCCCTCATCTTCACCGCTGCCTCATCTACGGAGATCTTCGTCTCCGACATCGGCTGTACCAGCCCAGATGCCTCTCCTGTCTCCTTCATCCTTAGTTTAGGTCTATTAACTTCCCTCTCCATTCTACTCCCGTTCCCCCTCTTTATTTCTTAAAAACACCCCTCGACACCACCGATCACCATCACCTTCTCCACCTTCGGTGAACCCTTCGGCGAGACGCCCCATCGCTCCACACCTCCACCCACCTCGCCAACCACCCTATGATCTTCGCCTCGACTCACTGATCATAATCCACCACTTCATTCACTCCATTAGTTGCCCTAACATCCCCCTAAACACACCCACTCACACGGCCGCAGAGAACCCTAGGCACACCACCACAGTCATTCCCATGACACGTCGATCACCTCTACACACTCGCAGTGCCTTGGAGAAGTTCCCTGAGCATTTTAACATGGCCGCAAGGCCATGCTTATGATTTCATGTTCAGTCACACCGGCCACCATGGATGAAGAAGCTTGGAGCTTGCTTGTGGTGCTCGAGTTGTTGTTGCTCCAGGCGTGAGTCCAAGGCGATGCGGATTTGAGGCACAAATGCACTCAAATCCCCAATTGGAGTCAACGGCCCACGCAACCTCACCAATTAAGCCACACACCTACTGCTGCGGCGTGCGCAAAGGAGGTGGGACGTTTAGTCCCACCTTGAAACTGGACAAGTGAGCATAGCTGCATACAAGGAATTTCTACATCAGCCTTGTCGCCTCCTACTCACGGGGTGAGGTCCCTCACTCCCCCTCACACGGCCTCGTCTGCGGCACTGCCCACGTGGACCTGGCCTTGACCCGTTTACCCGACTGACTCACTCCTCGCTCACCACCCACGTAGGTGAGCCTGGACCCAGGTCTCCGATTAGGTCCGATTACCTGACCCGGTTGTGGCTCTGGGAGAGCGAACCTAAAATAGAGAAGAGAGAAGAGAGGAACACTACATAGGAGAAGGGGGTTTTTGTTGTGGAAAGATTGGCTCCACACTTAGCCAAATCTAGAGAAGAAGGAAGAAGCTAAGGAAGAGAAAGAAGAAAGAAGAAGGAGCCAACGACAGAGAAAGAAAGGAAGGAGAAACCAGAGAAGAAAGAGAAGAAGAGAGATTGCAAGAGAAATCAGAGAAAGAAGAAGGAAGGAGAAGAAGCCAAGGAAGAGAAGAAGAAAAGAACAGGCGAAGAAACAGAAGAAAGAAAGAGCCAAGCACTGTAGCACATAATTTTAAGACGTTTGATTTTATACTCAGATGTCCAATTTTTCATAAGCTCTTCATTATTAGCTACAATTCTTTTTATGCTTCATATACTCATGCTTTACATTCTTCATTAGATTTTGAATAATATTATGTGTTCAATTTGCATTTATTATTAAGATTAGTGCGTGAATTCCATTTACTCCCTGTGTTCGACCTCGGACTTTAAATTCGAGTAATAAAATTGTATTTGTTTTGAACGTTTTTTCGGCTGTACTACAACGCGATATTCTTAAAACCCGATTCAGCGCTCGTAACATTCCTCGACTTTCTTTTAGGCCTGCGTTGGGTAATTTTTCTGGAGTATGTTCCCATTTCTTTATATTTAAGTTTTTCTTTTCTTTCATGGATTGATTTTAGTTGTGCATAAGTAGGTAAAAAAAAAAATCAAAACACGAGCTGCCTGCCCCTAGGATGAACAATTTAGGTGTGTATGAGCAGCCTCTAGATTTATTTTCTTCATTATGTGCATTCTCGCATCGCTGATTTCTGGAAGCAAGGTACGCATCCTCTTACTTTGCATTCATATCTTGATCATGCGTTTGTATTTGGACTAAATTCTTAGACCACATAATTTGTCTTGAGATGATATAACAAGTGGTCACATCAAATTTCTGAAAAGGGCTAAGTAAAGAAGGAATATAGTAAACACCAAGGAGTTGATTTGAGACATTGTGCTGTGGTTCAAAAATTCAAACTCAAAATTTTACGGTGAATGCACACATGCATGACTGCGCACTAAAGCACTCATTTAGATACTCCTAGATTTTTGAGCTACTAGGAAAGAACTCTCCTATCATTGGATACCAAAGTGCTTAAAACTTAAGTTCAAAAGTTTTGTAACTCCAAGGGGGATACCCTGTCACGAATTTTTGAGGGTAGTTAAGAAGTACCACGAAAGCACAACTTCAAAGGAAGGCTTAGGCCTACTTGCATCCCTTGATCTTCCGTCCTTGGAGTACTTTACCATTTGAACTTTAGGGCAGAACACCTAAGTTTCAATTAGGTCTTCATTAAGGCATTTTGTAGGTTAACAATAAGCATGTAATTGATTGGGCAATTTGTATTGTCACTTACAATTGCACAAAAATCTCAAAGGCCTTAATTGATTAAAGACATAAAAGTCCTTTGGAATTGTGTTTGTATTGTTGGTGTATGCTTGGTAGGCGTTTTTTGAGGAGACAACTTGTGTTTAATCTAGAACCTAAAAGAATCCTTAAGAAAGCCAACCAAGCGAGAAGAGAGATGGCCAAGGAAGGTGAAAATAGAATTGTGGAGAACCGATGATCTTTGAGAGATTATTTTATCCCTACCAACCAACCTGGCCATACACTGAGAAGACCTGGAGGAATAATCCATATGCAATCAAGAGTAGTACCATATCTCTATTGCCCTCATTCTATGGTACTTCTAGGGAGGATCCCTACAGGCATTTGGAGGAATTCACCGAGGTCTGCTCCACAGTGAGATTGCAGGGTGTTACTGATGACGCCCAAATGCGAACCCTCTTTCCTTTCTCCCTCAAGGATAAGGCGAAGCATTGGTATCACACTCTAGATGGTAGAGTGGATACTTGGGATGCCTTGAAGGGAGAGTTTTTGAAAAAACACTTCCCTACGAGCAAAACTAATCACTATAGGAGGGAAATCATAGGTTTGCTCAACAAGATGGAGAACAATTTCATGATGCATAAGAGCGCTTCAAAGATTTGTTACTCTTATGTCCCCATCATCAAGTGCCAAGATGGCAACTTGTAGAAAGGTTCTACACTGGATTAAATGACAAGCATAGGCAAACAGTGGATGGTGCCTGTGCAGAAACCTTTCTTACAAAAACTGAAGATGAGGCTTGGGAGCTTTTTGAGACCTTGAGTGAGAATTCTATCCACCTAAATTCTGCCTATTTGGATAGGAAACCCACTCTTATGCAACGAAAGATTAAGGCAAATGAGGCTAGGGATACCCAAAATTTAGCCTTCCAGATTCAATTGTTGAACCAAAATATGGAAACACTTATGTCAAGCTCTAACCAACTCACGCCAAATGCCTCTACTCCACAAGTTTCTGAATGTTCTATTTGCCAAGGAAATATGCACGCTATTGTGGATTGCCACTTGGTCTCCCAATTCCCTAACCTTGTACAGGAGGACTTGAATGCCGGCCAAGGGTTCCATCCCAGACCTTGTAATGACCCTTTTTCAAACACTTATAACGAGGGATGGGGGAACTAATAAACGCCATTTTATCATTATTCTTATGCATTAAAATAAACCTAGCTCTTAGGATTATGCTTTACAAACGAGTTTTTGGGTTGCATTTAGGCATAAATTAGGTTAGGCATGCATTGCATTTTTTATTGTGTTTTTAATGTGTTTTTGTGAGTGTTAGGGATAAATAGATTGCCAGATCCCTAGTACCCTAGCACTCAGGAAGGCAACTAGTGAAGGAGAAGCTCTCACCAGCTAGAACTCAGCTTGATCTAGCTCACCATAGTTGGAATTCAGCTCACCTGAATTATGGTTAGCTCATCCTAGCTCCATTCAGCTCATTTCAGCTGAATGGCGGCTCAAGAGAGCTCATCTTAGCTCACCCTAGCTCAGGTCAGCTCAGATCCAGATCAACTTAGCTGAGTCTAGCTCATCTTAGCTCCCATTAGTCCACAGGGAGCTCTAGCTAGCTCAGCTGAGTTGATTGGAGTTCACCCTAGCTCAGGTCCAACTACATCCAGCTCCACTCAACTCCAGCTAGTTGAAGATGACTTCATTCTAGCTCAGGAAGCTCAAGTCCTGCTCTTGGGGATTCAGCTTAGCACAACTCAGTTGAGTTAAGCTACCTTAGCTGCCTCAACCAGCTTGATCCTCCCCGGGAGCACCAGACCCATCTCACCTCAACTCATTATGGTAGAAGTCAGCTCACTTTAGCTTGGCTTAGCAGTTAGCAAAGAACTAGCAAGCTAAGCCAGCTAAAGTAGCTCCATGCCATCCTCTTTAGCAGCTGCCAGCTCTATTTCAAGCTCCAGACTTCTCCTCCTCAGCTCCTCTCTTCAAACCCTAGCTCACATTACCTATTCCTCTACTCCATAGCTAGCCAAGCTAGCTTAGCTTAGCTTAGCTAGCATCCAGCTCCTTGGCCATCCACCACCTTCAATTCAACCCTAGCTAGCTCCACCAACTAAGCTCACCTAAGCTAGCTATCCTACTTCAAGTTGGCGCCACCACCTAGCCACCTCTTCTCCCCATCATCACCACCAAAAGGCACCAATTTTGGTGCCAAAACCTAACCCTAACTACCCCCCTTTTTGGTGCCAACATCCACCCCCATATCCACCATACACCTAACCCTACAACCACATCTAGCCATCCACCTAACCCCCCCTTCTAGAAGCCAAAAGTGGCGCCAACTCTAGGTGCCTTTTGGCCACCATAACCACCCCCTTAACACCCTTTAAGGTGGAGCCAACTAAACCTAGCCCTAGGATCATTCTAACCACCCATAACCACCACCAAACTCCATCCTAGCCCTCCACCTATTCACGCCAACTACCCCCCTCTCCACCTCTATATAAACCCACCATATCACCACATAAAAATCATCCTCCATTAGTGTTTATTTCCACCTAAACCCACCTACACCCTACGACCAAGAGAAGAAGGGAGGAAGAAGATTAAGGGGGCACATCAGCCGCCCCTTTGGTGCCTTCTTCCTTCCCACTCTTTTCTTGTGTCACGCCAAGGAGGAGGAGCACTCCACCACTAGGAGGATGACCAGGCATTGGAGGAGAAAGGGTGGTGCACGCCCACCCTTGGAGGAAAGAATTGAGGTGGAGAGCATCCACCTTGGAGGAGCATTCAAGGAAGGAGAAGGAGACCTTCTTTTCAAGCCAAGGAGTAGCTATCCTTAGAGCAAGAGGACTCCCTTCTTCACCAGATTCTGCAAGAGGATTTATGTTTTTTTATTACTTTTATATTTTCCATTTTAAGTAGAAGCATTTCTCTGTATGTTTTTGTAAAACACAAATTCTACTAAATCAATTTACATTCTTTTCATTTTCTATTGCAATTGCTTTATCTTTGTTCTAGCACTTTTCATTCCACTTCCTAATTACTCTAGGCCTCCACGTGCCTAGAGTGAGCTTAGGGAGGGGTCATATTTGTCACTTAGGTTTTAGCTTAGTGATTGTAGGTGTTAGTTGCTTTTCCGTCAACAGTTCACATTTTTCCTTCATTATTTCAAAACATAGAAATTATATATTTAAAATACCAAAAAGAAAGATTGAGTTTCCTTTAAAAGCAAGAGATTTGAATAGAAAACTTGCCTCCTTGGATGATCCTAGATACTCCCCTATCTAGGAATAGAAATTTAAAAGCGTATGCAATTTCACGTGTTACGACTTTAAAAACCCTAATTACAAATCATGTAATTTTTCGCATTAGGAACCACCCCACTTTTTCATGGAGACAGGGGAATGTCTCCAATTTAGGGAATTACAGACCTCAACCCTTTCAGACTCAACAGTATAATCAACCTCCTTTCCCCTCCCAACCGCCCAAGACTTCTGAGATGGATGAGCTTAAGGCCATGTTGAAGGCCATGCAGGAGAATCAAAGCATGATCATCCAATCTCATCACAAGGCAATCAATGAGATGAAATCCCAAATTGGACACCTTGTTGAGGCCATGAGCAAAAGGGAGACTGGGAAGCTTCCCAGTTCATCTGAGGAGAACCCTAAAGGGAAAGGGATTATTTTTAGGGAGCATGCCCAGGCGGTGACTATTCTGACGAGTGGGAAAGAAATTTCCAGACCTGATGCTCCTATAGTCCCACCTTCTGCAAACCCCTCCACCCCGACTTTCGCCCCCATCGAAGAAGAGCAGCCCAACTCTACTCCGCTTGAAATCACCTTACCGGAAGAGGTTGTACCCGTTCACCCACTTATCCGACATGACAACCCTTCCACCCAGAAACCAAGAGTGCCCTTTCTGGAGAGCTTATTTGACTCTGGGTAGACTTCTACTGGCTCATCTGGAGCCAAAGATAGGACGGTCGGAATCATGGAGACTTTTAAGCAAGTGCAAATTAATTTGCCTTTGCTTGAGGCTATCAGGCAGATTCCATCCTATGCTCACTTTCTAAAGGACCTGTGCACGAAAAAGTGACAATCGTGGAAATAGGTCCAATCAAATGTTGTCCTGCCTGATTCTGTTAGCTCAATTATACAACATGGGACACTCCCGAAACTTAAGGACCCAAGAGCCCCATACATCTCAGTGGTCGTTGGCGACCTACATATAGATGAGGCTCTGCTTGATCTGGGTGCAGGGGTAAACATCTTTCCGAGCTATGTATATGAAAAACTTAGAGGAGGCAATCTGAAGCCTTCCCCTTTAATCCTCCAAGTTGCTGACTAATCTTTGAAGACACCACGGGGCCTGCTGGAAGATGCTCTCATGAGAGTGGAGGATTTCTTCTTCCCCATTGATTTTCTAGTATTGGACACTGACCCTACCAACAAACCAACCAAGCCCTCCATCATCTTGGGCCGTCCTTTTCTTGCGACTTCTAATGCTTCAATTAATTGTCACACTGGGGCGTTAAAAATGGGCTTTGGGAATAGGGAAATTCGGCTAAATGTGTTTGATGCTTATAAACAAGCTGGATTTGAGGATTGTTCCCAAGTTGAGGTGGTAGATGATCTGATTGAAGAGACAACTCCTGCAATTTTATGTGACGACCCCCTTCAGCATGTCATGCTAAATGAGCATTCCCATCTCTTGGAGGAATGTGAAGGGGATGTACTAGAACTTGAGGAATTGCTTGGAGTTTCTACTGAGTCTCTCTCCCCATTATATCTGTCTAAGGTAGATCTGCTACCTAAGATGGGGACTTCTATTATGAAACCCTCAACTATACAAGCCTTCAACCTTGAATTGAAACCCCTCCCAGACTCTCTCAAGTATGTATTCCTTAGGCCAAATGATACTCTCCTTGGAATCATCTCATCTGCACTATCTGAGGTGCAAGAAGGAGCATTACTAGAATGCTTATCTAGGCATAAGGAAGCCATCACTTGGACAATCGTTGATATTAAGGGTATAGACTCTACGCTCTGCATGCATCACATTTATACTGATGATTCCATCAAACCATTTCAAGACATGCAAAGACATCTTAACCTTAACATGAGAGAGGTGGTTGAAAAGGAGATTCTAAAATGGTTGGATGTTGGGATCATATATCCCATTGCAGATAGCAAATGGGTTAGTCCAATCCATGTGGTGCCAAAGAAGGCAAGATTTACTGTAGAAACCAATGACCAGGGAGAACAAGTGGTGACCAAACCCTCAACTGGCTGGAGGGTCTGCATTGACTACCACAAACTGAACACCGCTACCCAGAAGGATCACTTTCCCTTGCTCTTTATTGATCAGATCCTCGAGAAATTGGTAGGGAACAAGCATTACTGCTTTTTAGACAAATATTCTGGGTATAACCAGGTTGCAGTCTTCCCTGATGACTAGGATAAGACAACTTTCACTAGTCCCTACGGCACTTTTGCATTCAAGCATATGCCGTTTGGATTATGTAATGCACCGACAACCTTCCAATAGTGTATGATGTCCATTTTCTCGGATATGATTGATGAGTGCGTTGAGGTTTTTATGGATGACTTCTCCATTTACGAGTCGTCTTTCTACCAGTGTCTCCTGCACCTAGAGAATGTGCTGAAGAGATGTAAGGAGACTAGTTTAGTTCTTAGTTGGGAGAAGAGTCATTTCATGGTATAGAAAGGCATTGTACTTGGGCATGTTGTGTCTGAGTGAGGCTTGGAAGTAGATAAGGCTAAGGTTGATTCTATTTCCAAACTCTCATTGCACACGAATGTCAAGCAGATTAGATCCTTTCTGGGCCATGCAGGCTTTTATAGGCGATTCATTAAGAATTTTAGCAAAATTTCTAGGCCACTTTGTGACTTATTAGCGAAGGAATCTTCTTTTGATTTTGATTCAAAGTGTGCCGAGGCCTTTCAAACTCTGAAGGAGGTCATGATCTCTGCGCCTATTCTTCGAGCTCCAGATTGGACACTCCCATTCGAGCTAATGTGTGATGCTTCGGATTACGCAATGGGAGCAGTCCTTGGACAAAGGGTTGAGGGAAGACCACATGTGTTGCACTATGCCAGCAAGACTTTAACTGAACCACAACAAAACTACACCGTCACCGAGAAAGAATTACTTACTGTAGTTTTTGCTTTGGAGAAATTTTGGTCTTATCTTCTTAGGTCTAAGGTGGTCATTTTTATTGATCATGTGACAGTGAAACATCTCATTGCCAAGAAGGACTCTAAGCCATGTTTAATTACATGGATTCTACTCCTTCAAGAGTTTGACTTAGAGATTCGTGAAAAGAAAGGAGTGAAAAATGTAGTGGCTGACTACCTATCTCGCCTTCCACTTGATGACTCTCCATCTGGAGATATTCGCGAGACATTTCCTAATGAAGCCCTTTTGGCGGTAACACTGACTTCACCCTGGTATGCTGATACCGTTAATTACTTGGTTACTAGAGAATCTTCTGGCTTTTTAGATGAGCAGAAATGGAAGAGATTCATTTCCCAAGCTAGATTCTTTCATTGGGAAGAGCCAGAATTATTTAGACTTGGACAAGATCAAGTATTGAGACGTTGTGTGCCTGAAGAGGAGCAACAAAGTGTTTTGAGAGTTTTCCATGAACTTCATTGTGGAGGACACTTTGGTGCTAAGAAAATAACTTTTAAGGTTCTCCAGTCTGATTTTTGGTGGCCTACTCTATTTAAGGATTCTCATAACTTTGTTAAGGCCTGCATTTATTGTCAATGGACTGGAACGATTGGGAAGCAGAATGAGATGCCCCAACACCCTATCCAACCTGTGGAAAATTTTGATGTTTAGGGGATAGACTTCATGGGTCCCTTCCCTTCGTCCCATGGGTTTGAGTATATCTTGGTGGCAGTGGATTACGTCTCCAAGTGGATAGAGGCCATTTCTACGAGCACAAATCACCACTCTGTGGTCTTGAAATTTGTGACGACCAATATCATATCTTGCTTTGGCTGCCCTAAGACGATTATAAGTGATGGGGGATCTCATTTCCAGAACCACCACTTCAATCGGTTACCTAGGAGTCTGGGAGTAACTCATAAGATTGCTACCCCTCACCATCCTCAGACAAGTGGCCAAGTAGAAGTGTCAAATAGAGAGATTAAGAACATTTTGGAAAAGACTATTAGGCCAGAAAGGAAGGATTAGTCCCAAAAGCTGGATGATGCTTTATGGGCTTATCGAACAACCTATAAAACTCCTTTGGATATGTCTCCCTTCCGGATAGTGTATGGGAAAGCATGCCACTTACCCATTGAACTTCAACATAAGGCACTTTGGGCTATCCGAAGTGTCAACATGGATTTAGAGTAAGCAGGTAAGGCACGTTTACTGGAGTTGACTGAGCTTGAGGAGCTGAGGAATGATGGTTATGACACCTCCCTAGCTTATAAATAGAGAACTAAGGTCTTGCATGATAAGTATATCCTTAGAAAGACCTTTGAACCCAACCAACAAGTCTGACTTTTCAATTCCAGACTTAAGCCTTTTCCAGGAAATTGAAATCACGTTGGGATGGGCCTTACATTATCACCAAAGTGTTTCCGTATGGGGCTGTGGAGATCAAGAGCCCTTCCTCTTCAACACCACCCTTTATCGTCAACAGCCAACGATTAAAATCTTATGTTATTTTGGATGGCCATCTGGTTGACGAGGTCACTCTAGCGGAGCCTTAGCTCCTTTCTTTCCTGCCTTAGGTAACATCTTCCCTTGGCCATTTTACTTTCAATGAGGACATTGTTTGAACCAGGCATGGGGGGATAGGACTTGAGGCGTCTATTTATAGCTTGTTGCATTCATAGTACATTAAAAAAAAATGCATTCATGCATTCATATAGCATCTAACAAAAAAAATATTTTGCATTATTGAGCTTAACTGGTTGGGCCCTACATTCTTAGGTAGACCAGAACTTTAGGTTAGATTATGTTGACTCTAGGTGTCGGACTTTAGAAGCTAAGTTGAAGACCTTTTGGATCCTTTGTGGACTTAAAAACCCAAGTAGGAGTTAAGTTGTAGACCATTCCTCAAAAGGTTGAGGAAGGAAAGCTAGAGATTGAGTTAAAGGCTGGGTAGTACTTAGTATCTTTTTCTACCTTTTGGTTTACGGGTCCTCGTAACCTAAGCATCTGCATTTCACACACACTTGGTCTTGTGTAAATAATGATAACCTTAATTCATTTCTTGGAGAAAAATTTGCTTCTCTTAGTTCTGACTTAGGAGAAGCTTGAAAACACAAGTTGATTGGAAGAGTTCTTGTCGTAGGAGAGGTGGAGTATATACTCACCATGAGGATGCAATGATAACATGTCACTTCCTTGGCACTTGTCTCTTAGGATGTCCATCCTAATGGGGGCATGTAAGCGCATTTTGCAGTTCAGGTACCATGGGTGGCCCTACCTCGAAGTGCCGATTGCCACAAGCCTGAATTTGCTTTAGAAATCCATGGGCGATACTATCTCGAAGTGCCAATTGCCACGAGTTCTTGGGGTCGCTATGAGCGGTGCTATCTTGAAGCATTGAAAGCCAGGCACCCTTCGAGGTTCGATGATGGGGACAATGAATACGACACTGACCGTGTTGATAACTAATCTAAGGTTAGACTTAGAGGAATTAAACAAAAAAATATATATGAGAGAAAAAAAATCATTTTCTAGGTTGGCAATCATACCAACCTCAAATAAATCAGACCATTGCACATGCACGGATGCTTTAATCTATAGGACCAATAGACCCTAGAGTAGAGTTAGAATCAGGGAAACATGTGCCTGTAACTCATCCTTAGCCAACCAAGTTTGTAACTTAACAACTACTTGGGAACCTTAGGTCTAAAGTCTGAACTTAACATGTTTCTAAAGGAAGACCGATTGGGTTGGCTAGTCCACTTGAAGAGCTAGGTTATTGCTTGAATTTGCTAGGAACTAGCAAAAACTAAGTCTGAGGGCATTTGATGAGCCCATATTTATGGGCTAAGTTACTTAAATGCCTAGATATTAGATTAGTATTGACATGTAAATAGCATACATTAGTATGTAACTAGAGTAGTTTGTTAATTTGATTTTATGCACATTTCATGTGGTAGTATGCATTTAAATAGCCTACTTTAGTTTGCATCATTTTGCATTTCATGCATTGTATGGACTCTTACATATAAATAACCCAATAATCACTTTATTTTTATTCTCTTCTTCTTTGCAGCAACGACCTCCGAACAATGAAGGAGCACCTTAATGGCCGAAGAAAGTGGATCTTGCTCGTCGTCGTCGTCGCTCCATCTTCTCCACGTTCCTGCAAACATAAAAGAAGGGCTCCTGCGTCGTAGCCCAGCAGGCCACCACCCCCGACCCACCATTGTACATGCAACGAGCACTCCATTCCACCATTGCAGGCCTCCTACTATGTGCACAAGTCCACACCACCACAGGCAGGCGCGGTGACAAATCATCGTGCCATCAGTGGCTATGTAGATTATCGTGAGCACCTCAGCTTGCACTAACACCATCACCAACACTAGCAACCACCGCCATAACCACGCACCAGCAGCCATCCACGCTCGTCTAAGACGTCTGGGAATGTTCCCAGATGTCTGACCTCCCAATAACCACCCTCTCTTCTTCGTGCACCATCTTCCTCTCCTCTAGTTCAACTCCAATAGCACCAGCAACACCACCTCTTCATCAATCCCTCACGCATCCAATCATAGCCGCCCACCCCTTCTCCTCCACCATGTGCACACACCTCCAGCGCACCACCTGTCTGTGCGTGTGGCCGCCCTGTCCACTTCCTGCTGCTACGCAAAGCCTAAAGCGCCGCTCCTGCCGTTGAACGCAGCAGCTCACACCACGCCTGCCACGCTCTTTTGGCCGCATACCGCGCCTCACCATGCGTGCGGGAGGTGCCCAGCCACTATCCTCGGGCACCTCTCGGCCAGATTCGTGTGCCTTTCGGTTAGATCTCGCTCATCGCTCGGTTTGAGCGATCGACGCACGCCACCTCTCCCACACACGACCAGCAGCGCCTCCAGCGCGCATAGCAGCAGCGTGCACGCCCCTCCGCTCGCCTCCATGTCCTGCCTATGGTGCAACGAGCCCCTCGCTTGCGTTGATCGACGTGCACGACAGTCCTCCTCCCACAGTACCACCAGTGTGTGGTCGATCTCCGCCCTCCGTGCCTGAAGCTACTCTCCAACAGCAACAACAGCCACCGCCACCCACCACCTTCATTTGCTCCAGCCATCACCTCCGGCCACCGTTGGCCACGAGACCGCCACCATTGGAAGTGGCTCGACCCACTCAACCTACGGCTGCAACCTCATCGTCGGCCTTCACCTCTCCTTCACGCGCGAGTTTCGCTACAGTAATAGCCACATTAGATATTACATTTCATGCCATTGTTGATTTATATTGTTAATTTATTGTAGTGCACATTAGGACAATGCCCCTTTCCTTTTGCATTATTATTATTTCAGGATATTATGTCATTGATTAACCTACCCTAAGGAGATTTCAATTTGATTTTTGGGGGAAATTAATCATAAACATCTATTTTTGACATGTGTAAGTTTCAATCAGCCTATTCCTCTCTGTGAACATGACCCACTCTCCTGTGAGTGGTTAATTTCAATTCAATACTTTAATTAATCGATTTTCCACCACTTAGAAATACAGCAACAAATCATTTGAATTATCATTTTGTTAAATGAAAATCGTCTTTTCAATGTTGCTTTGGGGTAAGCACTAAAAAGGTTTTACTCAAAGTCTGTGGCATAATCTGGTCTCTGTACCATCCTTGCACAAATACTATTACATCAGTCTGAAACTGAACTAGAGGGGGGTGAATAGTGAAATTGAATAATAATAGTAAAATAAAAATTTAATCACACAATTGAGGAACAAGATTTTTAGGTGGAAACCCAAACTGGGAGAAAACCACAACCTAAGTCAATCCTTGACTCAGGATTTACGATCACAAACATGATCAATCCACTATCCACACCTCTTTAAAGGAGGGTGGTGTACCTCAATTACAATGCCCACCTTTATCCCAAATAGGAGGTTTTTCTCTTCGTGAGAAAGAGACGGGAATTCGATAGGCCGGATTCCCAATTTTAACAAGTATAAAAATGAAAATAAAGACACCCTATAGAGCTCCCTAAAAGATAAATTATTTAAGCTAATTACTAAGGGTGAGTGAACTCCTTGATGATGAAGGCTATAGCACTTGGAGTGAGTGATTGCCCAAGAGAGAGTGTTGCACAATAGTAGGGCAATATGAGAGTATAGAGCTTGTATTTTTCTTGTGAATTATCTTGCTAAGGTGTGTTTTGCCTAAGGTGAGGTTAAGAGGTATATGTAGGCTTCATAAGAACCTTCAAGAAGGCTTGGGAGGCTCCTCCTAGCCGTTGGGAACATCCCCCAACAGATTTGGTCGAAATCCAAATTAGATTAGGATCATAATGACTTTGACAGTAGAATCAGATGTCTGATTTTTAGGTCGGATGTCTAATGTAATTTTTGGTAGTCTGATCTTAAGGTTCAGTGTCCCTGGATTTAATTGGACAGAAATAGTGTTCATGTGTTTAAAGGTTAGACGTCTGATGTTGTATTTTAGACGTCTGGCAATATTTCTGGATGTCTAAAAATAGTGGGTTTGTTCCTGGGTTGAACCAAATCCAAATAGGGTTTGTTCAAGGAGATCAGATGCCTATCTGGACATCTGCCTATATTTATGGATGTTTGAAGGTCATAATGACCTAGGATTAAGGATTTCTTGAGAATCCAAGTTTAGATTTGGTTTGACAGAATCTTTCGTTGGAGAATTTTGGGTTTAATGTTCCATTGTTAGATGTCTGAAGTCATCTCCAAACATCTGGAATAAGATTGAAAATTACTAACGATTGGATTATGTTCTGACAAAAAGGATTTTGAGACATTTGATCTCAACGATAGTGTTTATGGACGACTGATGGTGTTGTCAGATGTATGAAGTGATATGTGGATGTCTGGAGTTATATCTATTCATTTGGAGCCAAAGTGGTTAAGGAGCTAAGGCACAGTTTATGGTGATTGGTCGTTTGATTACAGTGTCAGATGACTTAAAGTCAAATATCAAATGTCTAGGAACCCTTTCAGACGTCTGATGGATGTTTCTAAGTTGGATTTTTATTTCTAAGCTTTTCCTAAGTGTTATGAGCCTAAGTCTAGAGATTACAAGTATATCTATTGGGAGCTCTTCACAACTCTTTTCTAGACTCAAGAAAAATGAAAGTACAACTCTTTGAAGATTATGCAATGAATCCTAAGACCTAAACAGATATACATCCTCATCCTCTTGGACTTCATGAAACATTTGAGCGAGAGTTCTGCAATGGAGTTATAATAACAATAGAACTAGTGTGATCTATTTTTCTTTTAGTAATTTTGTAAAATCATCAAAACTTAGTTTTGGAGAGGTTTAACTAACAATCTCTCCTTTTTGGTGATTTTCAAAATATGTTCTTCAGATTGATTTCTCCCCTTTATTTTTGTACTAGAAGCTCCATCTTCAAAGCACGAGTTTTTGCAACAAATTATATTTTTGGGTAGGAATTTGTTTTTCTTATAAACCACGACTTGAGCAAAAAACTCAGTTTAGCTAGCCTTGGATATTTTAAGATTTCTCCCCCTTTTTGAATATTATAAAAAAGAAAGCAGCAAAGAGAGTGTTAAACTAGGGAATGTAGATCAAAATATGGAGAGCAGAAAGTAAGCAAGCATGAATGAGCTTATAGATTGAACAAGTCATATGGAATATTTTTGCTAGAAGTATCAAAGAACATAAGGATTTATATGAAGGCAAAAAATGAGAATAGAAGAGATATAATGTATGTGCCCTAAGTCGACATTAGCTATGTTCCCATCTAAGTAGTACAGGGTCGAAACCCCTTAATACAGGCCAAGCAAAAAATAGAACATAAAAGAAAGAATCCAAAGATCCATCCATAATGGAAAAAAAGAAAGAGGGAAATATTAGATTGATGCCCTAGTCTTGGTGATCCTGGCACTGGCAATAGCGAGCTAGACCCGGACCCATTTGTCAGTTGCGAATGTTGGCGCACATCTCATTCATATCTAAGCGCATGCTGCCCAGGTATGAATAGATATCACTCATGCGCCGCATAAGTATGAAGATACCGTCGGTAATGGAGTTGGTGGCAAGGTCCCATGTTTCGTCGAAGCTTGTGCAAGGTGCCTTAATTTGGAGCGAGCACTGCTCATATAAATTTGGTTGAGGTAGGAGCTCTTTGTTGTTAGCTTCTTCAGGATTAAGATGTTCGATCAAGATCCTCATTTTTGCAGTGGTGGACCGGCTATAGGGCTCCAGTTTCTTGTCTCTGGCTTGGTCATGGGTGGGGACCTTGTAGTTGCTGAAAATTTTGGAAAGGATAGAGCCAAACGAAAGTGAGGCTGTGTGATCCTCATTCCTAACGCAGACAATGAGACAACAATAGTTGAAAGGAATATGGCAGATGGCTACAAAGAGAAGCGCCTTATGTTGGCAGGAAATGTAATCAAAACTGTCAGACTTATTTAGGAGATCCCAACCAAAAATGCACGATAAAAGGCGAGGAAGGGGCTTGAAGTTCTTGCAGGGCAATGTTCCAAGATGAGGTTCATATTTATCAGGGAGAATGAGTTCTTGGTTAATCTCCTTCGAGTCATATTCTCGAAGGATGTCATCATAATCATTCCTGGCATTGGGAATTCTGAGAAGCTGTGACATATAGTCATAGGTAATGGTGATCCGTTTGCCAAAAACAGTGGAAACCAATTCTATTTCGTCATTGGAGTAGTCTTCAACCATATTAGTGTAGAAGAGATGAATTAAGTCAAGGAAGGCGCCAAGACATCCGAAAGTGGAATGAAATTGGTGATCGAAATATTGAAAAGGGTGTAGGGTCTCAAAATGTTCGCGTAGATTAAGATGCACAAAGTTGGTCCAAATGATAAATTGCGGAGGTTTAACCCGAGCAGTTGTGAATCTACGAAACCGCTGGTGAGCGGTATCATTACGGAGTTGGTCTGCTAGGTAAGTGGTCTGGGATTGGGAGGAGGAGAAACCCTTAGTTTGCTTCCTACAAGGAGGCATATTGGGTTGGGAGGGTGGGATTTGTGGTTTTAGGTAGGATATAGGCTACCTATAAAACAAATTGGCATACCATTCAATAATTTTGAAAGAAATTTAGCTAGCCTAAGTGGGCAGCACACCTACCATCATTCAACCACATATCAAAGTATTAAACACCAAAGCACCAAGTTATGGCAAATGTGGTAGTATGCCTTTGCATTCAAGCAATCACATTGGGCTTGAATCACACAATAGGGTAATACAACCTGCTAAAACCAATGATTATGTGGCAATATGTCGGTGGTTCAAGCCACTATGGTTAGGGTTGAACATATTCGGGCAATACAACCTACCATCAAGAATTATTGAGACCAAAAAGATTGGGGATTCAGTGTAGATAAAGGCATCAATGCCTTAAAAAGGATTAATGCCTCAAGAGTTGACTGAGGGCAAGGATCCTAGGTAGGGTATGGCTTGAAGGAGTCTAAGATCAAGATCCAAGTAACAAGAGTCGAGCATACTTAAAAGAATTTCAAGAACCCATCAAGGTTTGTTTAGAAATCAACCAAAAACCACAAGAAATCATGAAAAGAGAGGGAGCAAGGGTGGTATACAAAAGGGAGATGCTCCCCCTGACACAAGGAGAGGGTGGTCGGCGGCGATCAAACGATAGGCATTGCTGGCGATCGTCTGCATGTGAGTAGGGAGGAGATTAGGGGCAAGGTTCAAAATGTCAATTTCAACGCCGTGCCGACGAAATTCTAAGTGTGTATTTCGTGGGCATGCCGTGGAAATGTCTATTTTTCGATGGCCATGCCAATGGGCATACTAAGGGCATGCCGACAACATGCCAAGAAAAAATCACATAAAGACTCAAAATGATGTAAAATATCGAGTGTGTGTGTATGTGATGAGAGCCTCATCATGAGCCATAACTAGCTCATTTTGACCCAATAAAGAATATAAAAGCTCCTACATAACCTAGAAGAAGGCCTAACTGAAGGAACAAGTGCTCTGAGAAGAAAACATGAAATAAAGGTTAAAACTGTAATTTTACCATTGCAGTAGATAAACGGGATTTCTCAGAGGCAAAACATAGGTCAAATGGTCTAAATGAGATAAAAAGTGGGTTGAGTCAATCAGAAATGGGTTCATGTGCAATCTAAGAACTAAAAGACACTTGGTAACCCTAAAACAGACCCGCTTAAATTAACAAGGTTCCGGTCAGAATAAAAAGCAAGTAAAGCCTCTATAAATCATGGAAAAACATACTCTAGGGTTTAGAACACTTAATTTGGCCTTTGGAACCTAGTTTGACCTAGATTAGGGTCCTAGCTCTTCAATTAACCTAATTTGGGTTTTTACGCAAAATGTCCAGTCAAACGAGGTCAAACCTGAAATCCAACTTCACCATTGGATTCTTTAGGTCCAAATTAGGTTTGTACCAAAATTTGGACCTAAGGGGAGGTCATCTTGACCTACTTTGCAATTTAGTACACCCAAATCATAAATAGGTCCCTATCTTTTGAATATCCTCGCAGAGAGCCCCCTAGGTTCTTCGCCTTCTTTGCAAACCGGTCCTGCCGCCATTGCTAGGGCAGAACCGAGCTCCGACGAAGTTTCGAGAGAGAGATTGCTCTCTAATTCCTCAGAGATTCTCTCCCAGAAATGGAAGGGAGATTCTCTGAGGAATTCCCTTCCTTCTAAAGCCAATCAAATTCGCTGGCGTGAACCCAATCTCTCGTGCGAACGCATGAGAGATTTGGGTATCTTTCTTCCTTCCAACTCCGGCGAGCCGGCTGACCTAATTGCGCGTTTTTCACGCACTGATAGGAGCGGCCAGCACCTATAAAACACCCCCCGGACCCGGCCGCTCATCTGGAGCTTGGTTTGGCCGAGGTTCCACCCCCAATTCCTCTCCTCCTGCCCGGCCAAACTCCCAGCAGGCTCCGGCGAGGCCCCCTCCCCTCCCTCTTCGCTCTGCCACAAAACCAGTGGCAGAGTTAACTTCCTGACCTTCCTCCGCGTCGCGCAGTACCAGCGCACGCCGCCTCAGCCCCGTCGTCGCCGTCGTCCTCCCCCACTGGGCGTCATCTTCTCTGGCGACAGCAGGTACTGCTGTTCGCCCTCCGTCCCCTTTCGTCCTTACAGTTAGGTTAGAACTCCTCTCCATCCTCTCCTCTCTCTTTTCCCCCTGTTATCTCCCTTGATCGACCCTCGACAGACGCTAACCACCTCCATCGTCTTCGCCTCCGACCGCACTCCGGCGAGCCGCCCACACCACTCCAGCCCTCCACACGGCTCGCCAACCACCTCGAAAGCTCCGCCTCACCTCCAGGAACACACTCCACCCTACCACTGCCACTCTAGCCCTCCACAATCACCCCCCGACCAACCCACCATCTCCGGCCACAGGTTGACCTAGGCACGCACGCCTAGGCCGACCTGCGGCCTGCAGCACTGCCCACCGCCTTCGCCGTGCCACGGCGAAGGTCGCTAGCTATTCTGATTGGGCCGAGAGGCGCGTTTTGTGTATGACAGGGTTCGAGCCGCTGCCGCCATGGACGACCTCTGATGAAGCTCCCACGAAGCTCCAGGCACCCGGTCTTCCAGGCTACAGGTGCTGCATACTAGCGCGAGTGTCGCGAGGTGAACGAGTCCAGCCAAGGAGCGCTAGTAGAGCCAGCAGCTGCGGGGCAATCGCACGACGAGGCTTCTGCAGGCGCGCGTGAAGGCGAGACTAGATAGTCCCACATCGTGGGATTGCAACCTTCAGGTACCATATAAGTTATTTTTGTGTATTACTCTTATCGCCTCAGTAAGCACAGGGGTGAGGTCCCTCACTGACCCCACCCGCCTCGTCTGCGGCCTGACCACGCGGACCTGGCGGATCCGACCCGACCTAGACCTACGCACTCCTCGCGCATCACACACCTGCCGGTGCACCTGGTCCCGGGTACGATCCGCGACCCGATTATGGCTGTGGCTCTGGGAGAGCGGTTTGAGTGAATTGCTTGAGAGAGAGAGATGCGCGGGTAGAGGGAGAAGGGTTAGGTTTTGCTCCTGTGCAGGCAGGCTGAACGCAGGAGGAGAAGGACTTGGTCGCGAGAAGGAAAAGAAAGAAAGAAGAAGGAACGGCAGAGAAGAATAGAAGAGGAAGAAACAAGGCAGAGAAGAAGAAGCAAGAAAGAAGCCTTCGCAGGAGAAGAAAGAAAAGAGCAAGCCAGAAGCAAAGGCACAGAAAAGCCAAGTGAAGACTTTGCAGAGATCAGAAGAAGAAAAGAAAGAGCAAAGACTGCAGCAGAAGAAGAAGAATAATCAAGAAGAAAAGGAGAAATGCTTTTAAGACGTCTGATCTTGTGATCAGACGTCCAATTTCATATTTTTTTTGCCCTAACTCCTTTTAATCGCATACATTCATACCTGAATTGATATTTTGAGTAAATTAGAGTGTTCAATTACATTTTGATTTAGTGGTAAGTTCCATTTGCTCCCTGTGTTCGACCTCGGATACTCCGGTCTTCGAGTAATAAAAACTTTGTATTTGTTCGAACGTTTTGTCGGTTATACTACAACATAATACGCTTTAAATCCGCACAAAAACGTTGACAACAGTATGTGTGTGACCTGCTTTCAAACGCCCCCTCGCGCCCAGACTTGCTTTCGGCGTCATTTTCAACTTTCAAACATGTCAGACCAGACAGCACTCGGCTCACTCAGAATCTGCTGGCATGCTGCTAATTTCATCAGCATCTTGACGATATGGGCGGTATGCCGGCGGCATCCCTGCATTTCGATAATTTCTTCGTGTCGGCAAGTACCCCTTCCGAAAATGGACTTGCCGACAACATGCCGTTGGCATTTAAAACGCTGATTGGGGGCTATAGCTGGAGTTTTGGGGATGTTTGGGTTTGTTTGGGATAGGGATTTGGAAGGAAAGAAGAGAGGGCATTATATGCACCATGGGGTTGAGTGAGAATGCCCTCATGGCTAGGGTTTATTACATTTAAAACCACCCCCAAATCAGACCTGCAAAGTTGAATTTGCCAATATTAGACATCTGGAGATGGTCTCAGACGTCTGGGATCAACAGTCAGGGATTTTAACCCTTTTTCAGATTGTTGTCTGATTTTTTGATCAAACAACCGATCAGACGGCTAATATAAAAATTAGACGTCCGATTTCTGAAACCAAGGATCCTGGAATTGGTCCAATCTCCAAGTTGTTTGATTTTTGAGGTAGACGATAGATCAGACATCTAATATAATAAGTCAGATGTCCGATCTTTGATTCCAGGAAAGCCTAAGATCGGATCTTGAGATAATTTAGTTGTCTAATTGAAGGCATCAGATGAAGACAAGTGTAGATGTCTGGATATGTCTCTGGATGTCTGAAAGGTAGTTTTTTTTGTGGATTTTGAATATTAACTCATTTAATCAATTCGACATCTATTATAATTATCAGATGTCTATGTTTGACTTTTAAGACATACGGATGAAGTATCAGACATATGATATTACATAGAATGTGCTTTTTAATGTTTGAACTAGTTTGAAGGAGCCTTGACTTGATAAAGTCAATGTTCCCTCAATGTTCATTACAAGCAAAATTTAACCAACTCACTAAAATCTTCAAATATCGGTGAGCTTACATATGCCCAATTTTCTACATATAAAATTAAATCGATTATAGTTCAAAGGTTTAGTGAAAATACCAGCCAATTACAATTCACTACAAATAAATTTAACCTCGATTTCTCCCTTAAGTACATTGTCCCTAAAAAAATGATGTCGAACATCAATATGTTTTGTACGCGAGTGATGTACAGGGTTCTTCGAGAGGTTGATAGCACTAGTATTATCACATAATATTTTTATTTTACTAAATATCAAATCAAAATCGTTTAAAGTACGTTTTATCCATAAGACCTAGGAGCATGCTAAAGCAGCGGCTATATATTCATCCTTCGTGGTTGATAGGGCTACACTAGATTGTTTCTTTGAAAACTAATAGACTAGTGATTCGCCCAAGAATTGATGCCCCACTGGTGCTCTTCCTATCAATGCGGTTATCTACGTAGTCCGCATTACTATATGTGACAAAACTAAAATTGCTACTCTTAAGGTAGAACAGGCCATAATCTAATGTGTCAACTAAGTATCTAAATATCCTCTTGATTGCATTTAGGTGTGATTGCTTATGGTTTGATTGAAACCTAACACACAAGCAAGTGCTAAACAAGATATCTGGCCTACTAAAAGTCAAATATATCAAAGTATCAATCATGCTATGATATAATTTTTTATCAATAGGCATACCTGATTATCCATGTCTAAGGAGGTTGTAACACTCATGGGAGCATTTGTACCTTTGCTTTTCTCCATTTCGAACCTTATGAGAATCTCCTTTGTGTACTTGGTTTGGCACACAAGGTGCCGAACTCAAGTTGAGTGATTTGTAAACCCAAGAAAAACTTGAATTCACCCATCAAACTCATCTTGAATTCATCCTGCATTATCCTAGAAAATTCTTGACATAAGGATTCATTAGTAGCACCAAATATCATCTACATAAATTTGAACTAGTAAGATTTTTTTTCTTTTCTTTTAATGAATAGTGTAGAATCGGCTTCACCTATAGAAAAATTTGAACCTAACAAGTATCCTTTGAGTCTATCATACTAAGCCCTAGGAGCTTGTTTTTGACCATATAATGTCTTATTCAATTTGCAGACAAAGCTCGATTTATCATGAGACTCAAAACTGAGAGGTTATTTTATAAAAACTTTCTCCTTAATGAAACCGTTAAGAAAAGCACTCTTAACGTTCATTTGAAAGAGTTTGAAGCCAAGGAAGGAGGCATATGCGAGAAGCATGCAAATTGATTCGAGTCGAGCTATGGGAGCGTAGGTCTCATCGAAGTCAATCCCCTCTTCTTGGTTATAACCTTGTGCTACCAATCTCGCCTTGTTCCGAATAACTACACTGGATTCATCCAACTTATTCCGAAATACCCATTTGGTTCCTATTACTGTTTGCCCTTTGGACTTAGGTACTAGATCCCGAACTTCATTCCTTTGGAATTGTTTGAGTTCCTCCTGCATAGTTATCAACCAAGGTTCATCGGAACACACTTCCTCAACACTCTTCAGTTTAACTTGAGATACAAAGGTGGAAAGATTGAAAGAGCAATTAAATCTAGATCGGATTTTACCAGCATCGGAAACACTTCTAATGACTTGGCTTTCAGGATGATCCTTTTGGAATATCCAATCTTTTGGAAGATTATGGATATTGGAATCTTGAATGTTAGGCACATCGATAAACGAATCATCCTCGTCTTCCCTATTGATTCGGTCAATAGAAGAAGAGTTGGATGACTTATCAAAGGAAACATGAAGGGTTTCCTCCACCACCAATGTGATCTTGTTAAAATCCGATATGCCTTACTACGTGAAGAATAACAAATGAAAATAGTTTCTTCACCTTTACCATCAAACTTATCTAAATTAGAACGAGTTTTTAAAATAAAAGATCGACATCCAAAAACTTTAAAGTAACTAATTTTGGTTGCTTTCTCATAATATAATTCAAAACATGTTTTTTGCAAATCGGATCGAATTAAGATGCCATTTAACACGTAGCAAGTCGTGTTAACCGCCTCGGCCCAATAGTACTTTAGTAACCCAAAGTCTATGAGCAATATGCGAGCATATTCTTAGAGAGTGCGGTTCTTTCTCTTGACTATCTCATTTTGTTGAGGTGCTTGGGGGAAAGAGTACTCATGAGCTATACCATGCTATTGACAAAAATCATCAAATAAAGAATTTTCAAACTCGCCTCTATGATTACTACAAATTTGAGTGATATGGTAGCCTTTTTTAGTTTGAACCTTCCTACAAAAAATGAAAAATACGGAAACACTCCATCTTTGGATCTCAAAAAGTCGACCCATGAAAATTGTGAAAAGTTGTTTGCAATTACAAGGCAATATTTGTATCCACTAAGACTCTCATACTTGGTCCAAACAAATCCAAGTGAAGCAATTCTAAGGGTCTAGATGTGGATATGACCTCTTTATTTTTAAAGCTAGATTTCATGATCTTTCCTAGTTTACATGACTCACAAGCAATATCTTCTACAAATTTCCCCTTAGAGAGACCTTGAACTAGTTCATGTTTAGCTAATTTATGGACTAACCTCATATGAACATGTTCTAGTCTCCTATGCCAAACATTTTTTTCATTATCAGTAACAAGGCATTTGTAAGTTCCATTGTTATTAAATTCTACAATGTAAATGTTTCTAAACCTAATTCCCTTAAGAAGGATTTCATTAGTTGAGGCATGCATAATTTCAAACATTGTGGAAGTAAAAATAACCTTATATCCCTTATCACAAATTTGGCTAACACTCAACATGTTATGTTTTAATCCTTTAACTAAATAGACATTTGAAATTGGGGATAAAAGATTGCCTATCTTACCAAGACGAATAATATGGCCCATGTGGTTGTTGCCAAATGTGATCGTTCCCTTATCCGTAGGTTGGAGGTCGAAGAATAGGTGCTTGTTTACCATCATATGCTTTGAATATTTGGAATCCATCACCCATCGGCCTCCTTGGTGATGATCTCTTTTTGCCTCCTTGTAGGTCTTCTTGTTCCTACAAAAGACCTTCTTTGGTGACTTTGAGAACTCTTAGGTCGTTCTAGTTTGAGTTGTCCTTCATTTTATAGATCCAATTCTTGACATTATAGTCTCCCTTAAAACCTATAAAACAAAGTTCGAGTAATCTTGTTGGTATTCACATTTACATGGATCCGGATTTGTTAGTGGTCCTCTTTGAGGGAGGATCTTTTCTCAGCACATCTTGGCTACTACTAGCCTCATAGTAACTTAGTCCAAACTTGCTAGAGGAAGGCTTTTGGTGGGCAATGAGCTTATCCAAATTTGCCTTTCCTTAAGTAAATTTGGTGAAGTCCTAAAGCAATTGATTTGATTTCTCTTTAAGGTGAGTTAGTTCTATTTGCATTTTATCTATTTTGTCTTCTAAACCTCTAATCTCAAATTTTAGTAAGCCATTTTCATCTCTTTTAAAGGAGTTTGTTTTCTCAAGAATATGAATTTTGTCATGGAGGTCTTCTTTATCTAGGAATTTTAATTTGTTCACTCATTACTTTATATAGATCCTTAGTTAGTGATTTCTTTTCTATCATCAAGTTTCCTACTTGCATAGTTAAGGTGTTTGTTTCATTAATGAGAATTAGATTCTTTTCCTTAAGGTTCTTGATCATTTCCTTACCTTTTAGATTTTTTAGTTTTTAGTGACTTGCTTTTAGTCTTGACTTCTTCAAATTCTAAGTATAACAAATCAAAGGCATCTTGTAATTCATCTAGAGTGTAAGAGTTTACCTTGGATTCCTCAGAGTCAGCTTCGGAGGCTTCATTTGTTGCCATGAACCCCAAGCATGCAGTTTCTTCATTTGACTCCTCTTCTTCTTTGGAACTTGAGTCATCCCAAGTTATTTGGAATGCCTTTTTCTTGAATGGCTTTGTCTTTAAGAATTTCTTGTGGTTTAATAGCTTCTTGCCCTTCTTCTCTTCATCCCTTCTCAACAAGGGACATTTCTTCCTCATGTGACCACTTTTCTTGCAATTGTAGCATACAGGGGGTTCATCTTCCCTTTTCTTTTCCTTGATATCTCTCTTAGTCCTATGGAATTTTTAAAATTTTTTAGCTAATAAAATAAATTCTTCATCATCGGTACTTACCTCATCATCTGATGTAGCTTTGAAGGCCAAATAATCTTTTTTGGCTCTGGTGTGACAGACTTCTTCCTTTGATCCATCTTAGTCTCATAGGCCATCAGATTTTCAAGTAGGTTGTCCATATCTAGGCCAGCAGAGGAGCTTAGCTTGAAGTTTTCCTTAAATGAAAGACTTTCCAAGAGACTTGACGTTATTCACAATTAATGTGAATCGGATGTACATGTCCGAAAGTCTCTCGTTTTCTTTCATTGTAAACATTTCAAATTATTGAGACAAGAGATTAATATTAGATGTTTTAACTTTAGATGTACCTTTGTGAGTTACGTCTAAAGTTCTCCATATCTTAAAGGTGGTGGAGCATTGGTTGATGCAGCTGAATTCTTCTGAGCTAAGTGCACAGTAGAGCGAGTTCATTACCTTTCCATTTAATCCAAGGTGGTGGATCTGCTCTACAGTGTGTCCCGTCTTTGGCTTGATAGGAATTTCGTAACGAGACTTGTACTTCTCCTAAACGGAGAAGTCGTTAGCTTGAAGCACATCGTCATCCGAAGCTTCCAGTTGGAGTGGTTGCTTCCATCGAAGAGCGATGGACGAGTTGTGGACTGGCTCTCTGTTCTGCTTGTGGACATGATTCTTCCCTCTATTCGATCTTCTGTAGATGTATATCTATTGGGGGCTCTTAACAACTCTTTTCTAGACTCAAGAAAAATGAAAATGCAACTCTTTGAAGATTATGAAATGAAACCGATGACCTAAATAGATATACATCTTCATTCTCTTGGACTTATGAAACATTTGAGCGAGAGTCCTACAATGGAGTTATAATAACAATAGAACTAGTATGATCTATTTTTCTTTTAGTAATTTTGTAAAATCATCAAAACTTAGTTTGGATAGGTTGAACTAAAACAGTCATGACTGTAGACCAACTCTGTTGATAAAACAACGTAATTAGGCCATCAGGACTGGGGCTCTTACAAGGGGCCATGGTAAATAGAGTACTTTTTATTTCTTCTTCATCAGGAACTTTAGGGCACCTTGCAGCTTCGAAATTTATAACCTAATCATGTGGAAGGAAAAAATCAGGTGGCCTAAATTCTTGTAATTGAGATGTGAATAAATCTCTGTAAAAATTGAAGAACCAATTTTTAATCTTGCCTTGATCTTTGGTTTCTTCACCTCCTTACAGAATAATTGAATTGATTTGGCTTTTCCTTCTTCTATTTTGAGTATATAAGTGGTAGTGTCTGCAACCAAGCCATTTCATTTTCAATTTTCTTTTTCTTTTGTTTACAATAAACATCCTCCTGAGCTTGCCAGCTCTTGAACTAGTCGACCATTGCCATTCATTTTTCCCAAACTGGAATACTTTCATTGCTGCCCTTCTAGCCATTGGAGACGACTGTCAATAATTTTCACTTATAGTCCATTCTACCCCCATTCTCCAAATGCTTGTTGTATGCCTTCTTTCCCTTTGCAATCACAAATTAATTAAGCTGTGATCACTTCCCAACGCTTGTAAAAGAAGTACCCCTACTTTTGGATATTGAAGACACCAAGCCCCCGATGCTAGAGCCTTATCTAGCCTCGCCTTGATTAGAAACTGCGGTTGATGCTTATTTGACCATGTATAAACTTGCCCCGAAAAGCCTAGATCCAACAAACCCAACTTGGTAATGAAATTTTTTGGATGTAAAAATTCTCTAGAAGGGATAGCTGCACCCCCTAATTTATCAACAACTTTTAATATGACATTGAAGTTCCCAATACATAGCAGATTTTCAGAGTATTTTTCCAGTAATCTACTCATCCTCTCCCAAAATTTCCTCCTACCTTTCAACTTAGAGGAGCTGTAAATGCAAGCCATGTGCCAAGTAAAACCATTTAGAGATATTTTGACTAGAAGATAGTGTAGCTCAGTATATATAACATCTATGAACAATGACTATCTGAATAGTAGCCTAAGACGTCCAGCTCTGCCATCTACATCCATTGGCAGAGATTGAAAGTCATGCAGTTTCCTCCTTACCATCTCCACTTTTCTATTCTTAAACATGAGTTCCGGATATAAAAACTAAGTCAGCCGTTGTAGTTTAATAAGGGATTTTAAATGGCAAATTGCGGAGGGGGATCCCAAACCTCTACAATTCCATGCCAAAACGTTCATTGCTCGGTTGCCTGAAGCCCCAACATAATACCAAGCTGCAGTCTTTTCTTCTACTTCTCTACTTCCAAACTATCACTGTCATTCTCCTTTATTCGTTTTCTCTTCAATCTAGACAGTGGTTGCCTGGTTTTATGCTTAATATCCCTTGCTATTTTCTTAAACCCCCTTTTTAACTGAACGCATCGCCTCTGTTCCTCTTCAATTGTTGAAATATTTTGCATTATAAGTTCATGCACCTGAAGTGTAGGAGACAAATATACAATGGCAAGGACCATAACATTGAATAAAGATCCTTCCAATGAGACAGATTTATAAATGAAATCTTGGGTAACAGCATTTCGGTCAGACACCATAGAACAACTAGATTCCTTTAAACCCCCCATAGGAGTTCAAAAGGAAGAGGAATTCTCAATGGAAAGCACCAACTCCTTATTCAAAAGATTATCAGAAGCATCCTGGACAGAATAACTTAGATTACCATCTTCTTGTAATCTAAGTATATTTTCATTCTTTTCTCCTTTTTATTTCCTTCTCTGTAATGGTTCTGCATACCTTCATCTTCTATCTCCACCGAGTAACCTTGAATGGCTCTTTGATCACTTTGAATCATTTCTTGAGCATTATCAGAATTAATTTTTTTCCCATTTGACCCGGCAATTTCTTATAAAACTATCTTCTTTTTGCTCTTAAAGACTCATCATTCTGATATTGTATTTTCTTTTCTAAGATTCTCCTTGCTTCTATATCTGAGAGTTTTGAAATCTGACTCTTAGCCTTCATCAGATCTTCACAATCGAGCCTTTCATGACCCATTTTGCCACAATAGGAACAAAATCGCAACAACTTATCATAATAGATAGGAATAATAATGGAACCACCATGAACCGAAGTTAACTTGACTTTTCATATCAAAGGTTTTCCCACATCCAGCTCAACTTTCAGCCTAACAAATTTACCTCCTCTTTTTTCATCCAGGTCTATATCATTAACCGCCACAAAAATATTCTCAGCCCTTTTTAGTACTAAACTACATCTATACTCTAGGGGAAGATCAAATAACTGGATCCAAATGCTGATAATGTTAAATTTATAGCCTGATGGCTTAATCCCCAGCTGCCCTGTCTTACAAGCTATCAAATCCCCATCAAAGTGCCATGGGCTCTTATTTACAACCATTTGAACCTCTGACTTGCTTTTAAACTCCGCCATCCAGTTTTTTTTGCCATCTTAGAAATGAATGGCGCTCACGAAAAGGTCTATGCTTTTGTTAGGACTTCTATAATCGCTCTGCTCCTAACTTTTCTACCAATTAAAATTGTGGAAAATATGCATCTTTTCAATGTAGAGGGATTCCTCAAGTCATTTGTGGCCACATAATTTTTTGCAACTTCTCCTTCCAGGTGCAGCAGCTTCTTGATACCTTCATCTATCTCTTGCTCAGCCTTATCCATAGCTAGATCCCAAAACCATTGAGAAGGAAGAAATAGTGCCCAAAAGGTAGATAGTAAATAACAGACGGACACTACCGATAGGAGAAAAAGGGAGGCAAAAGAAAAAAAAGGTAGTAAACAACACCATCCCCTTACAAGAGGAGCAAATAACTAATGAAATCCACCACTATCTTCATTCATTGAAATAAAAGTTGACATTATAAGAAATGAAATAACTACAATGAAAATAAAGATAACAAAGTGGTAAATGTGGGCTCGAGGGTGAGCTTGCAAGAGGAACGTGTGTCCCAATGCAATCACCAAGGGCCAAATTACAAGAAATAAAAGAAACTACTCTAAGAACAAAATAACAAAGTAAAAAGAAATAAATGAAAAAAGAGTGGCACTCGCAGGTGAAGCCTCGCGCATAAATGCAATCACTTAGGATGGCTTCCTCCTCGACGGAGGTTGGAGGAGGAGATGGAGTTGTGTGCAATGCGGAGAATAATATATGCATTATTGATTGTCATCTTTTATATCCATTTATGTAAAGTGATCAACTAAGGTTATTATTTTAGTATGGATATAAAATGCATAAAGGAGGTGTGGTGTTTAAAATATATGTGCAGGGATTATCTTGTGATTTGCAACTTCATGAGCACTGATACTCGTAGGGCACAGACTTGGTTCCAAACTTGGTTTGACTGAAACTAGAAGCTACATGTATCAGTACCTATCTTTAGTATCGATACTTGTAGAGTTTAGTAAGAGGTCAAAGTTCTGACCCTTAGGACTATAGCTTACATATGTTGGTACTTAGCACAAGTACCAATATATGCTAAGTATAGGAAAGAGCTTCAGTTCTGAAGATCGAGACAATACTCAACATGTATCGATACTCAACATGAGTACCGATACTAGTTGAGATTAGTATTATTCTGGAGGATTTTCGATATGTGTTAAGTATCGGTACGTAGTAGTGTCTAGTATCGGTATCTATTGGATACTGGATGTATACATAACTGAACTAAAGTCTCAAACAATAAGGCATAGGTACCGGTACTTCGCATCAGTATCGATACTTCTTAAATATGGGATTTAAATTTGTATATCAATGATACCGATACTAGTTCATTAGTACTGGTACTCAAAATATGAAATGTAGGTACTGGTACACCAGTATCGGTATTCATTGAGTATAAGATTCAATTGTGTTAAGTTATAATTCAAGTTTATTCTAAATTAAAAGTGAATCATTTATGATTTAACTCTCAACATGTGATTGACAATGGGGAGGAGAGTGTTGTGGCTTTGGAGAAATGGAAATGGGCCGGAGAGCGATTGTGAGTGTGGGAAAATGAGAGAGGAGAGGAGGGGAATCGGCAATGCCATTTTTTTTTTATGAGTGTCGAGTGCAGCCGTTGGGAGAGAGAGAGCGTGCGAGAGAAAGTTGGTCAGGGATATTTTATGGTGGGAAATTATAAGGAAGTCCTCTTGAGATGGGGATTTTCTTTGGAGTTAGAAGGGGAGAGGGGTTATTATGAGGGTGATTAAATAATAGGTGAGGGACTTAGGCATAGGTGGGAATATTGGGGAATCGATCTCTTCATTTCTTGTCTTCCCCTTTTGTGTTGTGCTCTTTATACAATGTGTTAATCTTTCGATCTACTAGTCTTCCCAATTGTAAATATCAAGTTCCTGTGCCCCCTTGCAATATTATCTTGACTCGTGCAAGCAATGATACGCATAAATTAATATGGTGTTCATTATTAAATAAAAAAAAAGGCATGCATGCTCTAAAATGCCCGAATGTGTGAAATGCAATTTATATGTACGAATGATGCAATGTATATTAAGTAACCAGTAATAAAATAAACATGCTATCAATAATATTTATGATCTCATCAGAAAGATATCTAATTCTTAAAGTTTTTCAGTAAGTTAGAGAGGGAGAAGAATACGGTATCTACTCTTGTGCCTCTTGAGGACCTCTTAGGTCCCTTTTATAATACGTTACACAAACATGCTCTAGGATTTACCCTATGTATATCTCAAACTTTCTGTTGACTTTGTTATATTCCGAGATGGTTACAATGCTATCATCAGACCACTTTTTAACGTTCTATCATTTCACGATCACCTGTCTTTTTAGCCACCACTTTGGTGGGGTTCGTTAATCAAGATCCTTAAGTGGGAATTGTTCGATGAAAGTCCTTTCACTTGTTTATTTTTTCATAAATTGCTTGATTAGGCAGATCAAGGGGTAGTCTACCTAACTGTAGGTTGATGGGTGATCCGCTTGATTAGGCAAGGCAGATAATCGATTTGTTCAAGAGAATAAACAAATACCATCTTAAGGAGTAGTCAAGTAGGTTTTGCAAACTTTTATCTCTAACCAAGTTTGATGGGTAGTCTATTTCCCTTGTCATTATCTCCATTTATCACAATTTAAGCACTTTATTCAATGATTGCATAAAAGTTCAAGAATTAAGCATACCCCCTAGTATAAGAATTAATATTGATTTGAACTTTGAAACCATCCAAAGTCAACAACAAAAATAACAACAAAAATAAGCTTTATTGCACTCTTAAATTATTGAACATGTTGAACCGATCAACAAGAGCACAAAAAATATCAATTAACATAGAACTCATGCACATCCAGAAATGCAAATCCCAAGTCGAGGTTCCTTCTCAACGAGGTTAATTATTGCTTCAATTAAAATTTTCCCTTCGAAACTAAAGGATTTTCTAGAATTGAAACTAAACCAAACTAAACATTAAGTAGGGCATTGTCAAGCGATGATAGGTTTATATCATGGACTTCGGTAGTGGGGGGCACTTGGAGGTCGTGTGATGCAGGAGATACGACTTCCCCATTTACCTGAAGGGCAACTTGAGGGGTTTTAGGTTATTAGAAAAAAGAAACTGAACTAAATGTTCTTTCGATTTCTAACCCTCAACTTCAACAAGCCTAGCATGTTGGTTGCCTCATTCTCCACCAGTGATCTAGTGATGGGGCTATGACCAAAGGCCAATACCCTCTTCATGTTTGAATTGACCAGATTGATTTGGAATCACCTCCACATTTTCTCCTCTCATTGAGTGTGGTTTCCTATCTCCTTTAAAAATAGTGGTCATGACTTTGATATATCTGTAATCTATGGTACATATATGGACACATTGTTGAACGATAATCGTTGTAGCTTAGGAAAACACATCGTAATATAGCAACGAAAATTGAATTGACACTTAAAATTTATAATCTTGAGAAATATGAGTTTCTGAGGTTGTTTGCAGGGAGTAAAGATAATCACAATTCAATCACCAATCAAGTATTCAAACAAAGCTCAAAATATATTCAATGAATAGCAAAAATGCATATCAGAGTCAATAGACAAAAATAAGAGAGAGAGAACAAAAAGAATGGTGCTTAGAACCACCAATTTAACACTTAAGCTTATTCTCAACTCAAGGTCAATATCAGATGGTTCTCAGAAGGATCAGACGTCTCAAGCACTTAGACAAATCTTCGTTCAAATCAGACAACACTTAACTTCTTCAACTTCAAACTCAGCCAAATGAGATGTCTGTAACAATCATCAGACGCCTTAAGTGTTCAATCCACTTCTCTGAAGAGCAAAACCCTCCCCCCTGTTACGAACGCGCGGCTTCAGACGACTTTTAAGACGTCTGGGAGGTGGCCCAGACGTCGTACCAGGCGTCTGGAACCCCTTCCAGACATCTGAGATTCGGTTTTTTTCGACACGCGCGGTTTCGTCTGCACGCCTGAGCGCGCAGACCTGCCAGCGCATCTCTCTCTCTCTTTTTCCCTCTCTCCTGCGGCCGCAGGCTGCGCCCTCTGTTTGCTCTCTCTCCTCCCCGAGCGGCTTTAAAACGCCACGCCCTCTCCCTCACTCTCATCGCCTTCGCCCCCTTCCTCTTCTCCTTCCAGCCGGTGCGCGAGAGCGAGCGCGAGTGAGCGGCGGCAGCGACAGTTGCGGTGAGCGTGGGAGGAGGTGCTGCGCGAGGGAGGAGGCGCTCGGCCGGAGGGTGAGCTTGCCGGGGTTGCTAGAGCCGGTCGGCGGGGGGAGCAGCAGACGTCCGAGGTGACGCGGGAGGCCTGCTGCAGCTCGAGTAGCAGGCAGACGAGGCGCGGCGCGGCCGTGCGTCGCGAGAGGAGGGCGAGTCGCGCCCTGATTCTGGAATTTTCTCCAGAATCAGACGTTTGGGCTTCCAACCAGACGGTGGGGAGGACGTCTGGAGGACTGTCCAGACGTCTGAAAGGTGAGTTATTTCCGTCTTTCTTCCTCTTCTTCGACTGACCGTACTGAGAGAGAGAGGAAATGGGTACGCGCAGGTTTGGATTCGCCATCCAGCGCGAATCAGACGTTTGGCTGCAGTGCCAGACGACGAGAGCGACTTCCAGACGTCCGGGCTGACCATCGGACGTCTGGGAACTAGGCCAGACGCTCCCGCAGGCTTCTGGATGTCTGAGAGACCACGCAGAGCAAAGGTAACCTCTGATCCACTTTTTAAGACGTCTGGAAGAGGTTCCAGACGTCTGATTTTGCACTGTTTCGTCGTTTTCGACCCGTTTAGGGCCCGTTCGGAGTCCGTTTTCCGCATTTCGAGTTGCGTTCTTTTCGAAATTAAATCCTCTACCCGTCTACAGTAGCTATATACTATTTTGAGAAACTCCTTGTGTTTGATCCTTGTGATAGGACCCCGTTCCGTTGCAGTCTCGGGGGTTGCGGAGGCACGCGGGATTCCCGACCACGCCCCCAGTACTCCTCTTGTAACTGGTAGAGTGGCTTTTAAGTTTACTAGTATAATCTGTTAAATTATGGAACCATAAATAGAACCTAGGACATTACATGAATCCTAGGAATGAGAAATAGATTGGATGATAGATCCTAGGTGTTGCATGAATCCTAGGGCTGGAAAACTAGATTGTATGATAGATCCTAGGATATGGCATGAATCCTAGGATGGGAAAACTAGTGGAATATACGAATACTGCAGTCTTGGAAAAATGGAAAGGAACAAATAGCTGCCTGTGAATTGAATTAACAGCTGCCTACTATGAATAAATAAACGTGATTGAGAACATGGATTGTAAGAACGTGAAACTGGAAAGTGAAACCTAGATGTTCTGAGTTAAAAGAGCTGGAACCCTACGGGGAATTAGGAGTGGAACTCCTGGAAAGAGAAAGGAATGGAACTGAGAAAGAAAGACGTGGTAGTGTGCTGTCTCTTGGGTACGTAGTACCAAGGGAAGTACCTGTACCTGTTTAGTGCAGAGCGGAGCCAGCCGCCCTAGGGACCCGGGGTTAGGACTGACCACTTTGTACCGACTTGCTGGCCCTCGTGTACGTAGTACCGAGGAGAGCTACTAGTGTAGGGAGGGCACTAGCTACCCCACGGGCCTCGGGGTTCCGCTAGCCTCCTACACCGACTTGTTAGGCCCACTGGGGCAAACCAGGGTAGTCAGGCGAGGGTGCGCGGACTGTGGAGGGGTTGAACCCCTGTTACTGAGAGGGCTCTGTCCTGTACTAGTTCCGTGCTGTGCTTTAGGCGTACCCGTTAACGGAAACGACTGACCGCGTGCCAGTGCGGGTTAGCTACCTGTGCGTTTATCGCGCGTGCCGTAGTCACCGTTACGCCTGTCCGTGACCTTGGGGTGGTTGACTGAGAGTAGGATCACCACGGGGGACTCTCCCGGCCAGGAGAGCACCACATGCTACTTCTACTTTTTGGAAAAGACTGCAATCAAGATCGTTCCCACGAGGAACATTCGAGATCAAGTGAAGGATCTGAGAAATAGATAAATTTTGAAACAATAGAAAGACGTAAATAAAGGAAGAAAGAAAATTAAAACAGCTACTGTACACTTTACTGTTTCTTTAGTTTAGCTGCCACTTTACTCAGCGTTTTGCTGACATGTTACACTCGTTACCTTTCAGGGCCAGGTGTTGAGCAGCTAGGGTCAGCTGCTGCAGAGGACGCTGGGCCGAGTAGGGTCCAGTAGAGTTACCACTGTTCTCTTGTACCTCTTTTTGTTCCATTATAGTGAGTAGTTCTTGTTACCGCTGTACTTTTCTTTACCTGCAGTTCATATTATGTTATGAATGTTGTTCTACTGTTGTGGTGGTATATACTGTAGTGGCTTCTTTCCTTACTGCTGTATTTCCTTACTGTTAGTTATATTCATGCTGAATGTGATTTATTTTACTGCTCTTTTGGTTACTTCCTCGTTGGATGACTAGGTCTTGGGATTAGTCGAGTCGGTCCGGTTCTCGTGTCTCGTAGGGACTCGGGAATCGGGTCGTTACACCCCCCCTCTCTCTTAAATCCTCTCCTCTTTCTCAGATCCATACCAGACCCGATTCAGACCCAATCGGCTCTGCTTATAGGGGGGAGCTAGTTTAGCTCGCAAGGCTTGGGTGAGTGAACTAAGTGTGTATGCTCGTGAGGAGGGACCCGACCCTTGGTGTACTGGGCAAGGGGCTAATTCACACAAAATGTTATGAAGCAATTTCTGATTTAAGTCTCCACGATGTGGGACTAAGATGGAGTGGTTGCACTGTTGTTGCTGTGTTTGGGAATCTTGATTGATTGCTTGCAATATCAGTTGTTGTTCTTCAATTGTAGGTGCCCGAGGGTTCTGTTACGAACGCATGCCCCGGACGTATTTTAAGACGTCTGGGAGGTGGCCCAGACGTCTTATCAGACGTCTGGGATCACATCCAGACGTCCTGCCAGATGTTTGGGATGGTTTACAGACGTCTAAAAAATCGTTATCATCCACACCTGCGAGTCGTCTGGGCGCCTGCGCGCGCAGACTGCATATTCGCTATTCCCTCCTTTTCCTCTGCGGCTGCAGACGCCTGCCGCGCCTTATCTCTCTCCTCTCCGCGCGGCGTTAAAAGGACCACGCCTCCCCTCCCGTCTCCACCGTCTCCTCCTCCTTCTTCTCCTTCCTGTGCACGAGAGCGAGCGAGCGTGAGGGCTGCAGCGGCGGCCGCAGTGAGCGTGGAGGAAGCGCGGCGTGCGAGGGCGGAGCTCTGCCGTGAGGGCGAGCTCGCCGGAGTGGCTTGGCCGGCCGGCGGAGGGCGCAGGGGGTGCGAAACGACGCGGAGAGGGACCTGCTGCAGTCTGAGCAGCAGGAGCGCGAGGTGCGACGCGGGCGACGTCGCGAGCAGAGTCCGGGTCGCGTCCTGATTCTGGAAAAATTTCCAGAATCAGACGTCTGGGTTGATAGGCAGACGGCGAGGACGACGTCTGGTAGCACATACAGACGTCTGAAAGGTGTGTATTCCGCTTTCTTCTTCCTTCCTGTCGACCGACCGTACTGAGGGAGGCAGTTGGCTGTGTGCAGGTTCGCTGATTCGCCATCCTTTGCAAATCAGACGTCTGTAAGTTGTACCAGACGGTGGGAGTGACCTCCAGACGTCCGGGGTGACCATCGGACGTCTGGGAGTTAGGACAGACATCCACGCAGACTTCTGGACGTCTGGGAAACCACGCTGGACAGGTAATTCGCTGATCCACTGTTTAAGACGTCTGGAATAAGTTCCAGACGTCTGATTTTGCACAGTATCATCTTTTTCGACCCGTTTAGGGCCCGTTCGGGCTCCGTTTTCCGCGATTCGAGTTACATTCTTTTCAGAATTAATTCCTCTACCCGTCTACAGTAGCTATACACTGTTTTGAGACACTCCTTGTGTTGATCCTTGTGATAGGACCTCGTTCAGTTGCAGTCTTGGGAGTCGCGGAGGCACGCGGGATTCCCGATCACGCCCCCATTACTCCCGTTGTACCTGGTAGAGTGGCTTAAGCTATTAAAATCTGTTAAAGTATGGAACCTTAACTAGAATCTAGGTGTTGTATGAATCCTAGGAATGAGAAATGTATTGAATGATAGCTCCTAGGTGTTGCATGAATCCTAGGGCTGGAAAATTAGATTGTATGATAGATCCTAGGATATGGCATGAATCCTAGGATGGAAAACTAGTGGAATGTATATATTGCAGTCTTGGAAAATGGAAAGAAATATAAAGCTGCCTGTAATTTGAATTAACAACTGCCTGTTGTGAACAGCTAACGTGGTTGAGAACATGGATTGTAAGAATGTGAAACTGGGAAGTGAAACCTGGATCTTGAGTAAAAAGGATGGAACCCTACGGGGAAGTAGGAGTAGAACTCCTGGAAAGAAAATGGAATAGTTTTGGGGAAGTGAGCTGGCCCTTGAGTACGGAGTACCAAGGAGAGCGACTGCCCCCTGTTTAGTGCAGAGCGGAGCTAGCCGCCCCAGGGACCCAGGGTTAGGACTGGCCACTCTGTACCGACTTGCTGGCCCTCGCGTACGTAGTACCGAGGAGAGCTACTAGTGTTAGGAGAGTACTAGCTACCCCACGGGCCCCGGGGTTCTGCTAGCCTCCTTCACCGACTTGTTAGGCCCACTAGGGCAAACCAGGGTAGTCAGGCGAGGGTGCGCGGACTGTGGAGGGGCAAGGCCCCGGTTTGGTTACTGTGGAGGGGTTGGACCCCTGTTACTGAGAGGGCTCTGCCCTGGTTCCGTGCTGTGCTTTGGGCGCACCCGTTAACGGAAACGACTGACCGCGTGCCAGTGCGGGCTAGCTACCTGTGCGTTTATCGCGCATGCCGTAGTCACCGTTACGTCTGTCAGTGACCTTGGGGTGGTTGACTGAGGGTAGGATCACCATGGGGGACTCTCCCGGCCAGGAGAGCACCACGTGCTACTTCTACTTTTGGAAAAGACTGCAATCAAGATCGTTCCCACGAGGACATTCGAGATCAAGTAAAGGACCTGAGAAATAAATGAAATAGTGAGAAAAATTGAAAGATGTGAATAAAGGAAGTAATAGAACATAACAACTACTGTACACTCTACTGTTGCCTTTAGTTAGCTTGCCACTCTACTCAGCGTTTTGCTGACGTGTTACACTCGTTACCTTTTTCAGAACCAGGTGTTGAGCAGCCAGGGTCGATGGCTGCAGAGGACGCTGGGCCGAGTAGGGTCCAGTAGAGTTTACCACCGTCTTTTGTACCTCTTTTGTTTCTGTTCTAGTGAGTAGTTTTTGTTTCCGCTGTACTTTCTTTACTTGCAGTTCTTGTTATATGATAAATGTTGTTCTACTGTTGTGGTGGTATCTACTGTAGTAGTTTCTTTCCTTACTGCTGTACTTCCTTACTGTTAGTTATATTCATGCTGAATGTGGTTTATTTTACTGCTCTTTTGGTTACTTCCTCGTTGGACGACTAGGTCTTAGGATTAGTCGAGTCGGTCCGGTTCTCGTGTCTCGTAGGGACTCAGGAATCGGGTCGTTACAGGTTCCTTGATGTATTTCGCACACATAGAAGATGGAAGCCCGACCTTTGAATGATGACCGACGGTGAATGGAGGTAGAGAAGATGATTGGTGCAGGTGATGTTCCTACAAGGAAATACAACCCTAGAGCCCAAGTTAGAGATATGAGTGGTGGTCCTGATTTGGTGCTTAATGGAGTGTAGAAGTCGGCCGAAGGAGGTGGTATTGGCGGAAGGCAGCCATGGACGGAGATGGTGGTAGGGGCGACGTGAGGTGCAATTAGGTTAGGCAAAATAATCATGAGGGTGAGGTGGAGCTTTCGCCTAGGTTAATTGGGTAAGTGGGTGACGGAGGTATGCTGGCGATGGAAGAGGAGGTGACAGAGATTGCCGGCGTTGGAGAAGGAGAATGAGAGGGAGATTGTGTTTAAAACTCGGCTTAAACCTAATTGTCGGAGAGAGAGAAGAAAGCCCTAAACTAATTTTATGATTGGACGACGAAGGGAGGTCACCGGAGGTATGCTGGCAAGGAAGAAGGAGGTGGAGGAGATTGAAGTTGGAGAAGAGGCAATTGGGTTGTGAATGCTGATCGAAAGCACGACGATGACACGGTAAGGAGTAGCCCTCTCCTTATTGTGCTTGGGAGTGGCTGAAGAAGGTGGTTGAAGGAGCTCCAGGTCGTCATCAATGGCAGCGAAGGAAGAAGAAGAAGAGAGGAGTTGTGCACCAAAAATAAGACAACCTTGACTTGAAAATGTTTGGTCCTTCTTATCGGAGAGGTTTCCCTCATTTGTCCAATTTAAGCAAGTTTTCTCTTGCTTGATGTCAGTTTTTGAGTTTGGGTTTTAGGGGTCATCGGTGATGTTTTCGACCATGATTGAGCTCGAGACCAAGCTTGAATGATCGGTCGTGATCCACAGAATGAACTTGCCAACTTTGGTGAATTATGATTGAAGTTTCTTCAATCAATTTGCCATTTAAATGTCGGCAAGTTGGGTTTTAGGAACTTTGCACTCGCCTTGTTTGGCCAAGGAAGATGACGATGGTGACAGGGACCTGATTGCGAAGAATACGATAACTTAGGAACATTTTGGTAAGAAAAATGTCTAAATTGAGGGTCTGATTGAATTGAATAGAGATCTAGGGACTTAATTGCAAACTAGGTTAAGGTAGACTCTGATTGAACCCAAATTTTGCTGTTAACCTAATTTGGACTCAAGAAATATAATGGTGAGCTTGGATTTGGGTTTTGACTATGTTTGACTAGGTAAATTATCCAGAAGCCCAAATTAGGGTAAATTCCCATTTGAATCTCTGTTTTAGTCAAAATGGATTCAGAAGGTCAAAGTGAAGGTACCAAACATTTTAGAATATTTTTTAATGAATTTGAGGAGGTTTAGATTGAATTTATTTCTACCAGAACCCTTTCAATTTGAGTGAGGCTGATAATTAGGGTTTTTTAGAGATATTTTAATCCTGAAAATGTGTGAAATCCTGATTCAGTTATTCTGAGCCCACTTCTTGGTATTTTAAGTTGATTTAACTTTGAATTAACCCCTTGGTTAATTTGCATTAGTGTTGGATGTTAAAATAATAGAATTAACCATGCTTTCTTATCTTCTCAAATCAGTTCAGCATGGATTTACGATCCTCAAACGATTATTTAGGAGTATTTAACATTTGATTATGACTAATTCAAGTTAGTTATGACAAATGATGGTGTTACCATCACACATACATAAGAAAATGAGGGCTTGGAATAGGTTCTAATTAAGTACTATGAGTAATGGAGTAATCGTGGCCTCTTAATTAGGCAAGGTTTAATATGACTTAGTTGGCTCTTTCATGTGATTAGTTGATTAACCATGGACCTTCTATTCTAGTTAACTGCTTTTGTGTGGTTTCTTTTTTTGGCATTTGGCCTCATGGGTATGTGATGTAGACACATTTATTTAGGATAAAATGCCTATTTATGTATGTCCTAGGCTTGGATATGCATTCCATAATATAAATATTGCATAGCATACATCATTATGCATTTAAAGTAGTTTATGTATATTTTAGGTTAATTGCATCCTTTTATGGCTAGGAGAGGAGATTTAATTCAGGGCCTCAGATTTACGATCCGATCGTACAGATTTGATTAGGACGACGATCGGAGTCCAACTCCTCCGAAATCTTCTAGATCAGAATCCCGTAGCATCATATGCAGTCCGAGGAAGATCAATGGTCAGGAGGCAGTGTGACATCTTTACGAGCTTCAAATGAAAAATTTGACTGTATGGATGGATCTGGAGTGATGATCGTAGTTTGCCAATGTAAAGATCATCTTGATCCGAGCACCGTGGCATCCTCTACAAGCAAAAAAAGATGGATGGCGTCGATGGCGCCACGTGGTGCCATCTAAGCCACCCAACATCGGCCAGCAGCAACCGCCCACTCCCTTCATCATCTGCCCCCTTGAATCCTAGCCGTTGGATCATCATCCAACGGCTAGGAAGCCTCCACACCACGCTTCAGAAATTCCTCCTTGTGACACAAACACAAGGGTGGCGTCTTGGTCTTGAAGTGCATTTCGAAAGGAGGGGCGCGGGTTCGAATCTCGCAAACCCCCCCAAGTCCTCAATTGCATCAGGCGCAGCATGCACAAGAGGAGCCATCACACACGCGTGAGAGGCATGCACTGTTCGGGGCGAAGATCGCATAAAAGATGAATACGTCATAGTATAGCGCGAAATACATCTCGACAAATAATATTAATGGAACTGAGAGTCCCGGTTGATCACATTGACACTCAAACTCACATCCGATATTTCTAATTAAAATTGATGTCGTAAAACATACTACAACGAATGATTTAACCTAACGCATTTCGTCGACATCACTTTTTGGCACCGTTGCCAGGGAGGCAACATATCTTTTTGTCGCTTTTATCCTTACATTGATGATATTCATGAGATCTTACTCTCTCTTTCTCTCTTCTATGGATTGGTTGCAGGAATCCAATGCAAAGTCGATAGGAGGAGCGCACTTGAAGACAGTAGATTGGGGGTAAAAATGCAGCGAACACCTTGGTGAGTATCATCCTCTTTAGCGTAGTCGCATCCATTCTTTTATCAAGAAGACAAAAAAAAATGAAATGAAAAAAAAGGATGCATTTAGGCTCGTACATAAATCCTATGCTAGTTTGATTGTTTGCTTACTGAAAAAAAAATCAAAAATTCAAAAAAAAAAAAGGCTTGGTGAATGGCTACTTGATCAACATCTTAAATTCATCACTCAATAAAAAAAATACACTTTCTAATTTCATTTGGAAGATCTTTTTGGAGTGTTTTTTGAGTGGTGTTTGCGAAGCCAACCATGTTTAAATTGGGCCGCACCACTCACTATAATTAAAATCAATTCACCCAATAGAGTTGCATGAACTACAGAGGTGAAAACTCTTAGGGATTCTATTTCTTAGAGACACACATACTCTTAATGGAAAAAGAGCAAAACACCTGTATTTGCATAACCTCTTGTGTGTTCAAGCATAACTTGGTTGAATGAACCTAAGAATTAGAACCCTAAAAACTAACTAAACAAGGTTGAACTTTAAAAGACAACTCCTATTAAACCTTGTTTGCAAATCCCTTGCTTGTGCACCACATTATACACATTGGAATTGAACATTAAGGGGCACAAACCCAAAACAATGCCCCCTCACATTTTCAAGCACTTCTAGATCCTAGCCCTAAATTAAAATCAATTAAATGTGCCCTAGGAAGGACCAATCTTAGTCTTAGAAGTGTGATTGGGTTTGTTAAGCGCTTGGCCTTAATTCCCATTGTGGAATCCGGTGTCTAAGGTTGCAGGGAAGTGTCAAACGACTGCGGTTGGGGAGTACAAAAGAACTAGCGGTGCGAGCCAAAGGAAGAACCTTCCCCTCAATCCCCTCGTAATCAACCTGGCCGGATTAACTTTGAGAAGGGAGGTTTAAGTGCTTGCAGATTTCATCACTCTCTTCAAGGCTTCTAGGTCACCTAGGTCTACACTGTAGGGCTTAGTTTTGCTTGCTTGATTGTGCACACATAATTCTCTCATCTGTTCTTCCCTGATCCATCCATGGATTTTAGTGCTTATCCATCCTTCCCAAACTATCCCCAACATGATTTGTATTCTAACTCAAGTAGACTATATCCACAATTTACTTGGGACAACTAGTCACCTAGTTGGGGATATAATCCAGGACTTAAGTATCTAGAAGACCCCTCTTATCCCAATTTTACTCAACCCACACCAACTTCCTATTGGGATACATCCAACCCAACCACCCAAGGTTACAATCCAAACCTTGGGGATCCTTATCTTGATTCTCCTTATGATGACTCCTCTTTTAGGTCCCACCCACCCACTAACCAATCTAATAGGACCTACACTCTAGGAGAACACCAAGACCCCTACCCTTCCCAGGACCCTAACCAAGATAGGTCATCTGAATTCAAGGATCTTTCCTACTTGACCTATGGATTGGAAGGGATTTTAGAAAAATGGAAATCAAATGATGGTCATGAACCTGGGCAAATCAAGAATGATCAGACCCTACTTTGGACCCCTGATGAAGAATCCAACTGGGAGGATGACTTAGAACCTCAATTATTCTGGAGCAGGACTAAATAGAAAATGGTGCCTCTCGAGGAATTGGACCCTGAAAATGGCAGAATGGAGGACCCACCCAAGAACCTAAACCCCAATACGGACTCTAATACACATCCTCAACCATACCCTCCCAACTCTAATTTGAATGCTAAAGAGGAAATCCAAGGGAAACCTAATGACACTCAATCAGTTCTTGATAACCTTCAGTTGGAGTTACATAGACAGAATCAAGAATTGATTCAGGGGAAAGAAGCCATGATTGATATGTTCCAACAACTGGATGAAGAGGACCAAAGAACACTGTTGCAAGCAACCCCTTTTACGGAATTCATGAAGCAAGGCCCTGTGGTGATCAATTGGACTACACCTATTTACCCAAAATTGATCCAGTCCACCATTAATACTCCCCCAGTGTTGGACAACTCATTAGAAAATGTCATTAAGGATTCCTTAGAATATGATTTGGGGAGAGTTGAGGACAAACATCAGGAGGAAAATGAGAATTTGGGGGACGATGTCTTTGAATCCAAATCTAATCTTCCCAAGGAAAGTGATTTGGTGGAAGAAATATCCAAAATTGAAGATGGGGAGTGGGATTACAATTTCCAAATAATATATTTTGAATTATTTGAAACTCCCATCACAAGTTTAGAGGAGGGCCAAGGGAAAGAATCTGAGCTAGAGGATGAAATTAGCCCTACCTCTAATGCAACCTCGAAAATTTAGTCTGATATGAAAGAGGTTGAAGATAATATTTTAGGGGTTAAGGAATTGGAGGGAATAAGTAATGAAACCCTAGTTGAAGACGGGATGGATTTTTCTTTGGAGAGAGACCTCATGCTTGATCTTAGGGTTCATTGTCAAATTCTTGATTTTGTTACAAGCCTTATTAGAATTGAAATCTTGCAACCCGAATTCACTGGAATCGATATAACTTTGAGAGATTACAACTTTAAAGGGACACAAGCTGATTATAAAGCCTACATCTTTAGTGTCTGACATTTTAGATTCGGGTTGCACTCATCTAAATCAACTTCTCTACATGCCCGTAGATTAAGAGAGGAACAGACACGGGCATGCATGTTACACCAGTTGTAGAGTTCTCGTCCCCTAGGGATGGGACAACACCATAATCTAGTTTGCATTCGCGGACTTCTGACTCTGGGCTTAGCTGATTACGTCTTCCCCTTCTTGACCCAGACCATTCAAGTGATTTTTCCCTTATTATTTGTGTACTATGCCCAGCTGAAGGCACTAAACTCAAAGCTTCCTGGGAGGCAACCCAGAGGATTCATTTGATTGGATTAACTATTGACACTCAGGTGATTTCTTTCCTTACTCCCTTGCATGCATTTATTTTCCAGTGAGGACATTGTCCAACTTAGGCATGGGGGGGTGGTAATTCATATGTTCTGAGTACATATTGTTAGCTTGAATTATCTTTAAAAAAAATGAAAAAAAATAGGAAGAGAAAACTTAGGTATTAGGAGTTTGTCAACTTTACGAAATGATATGTTACGGACCTAAACGCTTAGACTCTTCAGGTCTTCGGACTTAATCAGTCCGGGTATCCGCTAAAATGTGGACTTGGTCTTGAGTCCTCACCAAGTAATTTTATTTTAACTTGTTCAATAAAGTAGGGTGATAAGTATATGACTTATCAACCCGCCTTCTGATTTGGGGGGATTTTTAGTCTAAGCATCTACGCACGTTTTGCACTGACTCACTCATCGGCGGTTCTAACGGAAATTGGGTAGCTAATGAATCTTCTCGGGTGGTATGGCTGGCAAGTTGTCGTGGGTAACAGGCCATTGGTCGATTGTCCAAAGCCTAGCCACAGGATCATTCTCTTTTATTACTGCCTTTAGGTAAATCTTAGATCAGTAAAGTCACCTTCTTAAAAATAAAAATAATATTAAACAAATATAAAAAGAGAAATATAAAAATAGAAAAGGAGAAAAGAAAAAAGAAATAAGCCACACTTCACCGCACGAGTATGGCTGGCAAGTTGTCGTAGGTAACAGCCCATTGGCCGATTGTCCAAATCCCAACTCATAAAATGCATAAGAATTCCAAAACACTTAAGGAAGAAGCGGCGAAGTAGCATAATCCGGGGAGATATATACTGAATTCTCCCTTGTGTTGACTCCACAAAAATAAAAAGTAGGGAAAAAGCTACCGGTCAGATAGATACACCTTTAGGCAACATTTTCTCTTTTGGGTCACCTAGGGGCATACAAATCCGAAGTCCTTTTTAATTGCCGTTGAGTGAGTCTATCACTTTCACAATTAGATGCTTAGTACTTAGAGTCCTTTTCGAGTCTTGGGTGGGTTGAGTAGCCATAAAAAGTTACCTCGAAATCCTCAACTCCAAAAAAAATTAGAAAAAAGAAAAAAATATATAGTTGCTTCTATATAGAATAAGCCGAGGACTCGGCAGGTCTGCATTTTGGTAGGCAACTCGGGTACTGTTGAGGCTTTGCGAGTTAGGTTCTTAGTAGAAATTTCCTCCTGTTGACAAGCAACTTTTACCTGAGTGACCAATTCCTAATTTCAGTTGTAAATAGCATTTAGGTTAAACCTTGCTAGGGACTAGCAAGGGGTGGGCATGGGGTATGATGACTCCACAATTATTAGTGTTAATGTTATCAATTAGAGTTAATTGTGAGGGCACATGTGCATTAATGTCATATTATAGTCAGTTTGCGAGCATTGCATGCATTCTGCATTACTTTTAAGATTACTTAGAATCAATGTTTAATGCCCTTGTGTACAAGTCCATATTGAAACAGGTCTCAGATGAGCAATCAGATCATACGGATGGATCCGGATCGATGAATGGAGCCTAACGAACTCAAAAATCACCTCGATCCAACCTCCATAACTCCCACAATAAGTCCGAGGAAGATTAATGGCCAGGAGGCAATGCGACATCCTTACAGGCTTCGGATGAAAAATCCAACCATACAGATGGATCCGGAGCGACGATCGTAATCCGGCAACATGGAAATCATCTCGATCCGAGCACCGTGGCATCCTCTGCAACAGAAAGATGGACGACCTAGATGGCGGCACACGTGTGTGTACCTCTCACATACAGGCTGATGCATGATTACGCAGCAATCATAGGTCTTAACTCGCCTAAATTAAGCTAGAACTTAGCTTAACTTGAACATTCTGCATGCATATTATCGTATTTTGCATCGTAGTTGATATATGTGTTTTACGTATTAAATTATGTTATTTGAGAGGTATTAATGATGGTAAGTAATCCAGGGCTACAGATGACCGATCCAACCTTATGGATCTGTTCGGAATAACAACGGGAGTCCAACGCATCCAATATCGCATCAATCAGACTCCTATAGCACCTTAGGGAGTTCGCAGAAGAGCAAGAGTCAAGGGAAAAATTGAAGATCTGAACCTCACATGGCAAATCCAGCCATACGGATGGATCCGGATCAACGTTCGCAGTCCAACAGTGCAAAAATCAACTTAATCGGAGGCCTACGTCATCAGATATAAAGAAAAGAAGAACTGATAGGCACGATGGCGCCACGTGTCTCCATCGCAGACGCCCCTTACCACGCCCCCAACCCCTGAAGGTGCCTCGCCTCGCAGCATGGGTCGTTGGATCTTCATCCAAAGGTTACGACCGCGCCACATCGCCACCCAGAACAGATTAGCATAAATATAATTAAATATGTAAGTATATATTACAAAGGCTCTGTGTAGTGCATTGGCTCGCGCGTGCGCCGGTGTATTCGTGAGGTGTGAGTTCGAGCCCTGCACTGCACAGAAATTGGTGTGGGTTGCGGGCGAGTGCGTGCAAGCACGCATGTGCGATTGGGTGGTGTACAGCGCACCACCACGAGCGGGACGCATGATTGAGCGGGTTGTGCAAAATCAGGAAGGCGCGTGAATCGTGATAAGGATCGTGAAGAGTGCACGCTTAAGCAGTCCGATTGCAAGATCGGACGGCTGAGATGATGAGGCGGGATTTGAAGACGAAAATGAGAAGCGATGTGGGCGCGCGGGAGCTGTGCGATGCGGATCTAAGAACGCCACATGCCAACACCAGAATAAACCGACCAAGAAGAAGGATTTGGGGAAGGATTTGTACGAGAAAAAAAGTTATAAAAGGACCAAAGGGGCCCCCCCTTTGGAAAACAACTCTCTCAACTCTCTTTCATTCTCTTCTTCCTTCTACCTCTCTCTTCTTCTTCCCGTCTTCTCTGCCTCCATCTGAAAAATCCATTGGGCCACCCTGTCGGATTGCCGCTGCTCTCCTCAACCTCTTTAAAAGGTCACCACAAACCACCCGTGGTGCCCTCGTTTTGTTACATAAGTAGTTTATGTTCATGTTATAATTTGTTTCAATTCCATGTATGCAATTCATGATGTGATATATATTGTGGTTCATTATATCTACTATTTAGTAATCAGATTTAGAACAAGTGCAAGAAATCAAAAGCATTTTTCTACCTCCCTGTGATCGACCGAGACTCTTAGTTCCGTTAATTTTATTTGTCGAGACGTATTTCACGCTATACTACGATGTATTCACCTTTTACGCAATCTACGCCCCAAACAAATTGGTGCCATTGTCAGGGAGGCAAGGCGACCTTTTGATTTCATCTCTAACATACTATTTTTGTGTGCAGATTAAACCAGAGAAGCGGTGAACGAATCGAAGCGGGCGCTGCAAAATCAAGTGCACACAATCCTATTTGGAAATTCGACCATAAAGTAAGTGTCATCTTTAAAATTCAATAGCCATGTTTCTAGTGTTCCAAAAATCTTGAAATTTGAATTGGAATTAGATTTTCAAGTTATCTTTTCAACGCTATCATTCTCAAAAAGAAATTCCATCTGTGGAATTTTTAAAAATTCGTGGAGTACATATGTGTCAGATTGCTTAAAAATAGAACTTTTATGAACTTTGAAAATCAATTCTGACTGACATACAAATCTGATTTATCACAATTGGTGGGGTTTGAAAGATATTTAAATTAGCTTTCATTATCATATTTTTACAAAATTTTTGGAGCATATTTGATACTGTTTCCAACAGAAAAACCAACACAGGATCTAAATCTTAGAGTTGATCCCTTGCTAGTTAAAAATTCATAACTAATTGTTGGGAATAGTAAAAATTCTGAAAAAATACTCTTTGAAAAGCTTATTGAAGAAGGAATCTTATTGCTAAGTTTCAAATCATTTGAATTCCATCTTTACTTGAGAGTTTATATTTGATTTGTGTTCTTTAATTTGAAACAACTTAGATGCGCATGAGCCAATAGGACCACATTGGACTAACTTGGATCCTAACAAGTCCAAAAGTTAGTTGGTGTGGCGAGTCACCTTGTGGACAGCCACCATAAATACTACATTGAAAAGACAGGTTAAAATTCACAAAGAACACATCAAATAACCTGCATTTGGCTTGAAACTACTGAGTAGTTTCAACCTCTCTTGCAAAACCTGATGTCTAAGGCTGTTGGGTAGCGTCAAACGACCGCGGCTACGAGGTAATGGAATCGAAAGCAAAAGTCGAAGGAAGAACCTTCCTCGTAGTCCCCTTGTAACCAGTCTAGCCGGGTTAACCTGAGAGGTGGGAATTCCTTGCAGTAGGTCTCTTGCCAAATTTTCTTCAACTTGAACTTGAACTTGAACAAAAAATCTGGTCATCTGATTTTAAGGACCACTCTGATTAACAAGGCCTTAGCCTTGTTCTACTTGACTACACCAACCCTTTGAGTTGGTGTATGCAAGGAAGAAGGTCATTAAGACCTAACCTCACAGGACCTTGGGAACCAAACCCAAGGCGACAGAGGTGATTTTCGCCCAACCTCTCATCTCAACCTTCTTCCACCCGATTAGCTAAGATGGCTAATCCCGGTCCTCGAATCCGTCAGGACCATGAAAATTAGGACCCAATGGCTCGTTTGGAAGCCAGAGTTGAGGAAACAGAATAGAAATATGAGCAGAGCATCGACCAGATTCTCATGACACTCGATAGGATGTAGCACCCACCACATGGAGAATAACTGCGGGACTTCTATGATCCGACGGCAACAATCATAGCACCTCAGGTCTAGATTCCTGCAAGTGGAGATGCATTCGAGTTAAAATCGAATATCATAAGTCTAATTCAGACTCATTTCCATGGAAACTCGAATGAGGATCCCTTCCAACACCTCAAAGACCTGAGTCGGATTGCAGAGTCAGTTCGACCTAGGAATATTGATATTGGAATTGTTGTCATGAAGCTTTTTCCTTTTTCTCTCAAGGATAAAGCTGCTTATTGGTTCAAGAACATCAGGAGGCCAATTGGAACCTGGGAGGAATTACGTCTCGAATTCCTCTAAAAGTTCTTCCCGATAGGTCAAACAAATGCATGAGTCACGCAATCACGACTTTTGCTCAAGCCCCTGGAGAGAAGCTACATGAAGCTTGGGACAGATTTCACGATCTTCTCAGGAAGTGCCCACATCATGGTGTACCCAAATGGCACCTTGCGCAAGTATTTTACCATGGGCTGGATGACACACATCGGTACCTGGCCAATGCATCTAGCGGTGGGAATTTTCTCATGAAGGACGAGAACAACGCATTCGAACTATTTGAGTCCCTAGCAGAGAACTCGATAAACGCCGCCTCAATGAACCAGTTCCAGTGACTTGGACAGCAACGAATTAATGTCCACGAAGCTCAAGCCAAATCTGCCCGAGCCGACATAAACATTATCACCAAAAAGCTGAATAAGGTGGATCTGCTCGATAAGAAGCTCGATCAATTGATGAGAGCGAGATCCGGATCTTCTGGCAAGACTGCTCCATCTTACTCCTCTCAAGCATCCTGAGCACCCTCTTCTCGTACATATTCGATTACTCGGGATGTTTTCTCTCCATCTTTGTGGGATCCTACATACTAGGAACCCATGAACAATATGGATCTGGCACTGTACAATCAGGGTTTCGCACCACATGATGATGCAAGTGCATATTCTTTTGATGAATTCGCATCTGAGACATCTTCAGCTTACGAAGATGTCAATGCCATTCAGGGATACGGGCGTAACAACCCGTATTCTGAAACATATAACCCTGGTTGGCACCAGCATCCCAATTTCGCCTGGTCTGGTAATCCACAAGGACCGAGTCAAGTTCCACACTACCAGACCAGACAATACGGGAATGTGCAAAACACGTATCCTAGGCAGTAGCCATTCTCGTCTCAGCAGCAACAGACACTCTCTATCTATCAACCTCTGCACCAAGCTACCAACTACCCTCCAAAGTGGGCCGACCCTTTGGAGTCGCTGAAGGAGGAACTGCAGGCATCTGTTCGGAAATCTACTCATGACAACCTCCAAATAATGAAGGCAATGGCTGACCAAATACAGAGCATACAGAACACGCAGAACCAGATGATGCAGGAGCATAGATCATAGGGAGCTTTATCCTCCCAACCTATCTCGATCCTGAGATATGTGCAGAATCAGGGTGCCCCACCTAGATTCCAAGCACCACAGGGGCAGGCACACGCAGTTATGCAAGCACCTCCCGCACCTCCTGGTTATGGGCTCGGTCAGCCACCTCTGTTGCCAAACCCTGTGTATCCAGACCAACCTGCTCCTCTGCCTCTGCATGGACAACACGCCAATGCAAAAGCTATTACCTTAAGGAGCAGAAAGACTACACAGGACCCGCTACCTAGGCAAGCAGGTAATGATTTTTCCTGTGCCATACCATGAGATGGCTCACAACCCTCTTCCTTTAACAAGCCATCTTCTTTAGATAAAGGAAAGAAGCCTTTAGACCCTGAAATTCCCGTCCCTTTTCCCACGACCCTAACACGAGATTCAGCATGGAAAAAGGACACGTGGAATTTTGAGGACATGAAATCTATGTTCAAGGAAGTTCACATTTAGGTCCCTCTCCTCGAAGCGATATATCACATCCTAGCTGTCGCTAGGTTCTTTAAGGACTACTGTACTCTAAAGCAGTAGCAGAGGATCAGATGACAAGCGGTATTATCAAAGGAAGCCAGTGCAGTTATTTTAGCTGACTTACCGCCCAAGAAGGAGGACTTGGGCACACCATTGATTTCCTACTTATTGCAAGATTCCCCTTTTGATAGGGACCTTCTTGACTTGGGATCGTCCATCAACCTAACTCCCACCGCAGTATTTAGTCGATTTCGATTTGGGGAGTTAAAGAACACCTCGGTTACCATACAGTTGGCTGACCGATCTGTAAAAACACAGAAGGGGGTGGTTGAAAATGTGATCGTAAAAGTCCAAGGATTCTACTTTCTAGCAGACTTTTTTGTTCTTGATATCGAGGTTCCTCCTAATCTCCATAATGCACCGATTATTCTAGGTTGCCTGTTTCTGGCAACCGCCCGTGCAAAGATCAACTGTGCATCAGGGTGCATGGAGATTGCCCTGAGAAAAAAAAAGCTTAGACTAGACATTTTCAAGGCATCAAAGAACTTTGATTTTGACTTGATCGAGGAGGATAGTGACAATGAAGCTTCAGCTTTCTGCGGGAACATTGGGCTCCTCTGCAGCGACCCAATGGCACATTCATCCTCACTATCAAGGGTCTTTGATCACGATCCACGTGGGACTGAGAGTACTGATATACACATTTGATCCCATGGTTCTGGTTATCATGGGTGTTCATCTGCTCCTAACACCCCTGATCCTGACTATCCTATCCTATCCAACACTGATATCTTAAGACAGGATTACATGACCACTGCAGGAGGATTCTTCATAAATCAAGATCAGCAAATTTTCGCTATTGTTTCCTCTCCTCCCCTGCATAACCCTCCTCCCCACCCTCCGCTACTAGAGCTACAGTCCTTACCTGATTCCTTCAAATACGTGTTTTTGGGAGAAAGTGAGACATATCCAGTGATTATCAATGCTCACTTGACTTCAGATTAGGAACACCGGTTGATCTCTATTTTGCAAGCACATAGGGTTGCTATCGTGTGGGGCATTTCTTATCTCCACGGAATTCGCCCCTCATATTACACTCACCATATCTACACTGATGAAGGGGTGAGACCGTCGAGACAACCTCAGAGACGCCTAAATCCAAATATGTTGGAGGTTGTCAAGAAGATCATTAAATGGCTGGACGCAGACATTATCTATCTAATTTTTGATAGCCAGTGGGTGAGTCCCATTCAAATAGTGCTCACAAAGACGGGACTCATCGTAATCAGAAATGAATTGGGTGAATCCATCCCGACCCGCACCACGACTTCGTGGCGGGTCTGCATTGACTACAGGAAGCTAAACTCGGTTACCAAAAAGGATCATTTTCCTTTGCCCTTTATTGATCGGATTCTAGAACGGCTAGCCGGGCGTAGTTTCTTCTACTTTCTGGATGGATACTTCAGGTACGATCAAGTCACAATCAATCCGAAAGACCAAGACAAGACAACTTTTATGTGTCCCTTTGGAACATTTGCTTTTAAGCAGATGCCTTTCGACCTCTGCAACGCATCAACTACTTTTCAACGATGCATGATGGCCATCTTTTCAGACATGATCGGGGATTGCGTAGAAGTGTTCATGGACGACTTCTCCATTTTTGGAGACAATTTCTCGTCTTGTCTCGATAACCTCACAAAGATTCTGAGGAGATGTACAGAAGTTAACCTAGTACTTTCATGGGAAAAAGCCATTTTATAGTGAGGGATGGCATCGTACTAGGTCACAGGATCTCCTCTAATGGACTCGAGGTCGACCGAGCTAAGTTCGAAATCATTTCACGATTACCTCCGCTTAGCTTTGTCAAGCAAATCAGATCATTCTTAGGGCATGTCGGATTTTATCAAAGATCCATTCAAGATTTCTCGAAAATTGCTCGTCCATTAATGAATCTTCTGGTAATCGACACGCCTTTTGAATTTGACTCCTCATGTCTCAGCGCTTTCCTGACCTTGCGAAATGCTGTCTCCAGTGCACCTATTCTCCAACCCCCCGACTAGTCGCTCGACTTCGAGATGATGTGTGACGCATCCAACTTTGCTATCGGAGCTGTTCATGGCCAGTGTCGGGAGCGCCATCCATTTGTAATATACTATGCTAGCAAAACGCTGAACGAGGCTCAACGTAACTATACAATCACTGAGAAAGAATTGCTGGCCGTAGTATTCGGGTTGGAGAAATTTAGATCATACTTACTCGAGTCCAAAGTTATCATCTACACTGACCATTCCGCCCTCTGGCATTTGTTGGCAAAGGATGCCAAACCTCGCCTTATCAGATGGATCCTTCTGTTGCAGGAGTTTGATATTGAAATCCGTGACAAAGCCGGACCACTTGTCTCGGCTAGACCCAGCTACATTCCATACTCCCCGCTGATATCAGACCGATTTCCAGATGAGTCTCTACTATCTATCAACTCTATGGAGTTTCCTTGGTATGCTGATATAGCAAGCTATCTTGTCGCAAGTAGGCTACCTGCGGGATTATCCAAGGATCAAAAGCTCAAATTTATATCAGAGGCTAAGTTCTATTTTTGGGACGACCCATTGTTCTTTCGCATTGGGGCTGATCAGATCATCCGTAGATGCATCCCTGATTTGAAAATCTCTAGTGTGCTATCCTTCTGCCACAGCGACGCTTGTGGGGGTCATTTCTTAAGCCGAAAAACCACTATAAAGATTTTGCAGTCGGGATTTTTCTGGCCGATCATTTTCAGAGATACACACGAGTTTGCCAAGTGCTGTAAGTGATGCCAGGTAGTCGGTTCTATGATCCGAAGAGACATGATGCCTCTCCAATCCATGCTGGTCGTAGAAGTGTTTGATGTCTGGGGCATCGACTTTATGGTCCCGTTCCCGAACTCACATGGCTTTAAGTTCATACTCCTCGCTGTAGACTGTCTCAAAGTGGGTAGAAGCCATCCCGGCAAGACAAGTTGTTCATAAGACTGTTATATCCTTTGTCCAGGAATTTATTTTTGCGAGATTCAGAGTTCCCCATGCCCTGATAAGTGATGGGAGAAGCCACTTCATCCATGCCCATTTCAGATCATTATTGAAGAAATACAGGGTGCAACACTGCATTGGTACTTCGTATCACCCACAGACCGATGGGCAAGCTGAAGTATCAAACCGTCAAATCAAGTTTATCCTTCAAAAGACGATTAGACCTGATAGGAAGGATTAGTCCGATCGGTTGATCGATGCACTATGGGCATATCAGATCGTGTACAAGGCCCTGCTCGGAATGTCACCATACCACATGGTGTATGGAAAGGCCTGTCACCTTCTTGTGGAGCTGGAGCACCATGCCTTTTGTGAGCTGCAGAAGTGTAATTTTAACCTTGAGGCTGGAGGTTATGAAAGGAAGCTCCAGCTCAGTGAGTTAGAGGAGATTGGGCAGGAAGCATATGAGAATGCAAAAATATACAAGGACAAGGCAAAAGCTTTCCATGATCGACACATCCGAAGGAAGGAGTTCGCACCTAACCAGCAGGTTTGGTTGTTTGACTCTCGACTCAAACTCTTTGCGGGAAAGCTCAAGTCCAAGTGGACTGGGCCGTTTCTGGTGGTCCACCCATATCCTAATAGGGCGGTCCAAATTAGAGACCCAAAATCTGGGCACGTTTTTACGATTAATGGCTGGTGCCTCAAACCATTCTTAGCCTAGGAACCTCCTCCTGCTAACGAAACGATACACCTTCTTGAGGACGTATAACTGATGAGTTGCCCAGTTGGAGGCGTTAAACTCAGCACCTATACATATATACATAGCATATTTCATTTTTGCATAATGTTTTGCATATTGTTCTGCATATTGTGTATGGCATTACAGCAATGGCGTGAACTGAATGATAACTCAGAAGCAGTTTCAGGTGATTTCTATCCACATACACCCTGCCTTATTTCTTTTATTCATGCATGAGGACATGCAAACACTTAGGCATGGGGGGGTAGTTCATAAAAACTGAAAATTTTCTTCCAACGATTGGGGGATTAGATCATTTTATCAAGAGGTTTTATTAAAGATTTATTCTTTAATAGATTCCTAGACATAGAATCCAGTATAATTTCATACTTGCATGTAGATTTTGCAATGGAGCCTCTGCAAAAATCGATAGACATCTCTAGTTTGTCGAGAAGAAGCATCGCTTCTTGTCCTGAACCCTTGGACAGCAATCAGGGAGTTAGGTGAACCATCTTCTAGTAGATCCACCAAAACATATGTGAGGTGAGAGTAGAGAGTACTAGTGCTCTAAGGCTAGTATAAAGAATCTTTAATAATTGAATAATGACACTTGGAGTTGGACATAGTTTTCACTCTCAGTTCTTGCATACTAAATTTGTGAGAAATTCCATACGAGAGCCACCAAATAAGGCAGAAACACAAAGAGCGGGTTCTAATAAAACTAGGACTGAGGTGGATGGTCACGACCATCCTCTATGGAATCCTCGGCTGAAGGAGGGTACTGATGTCAAGGTCAGAAGTATGTTGTCATATCCGTTCCCTACTCGGTGTTGAAAAGAGGCACTTCCACCAAATAAGCCACACAAAATTCTCTTGGTCATCCTAAAATTCCCCAAGAATGCCTCATGTATAAAAGTACGTATGTCGTGTTATGTTGTGTTGATAAATACAGCAGTATGTTGTGTTGTGGCATTGTGCCTATAGAATTGCATACAAAAGAGTTGTTTGCTCGAAAAAAAAGGGGGGAAAAAGAAGCAGAAAAAAAAATTATGTGAAACAGTTGCGTAATGTGAGTCAAGTTAAACCTACCACCCTCACGAACCACCAAATACAGTCTTAACCTACTTCTTCTGTATTTCTGACCGCCTAAATATAGGCTGAAGAGTCTGACTTAGTCGTAGAGTTATCAGAACCTAATTAAAGTGTCATGTCATGTGAGACCATCAAATACATTTGCAAATTTGGTGAGATGTGAGCTCAGGAAGAAAAAGAAAAAAAAAGAGAGAAGAGTACAAAAGATTAAAGAGGGCACGGTTTTTCCAACCCCTCTCTAAGTATTCAATAATCTGGAAATCTAAATTCTGAAATACTAGTCTCTAAGAAGCACCAGAAGAGAGTGAGCCACCAAATACAATCCAATTAACTCAGACATCTCCTACCTAAACCAAACACCGGGGACAAATCAGAAAATATTTTATAACGTCGAGAGAAGAGGTTCACCTATCCCGACAGAATTTTACTTGGGTCTAGTACAAGCTTTAAATGTATATTGACTCTTCGCTTGGATCCATTACAAAAGCTACAACATTATATATTCATAGTTATCTGGATTCTGAATTTTTGGATGCAGCACAAAGAAATAAATCTTTAATTTAACTCTTGGTAAAATGTATTTATTCTTGCACTTGCCAGGGACTAGCAAGATTTAGGCATCGGGGTATGATTGCGCAGCAATCATAAGTCCAAACTTGCCTAAATTAAGCTAGAACTTAGCTTAACATGAACATTCTACATGCATATGCATCGTATTTTGCATCGTAGTTGATATATGTGTTTTATGTATTAAACTATGTTATTTGAGAGGTATTAATGATGGCAGGTAATCCAGGGCTGCAGATAACCGATTCAACCTTATGGATCTATTCGGAATAACGACGGGAGTCCAACTCATCCAAGATTGCATCAATCAGACTCTCATAGCACCCCAGGGAGTCCGCAGAAGAGCAAGAGCCAAGGGGAAAATTGAAGATTCGAACCTCAGATGACAAATCCAACCGCACGGATGGATCTGGATCGATGTTCGTAGTCCAACAGTGCAGAAATCAACTTAATCAAAGGCCTACGTCATCAGATATAAAGAGAAGAAGAACAGACAACCACGATGGTGCCACATGGCACCATCGCAGCCACCCCTCGCCGCGCCCCCAACCCCTGAAGGCACCTCGCCTCACAGCGTGGGCCGTTGGATCTTCATCCAACGGCCACGAACGTGCAACATCGCCACCCATAACAGATTAATATAAATATAATTAAGTAAATACATATTACAAAGGCTTTGTGTAGTGCATTGGCTCGCGTGCGCGCTTGCGTATGCGTGGGGCACGGGTTCGAGCCCTGCGCTATGTAGAAATTGGTGTGGGTTGCGGGCCGGACGCATGATTGCGTGGGTTGTGCAAAATCAGTAAGGCGCGTGAATTGCGCTAAGGATCGCGAAGTGCGTACGCTTAAGCTGTCCGATTGCAAGATCTGATGGTTGAGATGAAGAGGTGGGATTTGAAGACGAAAATGCGAAGAAGCAGTGTGAGTGCGCGGGAGTCGTGCGATGCGAATCTGAGGGCGCAAAGAGCACCATGTGGCAGCACTAGAATAAACCGACCAAGAAGAAGGATTTGGGAAGGATTTGTACAAGAAAAAAAGTTATAAGAGGACCAAAGGGCTCCCCCCTTTGGAAAACAACTCTCTCAACTCTCTCTCATTCTCTTCTTCTTCCTTCTTCTACCTCTCTCTTCTTCTTCCTGTCTTCTCTGCCTCCGTTTGAAAAATCCATTGGGCCACCTTGTCGGATTGCCGCTGCTCTCCTCAACATCTTCAAAAGGCCACCACGAACCACCCGTGGTGCCCTCATTCTATTACATAAGTAGTTTATGTTCATGTTATAATTTGTTTCAATTCCATGTATGCAATTCGTGATGTGACATATATTGTGGTTCATTATCTCTATTATTTAGTAATTAGATTTAGAACAAGTGCATGAAATCAAAAGCGTATTTCTGCCTCCTTGTGATCGACCGGGACTCCCAGTTCCATTAATTTTATTTGTCGAGACGTATTTTGTGCTATACTACGACGTATTCATCTTTTATGCGATCTACGCCCCGAACAGTGCACGCCTCTCATGTGCGTGCGTTGGCGCCTCTTGTGCATGCTGCGCCTGATGCAATTGAGGATTTGGGGGGGTTTGCGAGATTCGAACCCGCGCCCCTCCTTTCAAAATGCACTTCAAGACCACCACGCCACCCTTGTGTTTGTGTCACAAGGAGGAATTTTTGAAGCGTGGTGTGGAGGCTTCCTAGCCGTTGGATGATGATCCAATGGCTAGGATTCGAGGATGCAAATGATGAAGGGAGTGGGCGGTTGCTGCTGGCTGGTGTTGGGTGGCTTAGATGACACCACGTGGCGCCATCAAGGCCATCCATCTTCTTTTGCTTGAAGAGGATGCCACGGTGCTCTAATCAAGATAATCTTTACATTGGCAAATTATGATCGTCACTCCAGATCCATCCATACGGTCAGATTTTTCATTTGAAGCTCGTAAGGATGTCGCATTACCCCCTGACCATTGATCTTCCTCAGACTGCATACAATGCTACGGGATTCTGATCTAGAAGATTTCGGAGGAGTTGGACTCCGATCGTTGTCCTAATCAGATCTATACGGTCGGATCGTAAATCAGAGGCCCTGAATTAAATCTCCTTCTCTCCTAGCCATAAAATGATGCAATTAACCTAAAATATACACAAACTACTCTAAATGCATAATAATGCATGCTATGCAATATTTATGTTATGGAATGCATATCCAAGCCTAGGACATGCATAAATAGATATTTTATCCTAAATAAATGTGTCTACATCACATACCCATGAGGCCAAATGCCAAAAAAAGAAACCACACAAAAGCAGTTAACTAGAATAGAAGGTCCATGGTTAATCAACTAATCACATGAAAGAGCCAACTAAGTCATATTAAACCTTGCCTCACTAAGAGGCCACGATTACTCCATTACTCATAGTGCTTAATTAGAACCTATTCCAAGCCCTCATTTTCTTATGTATGTATGATGGTAATACCATCATTTGTCATAACTAACTTGAATTAGTCAGAATCAAATGTTAAATGCTTCTAAATAATCGTTTGAGGATCGTAAATCCGTGCTAAACTGATTTGAGAAGATAAGAAAGCATGGTTAATTCTGTTATTTTAACATTCGACACTAATTCAAATTAAACAAGGGGTTAATTCAAAGTCAAATGAACTTAAAATACCAAGAAGTGGGCTCAGAATAAGTGAAGCAGGATTTCACGCATTTCCAGGATTAAAATATCTCTGAAAAACCCTAATTATCAACCTCACTTAAATTGAAAGGGTTCTAGTAGAAATAAATTCAATCTAAACCTCCTAAAATTTATTAAAAATATTCTAAAATGTTTGATACCTTCACTTTGACCATCTGAATCCATGTTGACTAAAATAGAGATTCAGATGAGAATTTACCCTAATTTGGGCTTATGGATAATTTACCCAGCCAAACGTGGTCAAAACCCAAATCCAAGTTCACCATTATATTCCTTGAGTCCAAATTAGGTTAACACCAAAATTTGGGTTCAATTAGAGTTCATCTTGACCTAGTTTGCAATTAAGTCCCTAGATCTCTATTCATTTCAATCAGACCCTCAACTTAGACATTTTTCTTACCAAAAAGTTCCTAAGTTATTGCCTTCTTTGCAATCAGGTCCCTGTCACCATCGTCGTCTTCCTTGGCCATACAAGGCGAGTGCAAAGTTCCTAAAACCCAGCTTGTCGACATTTAAATGGCAAATTGATTGAAGAAACTTCAATCATAATTCACCAAAGTTGGCAAGTTCATTCCGCTGATCATGACTGATCATTCAAGCTTGGTCTCGAGCTCAATCACGGTCGAAAACATCGCCGGTGACCCCTAAAACCCAAACTCAAAAATTGACATCAAGCAAGACAAAACTTGCTTAAATTGGACAAATGAGGAGGGAAACCTCTCTGATAAGGATCGAACATTTTCAAGTCAAGGTTGTCTTGTTTTTGGTGCGCAACTCCTCTCTTCTTCTTTTTCCTTTGCTGCCATTGATGATGACCTGGAGCTCCTTCAACCACCTTCTTCAGCCACTCTCAAGCACAATAAGGAGAGGGCTTCTCCTCATCGTGTCATCGTCATGCTTCCAATCAGCGTTCACAACCCAATTGCCTCTTCTCCAGCTTCAATCTCCTCCACCTCCTTCTTCCTTGCCAGCATACCTCCGGCGACCTCCCTTCGTCGTCCAATCATAAAATTAGTTTAGGGCTTTTCTCTCTCTCTCCGACAATTAGGTTTGAGCTGAGTTTTAAACTCAATCTCCCTCTCATTCTCCTTCTCCAACGCCGGCAATCTCTGTCACCTCCTCTTCCATTGCCAGCATACCTCCGTCACCCACTCACCCAATTAACCTAGGCGAAAGCTCCACCTCACCCTCATGACTATTTCGCCTAACCTAATTGCACCTCAGGTCGCCCCTACCACCATCTCCGTCCATGGTCGCCGCCCACCAATACCACCTCCTTCGGTCGACTTCTACACTCCATTAAGCACCAAATTAGGACCACCACTAGCTCTACCTCTCCACGATGGAGCCTCTCATATATTTGACTTGGGCTCTAGGGCCGTATTTCCTTGCAGGAATGTCACTGGCACCGATCATCTTCTCTACCTCCATTTACCGTCGGTCATCATTCAAAGGTCGGGCTACCACCTTCTTTGTGTGCGAAATACATCAAGGAACCCTCGGGCACCTACAATTGAAGAACAATAGCTGATATTGCAAGCAATCAATCAAGATTCCCAAACGCAGCAACAACAGTGCAACCACTCCATCTTAGTCCCACATCGTGAAGACTTAAATCAGAAATTGCTTCATAACGTTTTGTGTGCATTAGCCCCTTGCCCAGTACACGAGGGATCGGGTCCCTCTTCACGAGCATACACACTCGGTTCACTTGCCCACACCTTGTGAGTTGAACTGGCTCCCCCCTATACGTTGAGCCAATTGGGTCTGAATCGGGTCTGGTATGGATCTGAGAAAGAGGAGAGGATTTGAGAGAGGGGGGGAAGGGTTTTCCTCTTCAGAGAAGTGGATTGAACACTTAAGGCGTCTAATGATTGTTACAGACATCTGATTTGGCTGAGTTTGAAGTTGAAGAAGTTAAGTGTTGTCTGATTTGAACGAAGATTTGTCTAAGTGCTTGAGACGTCTGATCCTTCTGAGAACCATCTGATATTGACCTTGAGTTGAGAATAAGCTTAAGTGTTAAATTGGTGGTTCTAAGCACCATTCTTTTTGTTCTCTCTCTCTTATTTTTGTCTATTGACTCTGATATGCATTTTTGCTATTCATTGAATATATTTTGAGCTTTGTTTGAATACTTGATTGGTGATTGAATTGTGATTATCTTTACTCCCTGCAAACAACCTCAGAAACTCATATTTCTCAAGATTATAAATTTTAAGTGTCAATTCAATTTTCGTTGCTATATTACGATGTGTTTTCCTAAGCTACAACGATTATCGTTCAACAATGTGTCCATATATGTACCATAGATTACAGATATATCAAAGTCATGACCACTATTTTTAAAGGAGATAGGAAACCACACTCAATGAGAGGAGAAAATGTGGAGGTGATTCCAAATCAATCTGGTCAATTCAAACATGAAGAGGGTATTGGCCTTTGGTCATAGCCCCATCACTAGATCACTGGTGGAGAATGAGGCAACCAACATGCTAGGCTTGTTGAAGTTGAGGGTTAGAAATCGAAAGAACATTTAGTTCAGTTTCTTTTTTCTAATAACCTAAAACCCCTCAAGTTGCCCTTCAGGTAAATGGGGAAGTCGTATCTCCTGCATCACACGACCTCCAAGTGCCCCCCACTACCGAAGTCCATGATATAAACCTATCATCGCTTGACCATGCCCTACTTAATGTTTAGTTTGGTTTAGTTTCAATTCTAGAAAATCCTTTAGTTTCGAAGGGAAAATTTTAATTGAAGCAATAATTAACCTCGTTGAGAAGGAACCTCGACTTGGGATTTGCATTTCTGGATGTGCATGAGTTCTATGTTAATTGATATTTTTTGTGCTCTTGTTGATCGGTTCAACATGTTCAATAATTTAAGAGTGCAATAAAGCTTATTTTTGTTGTTATTTTTGTTGTTGACTTTGGATGGTTTCAAAGTTCAAATCAATATTAATTCTTATACTAGGGGGTATGCTTAATTCTTGAACTTTTATGCAATCATTGAATAAAGTGCTTAAATTGTGATAAATGGAGATAATGACAAGGGAAATAGACTACCCATCAAACTTGGTTAGAGATAAAAGTTTGCAAAACCTACTTGACTACTCCTTAAGATGGTATTTGTTTATTCTCTTGAACAAATCGATTATCTGCCTTGCCTAATCAAGCGGATCACCCATCAACCTACAGTTAGGTAGACTACCCCTTGATCTGCCTAATCAAGCAATTTATGAAAAAATAAACAAGTGAAAGGACTTTCATCGAACAATTCCCACTTAAGGATCTTGATTAACGAACCCCACCAAAGTGGTGGCTAAAAAGACAGGTGATCGTGAAATGATAGAACGTTAAAAAGTGGTCTGATGATAGCATTGTAACCATCTCGGAGTATAACAAAGTCAACAGAAAGTTTGAGATATACATAGGGTAAATCCTAGAGCATGTTTGTGTAACGTATTATAAAAGGGACCTAAGAGGTCCTCAAGAGGCACAAGAGTAGATACCGTATTCTTCTCCCTCTCTAACTTACTGAAAAACTTTAAGAATTAGATATCTTTCTGATGAGATCATAAATATTATTGATAGCATGTTTATTTTATTACTGGTTACTTAATATACATTGCATCATTCGTACATATAAATTGCATTTCACACATTCGGGCATTTTAGAGCATGCATGCCTTTTTTTTTATTTAATAATGAACACCATATTAATTTATGCGTATCATTGCTTGCACGAGTCAAGATAATATTGCAAGGGGGCACGGGAACTTGATATTTACAATTGGGAAGACTAGTAGATCGAAAGATTAACACATTGTATAAAGAGCACAACACAAAAGGGGAAGACAAGTCAAGAAATGAAGAGATCGATTCCCCAATATTCCCACCTATGCCTAAGTCCCTCACCTATTATTTAATCACCCTCATAATAACCCCTCTCCCCTTCTAACTCCAAAGAAAATCCCCATCTCAAGAGGACTTCCTTATAATTTCCCACCATAAAATATCCCTGACCAACTTTCTCTCGCACGCTCTCTCTCTCCCAACGGCTGCACTCGACACTCATAAAAATAAAATGGCATTGCCGATTCCCCTCCTCTCCTCTCTCATTTTCCCACACTCACAATCGCTCTCTGGCCCATTTCCATTTCTCCCAAGCCACAACACTCTCCTCCCCATTGTCGATCACATGTTGGGAGTTAAATCATAAATGATTCACTTCTAATTTAGAATAAACTTGAATTATAACTTAACACAATTGAATCATATACTCAATGAATACCGATACTGGTGTATCAGTACTTGCATTTCATATTTTGAGTACCAGTACTGATGAACTAGTATCGGTATCATTGATATACAAATTTAAATCCCATATCTAAGAAGTATCGATACTGATGCGAAGTACCGGTACCTATGCCTTATTGTTTGAGACTTTAGTTCAGTTATGTATACATCCAGTACCCAATAGATACCGATACTAGACACTACTACGTACCGATACTTAACACATATCGAAAACCCTCCAGAATAATACTAATCTCAACTAGTACCGGTACTCATGTTGAGTATCGATACATGTTGAGTATTGTCTCGATCTTGAGAACTGAAGCTCTTTCCTATACTTAGCATATACTGGTACTTGTGCTAAGTACCAACATATGTAAGCTATAGTCCTGAGGGTCAGAACTTTGACCTCTTACTAGACTCTACAAGTATCGGTACTAAAGATAGGTACCGATACACGTAGCTTCCAGTTTCAGTCAAACCAAGTTTGGAACCAAGTCTGTGCCCTATGAGTATCGGTGCTCATGAAGAGTACTGATATATACAAGTCACAGATTTGGACTTTTGGAACCTTAAACCTAAAACTGTAACTAGTAGGTACCGGTAATCTTGTTAAGTACTGGCATTTGTTAGCTACAGTCTCTGTTCCAGTGTTCTGGAGCCAAATCTATAACGCACATATACCAAGTACCAGTACCTGTAACAATTACGAAAAGAGTTCTGGGTTTTTAGAGAATGCGAAACATCTAATATAATCCTAGTTTATGCAAAGCCTAGGCATTGCTAATAGTTAGGCAAAAAAGATAACCATATCCACATATAAAAGATTATATACCGATGAACAAGATGAAACATAAATATATGTAAGTGAACTGCATGATACAATACTCGTGTTCATTACTATTCTGACAAACAAGAACTACAAATTTAATCTTCTAAGAGAACCTTCTGCCAACCAATTCAACACACAGGGAGATCACCTTCTTCTAGTCACCCCTCCTTTCCCCTTTTGTATTCTCTCAATCTCGATCACAATAGGGGTGACTTGGTGTGAAATTCAAAAGGTCTCTTGGGGATCATAACTGCTAATAATAAGCAATTAGAGAAAATAATTGTTGTGGGTGATTTGCATCTTTGCCCATTAAGAAGTTGCAAATCACAAGATAATCCCTGCACATATATTTTAAACACCACACCTCCTTTATGCATTTTATATCCATAATAAAATAATAACCTTAGTTGATCGCTTTACATAAATGGATATAAAAGATGACAATCAATAATGCATATATTATTCGATTATATTCACATATAAATACATATACAAGTTCGTAAGTTGGATTTGAATCCAACATCCTAGCCAACCACCATCTCCCCTCCTTCTCTGCATTTCACACAACTCCATCTCCTCCAACCTCCGTCGAGGAGGAAGCTATCCCAATTGATTGCATTTATGTGCGAGGTTTTGCCTGTGAGCGCCACTCTTTTTTCATTTATTTCTTTTTACTTTGTTATTTTATTCTTAGAGTAGTTTCTTTTATTTATTGTAATTTAGCCCTTGGTTGCATTGGGACACATGTTCCTCTTGCAAGCTCACCCTCGAGCCCATATTTACCACTTTGTTATCTTTATTTTCATCGTAGTTATTTCATTTCTTGTAATGTCAACTTTTATTTCAATGAATGAAGATAGTCATGGATTTCATTAGTTATTTGCTCCTCTTGTAAGGGGATGGTGTTGTTTACTACCTTTTTTTTGTTTTTCCTCCCTTTTTTTCTATCGGTAGTGTCCGTCTGTTGTTTTCTGTCTACTTCCTTTTGGGCACTATTTCTTCCTCCTCGATGGTTTTGGGATCGAGCTATGGATAAGGTTGAGCAAGAGATAGTTGGAGGTATCAAGAAGCTGCTGCACCTGGAAGGAGAAGTTGCAAAAAATTTTGTGGCCACAAATGACTTGAAGAATCCCTCTACATTGAAAAGATGCATATTTTTCACAATTTTAATTGGTAGAAAAGTTAGGGGCAGAGTGATCATAGAAGTCCTAACAAAAGCGTAGACATTTTCGTGAGCGCCATTCATTTCTAAGATGGCAAAAAAAACTGGATGGCGGAGTTTAAAAGCAAGTCAGAGGTTTAAATGGTTGTAAACAAGAGCCCATGTCACTTTGATGGGGATTTGATAGCTTGTGAGATAGGGCAGCTGGGGATTAAGCCATCAGACTATAAATTTAACACTATCAGGCTTTGGATCTAGTTATTTGATCTTCCCCTAGAGTATAGATGTAGTTCAGTACTAAAAAGGGTTGAGAATGTTTTTGTGGCGGTTAATGATATAGACCTGGATGAAAAAAGAGGAGGTAAATTTGTTAGACTGAAAGTTGAGCTGGATGTGGGAAAACCTTTGATATGAAAAGTCAGGTTAAATTTGGTTCATGATGGTTCTATTATTATTCCTATCTATTATGATATGTTGTCCCGATTTTGTTCCTATTGTGGCAAAATGGGTCATGAATGGCTCGATTGTGAAGATCTGATGAAGGCTAAGAGTCAGATTTCAAAACTCTCATATATAGAAGCAAGGAGAATCTTAGAAAAGAAAATACAATATCAGAATGATGAGTCTTTAAGAGCAGAAAGAAGATAGTTTTATAAGAAATTGCCTGGTCATGGGAAAAAAATTAATTTTGATAATGCTTAAGAAATGATTCAAAGTGATCAAAGAGCCATTCAAGGTTACTCAGTGGAGATAGAAGATGAAGGTATGCGGAACCATTACAGAGAAGGAAATAAAAAGGGGAAAAGAATGAAAATATACTTAGATTACAAGATGGTAACCTAAGTTATTCTGTCCAAGATGCTTCTGATAATCTTTTGAATAAGGAGTTGGTGCTTTCCATTGAGAATTCCTCTTCCCTTTGAACTCCTATGGGGAGTTTGGCGAAATCTAGTTGTTCTATGGTGTTTGACCGAAATGCTGTTACCCAAGATTTCATTTCTAAATCTGTCTCATTGGAAGGATCTTTATTCAATGTTATGGTCCTTGCTATTGTTTATTTGTCTCCTACACTTCAGGTGGATGAAATTATAATGCAAAAGATTTCAATAATTGAAGAGGAACAGAGGCGATGCGTTCAGTTAAAAAAGGGGTTTAAGAAAATAGCAAGGGATATTAAGCTTAAAACCAGGCAACCAGTGTCTGGATTGAAGAGAAAAAGAGTAAAGGAGAATGATAGTGATAGTTTGGAAGCAGAGAAGTAGAAGAAAAGACTGCAGCTTGGTATTGTGTTGGGGCTTTAGGCAACCGAGCAATGAACATTTTGGCATGGAATTGCAGAGGTTTGGGATCCCCCTCCGCAATTTGCCATTTAAAATCCCTTATTAAAACTACAACGGCTGACTTAGTTTTTATATCCGAAACTCATGTTAAGAATAGAAAAGTGGAGATGGTAAGGAGGAAACTGCATGACTTTCAATGTCTGCCAGTGGATGTTGATGGCAGAGCTGGACGTCTTACGCTGCTATTCAGATAGTCATTGTTCATAGATGTTATATATACTGAGCTACACTATCTTCTAGTCAAAATATCTCTAAATGGTTTTACTTGGCACATGGCTTGCATTTACAGCTCCTCTAAGCTGAAAGGTAGGAAGAAATTTTGGGAGAGGATGAGAAGATTGCTGGAAAAATACTCTGAAAATCTGCTATGTATTGGGGACTTCAATGTCATTAAAAGTTGTTGATAAATTAGGGGGTGCAGCTGTCCCCTCTAGAGAATTTTTACATCCAAAAAATTTCATTACCAAGTTGGGTTTGTTGGATCTAGGCTTTTCGGGGCAAGTTTATACATGGTCAAATAAACGTCAACCGCAGTTTCTGATCAAGGCGAGGCTAGATAAGGCTCTAGCATCGGGGGCTTGGTGTCTTCAATATCCAAAAGTAGGGGTACTTCATTTACAAGTGTTGGGAAGTGATCACAGCTTAATTCCTTTGCGATTGCAAAGGGAAAGGAGGCATACAACAAGCATTTGGAGAATGGGGGTAGAATGGACTATAAGTGAAAATTATCAACAAGTCATCTCCACTGGCTGGAAGGGCAGCAATGAAAGTATTCCAGTTTGGGAAAAAGGAATGGCAATGGTCGGCTAGTTCAAGAGCTGGCAAGCTCAGAAGGATGTTTATTGTAAACAAAAGAAAAAGAAAATTGAAAATGAAATGGCTTGGTTGCAGACACTACCACTTATATACTCAAAATAGAAGAAGGAAAAGACAAATCAATTCAATTATTCTGTAAGGAGGTGAAGAAACCAAAGATCAAGGAAAGATTAAAAATTGGTTCTTCAATTTTTACAGAGATTTATTCACATCTCAATTACAAGAATTTAGGCCACCTGATTTTTTCCTTCCACATGATTAGGCTATAAATTTCGAAGTAGCAAGGTGCCCTAAAGTTCCTGATGAAAAAGAAATAAAAAGTACTCTATTTAGCATGGCCCCTTGTAAGAGCCCCAGTTCTGATGGCCTAACTACATTGTTTTATCAAAAGATGGTCAATAGTCATGACTGTTTTAGTTCAACCTATCCAAACTAAGTTTTGATGATTTTACAAAATTACTAACAGAAAAATAGATCATACTAGTTCTATTGTTATTATAACTCCATTGTAGGACTCTCGCTCAAATGTTTCATAAGTCCAAGAGAATGAAAATGTATATATATTTAGGTCATCGGATTCATTTTATAATCTTCAAAGAGTTGCATTTTCATTTTTCTTAAGTCTAGAAAAGAGTTGTGAAGAGCCCCCAATAGATATACATCTACAGAAGATCGAATAGAGGGAAGAATCATATCCACAAGCAGAATGGAGAGCCAGTCCACAACCCGTCCACTGCTCTTCGATGGAAGCAACCACTCCTACTGGAAGCTACGGATGAAGATGTGCTTCAAGCTAATGACTTCTCCATTTAGGAGAAGTACGAGTCTCGTTACGAAATTCCTGTCAAGTAGAAGATGGGACACATTGTAGAGCAGATCCACCACCTTGGATTAAATGGAAAGGTAATGAACTCACTCTACTGTGCACTTAGCTCGGAAGAATTCAACTGCATCAGCCAATGCTCCACCACCTTCGAGATATGGAGAACAATAGAGGCAACTCACGAAGGTACATCTAAAGTAAAAACATCTAAGATTAATCTCTTGTCTAAATAATTTGAAATGTTTATGATGAAAGAAAACGAGAGACTTTGGGACATGTACATCTGATTCACATTAATTATGAATAACGTCAAGTCTCTTGGAAAGTCTTTCATTTAAGGAGAACTTCAGGCTAAGCTCCTCTACTCCCTTGAACTGGAATGGGAGCAAAATGTCATGTCAATAGAGGAGGCAAACCAAATAGAAGACCTACATATGGACAACCTACTCGGAAATCTGATGGCTTACGAGACTAAGATGGATCAAAGGAATAAGTCTATCACACCAGAGCCAAAAAAGATTAGTTGGCCTTTAAAGCTACATCGGATGATGAGGTAAGTACCGATGACGAAAAATTTATTTATTAGCTAAAAAATTTTAAAAATTCCTTAGGAATAGGAGAGATTTCAAGGAAAAGAAAAGGGAAGATGAATCCCTTGTATGCTACAATTGCAAGAAAAGTGGTCACATGAGGAAGAAATGTCCCTTGTTGAGAAGGGATGAAGAGAAGAAAGGCAAGAAGCTATTAAACCACAAGAAATTCTTAAAGACAAAGCCATTCAAGAAAAAGGCATTCCAAGCAACTTGGGATGACTCAAGTTCCGAAGAAGAAGAGGAGTCAAATGAAGAAACTGCATGCTTGGGGTTCATGGCAACAAATGAAGCCTCCGAAGCTTACTGTTATTAAAGGGAAATTTGAGAATAGTGCCATGATGAATTTTTGATCTATTCACTCTCTTGTTTACACTAGGTCATACTCCCAGGTGTTTATGGGACCCTCGTGGACATTGAGGGACCTTAGGCACATGGATCGGAGTCACTGTGACCCCTCATTGACTATAGGTATTGTAGGCTTACACCTTTGATTTAATGGCCCTATTTTGAGTATTAAATGCTTGTTAAATCAATATTTGGTTATAGTATCCTCTTTGCTATGTTCATGATTCCTATGTACTTGAGAAGTCTTATGGGCAATGAATTGATTAATGAATTGATTGAGTTGCGTGTAAATAACTAATAATTATTGATGGCTGTTTGGATAAATAAACCATGTTTGTAATTCCTTTTATTTAATTAATTAAGTTTCTAATTGGCTTGTTAACAATACTAGAATTGAGACATGTGGATAATTGATAATAATGTGGATAGTGAAATACTATGATTGAATGGAAGGAAAGAATTAACTGATGTATCTTTTCTACATTGGTGAATCTTATTGATAGATTAATTATAATGCGTTGAGAGATTATCCAAATCTACAGTTTCAGACCTTGATAATCATTTGGCAAATTGAATGGTAACGAGTTGGTGTACGTACCAAGAAAATTATGATACTCGTTGAAAGTCAATGCTTGTGCCAGTATCAATGGTAAGGCTGGATATACCTTTTAACGGTGGAGACTGGCTCAGGGAGTGAGCTAGTGATGTTCAACTAGCCTGCATAGTTAATTTGTCGTTGTTAAGTTATAATATAGGGAATAAGGTAATGGCCACATTTTATAAATTTATAGTAGTTAAGTTCAGGTCATTCACTAGGAGGCTAAATTAGTATAAGATTCACCAATTACTCTTAAATTGTTCTTATTCTTTATAGCTGTAAAAAGCAGCAGTCGATATTCAATCGGTGAGGTTACCGATTGAGTATATGGTATGCAAGTGATTAATCAGAGATTAATCGGTGTAGTATTTTTTAATATTTAAAAATTTAAATATAATTATATATACATTATACATATTAAGTATATATATATATATATGAACTGAAATATTACATACATATTAATATTTTTATTTCGATATACATGTTCTCTCAATATAGTTTTAACAAATAGCTATCAATATCACAAAACATAAAATAAGACAAATAAACTAAGATTAATGGTCCATCATAAATGTAAAGGAGACAATTTTATATAAACATAATTCCTTTATCATAATTCAAATATTTTGTTTATTTCCTTTACCATAATTCAAATATTATTTCTTACATTACAATTATATTTTTTAGTATTATAAGAATATAAATCATGGTGAGGTATTGCATAATACGCCTCTTTTGATACAACCGCCCACTTGCAAGGAAGCTTGCGAGTATTGGCATGATCCAACATCGCAGGTAAAAGTATTTCATATGTTATTATTTATTTAACTAATTTCTAAGTTAATAAATTGTAACTTTATTTTAGGAGCAGGCCAAGAAGAATAAAGAAAATAAGGCTAAGGCTCCACTGAAGACCTATGCCTTGGGTAGGAGGAGCATAGGCTCAATGAAATCCATATACGTACGTAAGTATCTTTAATTATTATTTTCTTTTAAGCCTTACAAAAATTTCTAATTTTGTTAAAATTAATTGTTTCAAATTATTGTAGTCTACCATGTATCAAGGTGCTCAGCTTAATCAGGTGGGAGTATATGAGGCCACTCATAGTAAGATGAGTGATGACGGAAATAGAGAATGGCTTTACGACCCATACCAATAGAGACATGTAAGTTAAAAAAGATAATACTTTTATTTGATTTTGTAATTATATAATTAAATGAAATTACTTAACGTAATTCAATATCTTTCAGGATACTACGATCAACTTAATGCATCCTCCTGAAGATACCAACTCTGCTATAGTTCAGCAGCCACTGATAGCAGAGGAGGCCTACCAAACCGTCGTGCCACTTGAGCATGGCGGGTACCTCCATACCGTAGGGAGGAGCGAGGCCATCTTGGGGTGGTATGGGAGAAGGGGAGCATCATCCTCTTCAGCTGAGGTGCATGAGATGAGGAAGGAGATTATAGCAATACGCCGCAAAGATGAGGAGGACCAGCGGATCGATGAGCTGACGAAGCTAGTCGGGAACAACGCAATGTAAACCAAAGAATCCAGCAAGACCATCACGGAGCTGCTAGCATTACTTTAGAAAGGAGGTATTGATCACCTATCTCTTCATCAATATAAAGATCGTCGTGATGACAACGATTTAGGTGGTAGCGGTGCTGGAGGCATTGGTGCCATAGCATGATTATATTATATATATATTATTGTTTATAATGAACTCTGTATACGTTATTTCATATATGAAATTTTTATTTTGATTTCGTGTGTTTTAATTAGATGCAAAAATATTTTAAGTTGTGTGATTAAGTATATTTTTACTAGATTTGTAGTTCTTCACAGGGCTTCCACATAAATTAAGCACATTAAAAAAAAAACTTTCTCGACCGTTTTTAACGGAAGAAAATATTACTATTGTTGATCGTTATTTAAAAAACGATGACAATATTAATATTCTCGACCGTTTAAAATCGGATGAGAATATGGGAATTTTTGACCATTATACGAACAGTCGAGAATATTAATATTCTCGACTGTTCACAAATGGACAACAATACGAACATTGTTGACCGTTATTGAGAAACGATCAAGAATATAATCTTAGTCTACCGCCTAGATATTGGTTGACGTAAACATTTTCGTCGACTGTTTATTTGTAATGGTCAAGAAAAAAGCTTTCTCGACCATCGTAAACAGACGAGAGAAATAACTAAATGTCGAGTAGTGGTCTGCCTTTTTCTCGATAGTATTATCCTAAAATAGTCGAGAAAATCCAAGAATGATAGTATATTCTTTAACTTTTTTATCGACAGTTATTTAAATATTTCTGATCATTTTTAATGGTCGGCAATAATCAATATTCTTATATAAGATTTGAATGCATGCATGAAGTTTGTTCCTCTAATTTCCATCACGGTAAAGACATTTCCTTCCGCTCCATTTAAGTATTTTGGTAATTACTTTAGTTGAAGATGATATTAAAGCACTACTCTTTCGAAAATAGAAAGTAATTTCTACGTAAATGTCATTATGTACTTTTGAAATCACATAATTGTTATTATAAACTTTATATTTAATTATATGCCATTATTAACATGCTTTTTCTTTTTGTACAATGCCATTCCAATAATGTTAAACGTTAGTCAAATTCAAGTGGCCAATTAATTAAAAAAAGATGGCTAAGGATTTCTTTGAATATTGGATCGGCTTAGCGAGGTCTTTTAGTCCCATGACATTGAGTAGAAAGGAGTGACAATGGATGGTGAGTGGTGGAGAGGTAAAGATGGAAACGATCGAGACAATATTTAATTTTATAGGATTTATGCTATAATTTACGAGCATAAATAGATGACTATTTCCTAACATTTAGTAGATCATTCTGATAGAACTTAATTCAAGTGACATATTTTTTATGATAATTAACTTTATATATATATATATATATATATATATATATATATATATGTGAAGATTGAAATGACAATTATGTAACATGAAAAATTTTTAGTTGTGTTTGTATAAAAGTGCAAAAAAACAAACATGAAAAGGAAATGAACGGCAACATGTGGAAGCCATAGATATTGTATTCAATGTATAGGCATTGGGTATTAGTCCTTAATCCGTTGGTTGGCTTAAGCTGTATGTAATTTCTCCTTAGGGGATTGTACGTGTTCACTCGCTTTTGGACGGTCGATCGATTACTTAAAAAAAAATCATGAGGAAGCCATCTAAGGTCAACGAATGTAGCAACGTCACCGAAAATATTATATAACGTAAAGTACCGTGGAAATTTCCTGTGTGAAGATAAACCACTAACTGATCTTAAAAAAGAACATGTCGAAGCCATCTAAAGTCAATGAATGTAGCAACATCACCGAAAATATCATATAACGTACAGTATCGTGGAAATTTCCTGTGTGAAGATAAACCACTAACTGATCTTCCAAGATAGTAAATCCCCACCAATAAGCACACGTATAATGAGTTGAAGTCTTGCCTGACATAAAACCTTGCAGCAAGCTAGCTGGCAATCATGGGGAGGGACATAGGTATCTTGCAATCCTCATCTAAGCCATGGAGCAGTCTATTGTTGTTTTGTCTTGTGATTGACTCCTTGTCCATGATATCTGTGAGGAGATACTGGAAAAGGGAAGTGAAGGGCTAGTCGAGGAGGTGGAGGAGGGGTCAGTGGCATTAGCGGTGGCAGTTGTGGCGGTTGCTAGTTTTGTTATTGTCATGCAAATTGTTGTTGTGATCTTGCTATCAATTTAATAGTGTGAGTATTTTGTAATTTGATGCACTTATATCAAAGAATAAGCACTATGTTTGATTGTAATGTATTTACGGGGAAATTCTATTTTTCCTAATATAACAATGAGGTACATAGTGCTCTTGATCGGGAATGGCTTCACCGATGTAAAATTATAAATACTTACTCCCCTTTCAGCCTTATAATCTTAACCTACATTAGTCGCCTGAGGGGCCTTGGCCGACCATGTGCTGGTTGGGGCTCTCCTATCCCCATCAACTTTCTCCTTCACCCCCTCCATCTTTCCCTTTAACTGATTCTTTTGGTGCTTTCAACCTTCAATGGATGAGGTAGTTTGGTGTTGACGGCGTTGATGGCTATCCTATGTGTGGCGCTAAGTTGTCGCTTACTAGTACTCCATTCATCTTGTCACACCCTACATCTCTCGAATGGTGATGAGGGTTGTTGCTCTCCTGTTGGCATCTCATGGGTAGGTGGCAGTGGAGTTTGTAGGACTTTTCGAGTGGCTCCTTCCCTGAGGTTCATGTTGTCGTATTTTGGTTTGTTCAGTTGTTAGGTGTCCCTTGACCATGCCACTTTCGTTGTCGCCCTCACCTCTGATTTTGGTGACATCGACCATTTTTGTGTTCTTTTTGGGACATGCCTAATACCGAGCTTCACATGACCGAGTACTTGCTGACTTCTTATCGTCTTGCTTCAACCATTAGCTTCCATGGTACTTGTTAGTGTCAATCTGACCAATTGTTGGAGTTTTCATCTTCAGTGACTCTATCATCAACCTTGGAGTGGAGCAACTCTTGTTTGCTACGTCTTATTTTACAAGGACATATTCTTTGTTACTTTGTTAGTTTTATTTTATTTTAAGTTTGTAGTTTCCTTGTTTTGGAGTTACTCCTGATCTCCGACGAGCGAGTTCTCCTCTCCTAAGGGTGTTTTGGTTGCCTTTTCTTCCTCATCCTTCAGGGTTTCATGTCCTTGTATTCATTCATTCCCGAACACCCTTGAGTTGAGCACTTTCCTCCCTTGTTGTGGGGGAGTTAAATTCAATTATTGTTATATAGCATTAATATGCTAAAGAGTCTTCATCTTTGCTTTGGATCAACATGATGGATTAAATCAAATGAAAATCGAATATTGATCCATTTATATCAATTATAACGATTCTTGTTAAATCCTAGGAATTCATGCTCACGTCAAATCATCAACACCTAATGAAAAGAAACGAAAGATAGAAATGATACCTGAATCCATCGCTTAGATTAACGAACGGAAGACACATGCAACGATCCTCCTGTTTTCTTTTAGAGATCCTTACGGCTTTGGTGATGGATCTTCTAGAGGTTTAGAGAGTGAGTGTGGAAGAAAGAGAGTGACGTGATGACTGTTATAACCTGGGGCATCAAGCGTCGTTTAAGACGTCTGGGAAGTGGTCCAGACGTCTGGAAGCCTTCCCAAACGTCTGGAATTAAATTTTTTCGGCATACGGGTTCGCGTCTGTGCGAATGCATGCGCAGACTGAACCCGCCACCCTTCTTCTTCTCTTTCCTCCCTCCCTGCAGACAGCTTTTTCTCTCTCTCTCTCTCCCCTCGGCAGCTTACAAATACACCTCTCTCTCCCTCACCCTCACTCCACTGCCTTCTTCTTCTTCCCCCTGTCAGCGAGAGAGCGAGCGGGTGAGAGCGGCAGCAGCGGCTGCTGCGAGTGTGTGGGGAGGAGGCTGCTGCGAGTGTGTGGGGAGGAGGGGCTGTTGCGAGAGGGAGAGGGAGCTCAACCGCGAGGGTGCGAGCTCGCCGGGGCAGCTAGAGCCGACCGGCGGGTGCTCAGCAAGCGTGGGGTGCTGCGGAGAAGCTGCTGCAGCTCAGGCAGCAGGTGGGCGTGGCGCGGCACGGCCGTGCGCTGCGGGCGGAGGGCGAGGAGGTCCTGATTCTGGGAAAATTTCCCCGAATCAGACGTCTGGAGGAAGGTCCAGACGTCTGAAAGGTACGTTATTTTTATCTTCTCCTTCTTTCATGTGTACGGCCATGCAGCCGTTTCCACCGAAGTCTTCTGCTTCCTTTTGTGTTGAGAACGGGTGTGTGTGTGTGCAGGACTTGTTCGGGAAGGTGCACGGGCACGCCATCCCACATAGATCGAACGTCTGGGCACAGCACCAGACGGCGGAGAGGGTCTCCAGACGTCCGGAGTGACAGTAGGACGTCTGGAAACTAAGTCCAGACGGTTCAGCGGGCTTCTGGACGTCTGAAGGATCGCGCAGATCAAGGTATGACCTGAGCGATCATTTAAGACGTCTGGAAGATGTTCCAGACGTCTGATTTTGGGCAGACTGGTCATTTTTGACCCGTTTAGGGTCTGTTCGGAGTCCGTTTTCCGCGTTTCAAGTCTCTTTCTTCTCAGATTTAGTTCCTCTACCTGTTTACAGTAATTGTATGTTATTCTGAGTAGTTCCTTGTATTTGATCCTTGTGTTAGGATCTCATTCCGTTGTGGCTCTGGGGGTTGCGGAGGCGCACGGGCTTGCCGATTTCGCCCCCAGTACTCCCGGTTTTGCGGGTAGAGTGGCCCTTTTAATTATTTATCAAAAATTATGCACTTGTGAAATAATTAATAGAGTCTAGGGTATTGCATGAACCCTAAAAATGAAAAACTAGATTGAATGGTAGATCCTAGGGTAATGCATGAATCCTAGGACTGGAAAACTAGATTGAATATATATACATTGCAGTCTTGGAAAAGTAGAAAGGAAACGATAACTGCCTGTAATTAGTTAACAGCTGCCTGATTATGAATGAATAATTATGGTTGGGAACATGGGCTATATAAATATAAAGCTGAAAAGATGAAACCTAACTTGGCTGAGTTGAAAGAGCACGAACCCTATGGGGAATTAGGAGTAGAACTCCTGGAAAGTGAATGGAATAGAATTAGGGAAGTGAGCTGGCCCTTGAGTACGGAGTACCAAGGAGAGCGACTGTTCCCCCTGTTTAGTGTAAAGCGGAGCTAGCCACCCCAGGGACCTGGGGTTTGGTCTAGCCACTTTGTACCGACTTTTGGCCCTCGTGTACATAGTATCGAGGAGAGATACTAGTGTAGGGAGAGCACTAGCTACCCCATGGGCCTCGGGGTTCTGCTAGCCCTCCTACACCGACTTGTTCGGCCCACTGGGCAAACCAGGGTAGTCAGGCGAGGGTGCGCGGACTGTGGAGGGGCAAGACCCCTTTTTGGTTACTGTGGAGGGGCTGGACCCCTGTTACTGAGAGGGCTCTGCCCTATACTGGTTCCGTGTTGTGCTTTGGGTGCACCCGCTAATGGAAACGATTGACCGCCTGCCAGTGCGAGGTATCTACCTGTGCGTTTATCGCGCGTGTCGTAGTTACCGTTACATCTGTCAGCGAACTTGGGGTGGTTGACTGAGGGTAGGACCACCACGAGGGACTCTCCCGGCCAGGAGAGCACCACGTGCTACTTCTACTTTTCGGAAAAGACTGCAATCAAGATCGTTCCCACGAGGAACATTCAAGATCAAGAGAAGAATCTGAGGGATAGTTCTATAATGAGTAAACGGAAAATATAAAGAAAGAAGTTAAAAATATAACAGCTACTGTCCACCTTACTGTTTCTTAGCTTTTAGTTGCCACTCTACTCAGTGTTTTGCTGACGTGTCACCTTTGTTACCTTTTCAGGACCAGGTGTTGAGCAGCCAGAGTCGGTGGCTGCAGAGGGCACTGGGCCTAGTAGAGCCTAGTAGTGTTATTTGTGTAGAACCCACTGTACTTTTCCTTCTGTTGTAGTGAGTAGTTTCTGTTACCCTGTACTCTTTTCATTGTAAGCTTCATGTTTATGTACATGTTTATTCTTTACTGTTATGGTAGTATATACTGTTGTTGTCAACGTTTCTGTGCGGATTTAAAGGCGTATTACGTTGTAGTAGAACCGACAAAACGTTTAAACAAATAATTTTATTACTCGAACAACTAGAGTATCCGAGGTCGAACACAGGGAGCAAACTCAGTACTTTGTAAAACCCAAGAATACAACTGTTAAATGCAAATATAATTGATTCAAAGAGATTTTAAGAAAGATGTAAAAAAAATAGAATTAGACGTCTGATTTATGTATCGGACGTCTTAAATGTGATCTTTCTTTCTCTTTTTCTTCTTCTGCTTTGCCTTTCGGATCTGTTTGCAATCTTCCCTTGTCCTTCTTCTTCTTCTCCTGCGAAGACTTCTTTCTTTCTTCTTCTTCTGTCTTGCTTCTCCTTTCTTCGTTGCCTTCTTCTTCTTCTTTGTCTTGCTTCTCCTTCTTCTGTAGCGGCCAAGTCCTTCTCCTGCAATCAGCCTGCCTGCACAGGGAACAAAACCTAACCCTTCTCCCTCTACCCGCGCGTGTCTCTCTCTCAAGCAATTCACTCTAACCGCTCTACCAGAGCCACAGTCTCAATCGGGTCGGATCGTACCCGGGACCAGGCGCACCTGCAGGTGTGTGATGCGCGAGGAGTGCGTAGGTCTAGGTCGGGTCGGATCCGCCAGGTCCGCGTGGTCAGGCCGCGGACGAGGCGGGTGGGGTCAGTGAGGGACCTCACCCCTGTGCTTTCGAGGCAGTAAACCTATATCACAAAAACTCTTTATACCATACCTGTGCCTTGAGATTCCACGATGTGGGACTAAACGTTCCGCCCTTCCTTTACGTGCGCCCGCAGACTCTCGTGTGCAATTGCCCACGCTGAAGGCCCTGCTGGTGCTCCTTGCTGAACACAGTCACCTCGCAACACTTGCGAGAGTCTGCTGCACCTGCCGCCTGGGAAGCCTGACGCCTGCTGTTGCTCCAAGCTTCCTGCTGCTTCGGCTGTTAATGGCGGCCGGGGCGTTCACCTGAGATTCCACAGAACGGCCTATTGGCCCAATTAGAATAGCTGGAAACCTTCGCCGTAGCACGGCGAAGGCGGTGGGTGATGCTGTAGGTTGCCGGTCGGCCTAGGCGTGCACGCCTAGGTCAACCTGTGGCCGGAGATGGTGGGTTGTTCGGGGGGTGGTTATGGAGGTCTGGAGTGGCAGTTGTGGGGTGGAGCGAGTTCCTGGTGGTGAGGCGGAGCTCACGAGGTGGTTGGCGAGCCGTGTGGAGTGGCGGAGTGGTGTGGGCGGCTCGCCGGAGTTCGGTCGGTGATGTGGAAGATGAGGGTGGTCAGCGTCGGTCGAGGGGTAATCAGATGAGATAACAGGGGGAAAAGAGAGAGGATAGGATGGAGAGGAGTTCTAACCTAATTGTAAGGACGAAAGGGGACGGAAGGCGGACAGCAGTACTTGCTGTCGCCGGAGAAGATGACGCCCAGTGGGGGAGAACGGCGGCGACGACGGGGCTGAGGCGGCGTGCGCTGGTACTGCGCGACGCGGAGGGAGGTCAGGAAGCTAACTCTTCCACTGGTTTTGTGGCAGAGCGAAGAGGGAGGGGAGGGGGGCTCGCCGGAGCTAGCTGGGGCATTTGGCCGAGCAGGAGGAGAGGAATTGAAGGGGGAAACTCGGCCAAATCAAGCTCAGCCTCTTCGGCCGGAGTTGTGGGTTCTTATATAGGCGCTGGACTTGGTGTGCAGGGCGTGAAGGGCACGTAATTGCCTGAGGTTGGTCGCCGGAGATGGAAAGGAGTTAGGATACCCAAATCTCTCGTGCGTTCGCACGAGAGATTGGGTTTACACCAACGATTGTAATTGACTTTATAAGGAAGGGAATTCCTCAGAGAATCCTCCTTCCATTTCTGGGAGGGAATCTCTGAGGGATTAGAGAGCAATCCCTCTCCGAACCTCGCCGGAGCTCGGTTCTGCCCTAGCAATGGCGGCAGGACCGGTTTGCAATGGAGGCGAAGAACCTAGGGGGTTCTCTGCAACGGTATTCAAAAGATAGGGACCAATTTGTGATTTGGGTGTACTAAATTGCAAAGTAGGTCAAGATGACCCCTCCTTAGGTCCAAATTTTGGTACAAACCTAATTTGGACCTAAGGAATCCAATGGCGAAGTTAGATTTCAGGTTTGACCTCGTTTGACTGGATATTTTGCGTAACAACCCAAATTAGGTTAATTGAAGAGCTAGGACCCTAATCTAGGTCAAACTATGTTCCAAAGGCCAAATTAAGTGTTCTAAACCCTAGAGTATGTTTTTCCATGCTTTGTAGAGGGTTTACTTGCTTTTTGTTCTGACCGGAACCTTGTTAATTTAAGCGGGTCTGTTTTAGGGTTACCAAGTGTCTTTTAGTTCTTAGATTGCACATGAACCCATTTCTGATTGACTCAACCCACTTTTTATCTCATTTAGACCATTTGACCTATGTTTTGCCTCTAAGAAATCCTGTTTATCTACTGCAATGGTAAAATTGCAGTTTTAACCTTTATTTCATGTTTTCTTCTCAGAGCACTTGTTCCTTCAGTTAGGCCTTCTTCTAGGTTATGTAGGAGCTTTTATCTTCTTTATTGGGTCAAAATGAGCTAGTTATGGCTCATGATGAGGCTCTCATCATACCCCCATGCCTAGCTTTTGCTAGTCCCTTAGCAAAATTTCAAAGTTTTAACTTCCGTTCTAGACACTGAATGTTGTCAATAATGATAAGTGCTTCTCCTTTTTCTTTTGTGATTAGGTGGGAATGCCGACAATAGGCCTAGAGGTACTCAAGTACCAACCAAAATCCGGACCTGTTCCGCTTTAGCCTCAGTCTTCTGCAAAGGTTTCTACGGCCCACAGAACCTAACCTAGGGTTTGTTGGACTCCGCGGTTAAAGCACCCGTGCTTGAGATATTTTTAGCCTAAGTTCAGTTTGCAGTGCGTTTTTTTGTAAGAGAGAGATAGAAGATTTATTTGTTTGGAGAGCTTTTCTCTCTCTTTTCTTTTTTTATTTCTAGCTTCGGATTAGCTTCTCAACACGGTCTGTATCGGATTCCTCGTCCCCATCATCAATCCTCAAAGGTCCCTGGCTTTCGAGATTTCGAGATAATCCCGCCCATGGCAACCCCCGGAACCCTGGCTTTCGAGATTTCGAGATAATCCCACCCATGGCGTTCCGTGGCCGAATTCAGACCCTGGCGATCGACATTTCGTGATAATGCCACCCATGGTATCTGAACCAGCAGAGTGCTTACATGCCCCCAGTAGGATATTTAAATATCCTAAGAGACAAGCACCGAGGAGACGATATGTTGTTACGCATCTTCGAGGGGAATTTCCCGCCTCTCCGCGCTGGGAACTTGTCCAAATCAACTTGTGTTGATTAGCCGCTCCTAATCTAGGTGACTTTTTCAGAATATTAAACGCTCTTGCGTGTTTTGAATATTTATGCGCACTGAACCAGACTGTGTGTGAATTTGGGTGCTTAGGTTACCGAATCCCGCAAACCGGAGGTCAGTTAACGAGGCTGAATACTTCCTAAGCCTTAGACCTAATACTTAAGCTTTGCATTTTCCTCAACCTCTTGAGGATTGTCCAGATTTTAACGGATACGTGAATTTTTAAGCAAAAAATCTAGCCCAAGAGGCCTAAGACCAGCGTTCCCGCTAATCTCTTGTTATATCTCTGTAGCATTTTTCTTTTCTTTTTCTTGACTCGGTCTAGAACTTCAGTTAACCCCTTAATCTTTTACTAATGACTTTTTCTTTTTCTTTTCCTTTTGTGCTCCTTTCTTTATTTTTGCTCTTTTTGTCATTTTTCTTTCTTTTCCTCCTCTCATTTGTATGACCCTGAATTGTTCCTCCCCTCTATCAAGTCCTTTTTTTTTTTTTTGTATGAAACCCTTTCTTGATATGAATTTTCTGACATTTTGCACTTTCATACCCCCCCATGCCTAAGATTTGCAATGTCCCCATTGTAAATTAGGTGGGTTCGAATTCAGCTTAGTTCATGTGTTAGGACAGGTGTGTGGTGAGTGAATGGGTCGAAGCGACTTGTTGCGAACGATTTCTAATCTCGGGTAGGTATACCTGAGGTGAAGTCGGCTGTTCTAATGGATGAACCCTAAAGTGCAATATGAGTTCCGCATAGCGATGTCAGAAACGGTTTCAGGTTTTTCAAAGAATGACGGGTTGCCTCCCGTTAAGCGCTGAGTTTTACGCCATCGGCTGGGCGTAATGAGCTCAAGAGGAAAGGAGGGTAAAGGATGACTCAGTCAAATCTATATCGGTCATGTCAATGAACGGCTTGAGTCTCTGCCCATTCATGACAAATGGTTCAGAATCGTGGCTGAGTGGGCTGATTTCAATAGCTCCATTTCCGAAGATTTGGCGGACTAGGTAGGGTCCGACCCACTTGGATCTTAGCTTTCCTGGGAATAGTTTGAGTCGAGCATCAAAGAGTAAAACTTTTTGACCAGGATGAAAGACTTTTCTAGAAATGTGTCTGTCGTGAAAAGCTTTAACCCGTTCTTTGTAAATTCGCGAGTTCTCATATGCGTCGTGGCGTAATTCATCGATCTCGCTCATTTGAAATCTTCTGTGGGTTCCAGCCTTAGAAAGGTCGAGATTACAGGTCCGTACTGCCCAATAGGCTTTATGCTCCAATTCGACGGGGAGGTGACATGCCTTTTCGTACACTAGTCTGAAGGGAGACATTCCTAATTGGGTCTTGTGGGCGGTCCTATAGGCCCACAATGCTTCCGGAAGCCGAGAAGACCAATCTTTTCTTTCAGGTCGAACAGTAACCTGAAGGATCTTCTTGATCTCTCGGTTAGATAGCTCAGCTAGACCATTAGTTTGGGGGTGGTAAGGAGTAGAGATTCGGTGTGACACCCCGTATTTGATCATCAGTGACCTGAACTGAGCGTTTGTAAAATGGGTCCCTCCGTCGGAAATTATAGCACGCGGAATCCCGAACCTTGAGAAAATGTTTTGATGAAGGAATTTTATAACGACTTTATGATTGTTGGTTCGGGTCGGAATGGCTTCTATCCACTTGGAAACATAATCAACTGCGAGTAAAATGTATTCGAAGCCATCCGAGGTAGGAAAGGGTCCCATGAAATCAATCCCCCAAATATCAAAAATTTCGCATACCAAGATCAGCTGTAGAGGCATCATGTCTCTATGGCTCATGTTGCCTAGAGTCTGGCAACGGGAACATGCCTTACAGTGATTGTATGCATCTTTGAAAATTGTGGGCCAGTAGAAACCACACTGGAGGACTTTCGATGCGGTTTTATGTCCTGAAAAATGTCCACCGCATGCCTGGTCATGGCAAAATGAGAGTATGTCTTTGATTTCCACTTCCGTGACGCATCGTCGGATTATCTGATCAGCACCAATGCGGAAGAGATACGGGTCTTCCCATAGGTAATACTTGGCATCGGAACGCAATTTGTCCTTTTTGGCCTTCGACCAATCGGGCGGAATCTGATGTGATGCCAGTAATTAACAATATCGGCGAACCATGGAAGACTTGTACTGATAGTCAGGAGGTGCTCATCAGGAAAATGTTCTGTAATAGGTCCGGACGGATCAATAATTTCAGGAGGAAGGCAGGATAAATGATCAGCTACCACATTGTGCTTTCCCGCCTTGTCGCGAATCTCGATGTCAAATTCTTGCAACAGCAAGATCCAGCGGATTAATCGAGGTTTCGCGTCCTTCTTGGCTAGGAGATGCCTCACAGCTGTGTGATCCGAGTATATGATAACACGGGAACCCAGAAGGTATGATCTGAATTTTTCCAGGGCAAATACTACGGCCAGCAGCTCTTTCTCAGTAACCGTATAGTTACGCTGAGCCTCATCCAGTGTTTTGCTGGCGTAGTAAATGACCACAGGTTTCCCGTCAATTTTCTGCCCCAAAACCGCTCCTACAGCGAAGTCAGATGCATCGCACATGATCTCAAAGGGTTGAGACCAATCAGGGGACTGTAGGATTGGGGCTTGGGTGACTCGGTCACGTAAGATCTCAAATGCTTGAGTGCATTCCTTGGAAATTCCGAAAGGCACATCCTTGGAAAGCAGATTGGTCAGGGGGCGCGCGATTTTGGAGAAATCAGGGATGAATCGACGGTAGAAACCGACGTGCCCCAAAAAAGATCGGATGTCCTTAATCGAGCTAGGCATAGGGAGCTTGGAAATCAGGTTAACCTTAGCTCGATCCACTTGGATGCCTTTCTCTGAGATTAAATGTCCCAGGACAATTCCCTCAGGCACCATGAAATGGCTCTTTTCCCAGGAAAGAACCAAATTCACCTCGATGCACCGCCTGAGTATATGGACCAAGTGTTGGAGGCAATCGTCAAATGATTGTCCAAAAACTGAAAAGTCATCCATGAAGACTTCCAGATAGTCACCTACCATATCTGAGAATATGGCAAGCATGCACCGCTGAAAAGTTGCAGGTGCATTGCAGAGACCGAACGGCATCCTTCGAAACGCGTACGTCCCGAAGGGGCAGGTGAATGTGGTCTTTTCTTGGTCCTCTGGATGGATTGCCACCTGATTGTAACCGGAGTACCCGTCAAGAAAGCAGAAGAATCTATTTCCCGCTAGTTTCTCGAGGATCTGATCAATAAACGGTAGTGGGAAATGATCCTTCTTCGTGGAGGAATTTAGTCTTCTGTAATCAATGCAGACTCTCCACGAATTAGCTATTCGGGTAGGAATGACTTCCCCGGTTTCTGTCGTGATGATGGTAAGTCCTGCCTTCTTAGGTACCACTTGTGTTGGACTCACCCAACGACTGTCGGAGATCGGGTAGATGATCCCTGCATCTAACCACTTAATGATCTCCTTTTTCACGACCTCCTGTAGGTTAGGGTTTAGTCGCCTTTGCATTTCTCTTGAAGGTCGTGAGCCTTCTTCTGTATAGATTCGATGCGTGCAGTATGAAGGGCTTATACCAGTCAAATCATCTAGAGTCCATCCAATGGCTCTACGATGTTGCTGGAGAACAGAAATCAAACGGAGTTCCTGGTCAGGTGTGAGTCGAGAATTGATAATCACAGGAAACGTTTGATTTGAATCCAAAAAGACATATTTTAGATGTTCAGGAAGGGGCTTGAGTTCCATGACAGGATTGTCAGCAGCAGCGGGTGGTTCAGGGTTTGTATCGGGAGCAATGGTAGGAGTCATAGGTGTGTCTAGATTGTGTTCGCACTCCTATGTTAGCGGTTTTTGATTTTCTAGTGGTTGATCAGAAATAATCAGGTTGTCCTCTATGTGCAGTTCATCAACCACGGCTTTGACATCACAAATTTCTTCTATAACCCCGCAATTAATCCCTTGTTGGGCTTTGAAAATGTCGATCTTCAGATTTTGATTCCCAAATTTTAATTCTATCTGGCCCTCTTCGCAGTTTATATTGGCCCTAGCAGTGGCCAGAAAGGGTCTCCCTAATATGATTGGTGTGTCCCTTGGGTTCTTAGGTGCATCCATGTCCAGTACTATGAAGTCCACTGGGAAATAAAAATCTCGTACCCTAACAATGACATCCTCGAGTATTCCTTTGGGTGACTTGATGGATCGATCAGCTAACTGCAATGTCACCTCAGTGGGTTTAAGTTCAGATTCTTCAAGGTGGTCAAGGAGGGATGTAGGTATTAAATTTAGGGAGGCACCTAGGTCTAGTAGGGCTCTATCAAGTTGGGTTTCACCAATTTTACAAGAAATCAAGGGGGTTCCTGGGTCTTTAGCCTTGGGTGGGAGTTTGCTCAGGATGACAGAGCTGGCTTGCTCTGACAGTACAATCGGATTCCCATCCTTGGTTCGCGGCTTACGTTTAGGTGTACATATGTCTTTCAAGAATCTTGCGTAAGCCGGTATGTGGCGGATTGCATCCATCAACGGGATGTTTATCTGGACCTGTTCAAAGAGCTTGACCAGATCCTCCTCAGGAGCCACAGGTTTGGTTGTCCTTTTTCCTTTGGTCAAGGCCTCAGGAAATGGGATCCTAGCTGGTTCCTCTAGGATAGGTCCAGGTTCTTGATCTGGGACAGTAGTATCTTGGATGACTACCCTAGGGTCTTGGCGATTATCAGGCTTGGAGTGGTTCAGATAATGTGGGTCTTGTGTTGTTTTACCACTACGTGTTGTTACAGAGTTTAATCCAGCCTGACTTTGGTTTGGGTTAGGTAGGAGAGGTGGCTGCTGCTGAAATTCTGCATAAGATGTAGAAGCCTCCATCCTGTCTGGTGATGGAGTAGCAGGGGCCTGATAAATCAAATGTGCGTGGCCTGGATTTGGATTCATAATGCGCCTCTGGGTTGGCACATTATTTGGGTTGGGCAGAGGTTGCGAAGGAAGGGTGCCAGGTTGGCGAGAATTTGCCATCTGGGCCAGTTGGTTGCGAACCTCTGTGATCTCGTCCTTGTGCTGTTTTTGCATTGCCGCATTCATTTTTTGAATGTTAGCCAGCATTTGAAGGATAAGAGTCAGTTGATCCTGATTTTGCCCAGATTGGTAGGTGGGATTGGGCCGAGGCTGAGGCGGCTGATATGGACGAGGAGCTTGTGGGCGGGGTTGATATGGTGGTTTTTGAGAGTTTCCCGCCCACTGAAAGTTAGGATGATTTCGCCATCCAGGGTTGTAGGTATTGGAGTATGGGTCGTTCTGGATGGCGTTGAGGTCCTCGCAGTTCTGAGAAACCTCAGGAAAGTCAGAATACGAGGGTTCAGAGTTCCCCCAACTCGAGTAGACGGGATCGGAGGTCACTCCGGTCTGGGAGGTAGACGGGGGTGGATAGGGGCCCATCCCCTTGGCAGGTTGGTGATAGATGTTTTGCACTGTTTCCCTTGCCAGAGGAGGTCGTGCAAAAGAGTTTTGTGCAGAGGTGGCTTGCTGCAAATGTCGAGTTAGCTCGTCCACCTTCTTTTCTATGATAGAGACCTTGTCCAACCGACTGGCCATCAATTCCAGGTCAACAGAAGTGGACAGGTCCTGCATCTCATGTGTCCCTCTTAGATTCGTCGATGCGCGGGCATTCGTCCTGTCGAATAAGCCCAAGGAGTCATTGTTTATGGAGTTCTCGCACATGTTTTCGAGAATCTCCCACACCGTGTCCTCGTGTTGGCCCATGATGTTTCCTCCACATGTTGCATTGACGATTAGACGAATATCCTCACGGAGTCCCTGGTAAAAAGACTGGACTTGTTCCCACTTAGGAACTCCGTGATGGGGACACTTTCGCATGAGATCTAGGAATCGATCCCAAGCTTCGTGAAGAGGTTCTCCCTGTTGTTGAGTGAAATGAGTGATCTGGTGGCGCAAGGCATTCGTCCGGCCAACAGGGAAGAATTTTTTCAAAAATTCGGACTGTAATTCCTCCCAAGTGTTGATCGGGCGGGTCTGAGTCTGATACCAGTGCGCGGCCTTGTCCAAGAGGGAGAACGAAAACATTTTCATGAGTAGGATATCCCGGTTTTGTACATCTGACCCGAAAGTCTGGGCCAGATGCTTGAGTTGTTTAATGTGTTGGAATGGATCCTCAGAGTTAAGCCCATGGAACTTTGGTATGGCATGAATCATATTGGGCTTTAGATCAGAATCGGGTCCTCCAATTGGGATTCGTACTCGGGGTTCAATTGCCACCGCAGCGGGATTATAGTGATCTCGCATCATAGGTCGCTGTGGTGGGTTTACAAAGTTCTGAAAGAGATCGTTCAAGCGTTGAAGTTGGTGTTCAAGGTTATTCTCCTCTTCAATGGGTTGTGCCATGATGGGAGAAGAAGGAGAATCAGGGTCTGAATCAGATGAAAGATTTATGTGGTGGGGTTGCTGCACAAACAAGGGCGTCGAGGCTTGGCCTCGGCGAGAATGAATTTCTAGAGGAGGTCTTAAAGGTGGTCTTAAGGACCTCCTACCAAACATGCACCAGAAGATGTGATGAGATTAGAAGGTGCTGGACCCAATCAAGACACCCAAGAATTGTTGGGTGACTATAGAGGTTCGGGGCAGATGGACCCCTGGATCAGAAGATCGTCCACCTGAGAAATACCTGGGCAGCCAGAGAGGGAGAGTCCCGCAAAGACCCCACACGGTAGAGCGTCCCCACGGGTTACAGGGTTTCCCCCACCCGACCTCTCCTGTCACTGTGGTTCCAGGTAGACCAGAATGGGGATCTTGACCTCTTAAGTCTACCTTTTTTTTTTATTTTAAGATCAAGGTGCTTAATGTTCCACTTGAACTTTTAAGTATTTTGAGTGCAAAAAGTGACCTAATATTAAGGTTGGTTGACTCGAGGGATCAACTTCACCTCTTGTTCCTTTGAGAGCTTTTAGGTCCTTCCTTTTATGATTCAAATGGATTATCAGCCTGATTTGCTTAGGGTTCCTCTTGTATAAATATTTTCAAACACGGTTTAGGCACACTTCTTTTTGGAAAGTTTGTTTCTTTGTTTTAGAGAAGATGTGTCTCTAAAAACCCTAGCTTTGCAATCCTAACTTGGCTCTAATGGGTCCAATTTAGTTGCCTTAGAATTTAGCACCTAGGGCTCAATCAAGAAAGTTTTAGCCCTAGTTGCCTTAGTTGGATGACAGACAAAAATATGTTGAAATGAAAATCAGGCAACTTGATGAGTTACTAAATATAAGACAGGTAGCCCTAAGTTGACTTCTCCCCTTTTTTTTTTTCTTTTTTTTTTCTTTTTTTAGATTGTGAGAGGGTTAAGGGGGAAGGCTTATGGAGATTACCTGCTCCAGTCTGTTGTGCAGTTGCTATTCTTTCCTTTTTGTTTTGCTTTCCCTGATTGAACACAACAAAAGAGAAGTTAAGTCAGATATTAAATAGAAAAGTTGTACTCAAAAGCTTTACAAGTGCCCGTTGCTCCCCGGCAACGGCGCCAAAATGTTGTCAACGTTTCTGTGCGGATTTAAAGGCGTATTACGTTGCAGTAGAACCGACAAAACGTTTAAACAAATAATTTTATTACTCGAACAACTAGAGTATCCGAGGTCGAACACAGGGAGCAAACTCAGTACTTTGTAAAACCCAAGAATACAACTGTTAAATGCAAATATAATTGATTCAAAGAGTTTTTAAGAAAGATGTAAAAAAAATAGAATTAGACGTTTGATTTATGTATCAGACGTCTTAAATGTGATCTTTCTTTCTCTTTTTCTTCTTCTGCTTTGCCTTTCGGATCTCTTTGCAATCTTCCCTTGTCCTTCTTCTTCTTCTCCTGCGAAGACTTCTTTCTTTCTTCTTCTTCTGTCTTGCTTCTCCTTTCTTCGTTGCCTTCTTCTTCTTTGTCTTGCTTCTCCTTCTTCTGTAGCGGCCAAGTCCTTCTCCTGCAATCAGCCTGCCTGCACAGGGAACAAAACCTAACCCTTCTCCCTCTACCCGCGCGTGTCTCTCTCTCAAGCAATTCACTCTAACCGCTCTACCAGAGCCACAGTCTCAATCGGGTCGGATCGTACCCGGGACCAGGCGCACCTGCAGGTGTGTGATGCGCGAGGAGTGCGTAGGTCTAGGTCGGGTCGGATCCGCCAGGTCCGCGTGGTCAGGCCGCGGACGAGGCGGGTGGGGTCAGTGAGGGACCTCACCCCTGTGCTTTCGAGGCAGTAAACCTATATCACAAAAACTCTTTATACCATACCTGTGCCTTGAGATTCCACGATGTGGGACTAAACGTTCCGCCCTTCCTTTACGTGCGCCCGCAGACTCTCGTGTGCAATTGCCCACGCTGAAGGCCCTGCTGGTGCTCCTTGCTGAACACAGTCACCTCGCAACACTTGCGAGAGTCTGCTGCACCTGCCGCCTGGGAAGCCTGACGCCTGCTGCTGCTCCAAGCTTCCTGCTGCTTCGGCTGTTAATGGCGGCCGGGGCGTTCACCTGAGATTCCACAGAACGGCCTATTGGCCCAATTAGAATAGCTGGAAACCTTCGCCGTAGCACGGCGAAGGCGGTGGGTGATGCTGTAGGTTGCCGGTCGGCCTAGGCGTGCACGCCTAGGTCAACCTGTGGCCGGAGATGGTGGGTTGTTCGGGGGGTGGTTATGGAGGTCTGGAGTGGCAGTTGTGGGGTGGAGCGAGTTCCTGGTGGTGAGGCGGAGCTCACGAGGTGGTTGGCGAGCCGTGTGGAGTGGCGGAGTGGTGTGGGCGGCTCGCCGGAGTTCGGTCGGTGATGTGGAAGATGAGGGTGGTCAGCGTCGGTCGAGGGGTAATCAGATGAGATAACAGGGGGAAAAGAGAGAGGATAGGATGGAGAGGAGTTCTAACCTAATTGTAAGGACGAAAGGGGACGGAAGGCGGACAGCAGTACTTGCTGTCGCCGGAGAAGATGACGCCCAGTGGGGGAGAACGGCGGCGACGACGGGGCTGAGGCGGCGTGCGCTGGTACTGCGCGACGCGGAGGGAGGTCAGGAAGCTAACTCTTCCACTGGTTTTGTGGCAGAGCGAAGAGGGAGGGGAGGGGGGCTCGCCGGAGCTAGCTGGGGCATTTGGCCGAGCAGGAGGAGAGGAATTGAAGGGGGAAACTCGGCCAAATCAAGCTCAGCCTCTTCGGCCGGAGTTGTGGGTTCTTATATAGGCGCTGGACTTGGTGTGCAGGGCGTGAAGGGCACGTAATTGCCTGAGGTTGGTCGCCGGAGATGGAAAGGAGTTAGGATACCCAAATCTCTCGTGCGTTCGCACGAGAGATTGGGTTCACACCAACGATTGTAATTGACTTTATAAGGAAGGGAATTCCTCAGAGAATCCTCCTTCCATTTCTGGGAGGGAATCTCTGAGGGATTAGAGAGCAATCCCTCTCCGAACCTCGCCGGAGCTCGGTTCTGCCCTAGCAATGGCGGCAGGACCGGTTTGCAAAGGAGGCGAAGAACCTAGGGGGTTCTCTGCAACGGTATTCAAAAGATAGGGACCAATTTGTGATTTGGGTGTACTAAATTGCAAAGTAGGTCAAGATGACCCCTCCTTAGGTCCAAATTTTGGTAAAAACCTAATTTGGACCTAAGGAATCCAATGGCGAAGTTAGATTTCAGGTTTGACCTCGTTTGACTGGATATTTTGCGTAGCAACCCAAATTAGGTTAATTGAAGAGCTAGGACCCTAATCTAGGTCAAACTATGTTCCAAAGGCCAAATTAAGTGTTCTAAACCCTAGAGTATGTTTTTCCATGCTTTGTAGAGGGTTTACTTGCTTTTTGTTCTGACCGGAACCTTGTTAATTTAAGCGAGTCTGTTTTAGGGTTACCAAGTGTCTTTTAGTTCTTAGATTGCACATGAACCCATTTCTGATTGACTCAACCCACTTTTTATCTCATTTAGACCATTTGACCTATGTTTTGCCTCTAAGAAATCCTGTTTATCTACTGCAATGGTAAAATTGCAGTTTTAACCTTTATTTCATGTTTTCTTCTCAGAGCACTTGTTCCTTCAGTTAGACCTTCTTCTAGGTTATGTAGGAGCTTTTATCTTCTTTATTGGGTCAAAATGAGCTAGTTATGGCTCATGATGAGGCTCTCATCAACTGTAGTATTTCTTTTCTTTACTGCTGTATTTTGCTATTGCTAGTTATATACATGGTGAATGTGGTTTATTTTACTGCTCTTTTGGTTACTTTCTCATTGGACGACTGGGTCTTGGGATCAGTTGAGTCAGTCCGATTCTCGTATCTCGTAGGGATTCGGGAACCGAGTCGTAACAAAATGGTATCAGAGCAAGCTCGTCCTGAGAAGTGAACCAACTGACTGGAAAATAACCAATTCACGTGTCTGTAACTAGAGTAGCCACCACAACGTTTCTTTTGACATAAGCTCTTAAACTTCTTCGTTAGATATCGTTCCATATTGACGTGTTTCCGTTCTATTTTCGCGTCTCCTTGCAGGAGATGCCTCGACTCGGGACTAGTGAGGCGGGCCGTGGGCGTGGCTGAGGATGAGGTCGGAGGGGCAGGCATGTTGAGGTCGAAGTTTCAGTGGACCAGCCACTCTCCCGGGCATTCAGGCCTAGGACCTCGCCCAGCTGATACGGGACATGGTGCGAGAGGAGCTCCAGCCGCCGCCACGAGTGCCTCTCCCTGGGGCTGCGGAGGGGGAGTCCTTCTGTGGGACCACGCGACGGACGTGGTGCTGGACGCGGGGGAGGGGATGGGCCGCCACCGCCCCCACCTTCCTCCAACACTTCTGTGCACGAGGCTTCCTTACCTGGAGGTGCACCAACATCCCCATTGCAGCTCCACTTCGTGCTTTTCAGACAGTTCTGGAAGCTGAAACCCCCTGATAACACCACACAAGGGGGTAATAATTAGGTTGAATATGGCCCATCTTTAGAATAAAAAGCACAACATAAGTAGAATAGGAGCATTACATGCATCAAGTACCAAGATTGCTTATAAACTGTATTAATGGCCATTTGTGTAAAGCATTTGTCAAAGCAGGCCTCAGATGAGCAATCGGACCGCACGGATGGATTCAGAACGACGAACGGAGTCCAATGTACTCAAGATCGGCCAAATCCGACATCCGGAGCTCCCACAATGGGCCTAAGAAATTCTGACCGTTGATCTAGAGATCAACGACCTAGAGAGCGCCACGTCAGCCCGCCCCCACAGCACGCACACCCTCAGCCGGCCAAGGACAAATCTCGGCCGTCGATCTTCAATCGAACGGCCGAGATCCGCGCGCTCGCCCGCGGTCGCCGCGACAAAGCGTGGGCGTGGCGCAACGGTTAGTGCCCACGCTCGCATCGCCGCGACGCACGTTCGAGCCGCGCGGAGCGGATTTTGAAGGTGAGCGGGGGGGGGTGCGGAAAAATTGGGCCGCCCGATCAGCAGCGGGCGGCCAGGATCTCGCCACGCGGCGCGACGATAGCTCGCGAGCGCCCACGCTCGCGCGCACGCCGGGCGGAAACACGCGCAGACACGCACTCCCAAGGCGCGATCTCAGCGCGGGCGTAGAAGGCTCTCAGCCGTCCGATCTTCGATCGGATGGCTCTCGTTCAGCAGCCACAGATCGTACGAAGAGGAAGATCGAGGCAGGCAGCTGACTGGCAGTAGGAGGGCTTCACCGACGTTTGTGGAAGCGGTTTTAGCGACGCTCTGGATGTCGCTAAAGCCCATTCTTCTTTTAGGAAGCCCTTAACTCTATTTAAACCCCCTTCTACCACCATTCAAGGCATCCACTCTCCCACTTGCAACTACTCCACTCCTCTCTTAGCTAGCTTTAGGCACTCTTGTAATCGCCGGAGACGACGAGCCACCGACAGAGCCTCCTCCACCGCCGTGGCTGCCTCGTCGCTCTCCACTCTCTCTCCATCTCTCTCTCTCTCTCCCTCTTTTAAGCTTTCATTTACTTTTGTTAAAGCATGTATTTAATGTTGTAAGCTATGAACTATGAATGCATGTTTAATGAAATTATTTTCCGTTCAATCGCCATTTTAATTTCTGTTCAAAGTGCATGATCAAAACCAAGAGCTTTCTAACCCTAAACTCTCTCTCTCTATCTCTCGCTCGCTTTTCAAAATCATCTCTTTCGCATTTCAAAACCATCTCTTTCGCAAGCAAAACTCCGCCTTTTCCGTGACAACAAGTGATAAGCAAAAATCCGATTTTCACGCCTCCCTGAGATCGACACTCGGACTCACCTCCGTTTACTTCTTTTAAAATCAACGTATCAAGTGCGACTATAACGACACCTCTTAGCACACACGCACTACGGCACGTCAGTTTTTGGCGCCGTTGCTGGGGAGGCAACGGATTTGTTTTATCACCTCCATTCCATATTCATTCTCACATCGTCTAATGCCATATTTTCCTTTTTACTTGACGGTTGTAGGAATTCGGTGCATGGACGGCGAAGTGACGCATTCCACCACGGTAGCAAGGGAGTAGGCGCCTCGAGGACCGATAGTGAGTAACCTCTCTCTCATTGTTTGCTTGCGTGAAAAAGCTAAAAAAATTGTAAAAACTGAAAAAAATTGGCGTGGTATATGATTGCTTGACCTGCATCCTTAACACATCACCCCACAAAAAAATGTACACTCTAATATTCTGAACAAATTCTTGGAGTGTTCTTTTCTTTTTTTTGAGTGGTGTTTGCGAAGCCACCATGAGTTGACCTGGGCCGCACCACTCAACCCTAAAACTGACTCATCTAATAGAAGTCGCATGATCATTAGGATGAGTACACTAGGGTTTTTAGAGCTTCTACAAAATAAAAAGGAAATCTACTTTCATCGAATTGTGTGCAGAACTTGATGTGCCCACTGAAACTTGGTTGAAAACATTAAGACACGTCAACCCTAAAAAGCACTAAAGTAAGGATGAAATACTAAAAGACACCACACCTTAAAAATCCTTGCTTGAAAACCATGTTTTGCTAGAAGCACACACCTTGAAAGTGGAAAATTAAGAGGCACCACCCTAATCAACACCTCATCACATCACCCTAAGCACAAGCACTATCCTAACCATTTAAAACTGAGTAGACGTGCCTTAGGCAGGACTGAGTTAAGTCTTAAAAGGCGAGGTTTTGTTCGCTAGGCACTTGGCTTTTAGTCCCTTGGTAGAATCTGGTGACTAGGCTGCGGGGCAGTGTCAAACGACCGCGGTTGTGGGGTCTACGGAACCGGAGGCGCAAGCCAAAGAAAGAACCTTCCCTACAATCCCCTCGTAATCAACCTGGCCAGATTAACCTTGGGAAGGGGAGTCCAGTGCTTACGGACTTAATCAACCTTTGTGAGATTTTTAGGTCTCATAAGGAATACACCATAAGGACTAGGCTTGTTTGCTTGGTTGAGTACACAACTCTCTCTCATCTGTTCTTCCCGCATCCCTCCATTTCTTCCAAACCATGGATTTCAATCCATCTTACCCAAACTATCCTCAACAGGATTTGTATGCTAATTCAAGTGGACCATACCCGCAGCCTACTTGGGCTAACCAACCACCAAGCTGGGGATACAACCTTGAATATCCCTCTTGGCCCAACTATGACCAAACCACACCAACCTCTTGTTGGAATACACCCAACATAGCCACCCAAGGATACGATTTAAATCATGGGACTCCATATCTCGATTGTCCTCACGATGCCTCCTCATTTAGGTCCGACCCGCTCTACTGTGATAGGACCTACACTTCAAAAAAACACCAAGAACCCTACCCATCTCAGGATAATAACCAAGAAAGGTCATCTGAATTCAACAACCTTGCCTACTTGACCTTTGGATTAGAAGGAGTTCTAGACAAATGGAAATCAGAAAATGATCAGAAATCTAGGCAAGCCCAGGATCATCAACCTTTGATTTGGTCCCCTGATGAAGAATCTGACTGGGAGGAGGACTTAGAACCTCAACTATTCTGGATTAGGACCAAACAGAGAATGGTTCCTCTTGAAGAACTGGACCTTAAACATGATAGAATAGAGGACCCCCCCAAGAACCTAAACACCAGTGTGGGTTCTGATCCACAACCTCAGTCATACTCTCTTAACCAGGATTTCAAGGAGGAAATCCAAATGACACCAAATGACACCATGTCAATTCTTGATAACCTCCAATTAGAACTACACAGACAGAATCAAGAATTGGTTAAAGGGCAACAGGCCATGATGGATTTGTTCCAACAATTGGGGAAAGAAGGTCAGAGAAAGATGTTGCACACAACGCCACTCATAAAGCAACGACCTACCATGATCAATCAGACTACACCCAGTCATCCTGATTTGGTTCAGTCCACCATTGATACCCCTCAGGAGTTGGACAGCTCAGTGGATAAGGACAGTAAGGATTCCTTGGAACACAATTTGGGGAGCATTGAGAACAAACATCAGGAGGAAACTGAGAAGGTGAGGGGAGAGGCCTTGGAATCTGAATCTAATCGGCCCAAGAGAAGTAATCCGGTGGGAGTAGCAGCCAACGTCGGAGATGGAGAATGGAGTTACAATTTCAAATAAATTGATTATGAATCGGTTAGAATCCCCATCACAAATTTGGAGGAGGACCGAGAGAAAGAATATGATCTAGAGGATGAAATTGACCCTACCTCTAATGTAATCCCAAACAGTGAATCTGATACAGAGGAGGTTGAAGAAAATATTCTTGAGATCAAGTGCTTGGAGGGAATGAGCAATGAAACCATAGTTGCGGGAGAGATGGATTCGTCTTTGGAGAGAGGCCTCATGCTTGGTTGTAGGGCTCAGTAGATCGAGAAGGTTTTTGACACCCTTCACCCCCCGGTGGAGTGCCGCGTGGCCTTTGCCACGTACCAGCTGGAGAGCGCGGCATACAGGTGGTGGAGGGCGGTCAAGGGACAGGAGCGGGACGAGCCGACCTGGGACCAGTTCGTCACCCTCTTCTGCGAGCAGTACTTTCCCTAGACGTGGCGGGACCAGAGGAGGCGGGACTTCCACACTCTCTGCCAGGGGACGATGACCGTGAGCGGGTACCGCACGCGTTTTCTGGGGCTGTCCCGCTTCGCAGCGACAGCAGTAGCCACTGAGGAGGAGCACCTTTGAAGGTTCACCGAGGGGCTCTGGCTTGCGATTCGGGGGTATGTCAAACCCCTGAAGCTGCCTACATTCTCGAGGGTGGTGGAGGCAGCTATGACATACGAAGAGACCAACCCGTCCGCGCGAGATACTGACAGCGGGCGGAAGAGGCCCTATCAGCCAGACTTTTCACAGGGTTGACAAGAGAGGAGACACGTGGCGCCCGCAGGAGAGCCGTCACGTTTTGCAGGGCCATCAGTGGCCTTTGGGGGCCCTCGACAGGGGCCAGCAGCTAGCACCGAACCCCCGCCCGGCCGACAGCAGGGACCCACTGAGGGCGGGAGCTAGGTTCCCCTCTGCTACCAGTGTGGCCAGCTAGGCCACATCAAGAGGGACTTCCCGTCTAGGGCAGGAGGTCAGCAGATGCTTCCCACGCCGAGCACTGGAGGGTGAGCAGGAGGCCCCGGTTTCCAAGCACGAGGAGGAGGACAGCAGTCACGAGGAGGGTATCGGCCAGCAGCTACTCGTCCGACGCAGAGCGTGGCTGCTTCGCCCTCACCTAGGGCTGAGGGGCGTATCAATGCCCTGACACACAGGGATGCCAGAGCTTTGGGATCAGTGGTGGCAGGTATGGTTTCAGTTTTCGGCAGACTCATTTACACGCTTTTCGATTCCGACGCTACGCACTCGTTTGTCTCCGCCAGTTTCGCGGTTAGTCTGGGGCAGGATTGTGTACTGTTAGAGGATCCGTTCGTGATCAGAGGTCCGAGTGGTCAGCTGTTTGTAGTTGAGGAGGTATACATGGTTGTGAGGTCAGTGTTGGGTGACACAGCCTTCCTGCTGACTTGATTATGATACAGATGGAGGACTTTGGCGTAATTCTGGGGATGGACTGGTTGTCCGCTTACCACGCATTGGTGGACTGTTTTGAGAGAAAGATTGTCTTCTCCATACCAGAGTTTCCTTCTTTCGAGTTCCATGGGCAACCAGTGGACGGAGGCTTCAGGTGCATTTCTACACTTCGGGTGGCGAGACTTTTGAGCCAAGGGTGTGAGGGCTTCCTAGCTTGTGTGGTGGCAGAGCCCAGCCCTGTGGCCGACTTCCAGAGTATCCCGGTGGTCAAAGAGTACCCCGACGTGTTCCCAGACGAGTTGCCAGGACTATCGCCCGAGTGTGAGGTCGTGTTAGAGATCTCACTAGTACCAGGGACCAGCCCCATCTCCACAGCACCATACAGGATGGCACCACTTGAGCTGCGAGAGCTAAAGTCTTAGTTGCAGGATCTTTTAGAGAAGGGCTTTGTGAGGCCCAGCACGTCTCCCTAGGGAGCCCTGGTACTGTTTGTAAAGAAGATGGATGGTACCCTATGCCTTTGTGTGGACTACCGACAACTGAATAGGGTCACTATCAAGAACAGATATCCGCTGCCGAGGATCGATGACTTGTTTGACCAGCTGCGAGGTGCCACGGTATTCTCCAAGATCGACTTGAGGTCTGGATATCACCAGTTGAGGATCAAGGAGGCAGACGTCTCCAAGACAGCTTCCGCACCCAGTACGGACACTACGAGTTTCTGGTCATGCCGTTTGGGCTGACCAATGCCCCCACTGCCTTCATGGACTTGATGAACCAGGTGTTTAGATCGTACTTGGACCAATTTGTGGTGGTTTTCATTGATGATGTGCTCATCTATTCTCAAGATCAGATGCAGCATGGACAGCACTTGCGGATGGTTCTGGACACACTGAGACGACGTAGGCTGTACGCCAAATACAGCAAGTGCGAGTTCTGGTTGAGGGAGGTGACCTTCTTAGGTCATGTGATCTCTGGGGATGGCTTGGCTGTGGACCCAGCCAAGGTTGAGGCAATGCTCAGGTGGGAGAGACTATGTACGGTTACTGAGATTCGCAGTTTCTCTGGACTGGCAGACTACTACAGGAGGTTTATCAGGGGCTTTTCACAGATTGCAGGTCCTATGACACAGTTGACCCGGAAGGACGTGCCCTTCACTTCTACAGACGCCTGTGAGGCGTGTTTTCAGGTGCTGAAGGAGAAGCTGACTTCGGCTTCCGTGCTCACCATCCCAGATAGTAGTGGCGAGTTCGTTGTGTACACGGATGCCTCTTTGCAGGGGTTAGGGGGTGTGCTCATGCAGAGGGGTCACGTTGTCGCTTACGCTTCACGGCAACTGAAGCCCCATGAGCATAGATACCCTACCCGCGACCTAGAGTTGGCAGCTGTCATCTTCGCGTTGAAGACCTAGAGGCACTACTTGTACGGTGAGACCTTCGAGATTTTCACAAATCACAAGAGCCTCAGATACTTGTTTGATCAGAAGGAGCTCAACATGAGACAGAGACGTTGGTTGGAGCTCCTGAAGGACTATGACTGCAACATTTCCTACCACCCGGGAAAGGCCAACGTGGTGGCTAACGCCTTGAGCCGAAAGGCGCTCGCACAGTTGGCCAATTTACAGGTGCAGAGTTGGAGCCTTTTGAAGGAGATGGGCAGTTGGAGGCCCCTAGAGTTACGGGGGCATTGTGGGGCAGTGACTGTGACGCGACAGACAAGGCCAGAGCTGATAGATCTCATCATCACAGGACAGATGGCCGACCCGTACTTGCAGTCCTTATGTGACAGAGTACTGTTAGGAGACCTTGGAGACTTCTCTTTTACAGACCAGGTGCTGTGCATGAGGGGACGTTTGTGCGTTCCCAGAGACGAGGAGCTGTTGAGAGAGCTCCTGACTGAGGCACATGGTTCCAGATTCACCATACATCTCGAAAATACAAAGATGTACCATGACTCGAGATATGACTTTTGGTGGGGAGGGATGAAGCGGGATGTGGGTGAATTCGTGCAGCAGTGTTTAGTGTGCCAGCAGATGAAAGCCAAGCATCAGAGGCCTGCAGGACCGCTGCAGCCACTTCCAGTGCTGGAGTGGAAGTGGGAGAGCGTCACCATGGACTTGGTGGTGGGCTTACCTATTACCCAGCGAGGACACGATGCAGTCTGGGTAATCATTGACAGAATGACGAAGATGGCGCGTTTCTTGCCGATCCGAGTCATCTTGGGACCAGCACAGTTGGCAGAGAGGTATATCCGTGACGTGGTACGTCTACACAGAGTTCCGTGGGAGATCGTATCTGACCGGGATACTCGCTTTACATCCCAGTTTTGGGCTGAGTTTCAGTAGGCCCTGGGGATGCGGTTGAGGTTCAGTATAGCTTACCACCCCCAGACGAACGGATAGTCTGAGCTCACAATACAGACACTTGAGGACCTTTTGTGTGCCTATGTACTGGACTGGAGGGGCTCTTAGGAGGAGCACTTTCCCCTGGCGGAGTTTGCATACAATAACAGTTATCACTCGAGCATCGGCATGGCACCCTACAAGGCTCTGTACGGACGGAGGTATACGGCACCCTTGAGTTGGGTTGAGGTGGGGACTAAGTGGGAGGTTGGCCCCAGGTTGATCCGGCAGAGTCAGGAGGTAGTCGAGCAGATCCACAGGCGACTCCGCACTGTTAGGAGCAGGCAGAAGAGCTATGCAGATCGGAACCGCAGAGAGGTGCAGTTTGAGGTTGGGGACCACGTCTTCCTTCGCGTTTCGCCCATGAAGGGCCTACAGCGGTTTGGGGTGAGAGGGAAGCTCGTGCCGAGGTTCGTGGGGCCCTTTGAGGTCCTGGAGTGGGTTGGACCCGTTGCTTACAGGCTTGGCCTTCCTCCCCAGCTTTCTGGTGTGCACGACATGTTCCACGTGTCCAACCTCAGGAAGTACGTTGCCGATCCCAGTCACGTCCTGAGTCACGAGAGCGTCGAGGTGGGCGACGACCTGACCTACCCCGAGCGGCCAGTGCAGATTCTCGACAGAGCCGTTTGCAGTCTGAGACGAAAGCAAGTACCCCTGGTAAAGGTTTTGTGGAGGAGCCAGTGGTACGAGGAGGCAACCTGGGAGCCTGAGGCGGCGATGCGGAAGCGGTACTCGGAGCTTTTCAAGAGTACGTCTTTTCGGACCGGCTTTGGTCCTCTTTGAGTTTGTTATGCATATATTGTTCTTTCTCGCACCCTAGTTAGCGCAAGTTTCGGGGACGAAACTTTCTTTGAGTTTGTTATATTGTTATAACCCGGGGCATCAAGCGTCGTTTAAGACGTCTGGGAAGTGGTCCATACGTCTGGTCAGACGTCTGGAAGCCTTCCCAGACGTCTGGAATTAAATTTTTTTGGCGTACGAGTTCGCGTCTGTGCGCATGCGCGCGCAGATTGAACCCGCCGCCCTCCTTCTTCTCTTTCCTCCCTCCCTGCAGATAGCTTTTTCTCTCTCGCTCCCCTCGGCAGCTTACAAATACACCTCTCTCTCCCTCACCCTCACTCCACTACCATCTTCTTCTTCTTCCCCCTGTCAACGAGAGAGCGAGCGGGTGAGAGTGGCAGCAGCGGCTGCTGCGAGTGTGTGGGGAGGAGGGGCTGTTGTGAGAGGGAGAGGGAGCTCGACCGCGAGGGTGCGAGCTCGCCGGGGCATCCAGAGCCGACCTGCGGGTGTGCAGCAAGCGTAGGGTGCCACGCAGAAGCTGCTGAGGCTCAGGCAGTAGGCGGGCGCGGCGCGGGACGGCCGTGCGCTGCGGGCGGAGGGTGAGGTGGTCCTGATTCTGGGAAAATTTCCCAGAATCAGACGTCTGGACTTACATCCAGACGACAAAGGAGACGTTTGGAGGAAGGTCCAGATGTCTGAAAGGTATGTTATTTTTATCTTCTTCTTTCGCATGTACGGCCATGCAGCCGTTTCCGCCAAAGTCTTCTGCTTCCTTTCGTGTTAAGAACGGGCGTGTGTGTGTGCAAGACTTATTCGGGAAGGCGCACGGGCATGCCATCCCACATGGATCGGATGTCTGGACACAACACCAGACGACAGAGAGGGTCTCCAGACGTCTGGAGTGACAGTCGGACGTCTAGAAACTAAATCTAGATGGTTCAGCGGGCTTCTGGACTTTTGAAGGACCACGCAGATCAAGGTATGACCTGAGCGATCATTTAGGACGTCTGGAAGATGTTCCAGACGTCTGATTTTGGGCAGACTTGTCTTTTTTGACCCTTTTAGGGTCCGTTCGGAGTCTGTTTTCCACGTTTCAAGTCTCGTTCTTCTCAGATTTAGTTCCTCTACCTGTTTACAGTAATTGTATGTTATTCTGAGTAGCTCCTTGTATTTGATCCTTATGTTAGGACCCCGTTCCTTTGCGGCTCTGGGGGTTGTGGAGGCACGCGGGCTTGCCGATTTCGCCCCCAGTACTCCCGATTTTGTGGGTAGAGTGGCCCTTTCAATTATTTATCAAAAATTATGCACTTGTGAAATAATTAATAGGGTCTAAGGTATTGCATGAACCCTAGAAATGAAAAATTAAATTGAATGGTAGATCCTAGGGTAATGCATGAATCCTATGACTGGAAAACTAGATTGAATGATAGATCCTAGGGTATGGCATGAATCCTAAGACTGGAAAACTAGATTGAATATATATACATTGCAGTCTTGGAAAAGTAGAAAGGAAATGATAACTGCCTGTAATTAGTTAACAACTGCCTGATTATGAATGAATAATTATGGTTGGTAACATGGGCTATATAAACATAAAGTTGAAAAGATGAAACCTAACTTGGCTGAGTTGAAAGAGCACGAACCCTATGGGGAATTAGGAGTAGAACTCCTGGAAAGTGAATGGAATAGAATTGGGGAAGTGAGCTGGCCCTTGAGTACGGAGTACCAAGGAGAGCGACTGTTCCCCCCTGTTTAGTGCAAAGCGGAGCTAGCCGCCCCAGGGACCCAGGGTTTGGTCTGGCCACTTTGTACCGACTTTTGGCCCTCGTGTACACAGTACCGAGGAGAGATACTAGTGTAGGGAGAGCACTAGCTACCCCACGGGCCCCGGGGTTCTGCTAGCCCTCCTACACCGACTTGTTCGGCCCACTGGGCAAACCAGGGTAGTCAGGCGAGGGTGCGCGGACTGTGGAGGGGTTGGACCCCTATTACTGAGAGGACTCTGTCCTATACTGGTTCCGTGCTGTGCTTTGGGCGCACCCGCTAACGGAAACGACTGACCGCCTGCCAGTGCGGGGTAGCTACCCGTGCGTTGATCGTGCGTGCTGTAGTCACCGTTACGTCTGTCAGCGACCTTGGGGTGGTTGACTGAGGGTAGGACCACCACAGGGGACTCTCCTGGCCAGGAGAGCACCACGTGCTACTTCTACTTTTCGGAAAAGACTGCAATCAACATCATTCCCACGAGGAACATTCAAGATCAAGATAAGAATCTGAGGGATAGTTCGATAACGAGTAAACAGAAAATATAAAGAAAGAAATTAAAAATATAACAGCTACTGTCCACCTTACTGTTTCTTAGCTTTTAGTTGCCACTCTACTCAGTGTTTTGTTGACGTGTCACCTTTGTTACCTTTTCAGCACCAGGTGTTGAGCAGCCAGAGTCGGCAACTGCAGAGGGCACTGGGCCTAGTAGAGCCCAGTAGTGTTACTTGTGTAGTACCCACTGTACTTTTGCTTCTGTTGTAGTGAGTAGTTTCTGTTACCGTGTACTCTTTTCATTGTAAGCTTCCTGTTTATGTACATGTTTATTCTTTACTGTTGTTGTGGTATATACTGTAGTATTTCTTTTCTTTACTGCTGTATTTTGTTACTGCTAGTTATATACATGGTGAATGTGGTTTATTTTACTGCTCTTTTGGTTACTTTCTCATTGGACGACTAGGTCTTGGGATCAGTCGAGTCGGTCCGATTCTCGTATCTCGTAGGGATTCGGGAATCGGGTCGTAACAATGACTCTTCAGTTCTCTCCTTAGACCCTTATGTTTCGTGCGATGCGATGCGAGAAATCAAATCCGCCCACTACTCGCATACCCCCCGACGACCACAACCACTATCTTGGAATTAACGGTTCTTCCCATCAAAGAACCGTAGCTCCCTTGTAAGTCTATATGTAATAAGTCCCATATTATTAGAGGTGCAATTTGCCCAATTCTTATTAGATAATATAACGGGCATATATACGGATGTATACATATATGATTTGTATTAATGTAAGTTTTCTTATAATAATATATGTATGCTCACATAATGATTCTAACAATTTCTCACTTGGGCTACATGTATTATCCATATAACCTTACATTAATTTAAAACTGTATGAGCTCAAAATTGTATATCATATATATATAAATACACATCCACCAATCTCATCTATATTGTGACCAATGTAGTTTTCGTTACCTTATTATTTGACTAAACCCCTCAATGATCATATACAATACAAATAATGACATAGATCAAATATGGGTACAAAGCATGACTAATTATGCTTCTTACCATATCCTTAAGAGTCCTATTTCACCTCTCTACAACATCATTCATGCTAGGTGTGCCTAGCATGATGTATTGAGGCACAATTCCACATTCATCTAGGAATAAAGCAAACGGTCCTTGACACTATTCTCTTATCCATCATATTTGCCATCGTATCACCACCACGGTTAGATATGACGACCTTAATCATTTTCCCAAGTTGATTTTCAACTTCGACCTTATAGGATTTGAACGCATCCAAAGATTGTGACTTTTCATTAATCAGATATAGGTATCTATTCATAGAGTAATCGTCTATGAATGTAATAAAATATTATTGACCATTCCATGAAGTTGTAGGGAATGGCTCACAAATATCCATATAAATTAGTTCTAAGACACTTGAAGCCCTTATGACACCTACACCTGATTTGTTTGTTCATTTCCCTTTTAAACATTCTACATAAACATTTAAATCCGTATAATCAAGGGAATGGAGAATTCCCATGGAAATAAGCCTATTAATTCTCTATTTAGCGATATGGCCCAAACGCCTATGCCATAACATTATGGAATTCTCACAAGTTAATTTTCGTTTCGTATCACTAGATGTAAAATGCAAGGTTTAAAAAGTAGAGGATGTATGAAGCTTATATAAATTGTCATTTACAAATAAAGAACCGGTAGCAATAAGATTTGAATCAAGAAACAACTTAAATTGTTTATCTCCAAAAGAACAAGAATATCCAGACTTGTCTAATAGATAAACAAAACTTAAATTCCATCGAAATGACGGTGCAATAAATGTTTCTCGAAGAGTCAAATCAAAACTAGTACTTAATGACAATCTAAAATCCACAACAACTTCAACCTCTACCTTCTTGCTGTCGCCCACATAAATGAACCTTTCAGTTTCACTTAGCATTCGACAATTTAGGCAACCTTGCATAAACACACTAATGTGAATAGTAGTTCCTGAATCTATCCACCAAATATCTAAGGGTACGAAAGCTAAATTAACTTCCGAACAAACTAGAAAAAGAGACGTACCCTTCTTTTCATTCTAGGCATGATACTAGGTATGGTATTTCTTTACATGTCCTTCACTCTTGCAGAAGAAACAAGTCGCCTTAGGTTTCTTTTACTTGCCTTTTGATGAAGAACCGACAGCAATATCATTTGCCCTTTTTCTTTTGAAATTGGTAACAAGATGAACACTTGCAGGCTTGTCTTGCTTGAGTCTCTCCTCTTCTTGCACGTAATGAAAAATGAGCTCATTAAGAAATCATTTCTCCCTATGACAGTTATAGCTTATCTTAAATTGTCCATATTATGTAGGAAAGGATATTAAAACTAAGTGCACCAGGAGGTTTGCTAACAACTCCCAGTGCCTTTAGTTTTGAAGCCAAATGAGATATCTCCATAATGTGCTCCCTTATATTTCCAATTCCTTTATACTTGAGAGAGACAAGCTTTCATAGAAGATTGCTTGTTTCTACCTTTTTGTTCTTTGCAAAATGCATTTCTATCTCATTAGGGAACCCTTTGGCATTAGATTCCTCTGAGATAGCACCCCTGAAGTTTTTTGACATGTCGTGCTTTACGATCATAAGACACATGTGATTGGAATCTCCCATCTCTGAAAGTACTTCTTAGCATCAGCAGTATTTTGATCCGTAAGAGGAGGAGGTTGTTCCACCCTTAATGTAAGGTCTAGATCCATGTACCCTAGAACTATTATGACACTCTCCTTCCAGAATTTGAAATTTGACTCATTTAATTTTTGGAATGGAGTTCAGATTTGTAGAAATAGCAGATGTAGAGGAGTTAACTGTAATAAAAGACAAACACATGCTCTAATGAATAAATGAAATTTAGAAATCAATATAATATCGACATTTTGTCTTTGGACATAAATACTAATATTGTAAGAGGCAAATATCAACTAGAAATAACTAAACATGAGAGATCAAGCATGCGAGTGGAATGAATCTCATCTTTGGATTAGTTCATTACCCACATGAAGAACCAAATGAACTACTCATATTCATTATTAATTGCATGGTGATATTCAGTCAAGTAGTAAATCTCCTTTAGGCTAATTACTACTCATAGGAATAACACAAATGCAATCATTTTGATGTTATAAATCAACTAATGCAAGAAACAATAAATTGCTTTGGCAAAGTTGTTAAATACATTAATTAATTTAAATAATCAAAACCAATTACAACAATGTAATATCATTGATATTTGTACCCAATGATTCATGAGTAACCAATGTACAACCCCAATGTGCACATGTACGGGTACTCTAGATGAGTACCAGTACCGCTTCAATGTGCAGGGTACTTGTACTAAACATTAGTATCGATCTTGGTTTCTATATGTACCGGTACTTATGAGAAGTATTGGTAGCTATCGACCACAGATTGCCATGAGTCCATTTCCTCTAGGTACTCACGAGTACTAGTATTCGTAGGCTATAGTTTTAAGAAACTGTATCTTATGTGTACTAGTACTAAACCTTATGTATTGGTACCCATTAGAGTTTGTACCGGTACTGATATTAAGTACCGGTACTATATCAGATCTAGAGAGGGTTTTGGAACGAGGGATTGTATCCCATATGTATTGGTACTAAACTTTAGTACCGGTACCTGTATGATACAGACTACAATCCCAAAGTCATTCGTTGGTATTCCATACCTGACGAGTATCAGTACTTATCATTGTAGGAAAAAACGACGGCCCTACGAGGAGGGGGTGATGTAATAAATTGCGGAATAAACAATCTCACAAAATAGACAAACACACAATGTACACAATAATTTTTAGGTGGAAACCCAAACCGGGTGAAAACCACCACCTAACCCTCTCGAGTTAGGATTTTCCGATCAACCAAGTTGATCAAATTCACTAACCGAATCACTTAAACGAGGGTGATTCAACCTCAATTACAACCACGCTACTTTATACGAGGGTAGCGTACCTCAAATCCCTTCTCTTCATGAGAAGGATTTTCTCTCATGAAGGAGACGGAAATTCGCAAAGCGAATACCCAACCAAATAACAAAGATAAAGAAACAACAATCCTATAGAGCCAATAAAGTAATTTAAACCTAGCTTCTATAGGAATTAGGAAACTCCCCTTTGTAAGGAGTGCGTCAGATCGATGACGCGGGTGCGTGAGCCATGCGACGGCGCAACGTCGTTCTCGTGAACTACGGCGGGAGAGCGGGTGCGCAAAGGCTTGATGCTCTCAAGATGTAGAACTTGAGCTTAGAGAGCAAGAGATTCTTTTTGGACACAAGAGAGTGGAAAGTATATTGCTTAGGTGTGTCTTGGTGTGTCTAAGTGTGTCTTGGTGTGCAAGAGGTTCCTCTCTATTTATAGAGGCCTTAGGAAGGCTTTGGAAAGCTTCCATAGCCGTTGGGAGCAAAGCCCAAGAGAATCAGGTCGAAATCAGGAACAATGATTGCACTGACAGGCTTATCAGACGTCTGATCCTGGCATCAGACGTCTAGAAGATCACTTTAAGACGTCTGGGAACAACATCAGACGTGTGATTTTAGGTGGATTTCTTCCTGACTTGGATCAGATCTAAACAGGGTTCTAGTGCAAGTCCATCAGACGACATACAGGACGTCTGGCACTATGTCTGGACGTCTGGAAACCTACTTTTTCGTGGGAATGGATTTCCAAGAGAGTGCAACGGCTAGAAAATCTCTTAGAAGAGATTTTGGGTCAGCCGGGGCAAAACGGTCATATATTAGACGTCTGGAAAGGCTTAAGGACGTCTGATAAGGCTCTAACGGTCATCTCCTTGAGTGTTTGTTAAGTTAGCCAACGGTCCACTAATTGGACGTCTGGCAAGTCCATTAGACGCCTTCTAAGATGTCTGGACTAAGGTCTGGACGTCTGATTTCATCAGATAGAACTAACAAGTCCAGCCTAAATGTTTATCAGACGTCTGAATCAACAGTCAGACGTCTTAAAACACATTATCAGACGTCTGATCTTGGAATTAGACGTCTGGAAATGCTGTTTGAACCCTATATTGGTTTTCTAAGTTCTCTACAGAAAACCTAAGTATCCTAGGGTTGTGCTGGTGTTCCTAGGACTACTGTTAGGGTACTTTGAGGCTCTTTAACATGAATCTAAGTAACAAAAATAAAGAGCAACAAAAGAAACGAAAAATACAACGAGTACACGAGAAGGAAATCTATCATATTCTTCATCTCCTTCCTTCTTCAATATATCGCTCCTAGCGAATCTCCTCTGTTCTCCATCAAGCTCCTCCAATCCATCCTGGATGCGAGCTCGAACTCCGTTTAATCATGTCTCCATTTGCAATTGACCTGAAATCTAGGACTCCAAGTGCAAATGTTAAATGACACGTGTTTTGTTATCATCAAAACAAACGATCGTGGTGCTCTAGCACTAACAATCTCCCCCTTTTTGACGATGACAAAATCATAAATAATAATGCAAAAAATCCTCCCCCTTTTTGACATTATCAAAAAGGTTTAATTGATTTTACATTTTCTATAACTCCCCCTTAAAACATGCTCTTCTATGAATGAGTTGAATTTCTTTTAACAAAAGTAATGTCCTCCCTCTTCTTGTAACAACAAGATAGATATTATTTTTCTCCCCCTTACTAAAGGAAATCTAGCTAACTTGCATCTCCCCCTTAACAAGTGACAATTAGCTCATAAATTTTTTAACTCCCCCTATCTAAATGCCAATGATAAAAAGATAGGGTAAAGAATTTTTACCTCACCTACCATAGCCAATAAAATGGCCCAAATGGTGGTGGTGGATGCCACATACGATGGGGCTCCCATCCGTAGCTTGGAGGCCCGGGCATCGGTGCCGGTCTCCAGTCTGGCGGTCGACGTGCGGCGGGTCCATCGTTTGTTCGCCGTCTCGTCGATCTTCTTGTTCTCCTCCTTGGTCTGCTGCTTGGTTCTCCCAACACGAGTTGATCAGCTTTGAGCTTGTAGGTCCAGTCCTTTGTGTTGTAGTTATCCCTGAAACCTACAAAACAAGATTCTAATTCTTTCTTCGGTATCCAAGTGAGCTTGGATCCGGATCTATTAGCGGGTCTCCTTGACGAAGATCCTTTCTCAACCTTAGGGCTATATAGGTTATCTACTCTATTTGTCAATTTATTTGATTTCTCCCTAAGACATGCAAGTTCATTTTCTATAATATTCATCTTAGTCTTTAAATTAGAAATTTCTATTTTTAGACTAACATTTTCCTCAATCAATTTATTATTTTCATTGATGAGGTTTTTATTTTCTAGAAATAAATTTTCATTTTCAGAAGTGTTAGAATTAGGGCTTATTTCTAGATCCTTAAGTTTATTTTCTAGCCTTTCATTTTCAGATTTAAGAAAACTAAGATTCTTTTTCATGCTTTTGTTTTCTGTTCTTAATGATTTACTAACATCAAATAGTTCATTAAAAGCTTCTTGTAAATCGAAATTTACCTCATTGTCGGAGTCGCTTTCGCTTTCGCTGTCGCTATTGCTTCCTCTGGCCATGAAACCAAAGCAAGTGGTTTCTTCTTTTTCTTCTTCTTCTTCCTCTGAGCTCAAATTGTCCCAAGTGGCTTGGAACGCCTTCTTCTTAGATTTCTTCTCCTTTTCCTTCTTCTTCTCCTTTTTGAGAAGAGGGCACTCTGGTCGCAGATGCCCTTTCTCGTTGCAGTGGTAGCAACGTCTAGGGCTCTCCTTCTTCTCCTTTGATTTCCTACACAACTTGGAAAACTTTTTAAGTAAAATTTTAATGTCTTCGTCGTCGGAACTTACCTCGCTATCCGACGTGGCTCTGAAGGCGAGAGTCTTCTTCAGTTTAGGCTCCGGTGTATCCTTCTTCTTCTGCTTCAACTTAGTCTCGTAGGCCATTAGATTGCCTAGGAGATCTTCCATGTTGAGCTCCTCCACTTCGTTCGCCTCCTCGATGGCGGTGACTTTCTGTTCCCACTTCGGTCTAAGGGAACGAAGAAGCTTCCCTTGAAGCTCCCCCTTGATGAAAGTCTTCCCTAAAGCTTTCAAATTATTTACAATGAGAGTGAACCTAGTGTTCATCTCACTTAAAGATTCGTTAGGTTTCATATAAAAAGATTCAAATTCTTGTGAAAGTAAATTAATTTTAGAAGTTTTACCTTAGAGGTCCCTTCGTGAGTTACCTCAAGTGTGTGCCAAATCTCGTATGCGGTGGCGCATTGCGAGATTCTGTTGAACTCCTCCGGGCTGAGTGCGCAGTAGAGGGCGTTCATGGTCTTTGCGTTCAAAGAGAGTTCACGAATTTGTTGTTGCGAGTAGCCTCCCGCGGGTTTCTCTGGGATCTCAAATGGCATCTCGCACTTGGCCCAAATCGTGAAGTCATTGGCTTGAAGCCAAGTCTTCATCCGCAGCTTCCAGTAGGGGTAGTTGCTCCAGTCGAAAAATGGCGGACGGGACGTGGACTGCCCCTCAGAGATTCGGATTGCGGAACTGCTCCCCTACATGATCTTCTTGCCGAGTGTTACTTCGATCTCGCAAGAACCTGCTCTGATACCAATTGTAGGAAAAAAACGACGGCCCTACGAGGAGGGGGTGACGTAATAAATTACGGAATAAACAATCTCACAAAATAGACAAACACACAATGTACACAATAATTTTTAGGTGGAAACCCAAACCAGGTGAAAACCACCACTTAACCCTCTCGAGTTAGGATTTTCCGATCAACCAAGTTAATCAAATCCACTAACTGAATCACTTAAACGAGGGTGATTCAACCTCAATTACAGCCACGCTACTTTATACGAGGGTAGCGTACCTCAAACCCCTTCTCTTCACGAGAAAGATTTTGTCTCACGAAGGAGATGAGAATTCGCAAAGCGAATACCCAACCAAATAACAAAGATAAAGAAACAACAATCCTATAGAGCCAATAAAGTAATTTAAACCTATCTTCTATAGGAATTAGGAAACTCCCCTTTGCAAGGAGTGCGTCGGATCGATGACGTGGGTGCGTGAGCCACGCGACGGCGTAACGTCGCTCTCGTGAACTACGGCGCGAGAGCGGGTGCCCAAAGGCTTGATGCTCTCAAGATGTAGAACTTGAGCTTAGAGAGCAAGAGATTCTTTTTGGACACAAGAGAGTGGAAAGTATATTGCTTAGGTGTGTCTTGGTGTGTCTAAGTGTGTCTTGGTGTGCAAGAGGTTCCTCTCTATTTATAGAGGCCTTAGGAAGGCTTTGGAAGGTTTTGGAAAGCTTCCATAGCCGTTGGGAGCAAAGCCCAAGAGAATCAGGTCGAAATCAGGAACAATGATTGCATTGACAGGCTTATCAGACGTTTGATCCTGGCAGCAGATGTCTGGAAGATCACTTTAAGACGTCTGGGAACAAAATCAGACGTGTGATTTTAGGTGGATTTCTTCCTGACTTGGATTAGATCTAAACAGGGTTCTAGTGTAAGTCCATCAAACGACATACAGGACGTCTGGCATTATGTCTGGACGTTTGAAAACCTACTTTTTCGTGGGAATGGATTTCCAAGAGAGTGCAACGGCTAGAAAATCTCTGAGAAGAGATTTTGGGTCAGCCGAGGCAAAACGGTCATCTATCAGACTTGTGGAAAGGCTTAAGGACGTCAGATAAGGCTCTAACGGTTATCTCCTTGAGTGTTTGTTAAGCCAGCCAATGGTCCACTAATTGGACGTCTGGCAAGTCCATCAGACGTCTTCTAAGATGTCTGGACTAAGGTCTGGACGTCTGATTTCATCAGACAGAACTAACAAGTCTAGCCTAAATATTTATCAGACGTCTGAATCAACAGTCAGATGTCTTAAAACACATTATCAGACGTCTGATCTTGGAATTAGACGTCTGGAAATGCTGTTTGAACCCTATATTGATTTTCTAAGTTCTCTACAGAAAACCTAAGTATCCTAGGGTTGTGCTGGTGTTCCTAGGATTGCTGTTATGGTACTTTGAGGCTCTTTAACATGAATCTAAGTAACAAAAATAAAGAGCAACAAAAGAAACGAAAAATACAACGAGTACACGAGAAGGAAATCTATCATATTCTTCATCTCCTTCCTTCTTCAATATATCGCTCCTCGCGAATCTCCTCTGTTCTCCATCAAGCTCCTCCAATCCATCCTGGATGCGAGCTCGAACTCCGTTTAATCATGTCTCCATTTGCAATTGACCTGAAATCTAAGACTCCAAGTGCAAATGTTAAATGACATGTGTTTTGTTATCATCAAAACAAACGATCGTGGTGCTCTAGTACCAACAATCATGAGTGTTGATGCCGGACGAATGTCGCACCTGGTTCTAGGGCGGAAGATGAGTACCAGTACCGGACGAATGTCGAGTTAGTTCCAGGGTGGAAATCTAGGATCCTGAATGGTAAACTTGATTACAGTCGAATATTTATGTTTCATCATTCATGTGGGGAATGGAAACTAACAAGAATACATAAAACAAACACTGGTTTATATTGATTCATCAAAGATGGGATCAAAAATGAATTAAACACGAATTTAAGAACAATTCCAAAACCTAATGGGATTTGTTCTTCAAATCAATCGTTAGAGCAACGATTTGACGAGAAAGAAAGCTCTGATACCACTTAATGGACTAAACCAAATGAAAATCGAATGTTGATCCATTTATATTAATCACAACGATTCTCGTTAAATCCAAAGAATTTATCTTCACGTCAAATCATCAACACCTAACGAAAAGAAACTAAAGATAAAAATGATACCTGAATCCATCGCTTAGATTAACAAACGGAAGACATGTGCAATGATCCTCTTATTTTCTTTTAGAGATCCTTACGACTTTGGCTATGGATCTTTCAGATGTTTAGAGAGTGAGTGCAGAAGAAAAGAGAGTGACGTAATGACCCTTTAGTTCTCTCCTTAAGCTCTTATGTTTCCTGCGATGGGATGTGGGAAATCAAAACTGCTTACTACTTGCATATCCCCGAAGACCAGAACTGCTATCTTGAAATTAATGATTCTTTCCATCAAAGAACAGTAACTTCCTTGTAGGTTTCTATGCAATAAGTCATATATTATTAAAAATATAATTTATCTGATTCTTATTAGATCATAACATACATATAAATATATACATACATAATATATATATTAATATAAATTTTCTTTATATATATATATATATATGCTCACACACATAATAATTTTAACACAAGATCCACGAGTCTTATTTCTTGCGTTTGGATCTTGATCCAAGGATTGAAACTTAACATAGTAGTCCTATAATACAATATTGGATCCCCTTGTTCGAAGTTACGGGATGTTGAAATTTGAATCGGAGTTGTACCCAAGCCTCGTTGGTTCCTAAGCATTAATGTTGTCCTTTTCCGATCGACTTGCTAAAGAACAATGGTGGTATCCGTGCTTACGTAACGGAACCTGTCACATCAAGGGGGAGGTTTGTATATTCATGTGTACTTTAGCTAAGACGTGATGTCTCCATGTAGACCATATATCCCTATCTCATCAAGGAAAATGTTTAAAAAATTTTAAAGTAAAAAAATTTGTATTTATTTCCCTATTCGAGGATGGTGTCATAGTGGGTGGCATAGGAGGGGGCATTGTCAAGATGTACGTAGTTGTAGACAAAGGGGAGGCTGCTCCAATTGTGGTAGGTGGACTCATGGTTGAACTTGGGATGGGTGCAAAGGATGTCGAAGTTTTGGGGGTGTGGGTAGGGACTCCTTTATAGAGGATGTTGACAGAGGGAGTGTTGCAAAGGAGGTTGAGAGGAGGACATTTGAGTGCTACTCGCAAAGGCTGTGTAGGTCTTGGAAGAAGGTGGCATTGAGGGAGTAATCCATTGAGGAGTGGTCCCACGTGAGGACAGTGTCCCTGCATGCAGGGTGAGGGGGTCAGTGATGAGGTGAGGAAGAGGTCAGTGATAGGGTGAGGAAGATAAGGAGGTTGGTGACTGTGGCCAGCGAGGAAGACGATCACTGACCATCATCATGGAGGTTGGGGAGGAGAGAAAGGTGAAGGAGTAGAGATGCAAGTTTCGGTAAATCTGATTTGAATCTAACCAACTTAAAACGAATGGATAAAACTCGACCTGAATCCGATTGAGATTGGGTATAGGTTTTATCCAAAAAATCTGATCGAGTTTGGGTATGGGAATGTGTATAGATCTATACTTGATTATCCGACTCGAGTATCCAAATAAAATCCTCATTTACCCAAGATATATAAATCTTACCCTAAGTTTCTCATTCCCTCAATTTTAATCTCTCTTGTAATTCCCTCCATGATTTTGAATGTTGGGAGTGTTTTGAAAGTTTCCATTGAACATTTATTTCAAAGATGAGAATTTTTTTATTTAAAATGTTCTTATATTTTATCTTTCTTTATACATTTTTGCTTTTGCTTTTGATGTATTTTCCATGGAAAGCTCTTTTTAAAATAATTTTAGTGGAGATTAATAAAATTATAGTAACTCGAATCCTTATGTTTTGAGATCGTTAAAAATAATAATCAATGAATCATGTTATAGATTTTCTTTTTCTTTTTTAACTCTAATTTGGCCATGATTTAATTATATGATTAATTTATAAATGAATACCTAATGGGTAAATGAATACCCGATGGATAGATGGGTATGTCTTTAGATTTTTGTATCCGATGAGTAAATAGGTAGAATACGGATATGATTTTTGCAAATGGGTATTGATATGAATTTAGCCAAATCTAATCCGAATCCAACCCATTTGCATCCTAATGAAGGAGTAAGGAAGGATGAAGATGAGTTGAAATACATAGGAAGATAAGTATAAAATTGATTTTTTAAAAAATTTTTTAAAATATTTTCCATTGGATTTAACGATGGGATATAACGTATAGAATATATAAATAAATACTAAATACATGAGAATACATGCATCATATTAAAAGCTTACCAAAATATACATTTAAAAGTCACCTTTCTTTTTGTTTACTCATTTTAGACCAGCAGGATGGTGATCGCTACCACTCGAAGATTAAGCCTCGATTTTCAAATGTAACGATTGAGAATTTCAGGGAGGTCATAACGGAAGCTGTTCATTGAAGGGGACAATACGATTGATGTCATTTCCATTAATTTTCATTCGTATAATTATGTTGCATAAATTCATATCAAGTCTTTTGTAATTAGTTTGTAATTATAGCATTTGCAAGGCTACATTTCGGATCAACTCATAGGTATAATTTGGTATATGGGATAGATGGGGAAATCCTATGCTTGGCTTAAAGAAGTCCAACAATTGTTTTATTCCGGGTTGGATGGGAAATCTGAGGATTTCCTAATTTTGACTTTGAGGTGGGAGGGAGTTATCCCATTAACTTATACCATGATTTTGCATTTCTTTATATATTGATTTTGCATTTCTTTATATATTTATTTTGTATATGCCTATGATGTGAGTTAAAGTATGTTTACCATTTGTTATCTGAAATTAGGGAAGACATACTCTATTTGGTGTTAGAATTCTATGATAAAAGAATTCTGATGGAAGGAAACAAATCCTAAAATAGAAGTGATTCCATGGGAAAAGGGAAGGTAAGCTTGTGAGACATTGTCTCCGCTTATCCCCCTTTATCCCTTGATCTTAAAATACTACCAAATATTAAGACACTTACATTTTGAGTTGGAATTTTGTTTTCAAATTTTTCTTAAGTGTTGTGATTCAGAGATTATATGTATATCTATTGGGGACTCTTTACAACTTTTTTTTAGACTCAAGAAAAATGAAAATACAACTTAGAAACATCCATCAGGATTTCCGGATGTCTGATATTTGACTTTAACTCATTTGACACTATAATTAGATGACCAATTACCATAAACTGTTCCTTAGCTTGTTAACCACTTTACCTCCAGATGAATAGATATAACTCCAGACATTCATATATCACTTCAGACGTATGATGGATGTTTTTGAGTTAAATTTTTATTTCTAAGTTTTTCCTAAATGTTGTAAGCCTAAATCTAGAGATTATATGTATATCCATTGGGGGCTCTCAAAACCCAATCATGTGGAAGGAAAAAATAAGGTGACCTGAATTCCTGTAATTGAGATGTGAATAAATCTCTGTAAAAATTTAAGAAACACTTTTTAATCTTGCCTCGATCTTTGGTTTCTTCACCAATTTTCCTTCTATTTTGAGTATATAAGTGGTAGTATTTCATATTCTTGTCCCTGCTCAGTACCCATTTGGATTTGGATCTTTAGTACCAATACATTTCTTCCTGCAATTACACCTCATCGTATTGTCTCTAAAGTTGAACATGCTACAGACCATCATCATTTTCAGATTGCTTATCGTGCAACCGAGCCATTTCGTTTTCAATTTTCTTTTTCTTTTGTTTCCAATTAACATCCTCCTAAGCTTGCCAGCTCTTGAAATAGCCGGCCATTGCCATTCCCTTTTCCCAAACTGGAATACTTTCATTGCTGCCCTTCCAACCATTGGAGATGACTTGTTGATAATTTTCACTTATAGTCCATTCTACCCCCATTCTCCAAATGCTTGCTGTATGCCTTCTTTCCCTTTGCAATCGCGAAGGAATTAAGCTGTGATCACTTCCCAATGCTGGTAAATGAAGTACCCCTACTTTTGGATATTGAAGACACCAAGCCCCCGATGCTAGAGCCTTATCTAGCCTCTCCTTGATCAGAAACTGCAGTTGACGTTTATTTGACCATGTATAAACTTGCCCCGAAAAGCCTAGATCCAACAAACCCAACTTGGTAATGAAATTTTTTGGATGTAAAAATTCTCTATAGGGGATAGCTGCACCCCCCAATTTATCAACAACTTTTAATATGACATTGAAGTCCCCAATACATAGCAGATTTTCAGAGTATTTTTTCCAGTAATCTACTCATCCTCTCCCAAAATTTCTTCCTACCTTTCAGCTTAGAGGAGCTGTAAATGCAAGCCATGTGCCAAGTAAAACCATTTAGAGATATTTTGACTAGAAGACAGTGTAGCTCAATATATATAACATCTATGAACAATGACTATCTGAATAGCAGCGTAAGACGTCTAGCTTTGCCATCAACATCCACTGGCAAACATTGAAAGTCATGCAGTTTCCTCCTTACCATCTCCACTTTTCTATTCTTAACATGAGTTTCGGATATAAAAACTAAGTCAGCCGTTGTAATTTTAATAAGGGATTTTAAATGGCGAATTGCGGAGGGGGATCCCAAACCTCTGCAATTCCATGCCAAAATATTCATTGCTTGGTTGCCTGAAGCCCCAACACAATACCAAGATGCAGTCTTTTCTTCTACTTCTCTGCTTCCAAACTATCACTGCCATTCTCCTTTATTCTTTTTCTCTTCAATCCAGACAGTGGTTGCCTGGTTTTAAGCTTAATATCCCTTGCTATTTTCTTAAACCCCTTTTTTTACTGAACGCATCGCCTCTATTCCTCTTCAATTGTTGAAATATTTTGCATTATAAGTTCATCCAACTGAAGTGTAGGAGACAAATATACAATAACAAGGACCATAACATTGAATAAAGATCCTTCCAATGAGATAGATTTAGAAATGAAATCTTGGGTAACAGCATTTCGGTCAGACACCATAGAACAACTAGATTCCGCCAAACCGCCCATAGGAGTTGAAAAGGAAGAGGAATTCTCAATGGAAAGCACAACTCCTTATTCAAAAGATTATCAGAAGCATCCTAGACAGAATAACTTAGATTACCATCTTCTTGTAATCTGAGTATATTTTCATTCTTTTCTCCTCTTTATTTCCTTCTCTGTAATGGTTCCGCAGACCTTCATCTTCTATCTCCACTGAGTAACCTTGAATGGCTCTTTGATCACTTTGAATCATTTCTTGAGCATTATCAGAATTAATTTTTTTCCCATTTGACCCATCATTTTCTTATAAAACTATCTTCCTTCTGCTCTTGATATTGTATTTTCTTTTCTAACATTCTCCTTGCTTCTATAGATGAGAGTTTTGAAATCTGACTCTTAGCCTTCATCAGATCTTCATAATCGAGCCTTTCATGACCCATTTTGCCACGACAGGAACAAAATCGCGACAACTTATCATAATAGATAGGAATAATAACAGAACCACCATGAACCAAATTTAACTTGACTTTTCATATCAAAGGTTTTCCTACATCCAGCTCAACTTTCAGCCAAACAAATTTACCTCCTCTTTTTTCATCCAGGTCTATATCATTAACCACCACAAAAAACATTCTCAACCCTTTTTAGTACTGAACTACATCTATACTCTAGGGGAAGATCAAACAACTGGATCCAAAGGCTGATAGTGTTAAATTTATAGTCTGATGGCTTAATCCCCAACTGCTTGTCTTACAAGCTATCAAATCCCCATCAAGGTGCCATGGGCTCTTATTTACAACCATTTGAACCTCTGACTCGCTTTTAAACTCCGCCATCAGGTTTTTTTTGCCATCTTAGAAATGAATGGCACTCGCGAAAAGGTCCATGCTTTTGTTAGGACTTCTATAACTGCTCTGCTCCTAACTTTTCTACCAATTAAAATTGTGAAAAATATGCATCTTTTCAATGTAGACGGATTCTTCAAGTCATTTGCGGCCACATAATTTTTTGCAACTTCTCCTTCCAGGTGCAGTAGCTTCTTGATGCCTTCAACTATCTCTTGCTCAGCCTTATCCATAGCTCGACCCCAAAACCATTGAGAACGAAGAAATAGTTCCCAAAAGGAAGTAGACAGAAAACAACAGACGGACACTACCGATAGGAGAAAAAGGGAGGAAAAACAAAAAAAAGGTAGTAAACAATACCAGCCCCTTACAAGAGGAGCAAATAAAACAACACCAGACCTTTCCAAGCGAAGCAAACCCTCGGCAAGCAAAAGCCAAACATCGAAGGATAACACACAATCGGCTTAACTAGGGAGACAAAGGAAGTTGATCACAGTTTTCATCATAAGCACTATGAAGGGAAGACCAGAGGTCGAGCCCTAGCACCACCGCCACGTAGTAGGAACGAAAGCGTAGCAAGAACGAAGACTCCACCACCACACAGTGGGAACTTTTCGTGCATACAGCGTGTTAATGTACCTCGAAGAAAAGGGCTTGAAACTTGGAAAGAGATAAAATAAAAAGTAGGAAAAAAGATCAAGATGCGAGAATAAGGTGTCGAGATGCATAGATGCTTCTCTCTGGAGATAAAAGAATGATATCTAATCAGAGCCTAAAGTAATAGGCTCTATTTGAATGAGAATAAGTCCAACTAAAATTTATAAGCATGAAAAAGTATAAAAATTTGATAATATAGATTCAAATGGAAGGGTGTATGTATGGGAAGGTGATCGCTCGCAAAATGATATGTGATAAAATTGTTCATTGTATCTCATCTTGCATGTAATCACTTTTAATATGTTTATTAAACTCACAATTGATTTAGTTGATTGGTGAGTCTGAGTTAAATTTGAGGAGTCAAAAGGGTTCTCTTTCTCACTTCACTTTCTTGTTAGTATATATATATTTGCCTTTTATCTTTTGTCCATTCTTTTTTGTCTTTTATAACATGAGAATGGGATGTTGAGATTGCACACAAAATGCTACTAACTACACCAATATACTAACCGACAAAATGAAAAAACAAACAACAAAAGTAAAGGGTAGAGAGTGAGGAAGAGAAGGAGGGAGTAGAGATAGCAACTAATGAAATCCTCGACTATCTTCATTCATTGAAATAAATGTTGACATTACAAGAAATGAAATAACTACAATGAAAATAAAGATAACAAAGCGGTAAATGTCGGCTCGAAGGTGAGCTTGCAAGAGGAACATGTGTCCCAATGCAATCACCAAGGGCCAAATTACAAGAAATAAAAGAAACTACTCTAAGAACAAAATAACAAAGTAAAAGGAAATAAATGAAAAAAGAGTGGTGCTCGCAGGCGAAGCCTCGTGCGTAAATGCGATCACTTGGGATAGCTTCCTCCTCAACGGAGGTTGGAGGAGGAGGAGGAGTTGTGTGCAATGCGGAGGAGGGGAGATGGGAGAGGGAGATGGTGGTTGGCTAGGATGTTGGATTCAAATCCAACTTATGAACTTGTATATGTATTTATATGTGAATATAATCAAATAATATATGCATTATTAATAGTCATCTTTTATGTCCATTTATGGAAAGTGATCAACTAAGTCTATTAGTTTGGTATGGACATAAAATGCATAAAGCAGGTGTGGTATTTAAAAGATATGTGCAGAGATTATCTTCTGATTTGCAACTTCTTAATGGGCAGAGATGCAAATCACCCACAATAATTATTTTCTCTAATTGCTTATTATTGGCGATTATGGTCCCCAAGAGACCTTTTGAATTTCACACCAAGTTCACCCTTATCGTGATTGAGATTGAGAGAGTGAGAGAACACAAAAGGGGAAATGAGGGGCGACCTGAAGGAGGTGATCTCCTTGTGTGTTGAACTGGTTGGCAGAAGGTTCTCTTGGAAGATTAAATTTGTAGCCCCTGTTTGTCAGAATAGCAATGAGCACGAGTATTGTATCACGTTGTTCACTCATATATATTTGTGTTTCATCCTGTTCATCGGTATATAATCTTTTATTTGTGGATATGCTTATCTTTTTTGCCTAACTATTATCAATGCCTAGGCTTCGCATAAACTAAGATTATATTAGATGTTTCACATTCTCTAAAAACTTAGAACTCTTTTCGTAGCTGTTACAGGTATCGGTACTTGGTATATGTGCGTTATAGATTTGGCTCCAGAACTCTTGAACAGAGACTGTAGTTAACAAGTGCCGGTACTAAATAAGATTACCGATACCTACTAGTTATAGTTTTAGGTTTAAGGCTCCAAAAGTCCAAATCTATGACTTGTATATACCTGTACTCTTCATGAGTACCGATACTTATAGGGCATAGACTTGGTTCCAAACTTGGTTTGATTGAAACTGGAAGCTACGTGTATCAGTACCTATCTTTAGTACCGATACTTGTAGAGTCTAGTAAGAGGTCAAAGTTTTGACCCTTAGGACTGTAGCTTATATATGTTGGTACTTAGCACAAGTACTAGTACATGTTAAGTACAGGGAAGAGCTTCAGTTCTCAAGATCAAGACAATACTTAACATGTACTGATACTCAACATGAGTACCGGTACTAGTTGAGATTAGTATTATTCTGGAGGATTTTTAATATGTGTTAAGTATCGATACTAGTGTCTAACATCAGTATTTATGGGTATTGGATGTATACATAACTGAACTCAAGTCTCAAATAATAAGGCATAGGTATCGGTACTTCGAATAAGTACCAATACTTCTTGGATATGGGATTTAAATTTGTATATCAATGATATTGGTACTGGTTCATCAATACTGATACTAAAAATATGAAACACAAGTACTGGTATACCAGTATTGATATTCATTGAGTATAAGATTCAGTTGTATTAAGTTATAATTCAGATCTATTCTAAATTAGAAATGAATTATTTATATTTTAATCCCAACATGTGATTGGCAATGGGGAGGAGAGTGCTGTGGCTTGGGAGAAATGGAAATGGGCCAGAGAGGGATTGTGAGTGTGGGAAAATGAGAGAGGAGAGGAGGGGAACCGGCAATGGCATTTTTTTTTTTATGAGTGTCGAGTGCAGCCGTTGGGAGAGAGAGAGTGTGGGAGAGAAAGTTGGTTAGGGATATTTTATGGTGGGAAATTATCGGGAAGTCCTCTTGAGATGGGGATTTTCTTTGGAGTTAGAAGGGGAGAGGGGTTATTACGAGGGTCATTAAATAATAGGTGAGGGACTTTCGCATAGGTGGGAATATTGCGGAATCGATCCCTTCATTTCTTGACTTGTCTTACCCTTTTGTGTTGTGCTCCTTATACAATGTGTTGCTCTTTCGATCTACTAGTCTTCCCAATCGTAATATCAAGTTCCCGTGCCCCCCTTGCAATATTATCTTGGCTCATGCAAGCAATGATACGCATAAATTAATATGGTGTTCATTATTAAATCAAAAAAATGTATGCATGCTCTAAAATGCCCAAATGTGTGAAATGCAATTTATATGTACGATTGATGCAATGTATATTAACTAGTAATAAAATAGATATGCTATCGATAATATTTATGGTCTCATCGGAAGGGGATCTAATTCTCAAAATTTTTCACTAAGAGAGGGAGAAGAATACATTATCTACTCTTGTGCCTCTTCAAGACTTCTCGGGTCCCTTGTATAATGGGTTACACAAACACGCTTTGGGATTTACCCTATGTTTTTGGTGACTTTCTTATATTCTGAGATGATTACAACGCTATTATCAGACCACTTTTTAATGTTTGATCATTTCACGATCACCTATCTTTTCAGCCACCACTTTGGTGGGGTTCGTTAATCAAGATCCTTAGGCGAGAATTGTTCGATGAAAGTCCTTTCACTTGGCTATTTCTTCATAAATTGCTTGTTCGTTGATAGGTGATCCGCTTGATTAGGCAAGGCAGACAATCGATTTGTTCAAGAGAATAAACAAATACCACTATAAGGAGCAGTCAGGTAGGTTTTGAAAACTTTTGTTTCTAACAAAGTTTGATAGGTAGTCTATTACTGTTGTCATTGTCTCCATTTATCACAATTTAAGCACTTTATTCAATGATTGCATAAAAGTTCAAGAATTAAGCATATCCTTTAGTATAAGAATTAATATTGATTTGGACTTTGAAACCATCCAAAGTCAACAACAAAAATGTAATGACCCATTACACTTTTACCCATTTAAGACGTCTGGAGTTTCAGGCAGACGTTTGGACCCGTTCTTGGACGTCTGAAAGTGAAATTTTTGTTCTGCACACTGCACTCTACGCGTGGGTGGCATGCAGAATCGTTCCTTCCTCTCTCTCTTCCTCATCTCCCCCAAACCCTAAACCCCACACCTCCTATTTATACCCCTCCCCCTTCTCCTCTCCTCACACCACTAGCCACCACCACCTTCAGTTCTTGTGCAGGAGCGGTGAGAGAGGGTGAGCGAGAGAGAACGAGAGAGATGAAGGAGGAGAGCATGGGAGGAGGAGGAGGACCAAGGTTGGTGGAGCTTCGATGGAAGCTCATCGGAGCTTCGGTGGAGCTCGAGGAGGAGTCGGTGAGGAGTTGCTCAAGCCTCTACAGCGGCTGGAGGTGCTGCAGCATGTGGTGAGCAAGCAGAGCGAGTTGCGAGGAGTTGCTAATATTGGGATTTTCCAGTATCAAACGTCTGGAGAGTCGATCAGATGACCTTGGCGGCAGCTGGACATCCGGGCTTGAGACCAGACGTCTAAAAGCACTTATATCGCAAGGTACGTTATTTTTCGTGGTTACGGCCATGCAGGCCTCACTGTAGGAGCTGGTTTGGCCTGATTTGGACCTGTGGTTTCGTACGTAGGTAAAGGCCTGTGGGAAGGTGCATGAAACTCTTTTCCATGCATTTTTAGACGTCTGATCACATTACTAGATGTTCGGAGGTGCGTCTAGACGACCGGAGGCACTGTCCGACGTCTGGAACTGTCTTCAGACAGTCGCAGAGAAAGTCTGGACGTCTCAAGACACCGCAGGAACATAAGGTAAGATCTGACGCCTTTTAAGACGTCTGGGATTATTCCCAGACATCTGATTTTGAATAGTAGGCACGTTTTTGACGTCTTTAGGGTTCGATCGGGGTCCGTTTTATGCAAATGAAATACCTGCACTTTCCTCTCGAGTTCCTCTACGTACTAGAGTTTGTTATACATTGTTCTGAACTCTCCTTTTATGATGTATTCCCTAGTATAAGGTTTCAGCCTGCTGCGCGTTTGGGGCTCGCAGAGACGTCAGGGTCTGCGGTTCAGGCACCCATTACTCCTGTGTTTCCTGGTAGAGTGGTTTAATCCTATATTAATATTTGAATAAGAATGTGCTTGGTTGAATTAGCCAAATGGAACTCTAGGATGTGGAATGAACCCTAGGGTAGACAAATGAATGAACCGTTTGTACTGTATGATTTACTTGCATGCGTGATTGAGATAAACTTCTAGAAATTGCCTGTAATATAATTGTGAGTTGCCTGTTATAATATGAGCTGCTGTGTTTAATGAACAATTACCTGTGAAATCACCAGTTGCATGTATTGAGAATTGAATTATGAAAACACGAGTTGCCTGTATATGGATGAGAAATGAATTATGAAAGATGGGATCTGGATCGGTATAAATGAGGTGAACATGAGTATGAACCCTACAGGGAATTAGGAGTAGAACTCCTGTGGACAGATGGAAACGTGGAATGTAGACGGGAAGTGTGCTGGCCCTTGAGTACGTGGTACTAAGGAGTGCAACTGTCCCCATTTTGTGTAGAGCGGAGCTAGCCTCCCTTGGGTTGAGACTCAGGATTAGGATTGGCCACTCTACACCGACTCATGTTGAACCTCGTGTACGTGGTACCGAGGCGAGCTACTAGTGTAGGGAGGGAGCTAGCCACCCCACGGGGCCTGGGGTTCAGCTAGCCACCCTACACCGACTTGTTAGGCCCTCTAGGCAAACCGGGGTAGTCAGATGAGGGTGCGTGGACTGTGGAGGGGCGAGACCCCTGTTCTGAGAGGGTAAGGCCCTATACTGTTCCATGCTATACTTTGGTCATACCCGTTAACGGAAACGACTGACCGCGTGTCAGTGCGGGGTAGCTACCCATGCGCTTATCACGCATGCGGTAGTCACTGTTACGTCTTGACAGTGACCTCGGGGTGGTTGACTGGGTGTAGGACTACCACGGGGGACTCCCTCGGCTAGGAGAGCACCACGTGTACCTTCTACTCTACGAAAAAGACTGCAATCAAGATCGTTCCCACGAGGAACATGTAAGATCAAGAAATATCTGGATACTTGAGAAATGGATGAAACTGAAACATATAAAATAGATAGATGGAGAAGAGAATTAAACCTATTGCTTTTACTGTTTTGTACTTAGATATAATAGATACCACTCTACTCAGCGTTCGCTGACTCTGTCTTTTCATAACAATAGTTGAGCAGCCCGAGTTTTCGGCTGTGGAGGGTGCTGGGCCCAGTCGAGTCCACCTGTAGTTTCTTCTGCACTTCCTTTTCTTTTTCTCTACTATTGTAGTAAGTAACAGACTTTTAGTTACTGTTCTGCTACTACTGTTTACTTTTCACTTTCCGTTGTTGTGGTGGTATGTATTGAGACAACTGTTCTATTTCCTTTACTACTTTGTACGTTTCTTCTTCTTAGTTATATTGCATGTGTGAATATGGTTTACTTTCTTGCTTTTGGTTATTTCTTGCTAGATGATTAGGTCTTGAGATTAGTCGAGGCGAGCCGATCTCGGGTCCTGTTAGGATCCAGGAACCGGATCGTAACAAGATGGTATCAAAGCAAGGTCGTCCCAAGAAATGAACCAATTGGCTTGAGAATAACCATTCACGTGCATATAACTAGGATAGCCACCACAACGTTTCACCTTGATATTCATTCCGAGTCTTTTCTCGAAGTAATTCGGTATCGTTGACCCTCTTGTTCTATCTTTCGCGTCTCCTTACAGGAGATGCCTCGTCGGGGAGTTCTCGAGGTGGGCTTGTGACGTGGCCGTGGATGAGATCGGAGGGCAGACGTGCCGGGCCTGAGGTATTAGTTGACCCACCTCTTCTCTTGGGCATTCAAGCCGAGGATCTCGCCTAGCTGATTAGAGATATTATGTGAGAGGAGCTCCACCAGCCTCGACAGGCGCCTCTCCTTGAGGACGTGGAGGGGGAGTCCTCGGTGGGATGAGAGAACGCTACAACGTCGGATGAGCAGGAGGGGGAGGGGGTGGTCCTCCACCACCCCCACCGCACTCTAACAGTTTCGAGCACGAGCCCTCCTTACCTGGAGGCGTGCCCGTTCCCCCACTATAGCTGCACCACGAGCTTTTTGGACAGTTCTGGAAGGTGAAGCCCCCCTCCTTCAAGGGGTATGAGGACCCGTCTGAGGCAGAGGACTGGCTGGAGCAGATTGAGAAGGTGTTCGACACCTTTCTCCCTTCCGTGAAGTGCCGCATGGCCTTTGCCATGTACCAACTAGAGAGCGCGACACACAGGTGGTGGAGGGCAGTTAGAGGCCAGGAGGGGAGAGAGCCGATGTGGGACCAGTTCGTGACTCTCTTATGCGAGCAGTACTTTCTGCAGACCTGGCAGGACCAGAGGAGGCGAGAGTTCCACACTCTCCGCAAGGGGACAATGACTGTTAGCGCGTACCGTACGCATTTTCTAGAGCTGTCACGTTTTGCCTCGATAGCCGTGTCTACGGATGAGGAGCACCTGTGGAGGTTTACTGAGGGGCCCCGACCTGCTATTTGGGGGTATGTCAAACCCTTGAAACTACCCACCTTCTCACAAGTGGTTGAGGTAACCATGACTTACGAGGAGACCAACCCGGTCGAGCGAGACACTGACAGCGGACGGAAGAGGCTCTACTAGTCATGGTACTCTCAAGGCCGTCGAGAGAGGAGGCACACGACACCTGCAGGAGAGCCATCTCGTTTTGCGGGGCCATTAGTGGCCTTTGGGGGCCCCAGACAAGGGCCAATTGCTAGCACCGAATCCTCGCCCAGTCGCCAGTAGGGACCTACTGAGGGAGGAGGTCGTGTCCCCCTCTACTACCAGTGTGGCCAGCCGAGCCACATCAGGAGGGATTGCCCATCTAGGGCTGGAGCATAGTGGATGCTCCCCGCACCGAGTGCTGGAAACCGAGCTGGTGGTCATGGTTACTAGGTGCATGGGGGAGGGCAGCAGTCACAAAGAGGGTACTGGCCAACGGCTGCTCGCCCGACCCAGAGTGTAGCTACTTCGTCTACACCGGGGACTGAGGGGCGTATCAATGCCCTGACACATAGAGATGCCAGGGCTTCAGGTTCAGTGGTGGTAGGTATGGTTACTGTTTCTGGCAGATTAGTGTACGTACTTTTTGATTCCGGCGCCACGCATTCTTTTGTTGCTACGAGTTTTGCCATCAGTTTTGGGTAGGGCAATGTACTGTTAGAGGATCCGTTTGTGATCAGAGGCCCAGGTGGCCAGCTGTTTGTAGCTGAGGAGGTCTACACGGACTGCGAGGTTAGTATAGGGGAACACAACCTCCCTGCTGACCTGATTGTGATACAGATGGAGGATTTTGGCGTGATCCTAGGGATGGATTGGTTGTCCGCCTATCATGCCCTGGTGGACTGTTTCGGAACGAAGATCATCTTCTCCATACTAGAGTTGCCTTCCTTTGAGTTTCACGGACAACCGGTGGATGGAGGTTTCAGATGCATCTCCGCGCTTCGGGCAGTGAGGCTTTTGAGCCAGGGGTGTAAGGGCTTTTTGGTCTGTGTAGTGGTGGAGCCTAACCCCGTGGCTAACTTTCAGAGTATTTCGATGGTTTGTGAGTACCCCGATGTTTTTCTAGAGGAGCTACCAAGACTACCGCCTGAGCGTGAGATCGAGTTTGAGATCTCACTAGTATCAGGAACCAGCCCCATTTCTACTGCACCGTACCGGATGGCACCGCTTGAGCTGCGAGAGCTCAAGTCACAGCTAGAGGACCTATTGGAGAACGGCTTTGTGGGGTCCAATGCGTCCCTGTGGGGAGCTCTTGTGCTGTTTGTGAAGAAGAAGGATGGTACCCTGCAACTTTGTGTCGACTACCGACAGTTGAATAGGGTCACCATCAAGAACAAGTATCCGCTGCCAAGGATTGACGACCTCTTCGACCAGTTGCGAGATGCCACAGTGTTCTCCAAGATAGATTTGAGGTTGGGCTACCACCAGTTGAGGATTAGGGAGACCGACGTCTCCAAGATAGCTTTCTGTACCCGGTATAGGCACTACGAGTTCTTGGTCATGCCATTTAGGTTGACCAATGCCCCCGCTGCTTTTTGGGATTTGATGAACCGGGTTTTCAGACCGTACTTGGACTAGTTTGTGGTGGTGTTCATTGACAACGTGCTTGTGTACTTGCGGGATCAGGCGCAGCATGGACAACATTTATGGATGATTCTGGACACTTTGAGGTGACGCAGGATGTATGCCAAGTACAACAAGTGTGAGTTTTGGTTGAGGTAGGTGACTTTCTTGGGCCACGCGATCTCAAGGGATGGTTTGGCTGTGGATCTAGCCAAGGTTGAGGTCGTACTCAGGTGGGAGAGGCCACGTATAGTGACAGAGATACACAGCTTTTTGGGACTAGCAGGTTGCTATCGACGGTTTATCAGAGGATTCTCTCAGATTGCATGTCTTATGACCTAACTGACTCGGAAGGACGTGCCCTTTACCTGGATAGATGAGTGCGAGGCATGTTTTCAGGAGTTGAAGGAGAGATTGACTTCAGCTCCTATGCTTACCATCTCGAACATCAGTGGTGGTTTTGTAGTTTACACAGACGCTTCGTTGCAGGGGTTAGGGGGTGTGCTCATGTAGTGGGGTCACGTTGTCGCTTATGCTTCACGGTAACTAATGTCCCATGAGCATAGCTGCCCTACCCATGACTTAGAGCTGGCAGCTGTTGTCTTCGCGCTGAAGACATGGAGGCACTACCTTTACGGTGAGACTTTCAAGATTTTCACTGATCATAAGAGCCTCAGGTACTTGTTTGACCAGAAGGAGCTTGATTAGCCCATATTTGTGGGTTATTTAAGTTTTAAGTGCTTAGACATTAAGTTAATTCTAACATTTATTTAGCATAAATTTGGATGTAAATAGATTAATTCATATTTCTAATTTAATTACATAATTCATGCATTGCATTCATATTTAAATACATTTAGAATTAACTTAGAATTACATTCATTTAATTAGTTAACCAATTAGGTGCATTGCATGCATTATTTTAAGTTAACATAAAAGTTGAGGGTTTATATATAAATAACCATAATATTTTATTATTATTTTATTCTTCTTCATTCAGCAACGGTTGCATTTCCTCAGGATGCTGCAGTCAAGGCTCCATTCATGGAGGAGTGGGTGTGTTGGATCTAGTTGGGGCAGCTGACTTCAAAGGAGAGGAGGAGGCAGCCGAGCTCGTGGAGACACCGCCCGCCCATCACCGTGCACCCGCTCCTCACTGTGGTCTCCAAGGCCAAGCTCCACCACACCGTGGGCCGGTGAGGTGACAGCTCGCTGCACCAATCCAGTGGGCTTGGCCATCACCGTGTTTCTTCTTCATTAGCCTGTACACATGCCACCTACACCATCTTCTTCATTTTTCTTCTTCTTTCTCTGTTTGCAGAACAAAATCATACTCGCCACCTCCGCTCGCACACAGCGTGTGTTCCTTAGCCCTCTAGCCGTGCGCGTAGAGCGCGCTGCACTTCCACCGGCTCCCCGTGCATCTGCACGCACTTACCCGCCAGCGTGCAGTACTGTCCACAGCTCCACCGCGCGCACTCATCTCCTGCAGCACCGCCATCCCTGCGCACACCCTTGCTGCGTGCACCATCCTCCACGCTCTAGCCCCTAGCGTGCGGCCACTGGCTCCTCACCAGCGTGCTTACGCACCACCTGCAGCAGCGCCCCTCGCCGCGCCCGCCCCTCTACGTGCGTAAGCACCTCGCGCACATCCCCCTGTGCTCCTCTTTGCCTCCAGCCATGCGTTGAGCTGCTACACCAGCAGTGGCAACAACCATCGCCGACCACTCCTCACCGCCCTGCCGTCGACTCTGTCCATTCCAAGCAGCAACGCCGCCACCATTGGAAGCAGCGTGGCTCCTTTTACCTCCGACGAGAAGCTCCTCTCTGACCTCCACCTCCTCCGTGCATGGAGGAGCTCAAAGCAACCTCCCCTGTTTTTGCACAGTAAATCCTCTATTAGTTTTTACGGAAATTGCCATTGTCAACTTTCATTTTCTTGATTTATTTGATTAATTAAATTATGGTGAATTTATGGCTTTATACTTATGCTTCTAAAGAATTGTTAAGCCATATTGATTCATCTCTATGTGCATTACATTTAATTTTGAATTACATGTTAGTATGCGTGCAAGTGAAAAGTAGATGGCATACCCTTGCACAAGGATAATTTTCTTACATAAAAATTACGTTAACAACCCTTGACTTCTCCATAAATTTAAGGTTTACATTTAGAGCTACATAAGCGTTGTTCGATTTGACGAATATTTCAGCGAACTTGATTTCTACCTAATTGCGAGTTTAAACAAGCCATTGCCTCCCTGTGGATACAACTCGCTCTTTTGTGAGTGGTTATTTTAATTGTTGATTAGTCAATTTTTCCACCACATAGAACTACAAACGACGCACCATTTTATGTGACAAACGACTTTAAAAGTGAAGAATTGACTCGTCAGAGCTCAACATGAGACAGAGACGTTGGCTAGAGCTCCTGAAGGACTACGACTGCAGCATCTCCTACCACCCATGGAAGGCCATTGTGGTGGCTGATGCCTTGAGCTGGAAGGTGCCTACCCACTTGGCCAGTCTACAAGCACAGAGTTGGAGACTTATGGATGAGTTGGGCAGTTGGCGACCCTGAGAGTCACAGGGGTATTGTGGGACTGTGATAGTGACGCGGCAGATGTGACCAGAGCTGATAGACCGCATCATTGTAGGGCAAATGATTGATCCTTACTTACAAACGCTGCGAGACAGGGTGTTGACAGGGGACCCAGGAGACTTTTCCTTTATAGACGAGATACTGCGCATGAGGGGATGCTTATGCGTTCCTAGGGACGAGGAGTTGTTAAGAGAGCTCCTGGCTGAGGTGCACGGGTCCAGGTTCACAATACATCCTAAGAACACAAAGATGTATCATGATTTGAGACATGACTTTTGGTGGAGAGGGATGAAGTGGGATGTTGGTGAGTTTGTGCAGCAGTGTTTTGTGTGCCAGTAGGTGAAGGCCGAGCATCAGAGGCCTGCAGGGCCGTTGCAGCCACTTCCTATGGCAGAGTGGAAGTGGGAGAGCATCACCATGGACTTGGTGGTGGGTCTACCAGTTACCCAGCGAGGACACGATGTAGTCTGGATGATAGTAGACAAGTTGACAAAGACGGCACGTTTCCTGCCGATCCAAGTCACCCTTGGACCAACACAGTTAGAAGAGAGGTACATTCGAGATGTGGTACGCCTGCACGAAGTTCTGCATAAGATTGTATCCGACAAGGATACCCGTTTTACTTCCCAATTCTAGGCTGAGTTTCAGTAGGCTTTGGGGACACGTTTGAGGTTCAATACCACTTATCACCCCCAAATAGACGAACGGTCAGAGCACACCATACAATCACTTGAGGACCTTTCACGCACCTGTATACTAAACTAGAGAGGCTCCTAGGAGGAGCATTTACCCCTGGCAGAGTTTGCATATAATAACAGTTACCACTCGAGCATCACCATGGCACCTTATGAGGCTCTATACGGACAGAGGTGTATTGCACCCTTGAGTTGGGTCGAGGTGGGGACCAAGTGGGAGGTTGGCCCCAGGCTGATCCGGTAGAGTCAGGACGTGATAGAGCAGATTCACAGACGACTCCGCACTATCAGGAGTATGCAGAAGAGTTACGTTGACTGAAAACGTAGAGAGGTGCAGTTTGAGGTTTGGGATCACGTCTTTCTCCGTGTTTCGCCCATGAAGGGTCTGTAGCATTTTGGGGTGAAAGGGAATCTTACGCCGAGGTTTGTGGGACCCTTTGAGGTCCTGGAGTGGATAGGATCCGTTGCTTACTGGCTTGCCCTTCCTCCCCAGCTTTCTAGAGTGCACGACGTGTTCCACATGTCCTACCTCAGGAAATACATCGCTGATCCTAGTCATGTTCTAAGCCACGAGAACGTCGAGGTGGGTGACGACCTGACCTACCTCGAGAAACAAGTAAAGATACTAGATAGAGCCATCCGGAGTTTGAGATGGAAGCAGGTACCACTGGTGAAGGTCCTATGGAGAAGCCAACGGTACGAGGAGGCAACTTGGGAGCCTGAGGCGGCAATGCGAGAGCGGTACCTGGAGCTTTTTGAGGGTATGTCTTTTCGAACCTACTTCGCTCCTTTTTAAGTTTGTTATGCGCTTTTACGTTCCTTTTTCCACACCTAGCTAACTTAAGTTTTAGGGACGAAACTTCCTTTAAGTTTGTTATGATGTAATGACCCGTTACACTTTTAGCCATTTAAGACGTTTGGAGTTTTAGTCAGACGTCTGGACCCGTTCCCGGACGTCTGAAAGTAGAATTTTTGTACTGCGCACTGTGCTCTACGCGCGGGCGGCGCACAGAACTATTCCTTCCTCTCTCTCTTCCTCATCTCCCCTAAACCCTAAATCCCACACCTCCTATTTATACCCCTCCTCCCCCTTCTCCTCTCCTCACACCACTAGCCACCACCAACTTCAGTTCTTGTGCGGGAGCGGTGAGAGGGGGCGAGCTAGGGAGAACAAGAGAGAGGAAGGAGGAGAGATTGGGAGGAGGAGGAGGACCAAGGTCGGTGGAGCTTCGGTGGATGATCGATGGAGCTCGACGGAGCTTCGGTGGAGCTCGAGGAGGAGTCGGTGAGGAGCTGCTCAAGCCTTTGCAGTGGCTAGAGCTGCTGCGGTGCATCTCGAGCTAGCGGAGCGAGCTGTGAGGAGTTGCTGATACTAGGATTTTCCAGTATCAGACATCTGAAGAGTCGACCAGATGACCGTGGTGGCAGCTGGATGTCCAGGTCTAAGACCAGATGTCTGAAAGCACTTATATCTCAAGGTATGTTCTTTTTCGCGGTTACGACCATGCAGACCTCATTGCAGGAGCTGGTTTGGCCTGATTTGGACCTGCGATTTCGTATATGGGTAAAGGTCCTTGGGAAGGCATGCAAAACTCTTTTCCATGCATTTTTGGATGTCTGATCACATCACCAGACGTCCGGAGGTGCGTCTAGGCAACCAGAGGCATTGTCCGACGTCTGGAATTGTCTTCAGACGGTCGCAGAGAAGGTCTGGACATCTGAGGACACCGCAGGAACATAAGGTAAGATCTAACGCCTTTTAAGACGTCTGGGATTATTCCCAGACGTTTGCTTTTGAACACTAGGCACGTTTTTGACTTGTTTAGGGTCCAATCGGGGTCCATTTTACGCAAACAAAATACCTGCACTTTTCTCTTGAGTTCCTTTACATACTAGAGTCTGTTATACACTATTCTAAACTCTCCTTTTATGATGTATTCCCTGGTATAGGGTTTCAGCTTGCTGTGCATTTGGGGCTCGCAGAGATGTCTGGGTCTATGGCTTAAGCCCCTATTACTCTCGTGTTTCCTGGTAGAGTGGTTTAATCCTTAATTAATATTTGAATAAGAATGTGCTTAGTTGAATTAGCCAAATGGAACTCTAGGATGTAGAATGAACCCTAGGGTAGACAAATGAATGAACCATTTGTACTGTATGGTTTACTTGCATGCGTGATTGAGATAAACTGCTAGAAATTGCCTGTAATATAATTGTGAGTTGCCTGTTATAATATGAGCTGCTGTGTTTAATGAACAATTACCTGCGAAATCACCAGTTGCATGTATTGAGAATTGAATTATGAAAACACGAGCTGCCTATATATGGATGCCAAATGAATTATGAAAGATGAGATCTGGATCTGGATAAATGAGGTGAACATGAGCATGACCCTACGGGGAATTAGGAGTAGAACTCTCGTGGACAGACGGAAACCTGGAATGTAGACGGGAAGTGTGCTGGCCCTTGAGTATGTGGTATCAAGGAGAGAAATTGTCCCCTTTTTGTGTGGAGCAGAGCTAGCCTCCCTTGGGTTGAGACTCAGGGTTAGGATTGGCCACTCTACACCGACTCCTGTTGGCCCTCGTGTACGTGGTACTGAGGCGAGCTACTAGTGTAGGGAGGGAGCTAGCCACCCCATGGGGCTGATGGGAACACTATTATGAGCCCTAACTAGCTCATTTTGACCCAGAAAAGAGAACAAAAGCTCCTACATAACCAACTGGAGGACTTAACTCATTGAATAACCATTCCGAGAGAAAAGCAAGAAATAAGGGGTCAAACTACAATTTTACCATTGCAGTACAACAACGGGTTTTCTCATGGGCTAAACACAGGTCAAATAGTCTTATCAAGATAAAAAGTGGGTTGGTTCAGACAGAAAATGGTTCATGTGAATTCTAGGAATTAAATGATTTCTTGTAACCCTAAAATAGACCTACTTAACTTGACAAGGTTCTGGTCAGGATAAAATTCACCTAAACCTTCTAAAAATGATGGGAAAATATTCTCTAAGGTTTAGAACCTTCAATTTGGCCTTGGAACCTATTTTGACCTAAATTGGGGTCTCAGTCAAATATTTGCCCTAAAATGGGTTTTTGTGTAAATTTCCTAGTCAAACGTGATAAAAACAAAAATAAAACATCACCATTATATTTATTAGGTCAAAATTAGATTTATACCAAAATTTGGACCTAGGGGGAATTCATCTTGACCTACTTTGTAAACAGGTCCAGTCTAATTACATTTATAACCCTATCTTTTGAAAACCTCTGCAGAAATCCCCTAACTTCCTCGTCGTTATTTGCAATTAGGTCCCTCCACCATTATAGAGGAGGGAATCCTACTCCGACGAGGTTTCAAAGGCAAGAACTCTCTGATCTCTCAGAGAATGCCTTTCACAATTGAAAGGGAGATTCTGTGAGAAATCTCCTCCAGTTTGAACACAATCATGAACCCTAATTCTTACCCAATCTCTCATGCAAACTCATGAGAGATTTGGCTCTCTCTGAGTTTCCATCTTCTGCGACATTGTCATGCTTGGAAGCTTGGCTTCTAAGCACAAACTTAACCTCCAGGGCCTATATAAGAAACCCTAATTCATTCCACACCTCCGAAGCTTGAAATTGGCATGAGACACCCTCTATTTCTTCTATTCCCCCTCCGATCAATAACTCATCGAGCTCCAGAAACCCCTCTCTTTCTCTCTTTCTTGTCGTTCTGCCACAATACCAGTGGCAGGGTTCTCTTTATCCTCTTCGTTCGCGTCGCGCCACACCAGCCGACGTCCCTGCAACCCCCTCATCGTTGTCGTCCTCCTCCCACTGAGTACTTCGTCTCCGGCGACGGCAATACGAGCCGACCACCTCCTCTGCATCCCCCTTCCTCTATTTTCACTCATTTAAGTCCTCTCTCTCTTCTCATCATTTTTCTATCTTTTATTCTTGCAAACATGCCTCGACGCTCGCAACCACCACCACATTCCCCACCTCCGACCAGACCTCCAGCGAGGTGCTCCCGTCGCTCCACGCCTCCATCCGCCTCACCAACTACCCCATAAGCATCGCCACACCTCAGTGAACGTAACCCCTCACCTCACTCACCGCGCTACACACCTAAAACACCCCCCAAACACACCCATACACACACCCACAGGTTGCCATAGACCTGCCACCACAACCACCCACATGCCGCGTCGACCCCCGCAACATGTTCTTCGTGTCTTGGAGAAGACTCCTGAGCCTTCTGACGAAGCTAAAAGGCCGTTTGCATGACTGCAGGTACAAGAGCCCCGCCGCCATTGAAGAAAGCAAGCTTGCTCCAGGTCGTCTCGCCCCAGGCTACTAGTCCTAGGGAGTGTGAACTCTCCTCGTGCACAGCTTCAGCCAAGTGCTTAGCACTGAAGGCCACAGTAGCAGTCGCAATTGGATCCGCCATCTGCTGCAGAGGCGCACAATAGGAAGGTGGGACGTTTAGTCCTACCTCGGAAGTGAGTGAGCGGGCGCTATGATATAAATTGTAAAAGTGACAGAGGCTTATCGCCTCCTGACCACGGGGTGAGGTCCCACTCGCCCTCACTGCCTCGTCCGTGACCCACTGCCCGCGGACCTGGCCCTGACCCGTATACTCGACCAACCTGCACTCCTCGCCCACCACGCACACCGGTGGGCCTGGTCCCGGGCACGCGTACCCGACCCGATTACCTGAGAAGGCTGTGGGAGAGAGAGCCTAAGAGAGAAAGAAGAAGAGAGATCGCGAGGGCGGGTAGGGGTAGGTTTTGCTCTCTCGCAGGGAAATAGAAGAAGAAGCCAAGGAAGAGGAGGGCTGCAACCAGAGAAGCTAAGGAAGGAGAAGGCAAGGCTGAAGGAGAAGAGCTAAAGGCTAAAGGGCTGAAGCAAGAGAAAGAGGAGAAGATGTTGAAGGTAGAAGAAAGAAGAACTGCAGAGACAAAAGGAAAAGAAATCAGAGAAGAAGAAGAAAGAAGACAGAGATAGAGATAGAGATCAGAGACAGAAAACAGAAGAAGAGAAATAGCACAACACTATAGCAAACACTAGTTTATGACGTCTGATTCACAAAATCAGACATCCATTCTTTTTTGTACTTTTCATATATATTGATATTTTGTGGCTATATTTACATTGTGCATTAACTCTGATTTTCACTGCTTATTATATTCAATTTCTCAAGGTTGTGTTTTTGATTTTTAAACTCCAATTTTCTCCCTGTGTTTTACCTCGGACTGAAAACTTCGAGTAATAAAATTCATTTGTTTTCGAGCAATTTCAACTACGCTACTATGCATTGATTTTAACATTGATCTCGCCTCGCATAAAACATTTTGGCACCATTGATGGGGAGCAATGGGCGATTTAGAAATCTCAATCACAATTTCTGATTTGGTACTAACTTGATATATCTCTTTTGTTGTGATTGTTTTAGGGGAAAAGATTTAAAGGAAGACAGCCGCACAACAAACACACTCGGGGTAGGTAATCTTTGATTAGCCCTTTCTCCTAATCCCCTCATTCTGAAAAGGAAAAAAAATAAGATAAAAATCAATTAAGGGCTACCTGCTTTCCATCTTTAGTTAATTCAACAAGTACTGATTCGCGCATCCATTTAAGGTAACTAGGGCTACCACCTTCTTGATTGAGCCCTAGATACCATACTTTTGGCAACTAAATTGGACCAAAATTAGAGCCAACTTAAGGATTCCAATTTAGGATTTTAAGAGACACATCTTTCTAAGTAAGAATCAACTATTCCAAAAAGAGGTGTGCCTAAACCTTGATTGAAAAGACTTATTCAGGAGAAACCCTAAAATTCAAGCTCTTAATTTCACTTGAACCCTAAAAGAAAGGACCTAAAGCTCTCAAAGGACAAATAGGTGAAGTTGACCCTCTTGTTGGGTCAACCAACCTTGAAATTAGGTCACCTTTGCACTCAAAACATCTAAAGTTCAAGTGGAATCCTAAGCACCTTTGCTCTTAAATAAAAGTGGTAGACTTAAGAGGTCAAAGTCTCCATTTTGGTCTACCTGGAATCTCAGTGACAAGAGAGGTCGGGTGGGGGAAACCTTGTAACCCGTGGGGGCGCTTTACCGTGTAGGGGTCTTTGCGGGACTCTCCCTCTCTGGCTGCCCAGGTAATTCTCAGGTGGATGACTTTCCGATCCAGGGGTATCATCCACCCTGAACCTCCATAGTCATCCAAACATCTTTGGGTGTCTTGATTAGGTCAAACATCTAGCCCCTCATCCCTTCTCTTTAGACCACACACATAGATTTTCAGTGGGATTCTCTATTCAGAACTAATCACTTCAGTCTAAGATCTGAATTCTGATTCTACATCTTGACTCCACCATCTGATCCAAATATGCAGCTTGGTTACTTAGGAATACCATTCAAGAGACCTGAATCGCAAAGATCCATGAGAGATAGAATGATTAAGGATGCCCTTGAATTTTATGAAATTGAATACAAAACCTCAAAACCAGTAGAAGACATTCAGGTTAGTGTACCAACAACAACAACCTTCATTATAAATTGTGCCCAAGTATTATTAACAGAAGCTACAAAAGGATCAACCCGTGACATTCTTATAACAGGATACATTGAGATAGAAAAATTACATAACTTTGAATACCTAAATGCATGACCAATCCTGTACTATGGGAACAACACCAAGATGATCTTGAAAAACGGGAAGAGATGAGATTATTGAAACAAGTTATTGATCAAAAATACTCGTACATGCCCCAAATAAATAATGAACCATCTTGGAATAGTACTGAAGACCAATCTGATTTCCTAAATCCCAGGTTCAAGGCACAAGGTTGTGGATTCCCAACCCAGACGGAAAATAACAGGCCTGATCTTCAATTCGGTTGGGAAGCTCCAATTGCAGGGGAACACGATTTTGAGCCAACCCTAGAAAACCAAAATCATGGGTCATCAAGCATAGAATTTTGAGACACCTGCAATGATGAGATTAAAATCGAACCTCTCAAGGGTGTAAATCCTGCCCCTTATTCTGATATGGTGACCTTCAAGGGTAATTCTGACCTAGATTCTAGTAATTCAACCCACGTCCTCAGCTTTGAATCTGGATCTGAAACTTATTGGGAAGATTACAAGGCCCCGTACGACGAAGATCAAAGTTTCAATGAAGAGTATGATTCCAGACCTTTATTTGATGAATATCCCTCTCCAACATCCTCAGAGAGACAGATTGATTTCTTGGAAGTCATGCCAATCTATGATATAGAAATCGTGGAGTTGGAAGAGTGGGGTTTTGATTGGGTCGTCCCTACAAGCCAAAAACCTGAGCCCAGACCCTATAAGGATACCTTTTTAAGCTCAGAATCTACATATAGGCTAGACCCAAGTCAGGCTGCTGAGTCTACATTGTATGATTTATTCTGTGGTAAAACCCCTGATCTCGAATCTCATTCAGAACTTGATTTTCGCAATTTCTCCGATGATTTCGAATCTTACCATGATTTCGGAGAACCTCTGTTTCCTGACCTCGACGAGCCAATCTACGACCTCAACTCACATGATTCATTCTTCGACTCTGACTCTGAGATCTTGGATCCCGAGATCACTAATTTAAACTTTGGTTCCAGTGAGATGGAATCATTTCTTTTTGATCCTTAAGATCAAAACCAGAAAATGCTGAGAGTGACTGCAACCCAGAGTTCGAATCTTTTCTTGACTCAGATTTCCCTCATCCTATAAACACTCTTCAGGCATTCACTTTTGAATTTAATAGCTACTATGAGGACTCTCTAAATGAAACCACTTGTAACTCCTTTCTAGAAGAGCCCTCATACACAATTCTTATTGAAGCCATCTCCTCCGCATATACAGAACCCACCCAAACCCATTTTCAACCCTAACCTGCAACCGAACTCAATTTCTATTCTGATTCCCATCTTACTGAGCTGATTGCAGATGATTTGCTTGCACATCTTCAGCGGGTTTCAAACATTAATCAGATCATAAACCATGCTCCATCATTTGCTGATCACTCCTGTAGGGTTTCCACATTATCCACTGATTACTTTACGGGCCCCTACTTTGACCAGGTTGATTCGACTCAGCTAAACCCTGAATTCACACTTCCACATCATTCCGAGCTCCATAGTATATGGTGGTCTCCACATCTCTTGATCTACACTTATCAAACCACCAGATTGATTGGGTTTGGGCTGCATCATCAGCCTGTTGATCTGAACATGCACTTGGTTGGACCAGCCAGGCTCTTGATCAAGGTGCTTGTTCTACAAAACTCAGTTGATTTGACCATTCCTTCTCCATACCATTTCCTGCTCGGCTGAAGGTGTCGAATTTAGCGCTTAACGGGAGGCAACCTGTCATTCCAAAAATCCGAGATCCTTCTGATTATCCATCTGTACTTCACGTCTATTGCACCCTAAGTTCGATTTTCTTAGAACAGTCGACCCCACCTCTGGTACACGTGCTAGAGCTTGAAATCATCCGCAACAATCATTCCCGATCCAGTCGCCCACCAGATAAATCTTGTTCTAAGTCCCTGAACCCAACACTATTTCACACCCTCCATTTACAATGAGGACATTACAAAACTTAGGCATGGGGGGTGGTAAAGTGCAAACATACAGAAATCAAAATTTAGAAGGGTTCTCACAAAAAAATCACATATGCCAAAAATACCAAAAAAATAGAAAATTGTGAAAAAGAACAAAAAATTGGAGGACAAAAGAAAATTTTGAGGCTATACAAAACTTGAGGAGAAAAAAGTGAAAAATGTCAAAAAAGGATCACAAAATGAAAAGAAAAAGAACAGAGAGTCATTAGTAAGAAATTAAGGGATTAACTAAGTTCTAGATCATATCAAGAAAAAGAATATGAAAGAAAAAAGTGCTAATGAGACACAAAAGAGATTAGTAGGAACACTGATCTTAGGCCTCTTGGGCTAGACTCTTAGGCTTAAAAATTCAAGTATCTGCTAAGATCTCGACAGTCCTCAAGAGGTTGGGGAAAATGCGAAGCTTAAGTATTAGGTCTAAGGCTTAGGGAGTATTTGGCCTCGTTAACTAACCTTTGTTTTGTGGGACTCAGTAACCTAAGCACCCCAATCCACACACAGTCTGGTTCAGTACGCATAATTATCAAAATCATGCAAAAGCGTTTAAATGTTCTGAAAAAGTCGCTTAGATTAGGAGCGGCCGATCAACATAAGTTGATTTGGACGAGTTCCCGACGCGAAGAGGTGGGAAATTTCCCTCAACGATGCACAATAATATATCATCTCCTCAGTGCTTGTATCCTAAGATATTCACATATCCTACCGGGGGCACGTAAGCACTCTGTGCTGGTTCAGATGCCATGGGCGACATTATCATGAAATGTCGATTGCCAGGGTCTGGATTTAGCTACAGAATGCCATGGGCGGGATTATCTCAAAATCTCGAAAGCTAGGGTTCTGGAGGTTGCCATGGGCGGTGCTATCACAAAGCATCGATTGCTAGGGACCTTTCGAGGATTGATGATGGGGACAAGGAATCTGATACAGATCATGTTGAGAAGCCAATTCGAAGCTAGAAATAAAAAGAAAAGAGAGAGAAAACTCTCCAAACAAAAAAAATCCTCTGTCTCTCTCTTGCAAAAAATGCACTGCAAACTGAACTGAGGCTAAAATACGTTACAAGCACGGGTGCTTTAATCGCGGAGTCCAACGAACCTTAGGATAGTTCATGTGGGCCATAAAGACCTTCGCAAAGGACCGAGGCTAGATGTGGTCAGGTCTGGATCTTGGCTGGTACTTGAGTACCTCTAGGCCTACTATCGGCATTTTAACCTAATCAAAAAGAAAAAAAGCACTTATCATAACCTCTGAACATCAAGGAATTCATGGTCTAGAACAGAAGTTAAAACCTTAAAATTTTGCTAAGGGACTAACAAAAGCTAGGCATGAAGGTATGATGGGAACACCATCATGAGCCCTAACTAGTTCATTTTGACCTAGAAAAGAGAACAAAAGCTCCTACATAACAAACTGGAGGACTTAACCCATTAAATAACCATTCTCAGAGAAAAGCAAGAAACAAGGGGTAAAATTGCAATTTTACCATTACAGTACAACAACGGGTTTTCTCATGGGATAAACACAGGTCAAATAGTCTTAATAAGATAAAAGGTGGGTTGGTTCAGACAGAAAAGGGTTCATGTGAATTCTAAGAATTAAATGACTTCTTGTAATCCTAAAATAGACCCACTTAATATGACAAGGTTCTGGTCAGGATAAAATTCACCTAAACCCTCTAAAAATCATGGAAAAATATTCTCTAGGGTTTAGAACCTTCAATTTGGCTCTTAGAACCTATTTTGACCTAAATTGGGGTCTGAGTCAAATATTTGCCCTGAATTAGGTTTTTGTGTAAATTTCCTAGTCAAACGTAGTCAAACCCAAAATCCAACTTACCATTGGATTCCTTATGTCCAAATTAGGTTTATGCCAAAATTTGGACCTAACGGGAATTCATCTTGACCTACTTTGCAATCAGGTCCAGTCCAATTACATTTCTACCCCTATCTTTTGAAAACCTCTGTGAAACCCCCTAACTTACTCATCGTTCTTTGCAATTAGGTCCATCCACCATTATAGTAGAGGGAATCCTACTCCGACGAGGTTTCGAAGGCAAGAACTCTCTGATCTCTCAGAGAATCCCTTTCAAAATTGAAAGGGAGATTCTCTGAGAAATCTCCTTCAGTTTGAACACAATCATGAACCCTAATTCCTACCCAATCTCTCATGCGAACGCATGAGAGATTTGGGTCTCTCTGAGTTTCCATCTCCGATGACATTGCCATGCTTGGAAGCTTGGCTTCCAAGCACAAACTCAACCTCCAGGGCCTATATAAGAAACCCTAATTCATTCCGCACCTTCGAAGCTTGAACTTGGCCTGAGACACCCTCTATTTGTTCTCTTCCCCCTTCGATCAATAACTTAGCAAGCTTCGACGACCCCTCTCTCTCTCTCTCATTGCTCTGCCACAATACCAGTGGCAGGGTTCTCTTTATCCTCTTTGTCCGCGTCGCACTGCACTAGCCGACGTCCTTGCAACCCCTCGTCGTCGTCCTCCTCCTCCCATTGAGTACTTCATCTCTGGTGACGGCAATACGAGCCGGCCGCCTCCTCTGCATCCCCCTTCCTCTATTTTCACTCAGTTAAGTCCTCTCTCTCTTCTCATCATTTTTCTATCTTTTATTCTTGCAAACACGCCTCGACGCTCGCAACCACCACCACCTTCTCCACCTCCGGCCAGACCTCCGACGTGGTGTTCCTGCCGCTCCACGCCTCCATCCGCCTTGCCAACTACCCCATAAGCATCGCCACACCTCACTGAACGTAACCCTTCACCTCACTCACCGTGCCACACACCTAAAATGCCCCCTGAACACACCCATACACACAGCCACAGGTTGCCCTAGACTTGCCACCACAACGACCCACATGCTGCGTTGACCCTCGCAACACATTTTCTGTGTCTTGGTAAAGCCTCCTGAGCCTTCTGACGAGGCCGCAAGGCCGTTTGCATGACTGCAGGTACAGGAACCTCACAGCCATTGAAGTAAGCAAGCAGCTAGCTTACAAGATTGCTCCAGGTCATCTTACCCTAGGCTACTAGTCCTAGGGCGTGCGGACTCTCCTCGCACACAGCTTCAGCCAAGCACTTGGCACTGAAGGCCACAGTAGCAGCCGCAATTGGATCCGCCATCTGTTGCAGATGCACACAACAGGAAGGTGGGACATTTAGTCCTACCTCGGAAGTGAGTGAGCGATTGCTGTGATATAAATTGTAAAAGTGACAAAGGCTTATCGCCTCCTGATACAGATTTCACGCGGTTTGTTAAATACGTCGTTGTAACGTGCAAAATCGATCAACTCTTAAATTTATATTCCTAGATAGGAGAGTATCTAGGGTCGTCCAAGGAGGCCAAATGTTTGCAAAATTGATTCTCTTGCTTGGAATACAAATCTCAATTTTCTTTTTGGTATTTTTCAATATATCATTTTTTTGATTTTAAATTAAGACAACATGCGAAATGGTGGCGGGAAGGTGATTTACACTTCAAATTTAATAAACTACTTCTAAAGTGGCAAGTAGAACCTCTCCCTAATCTCACTCTAGGCAAGTGGAGGCCTAGAATAATTAGGGAGAGGGAGTGAAGAATGCTAAAAACAAAGCAAGTAGAAATGCAAATAAGAAATTGCAAAGAGGGCAACTAGATAAATGAAAAAGTGTTTTACAAAAAGGCCTAGTAGAGGAATGCTTCTACTACTAGAAAATTGCAAATAAGAAAAGCAAACACAAATCCTCTAGATAGATGGTGAAGAAGAGGGCTTCTTGCTCCAAGGTTTGTGGATTCCAAACTTGAAAAGAATCCTCCAACTCCTTCCTTGTTGTGCTCCACCAAGGTGATGTCCTCCAAGGCAAGACCTAAGGGGGCGTGCCCTAAGCTTCTCTCCAAGGGTGGACATCCACCCTAAGTCCTTCTCCCTTGCCTGGCCGTTCTCCTTGAAGTGGAAGAGTCTCCTCCTTGGCGTGGCCCAAGTTGCAGAGAGTGGGGAGAAGAAGGCACCAAAAGGGCTGGTGATGTGCCCCTTTAATCTCCTTCTCTACTCCTTCTTCTTGGCCGTAGGTATAGGTGGTATAGGTAGCAAAATACACTAATGGAGGATGGGAATTATGTGGTGGTAGGGTAGGGTATTTATAGGATGGGAAGGGGGGTGGTTATGGTGTTTTTTTTGGAGGGAAATGAAGGGGTGCTTGGATATTTTTGGAGGGAAAAATGGGAGGGAAATGAAGAGGTTCCTTGGTTTTCCCTCCAAAAATGCCTTCTAGAAGGCAATTTTGGAGGGAAAAAATGGAGGGTGGAGATGGGTTTTGATGGTGGATGTAGGGTGGTGATGGAAGGGATAGTTGGCACCAAAATTAAGTTGGAGTAGGTGATCTTTTTGCTGGAGCTTAGGTAGTAGGGTAGTAGGTTTTGGTGCCATGGAGGTGGACTAGCTAAGTTAAGCAGCTTAGCTAGCTTAGCTAGTAGGGAGTAGAGTTGGAGGCATTTGGAGCTAGGGTTTTCAGGGAGAAGAGCTGGAGGTAGTCATCTTGAGCTGCACTAGAGCTGGTGGTTGCTGAGAGAGCTGCAAGGAGCTACCTTAGCTGCCTTGGCTTGCTAGTTCTTTGCTAGCTACTAAGCCAAGCTAAAGCAAGCTGGCTTCTACTGAAAGGAGCTGAGGTGAGCTGGGTCTAATGCTCCTGAGGAGGATCAAGCTGGGTGAGGCAGCTAAGGTAGCTTAGCTCAACTGAGTTGAGCTAAGCTGAGTCCCCGGGAGCTGGACTCGAGCTTCCTAAGCTGGAATGAAGTCATCTTTAGCTGGTTGGAGTTGAGTAGAGCTGGATGTAGCTAGACCTGAGCTGGGGTGAACTCCAGTCAACTCAGCTGAGCTAGCTAGAGCTCCCTATGGACTAATGGGAGCTGAGATGAGCTAGACTCAGCTAAGTTGAGCTGGATCTGAGCTAACCTGAGGTAGGGTGAGCTAAGATGAGCTCTCTTGAGCTGCCATTCAGCTGATGAGCTGAATGGAGCTAAGATGAGCTAACCCTAGTTCAAGTGAGCTGGAATCCAACTATGGTGAGCTGGATCAAGCTGAGTTCCAGTTAGTTTGGGCTTCTTCTTCACCAGTTGCCTTCCTGAGTGCTAGGGTTTTGGAGTTCTGACAATTTGCATATCCCTAACACTCACAAAAACACATTAAAAAGATAATAAAAAGTGCAATGAATGCCTAACCTAATTGATGCCTAAATGTAGCCCAAAAACCCGTTTGCGGAGCAAAATCCTAAGAGCTAAGTTTGTTTTAATGCATAAAAATGATGATAAACTGGCGTTTATCACCTCCTGACCATGGGGTGAGGTCCCACTCGCCCTCAATGCCTCGTTCGTGACCCACTGCCCGCAGACCTGGCTCTGACCCGTATACCTGACCAACCTGCAGTCCTCTCCCACCACGCACGCCGGTGGGCCAGGTCCCGGGTGCACGTACCCGACCCGATTACCCGAGAAGGCTCTGGGAGAGCGAGCCTAAGAGAGAAAGAAGAAGAGAGATCATGAGGACAGGTAGGGATAGGTTTTGCTCTCTCGTAGGGGAAAAGAAGAAGAAGAAGACAAGGAAGAGGAGGGCTGTAGCCAGAGAAGCTAAGGAAGGAGAAGGCAAGGCTAAAGGAGAAGAGCTGAAGGCTAAAGGGCTGAAGCAAGAGAAAGAGGAGAAGATGCTGAAGGCAGAAGAAAGAAGAACCGCAGAGATAGAAGGAAAAGAAATCAGAGAAGAAGTAGAAGAAAGAAGATAGAGACAGGAAAGAGAAGAAGAGAAATAGCACAGCACTGTAGCAAACACTAGTTTAAGAAGTCTGATTCACAAAATTAGACGTCCATTTATTTTTTGTGCTCTTCATATACATTGATATTTTGTGGCTATATTTACATTGTGCATTAACTCTGATTTTCACTTTTTATTATATTCAATTTCTAAAGGTTGTGTTCTTGATTTTTAAACCCCAATTTGCTCCCTGTGCTCGACCTCGGACTTAAAACTTCAAGTAATAAAATTCATTTGTTTTTGAGCGATTTCAACTATACTACGACGCATTGATTTTAACATTGATCTCGCCTCGCTTAAATAGGGGCCCAGGGTCTAGCTGGCCACCCTACACCGACTTGTTAGGCCATCTGGGCAAACCGAGGTAGTCAGATGAGGGTGCATGGACTGTGGAGGGGTGAGACCCCTGTTTTGAGAGGGCAAGGCCCTATACTATTCCGTGCTGTAGTTTGGGCGTACCTACTAGCGGAAATGACTGACCACGTGTCAGTGCAGGGTAGCTACCCGTGTACTTATCATGCGTGCCGTAGTCACCGCTACATCTTGACAGTGACCTCGGGGTGGTTGACTGGGTGTAGGACTATCACAGGGGACTCTCCCGACCAGGAGAGCACCACGTGTACCTTCTACTCTACGGAAAAGACTACAATCACGATCGTTCCCACGAGGAACATGCAAGATCAAGAAATATCTGGATACTTGAGAAATGGGTGAAACTGAAACATATAAAATAGAGAGATGGAAATGTGAATTAAACCTGTTGTTTTTACTATTTTTTACTTAGATAGAATAGATACCACTCTACTTAGCGTTCGCTGACTCTGTCTTTTCATAGCATTGTTTAGGACTAGGAGTTGAGCAGCTCGAGTTTTCGGCTGCGGAGGGTGTTGGGCTCAGTCAAGTCCACCTATAGTTTTCTTCAGCACTTTTCTTTTTCTCTACTGTTGTAGTAAGTAATGGACTTTTAGTTACTGTTCTGCTACTATTGTTTATTTTTCGCTTTCCATTGTTGTGGTGGTATGTACTGAGACAGCTGTTCTATTTCCTTTACTGCTTTGTACGTTTTTTCTGCTTAGTTATATTGCATGTGTGAATATGGTTTACTTTCCTACTTTTGGTTATTTCTTGTTGGATGATGGTAGCGCTCGTTATCTCTCTCTAGGATTTCGTCGTAGTATAGTATAGAGAAACGGTTACCAGTTTAATACAATTTGTTACTTGGAAATAAAAAGTTTTCCGAGGTCGAACTCAGGGAGCAAACTATGATTCTAGAAGTACACTGTTTCTATTACAATAATAAGAGAGAGAGAGAGAGAGAGAGGTAGATTGGTCTCTTGGCTTTTTCTTCTTCTCTTCTTTCTCTCTTGCCTTGTCTTCTTCTTCTTTCTCTTCTCTTCTCTTTGCTTGATCGTCTTCTTCTTTCTCTTCTTTCTTCTCTTTGCTTGATCTTCCTCAATTCTTCTTCTTCTTTATATTCTTTCTCTTTCTTCTCTTTTCTTTCAGCTGCTGCGCCTGTTCTTCTCTTCTTCTTCTTTACTTTGTCTGCAGATCTTCTTTCGTCGTCTGAGTTCTCAATCAGACGGCTTAAGTAGCATCCGCTACAGTGCTACCTTAGTGCTCCTTCTTCTTCTTCTTTCTTCTTCTTGCAGTCCTTCTTCTTCCTTTCTCTTTTTCCTTCTTCTTTCTCCTGCGGTCTTCTTCTTCTTTCTTCTCTGCCTGCACACTCACATGCTTGGTCAGAGCAAAAACCTACCCCTACCCTCCCCGTGTCTCTCTCTTTCTCAGATTTCCCTCATTGGATCGCTCTCCCAGAGTCGGGTATTCGGGTACGGGTTCGCGCCCGGGACCAGGCCCACCGACGTGCGGTGGTGGGCGAGGAGTGCAGGTCGGGCATATGGGTCGGGCCAAGTCCGCGGGGGGTGGTTGCGGACGAGGTCGGGTGAAGCGAGTGAGAGGGACCTCACCTCGTGGTTAGGAGGCGAAGAGGCTATGGCACTTTTCCAATTTATGCGCGGACGGCGTTTCGAAATCCCACGATGTGGGACTATCCTCTGTGCTATCTTTGCGCGCACCTGCAGGTCGACTCCACCTTGCCCTCTGATCAGCTGTAGCCGATGTCGGTGCCAATTGATGAGGCAGAAGTCTTCGCAGACTTCGCCCCAACCTGCAGCACCTGGGAACTTGGGGCTGTAGGGCCTGGAGCTTGCCCCGAAGCTGCTTCAGTCGTCGTTAATGGCGGCTGGGGTGGCGACCCTGTCAGACAGAAGCACGGCCCTTCGGCCTAATCAAACTAGCGGGGGACCTTCGCCGTGGCACGGCGAAGGTGGTGCGGGGTGCAGCAGGTCGTGGGGCGGCGTCTGGCGGTGGGGCTAGGTCGGAAAGCGACCGGAAAAATGGGTCTGATCGGGGGAGTGTGGTGGGGGTGTGGAGCGGCAATGGATGGGCGGAGGTTGTTCAATGTGATGAGGCGGAGGTTCTGTGAGGGTCGACGAGGCGTGTGGGGCTGCGGAGCGATGGGGGCGTCTCATCGGAGGGTGGCCGGAGACGAAGAGGGTGATGGTGGACAGGAGTGGTCGAGGGTTTAATTGAATGAAAAACAGTGAGGAAAAGAAAGAGGTGGGGAGTAGTTCTGACCTAGTTATAAGGACGAAAGGGGCTGGAGCAGGGCGGTAGTCATATCGACTGTCGCCGGAGAAGAAGATGCCCAAAGGGAGAGGGCGGCGGTGAGGAGAGAGCGGGAGGGCACGCGCTGGGTACGGCGCGACGCGGGAAGAAAGGGTGAGGGTGGCTCTGCTGCTGGTATTGCAGCAGAGCGACGAGGAGGGGGAGGAAGAACCGCTGGAGCTGGAGGGCTTCTGTCGAAGTGGGAAGAGATGAAAGATGGGGGTGTTTCTCCGTCAGGACTGAGTTGCCCTCTTCTGCAGGCGGAGGCGGCTTTTATAGAGGCTAAGGCGGAGAGGTGGGCAGAGGGAGGCGACGTGCCTCTCTCACCGGAGGACGGCGGAGTAGGGACCCATACCTTCCGTGCATTCGCACGGAAGGTATGGGCTGCCGCAGAGATCATGGAGGTGTCCCTGCGACAGCAGACGTCGCAGGGAACACCCCGTTGAAAGGGCAGAGGGCCTCCCTCACCCTGCGCGGCGCCATGCTTCGCGCAAAGTTGCTGGAGCATGGTGCTGCTTAGGGTTTTGCAGGGAGGACCTAAATGCAAAGAATGATGAAGACTTAGGGGTCAAAATGAGAGGGTTTCAAAAGTTGAGGGTCAAAAAGTAATAGATGAGGACCAAAATGCAAAGTCGGTCAAGAAGGTCTCTTCTTAGGCTCAAGTTTTTATACATGACTAAATAGGACCTAAGGATTATAATGGTGAATTTTATTTCTAGATCAGACCTTGTTTGACAGATCAATTTACGTAAAAACCCAAATTAAATCATTAATTAGGCATGGTTCTCAATGTAGGTCAAAATGGGTTCCCAAGGCCAAATTGAAGGTTCTAAACCCTAGAGATTATTTTTCTATGAATTTTAGAGGGTTTAGTCAATTTTTACTTTGCCTCGAACCTCGTGAATTGAAGTGGATTTGTTTTAGGGTTACAGGATGTCATTTAATTCCTTGGAGTTGCTGTAGCCCTTGTTGGATCAAATCATCCCACTTTCCTTCTTATTAGGTTAGTTTGACCTATGTTTAGACCCTGAGTTACCCTGTTTACTGATTGTGTTGGTGAAATTGCATTTTTACCCCTTATGACCTGTTTTCTTCAAAAACTCAGAATTCTCTGAGTCAAGCCTTTCTATAAGTTATGTAGGAGCTTTTTCTCGCAAATCTAGGTTAGATGGTGCTAGTTTAGGGTTTATGATGAGGTTCTCATCAGATGACTAGGTCTTGGGATTAGTCGAGGTGAGCCAGTCTCGGGTCCTGTAGGGATCCGGGAACCAGGTTGTAACAAAAAAAAGCTTTATTGCAATCTTAAATTATTAAAAATGTTTAACCAATTAGCAAGAGCACAAAAAATATCAATTAACATAGAACTCATGCACATCCAAAAATGCAAGTCCCAAATCAAGGTTCCTTCTCAACGAGGTTAATTATTGCTTCAATTAAAATTTTTCCTTTGAAACTAAAGGATTTGCTAGAATTGAAACTAAGCCAAACTAAACATCAAGTAGGGCATGGTCGAGCGATGATAGGCTTATATCATGGGCTTTGGTAATGGGGGGCACCTAGAGGTCGTGTGATGCAGGAGATACGACTTCCCCAATTATTTGAAGGGCAACTCGAGGGTTCCTGGGTTATTAGAAAAAAGAAACTAAACTAAATGTTCATTTCTTGAGGAGGATCAGAGACAGAGATGGAGAAAGGGGGTGCAAACTAACATGCATGCACTTTGATGTAGACAATGACACTTTGAAAGGGTTTTGGATTATAAAAAAAAAAAAATAAATTCACTAGGACCGAAAGCAAATGTCCATTCTTTGAGGAAGATAAGAGATGGACATGGAGAAAGGGGGGTGTTAGAACTAACATACATGCACGCCCATGGAGACAATGATATATGGGTTGGTTGTCCCTCAGATTCGATCACAGATGACTAACCCGATGCCTTTTCTAACCCTCAACTTTAGCAAGCTTAGCATGTTGGTTGCCTCATTCTCTACTAGCGATCTAGTGATGGGGCTACGACCAAAGGCCAATGCCCTCTTCATGTTTGAATTGACTAGATTGATTTGGAATCACCTCCATATTCTCTCCTCTCATTGAGTGTGGTTTCCTGTCTCCTTTAAAAATACTGGTCATGACTTTGTTATATCTGTAATCTATGGTACATATATGGACACATTGTTGGACGATAATCATTGTAGTTTAGGAAAATGCATTGTAGTATAGTATCGAAAATCAAATCAACACTTAAAAATTTATAATTTCGAGAAATGTGAGTTTCTGAGGTCATTCACAGGGAGCAAAGATAATCACAATTCAATCACCAATCAAGTATTCAAGAAAAGCTCAAAATATATTCAATGAATAGCAAAAATGTATATCAGAGTCAACAGACAAAAATAAGAGAGAGAGAGAACAAAAAGAATGGTACTTAGAACCACCAATTTAACACTTAAGCTTATTCTCAACTCAAGGTCAATATCAGATGGTTCTCAGAAGGATCAGACGTCTCAAGCACTTAGACAAATCTTAATTCAAATCAGACAACACTTAACTTCTTCAACTTCAAACTCAGCCAAATCAGATGTCTGTAACAATATCTGACGCCTTAAGTGTTCAATCCACTTCTTTGAAGAGCAAAACCCTCCCCCCCTCTCTCTCAAATCCTCTCCTCTTTCTCAGACCCATACCAGACCCGGTTCAGACCTAATTGGCTTAGCATATGGGGGGAGCCAGTTCAGCTCGCAAGGCATGGGCGAGTGAATCGAGTGTGTATGCTTGTGAGGAGGGACCTGACCCCTCATGTACTGGGCAGGGGGCTAACACACACAAAACATTATGAAGCAATTTCTAATTTAGGTCTCCATGATGTGGGACTAAGATGGAGTGGTTCCACTGTTGTTGCTGCATTTGGGAATCTTGCTTGATTGCTTGCAATATTAGCTGTTGTTCTTCAATTGCAGGTGCCTGAGGGTTCCTTGATGTATTTCGCACACAAAGAAGGTGGTAGCTCGACCTTTGAATGATGGCCGATGGTGAATAGAGGTAGAGAAGATGATCGGTGCCGGTGACATTTTTGCAAGGAAATACGACCCTAGGGCCCAAGTTAGATATATGAGAGGCTCCGTCGTGGAGAGGTAGAGTTGGTGGTGGTCGTGATTTGGTGCTTAATGGAGTGTAGAGGTCAGTCAGAGGAGGTGGTATTGGCGGACGGTGGGCGTGGTTGGAGATGGTGGTAGGGGCAATGTGAGGTGTAATTAGGTTAGGCGAAATAGTCGTGAGGGTGAGGTGGAGCTTTCGCCTAGGTTAATTGGGTGAGTGGGTGACGGAGGTATGCAGGCAATGGAAGAGGAGGTGATAGAGATTGTCGGCGTTGGAGAAGGAGAATGAGAGAGAGATTGAGTTTAGAACTCATCTTAAACCTAATTGTCAAAGTGAGAGAAGAAAGGCCTAAACTAATTTTACGATTGGACAATGAAGGGAGGTCGCCGGAGGTACACTGGCAAGGAAGAAGGAGGTGGAGGAGATTGAAGTCGGAGAAGAGGTAATTAGGCTGTGAATGCTGACCAGAAGCACGATGATGTCATGATGAGGAGAAGCTCTCTCCTTATTGTGCTTGGGAGTGGCCGAAGAAGGTGGTTGAAGGAGCTCCAGGTCATCGTCAATAGCGGTGAAGGAAGAAGAAGAGAGGAGTTGCGCGCCAAAAACAAGACAACCTTGACTTGAAAAGGTTCGGTCCTTATAGGAGAGGTTTCCCACCTCATTTGGTGTTAACCTAATTTGAACCCAAGGAATATAATGGTGAAGTTAGATTTGGTGTTTGACTATGTTTGACTGGTTAAATTATCCAGAAGCCTAAATTAGGGTAAAATCCCATCTGAATCTCTGTTTTTAGTCAAAATGGATTTAGATGGTCAAAGTGAAGGTACCAAACCTTTTAGAATATTTTTTAATGAATTTTAGGAGGTTTAGATTGAATTTCTTTCTACCAGAACCCTTTCAATTTGAGTAAGGCTGATAATTAGGGTTTTTCAGATAACCTACAATTTTAGTTATTGTAAGCCCACTTCTTGGTATTTTAAGTTCATTTGACCTTGAATTAACCCTTGGTTAATTTGCATTAGCATCAGATGTTAAAATAACAGAATTAACCATGCTTTCTGATCTTCTCAAATCAGTTCAGCATGGATTTACGATCCTCAAATGATCATTTAGGAGCATTTAACATTTGATTATGACTAATTCAAGTTAGTTATGACAAATGATGGTGTTACCATCACACATACATAAGAAAATGAGGGCTTGGAATAGGTTCTAATTAAGCACTATGAGTAATGGAGTAATCATGGCCTCTTAATGAGGTAAGGTTTAATATGACTTAGTTGGTTCTTTCATGTGATTGGTTGATTAACCATGGACCTTCTATTCTAGTTAAATGCTTCTGTGTGGTTTCTTTTTTTGGCATTTGGCCTCATGGGTATGAGATGTAGACACATTTATTTAGGATAAAATGGCTATTTACGCATGTCTTAGGCTTAGATATGCATTCCATAATATAAATATTGCATAGCATGCATCATTATGCATTTAGAGTAGTTTGTGCATATTGTAGGTTAATTGCATCCTTTTATGGCCAGGAGAGGATATTTAATTCAAGGCCTTAGATTTACAATCCAACCGTACGAATCTGATCAGGATGACAATCGGAGTCCAATGCCTCCGAAATTGTCTAGATCGGAATCCCGTAGCATTATATGCAGTCCGAGGAAGATCAATGGCTAGGGGGCAATGCGACATCCTTATGGGCTTTAAATGAAAAATCTAACTGTATGGATGGATTTGGAGCGACGATCGTAGTCTGCCAACGTAAAGATCATCTTGATCTGAGCACCGTGGCATCCTCTGCAAGCAAAAGAAAATGGACAGCCTAGATGGCACCATGTGGCGCCATCTAGGCCACCCAACATCGGCTACTAGCAACTGCCCACTCCCTTCATCATTTGCACCCTTGAATCCTAGCTGTTGGATCATCATCCAACAACTAGGAAGCCTTTGCACTGTGCTTTAGAAATTCCTCCTTGTGACACAAACACAAGGGTGGCGTGGTGGTCATGAAGTGCATTCCCAAAGGAGGGGCACGGGTTCGAATCCTGCAACCCCCCCCTAAATCGTCAATTGCATCAGGCGCACCATGCACAAGAGGTGCCAATGCATACACGTGAGAGGCGTGCACCAGCCTGTAGTAGCACGCAACAGCGCAGCGCTAGTGCCAGCGCGCCTGCGACACGGTGCACGGGGCATGGGTGCGAGATGCGCGTAGCGATAGGAGCGCCAGTGGGGGTGTACGAAAATCTTTAGTGACATTTGGGGGCAGATCTTCAGCGACGTATTTAGATGTCACTAATTGCCCATATACAAATTGTCCTCTCCCCTTCAACTATAAAAGGACCAACACCCCTCCATCCACCTTCATCTCTTCTTTTCTTTCCCTCACCACCTCCAAGGCTCTAGAGAGAGCTTGTCCCAAGCCCGAGATGCTCCTCTTGAGTAGAAAACCAAATATTTTTCGTGCCTCTCATCCCCCTTCGTGGAGCATCCTGTGGTCGTCCTCTCACCACCTTTGGGAAGTAGATTCTCATCGCGACGCCATCTTGCCCCACCCTCTATCCTCTGGCTTCGTCCTTGTTCGTCTCACTCCTTACCACCTTTCTCTAGGCGACGTTAGAGCGAGTCGTTCTCCAAGCGACCGTCGAGGGGAACTCTTCTCACCTCTACCTATCTTTTACTACTTTCTAGTGTAGTTTTCCGCTTTCTTAGTTGTAGCAAACTATTTGAGATATATATGTGATTGTTTCTCTCTTTCTCTCTCACTCTCTCTCTTTCTTTGCAAGTAGATTAGATAGAAATTATTTCGACTCGATCTCTTTCCTTAAAAAATACAAAAAAATTATAAAAGATAAAAACAAATAAAATCGAAAGCACAGATTTCAAAACCAAACGTTCGCCTCCCTATGTTCGACCCGGGGCTACCTTTCGAGTTTCGATAAATTTTATTTGATAGCAAGTTTTGCGACTACGATGACGAGTTCTCTCAAAACCCTAACTTTTCTTCACGAAATCATGCTCATCAGTATGGTATAGTGGTAGGAGGTGTTTTACAAATTGGACCAAATCGACTGGTCGAATCAGTCAAATTGAAAATCGACAAGAAAGAGGGTGAACTAGCTGATTTTTTTAGAATAGAGGTTAAAACTAGTGTGAAGCAGAAAAAACTTGATTCAACTAGTGGAATCGGTTAAATCGACCCATCGATTAAACCACCTTTAAAAGAAAAAAATAAAGGAAAAGTCATCCATAACTCAACTTAAACCTCCCTCGTGGTCCCTCATGCTTGACTCCTCCCTCTCCTACCTCCTGACACCTCTTTGCTTGACCATCATCTCTACAATCTCTACCCCCATTGCCACTAGTCTACATCATTGACGTCTCTCTTGCTTCTTGCTTTCAATAGAAAAAAATTGACCTACACCAACGATGACCTACACTGACATCAAATATATGTTGTTGTAGGTTCTATTATATGTTTCTAATGATACATGCTACACCAGTGGGCATGTTTAGGGGAAACAAAAAACAATAGAGGGAAAATGTGTCTTCAGGTTAGTTAAAGCCACTTGAGCATACATCTTTCCTCCCCGGCCTCTTTCCTCGCCACTCCTCCTTGACTTTAAACAAGTTGACTTTGATGCTGCTCAAGTATACATCGATGCCCTAACCTTCATCAAGTTGTCTCAATTTGACGAAGCCCTAACAATCTTACCCTTAGAGTCATTGCTAACATGCTAAAGTTGGGTTTTAAAGTACATGTCGTAGTATAGCGACTAAAGCGATGAAAACATTTAAATTTCTAATCTTGAATTTGTGAGTTCGAGGTTGTCTTAGGGAGCAAATTAATTGCAATTAACCACTAATCAAATGAATATAAGATGAGGCACAATAGCTTGATTCAAAAAGAAATATATTAGGCAAATAATAGCATTATCAAGCTCAAAAAATAAATATAAGTGTTAAGTCCAAACAATGTGATTTTTCAACTAAGCTAAAGCCTTGCAACACTTAGGCAAATTCAACCCCAAAGAGCCTCTCAGGCCAAGCCAACATTTGATCCAAAGCTCAGCCAAAGGCTTGCCCAAAGCAATCCAACAACGGTTCAAAGCTCTAGCCCATATCAGACCAAAATCGGCCTAAACCCAGTTCAGGCACGCTCGTGTGTGTGCGGGTGTGTGTGCACGTGAGGTGGGGACCTGACCCCCTATTTCTTGAGCAATGGGGTAAGGGGCAGGTTTGGTTTTATGTGCGACTTTAGCTCCTAATTCTATGATGTAGGACTAACAAGTCCCCTTCGTTCTTCGTCTTCTTCACTTTCGAGCTGTGATGTTTTGCTGCTTGATTGGAGCTTAATGGCCATTGGATCTCGAATCAAATGGCATAGGAGGCTTCTCCAAGAAGTTCTACGCAAGGGAAGGGTGATGTCTATGTGGATTGCTTGCCGGATGGGGGTTGATAATGTCGGAGAAGATGACGATGTCGACGATCACTTGAAACACAAATATGGGTTTTTGGCCCCAATTAAATACGCAAAAATCTTCACTGTGAGATGATAAAGGTAATGATGGCGGTAATTTGGTGTATGGTGGCCCGAAGAGGCTGATTGGACGTGGCGTCGGCGGTGGGTGGAGGTGGCATTTAGTGGAGGAATTCGTAGGTCAAAAGCCCCAATTACTTGAGGGCTTTTGATCTTCAAGTTCTCATGAAGCTTGTGGTGTGAATGGTGAGGTGGGAGATGGCGTGTAGACTGGGTTCGAGCTTGCCAGAGCTCTCGCCAGTTGTGGAGAAGAGAAATGGTGAGGAAAAGGAGAGGAATTCTAATTCTAAAGACCCTACACTAATCTAGGGGAGAAGAGGAAAAGAGGGGACTACCTAAAAGGGATGAATGAGGTTGAATTGCATTCGACGTTGGTCAACCAGATGCGAGGAAGATGCTAGGTCTAGTGATGGTCTCGATGATGAAGATGGGGTCGAAATGACCTAGCTTTGGCTGGCTAAGGTCGGAGGAAGGTGGGGAAGATGATGGTGGTGCTATTTTGGCTGTAGCATGCACAAAAAAGGAGGATTGAAGAAGGTCGCCGAGGTCGGAGGATGAGGTGATCGTGCATTGAAGAAGAGGAAAAACATGGCCAATTCTCGACTCATTTGTGCTTGGAAACACCCAAGCACATATATTGAGGAGGAATTGACCATGAATTGTCTTGAATTTGCAAGGGTGTCTTATGAATTTACAAATTTCAAATCCATAGATCTTGATCTAGCTGGTGACGATTGGCTCCAAATTGGAGCTTGAGATTGGTTTCAATCAATTTGGCATGATTTGATGTCCAATCCCATTAAATTTGGTGGGATTTGGTGGAGATTTGATGGTGATTCCATCAATCCATAGTCGACAGTTGTTGGGTTCTTTAACTACTGTTGTTGTTGCCTTTTTTGAGTGAAAAAGAAGGAAAGGGCTGGCTTGTAAGAAAAGTCAAAACCTAAGGGGTTTTATGTAATAATCAGAGGCAAATGGGCTAGAATGCAAACTAGGTTAAGATGAACTCCGATTAGGCACAAAATTTAGGAGCAACCTAATTTGGACCCAAGGAATCTAGTGGTGACCTCAAATTTAGGTTTTGATGAAGTTTGCCCAAGTAATTTACATGTAGCCCAAGAATGAAGCAATTTCCCACCAAAGTCTCTGCTTTTGGTCAAAATGGGTTCATTGGGTCAAAGTGAGTGCTCCAAACCTCATATAATATTTTCTAGTGATTTTTAGGAGGTTTAGATTATATTTATTTCCACCAGAACCCGTTCAATTGAAGTAAGGCTGTAATTAGGGTTTTTCTTATTAAATTAATCTTTAATTTTCAGAAAACCTTGAGTAGTCAGTTCAAGCTCACTTCTTGAAAATTTAAGTTCATTTGACCTTATATTAGGCACTGATTCATCCTTAAGTTAGTCTGCATTTGTGATTTCTTATTAAACAACAGAATTAACGGACTTTCCTCTCTTCTCAAATTCAACTCAGAATCGAATTATGCTCCTTTATTATTTATTGAGGAGCATTTATCACTGAAATTAAACTAAATTAGGTCAGTTATGGAAGATGGTGGTGTTATCGTCAGTCGCCGTCTCTAATCAAGTGCCACATTCTTGTTGACTTAGGTTAGTTAAAGTTCTCTCTCTATTCTTGCACTCGTTGATGATGATTGAAGGTGGAGAGATCTCTTTTAGGTTTTTGGGTCTGGTCTCTCACTTGGATCTCATTTACATTTTTGTGTTGGATCAATCTCTCACTTGGATTGTCCATTTGATGTTTTTTAAAATTTCCATTCAAATTGATCCCTCTCTTTCTCAATCCCTCCAACTTCATTGATCTCTCAAATCGATCTCTCACTGTTCATTGATCTAATCTTCAACTTCATCAAATTGATCTTAAGGTTTCTGATCTCTCACTCTCAATGTTCCTCTTATCTGTTCTATGCTCGATTGGATCTCTCCCACTTGATATCTCTCATTCGATCTCTCTCTCACTCTATACATATTGATTTCTGTCCCATGAAGTGATTTAGTTCTGGTGCTAAGTAATAAATTGATGGAGGAGGGAAAGGGTCTAATTTGTTGGTTAGGTGCTTGATGAAATGCCTTCTAATTGTTTGAAGAAACGCTTCAAAGTGTTTGTTCCCTGTTAGTTCAACCTATCCTAATATACATTTTGATGATTTTACAAAATAACAAGGAAAATAAAACTAATCAAACCACTATTTCTGCTGTTATTATAACTAAATTGCACGTCTCATTTCATTTCATCTCATCAAAAAGGATCAAAAGGATGAAGTTGTTAAGTATCTAGGTCTTAAGATTACTTGTATATGTTATTTTGAAAGGAGTTGTAATTTTATATTTATCGAGTTTAGATGTGTCATAAAGAGCCCCCATCTATATATAGGAACTCTAAACTTAGGCTCACAACACTTAGGAAAAACTTAGAAACAAAATCCTAATTAGAAACCAACATATACCATAGTATCAGGTGTTTGACAGTGCATACAGATGTCTAATATAGAAAGCTAAGTCATCTGATACTTAGATCAAACGACCAATTGCCATATACATTGACTTAAGGATTTAAACATTTGGGCTTTGGACAACCAGTCATAGATCTAGACATCTATACCTCACTTCGGACATTTGGACACACCATTAGTCATCCAATTAATTGACTGTTACGCCTAATCTAACTTGGATAGAACAAAATCTATGCAGACATGCTTAGGAATATTTTAATATTACTTTCAGATGTCTGGACATGCTTCTTGACATCCAAGATTGGAATGCTAGGCCTAATTTAACTTAACGAAAGATTAGTCAGAGATAATAATGATTCTTGGATTCATAAGAAATCCAAAATCAAAGGTCATTTTGACCATCAGATGTCTAGTAACAAGGGCAAATGTCTAATAAGACGTTTGACCACTATACACTAGAACCCTGTTTGGATCTGATCCAATTCAGGAACAAACCCGTATTTTTTAGATGTTAAAAAATTCCATCAAACGTTTGATGAGCCCACATTTGTGGGATATTCTTGTACTTAAATGCTTAGACATTCAATTGATACCTGTATGTATAAAGGATGTAGTAGGATGTAAATAATTAGCCATATAGTCGATATATGTGTTTAGGGTTTGTGGTTAATTGTTATTAGCCGTATAGCCATCTCCATGTCATGAACGATACGGAAAAATATTTTGGGGATATTGATGCATGATTTTATCTCAATCTATCATCTGTTGGTGACCCTGTTTTGCAGTAAATTCTATTTGGCGATAATATGGTTTGTTATGTTCATGATTTATGAAAAGTATTTACGAGTTCTATTGGCTTAAGCCTCCCTGTGGATAAGACCTAACTATTTTCGTGGTTAGATTTTGAGTATTAAATGTTTTGAAAAGTAATTTTCTACCATGCGACTAAATACAATGATACAACATTTCATGTGTAAAAATTCATCGAAAATGAGAAATGCTCTTTCAAATGGCGCTGTTGCTGGGGAGGAAACATGCCTATTAATTTTTTTGGGGAGTTTATATTATTTTATGCTATTTTTGAAGCTTTTCTGAATTACTAACATTGGTTTTGTTTGTGTGGAAAGACGAACAAATGAACGCGATGGGCATACACGACAGAGACGATATTGTTGGTAGACCTTGACACCACCTAGAGGATAGCAATAGGAGCCTGTGGGCCTTGATCCCATGTACGTGAAGGTGTATGGAGGAACCTTCCCTGATTTCATTATTAGATCTTACTTTAGATTTAGACTTATAGATTTAGTTTAATTATATGTTTTCTTGCCCTTATAATTTGGGGCTAGTTTTTGGGGGAGTGTCCCTAGTTCTTTAGATACTAGGTTTATTTTGTTTGAGGTAGTTAGTTTCCTTTGATTGCACATTTATTTAAAAAAAAATTTGAGCTGCCTGATAGAAGTTGCATATCCATAGGTCGATCATCTAGGAGTGCTTGAGCAACATTTAGATTTTTCTTACTACAATGTGTGCATTTTTGCATCGTAGAGTGCTGGAGTAAGGTACGTACTTCCTATCTTTCTGCATCAGTTATCTGCACACGTATTGCATCTGGACATAATTTAAGAAGACTACTTAAGCTGATTTGAAAAGATTAATCAAGTGGTCACATTACTTTTGAAAAGAGGATATCTGCACACGTATTGCATCTGAACATAATTTAAGAAGACTACTTGAGTTGATTTGAAAAGATTAATCAAGTGGTCACATTACTTTTGAAAAGAGGAGTGAAATATATAGGAAGTGTTTGAATAACTTGATTGCAATTTTCAAAAGAAAAATCATTTTTCATGGTGTGATGCACACTTCCTGCACCGAGTACGTACTGTAGGCACTACACTAGGACTCGGACCCTTAAGGCTATAGGCATTGATCTCCTTATCGGTGCAAACCCTCCTATTTTGCTTTGTGACGGTGATATTAACTTTTGCCTGAGTGACTTGATACTTTAAGGAGGGGGACACCCCTTAAAGGAATTCAAGGGTAGTTAAGAGGCACCGCTAACGCATCGCCTCAAAGGAAGGGTTTACCCTACTTGCATCCCTTGGTTCCATCCTTGGAGTACCTTTTTACTTGAGCATTTGAGAATATCATTGCAATAAGGTGTACGTATTTAGGGCACTCGAAGGTCAATTTAGGGTGCATAAGTGGATTGACAACTTGTTTAATCACCCAAAAGAACTAAAGAAACCTCAACCTCCTTAAAAGACATTGACTAGGAATCTCAAGTGCCTCATTTCTCTTATACCACTTACGTGGGAACGGAGAAACACCGCCTTGACTCTATTTGGGCAATCTGGAAAGTTGGAAGAGGGTTTAAAGTGCTTTAAATTAACCAATGACCTTTTGCCTTCTGTTTGCTTAGTATTTGCTTGGTACGCTCTCTTAGAAGGAGTCTTGTTTTTAACCCAGAAACTGAGAGAATTATTAAGAAAGCCAACCAAGAAAGAAGAAAGATGGCAAAAGAGAGACTGGAAGAAGAAATCAGGGTTGATGAAAATCAGAGAACCTTGGGAGACTATTTCCTCCCTACAACTCACCAAGCCCTACCTATCCGAAGACCTCGAGTGGATAATCCTTATGAAATCAAGAGCAGCACCATATTTTTGCTTCCCTCTTTCTATAGTACTATTAGGGAGGATCCCTACAAGCATCTTGAGGAATTCACTGAGGTCTGCTCCACAGTGAAGCTCTAGGGCTTTACTGATAAAGCCCTGATGAGAACCTTATTTCCTTTCTCTTTAAAGGATAAGGCCAAGCACTGGTATCATACCCTTGATGCAAGGGTAAATGATTGGGCCATCCCTAAGGGAGAATTCTTGAAAAAGTACTTTCCTATGAGTAAGACCAATCATTATAGGAGAGAAATTATGGGTTTTCCTCAATAGAAAGGGGAGAAATTTCATGAAACATCAGAGCGCTTTAATAACCTGCTTAGGTTATGCCCCCACCATCAAGTGCCAAGATGGCAATTGGTCAAGAGGTTTTATAACGGATTATCTGAATGGCACAGGCAAACCATTGATGCAGCTTGTGCTGGAACCTTCATGACCAAAATTGAGGATGAAGCCTAGGCATTATTTGAAATATTAAGTGATAATTCCATACATATGTCCTTTGCCTATCAAGAAAGAAAACCATCAATCTTGCAGAGGAAGATAGAGGCCCATGAAGCTGGGGCTACTCAAAATTTGGCTTATCAAATTCAATTATTAAACAAAAATTTTGATAGGCTTTTAGCAAACCTTGGCATGAACTCTCAAGCAGCCTCTATTTTTTAGGCTTCAAGTGATTGCTCAATTTGCCAAAGCACTACGCACGCCACTGCGGAGTGCCACTTAGCAAATCAATTCCCTGAGTTGATAGAGGCCAACTTAAATGCGGCCTAAGGTTTCCGACCAACCCCTCGTAGTAACCCATATTACGATACTTATAATCCAAGGTGGTGGAACAATCCTAACTTTTCGTGGAAGCAAGGTGATAATTCCAACACAGGGAATGCAGCACCGCAACCTCTCCAACCCTATACCATCCATCCTATACAAACCCTCCTTAGAATAAGCCCTTTGAGATGAATGAACTAAAAGCATGATGAAAGCGATGCAAGAGCATCAGAATATGGTTATCCAATCTCAGAGTAAGATGCTCACTGATATGCAATCCCAAATTGGTCATCTTACTAAGGCAGTTGGCAGCAGGGTCTGGGAAAGTTGCCTAACTCTTCTGAGAAGAACCCAAAGGGAAAGGGGGTCATTCAGGGAGCACGCTCAAGCTGTGACCGTGTTGAGGAGTGGAAAGAAAATCGGCAAGCCTGATATCACTCCTACGATTACCTCTCAGAATTCCCCTCCTACATCGAACTCGACCTCCACCCTCACCGAGGAAGAGCCACACTGCCCTCCCTCGGTTGAAATCACTCACCCTAAGGATGTTGTCATTCCTCCACCCCTATTCCGACACGATGACCCCTCCACCCAGAAGCTGAGGGTGCCCTATCCTGAGTGCTTATCTGCTCCTGGGGAATCTCCAGTTGGCTCGTCTGGAGCCAATGATAGGATTGACGAGATTATGGACACTTTTAGGCAAGTCCATATCAACTTGCCTTTATTGGATGCTATTAAACAGATCCCATCCTATACCAAGTTTCTCAAGGACCTATGTACCCAGACGCGTCGATCTAGGAGACAGGTCCAAGCTAAGGTCATCCTGCCTGACCATGTTAGCTCAATGCTCTAACATGGAACACCCCCCAAAATGAAAGGCCTAGGGGCCCTGTATATTTTAGTGGTTATAGGTTACCAACACATTGATGAGGCTCTGCTTGATCTGGGCACGGGGGTGAACATTTTACTGAGCTCTGTCTACGACCTTTTGGGAGGAGGTGATTTGAAGCCTAGTACGGTCATCCTCTAAGTTGTAGACAGATTGCTTAAGACACTACGGGGATTGCTGGAAGATGTCCTGGTGAGAGTGGAGGGCTTCTTCTTCCCTGTTGACTTTCTCGTGCTGGATACTGACCCATCTAATAAGCCCACCAAGCCGTCTATTATTTTGGGATGCCCCTTCTTGGCCACAGCCAACGCCTCTATTAATTGTAGATCAGGGGCACTTAAAATGGGCTTTGGGAATAAGAAAATTTGGTTGAATGTTTTTGATACCTACAAGCAATCTGGATTTGAAGACTATTCTAACATTGAGGTGGTTGATGAAATCATTGAAGAGACTACTCCAACACTCTTATGTAGAGATCCCCTTCAAATGGTCATATCTAAGGACCATCCTCTGATTACTGAAGAAAATGAAGGGGATATGCCTGATAGAGAGAATTTTGCTTATTTATGAAGATGATGGCAATAAATTGATATGTCGTTGTATTTTATGTGGTGGAAAATCTCTCAATCAAAAATAATAATTAATGTAATAAACCACATTGATGTAGAGTGTCATATCCACAAGGAGGTATAAGGCCAATAAACTCAGATATTTTTACGAAGAATAATCCACATATTTCCCATTTATGTTCTAAATATCATAAAGCAAAGTTTATTGCACATATCAATATTCAGAAACAAATTAGGATACTATGTATCCACGAGATCACTCCATGTAACACTCACAACCAAACCAATATATATATATATATATACTACTCTCTTAAAAATATTCATGGCATAGTTGTACAATGAGTGAAGATTAGATACTATCATAGAGCAAGAAAGACTAGTGGTAGAAATAAAGAGGAATAGAGGGGTTGGTCTGCAAATCCCATTTAATAATTCATTTCATAAAAGAAGATGTAGTAATGGCATGGAAATGTAAATACTATTACTTCAAACATTGTAGCTATTGGTAGCGGAAAAATATGCGATCGGAATTGGATTTTAAAAATCCATCGTTGTAGTTCAATTTGCGAAGTAATCCGTCAGTAGATAAAATTTTACCGTAATTCGTAAAGAAATATCGGGTCGAACATAGGGAGGTTATGTCAATCTAAAATCTACAATTATATTTTTTGGTATTTTTGTTTGAAAGCGAGATAATTACAATGGAATTGATATTAACACTAAGATAGAGAGAGAAAGAGATGGAGAGAGGGAGAACAATCACTTGATATAATAATACTATTTTTACAACTAAAAAGTGGGAAATGATTATAGCTAGAAAGTGGGAAATTCTATTCTAGAAAGCGATAAAAAGAAGGGAGAGAGATGTTATCCTCCTCGACGACTGCTTGGAGGACGAGCCGGATGGAGCGATGCCTAGAAGACGGAGTACGGAGTGGGAAGGAGGATGAAGCAGGAAGAAGTGGGAACGAGGTAGCACGTTGTAACGAGCGCGTACCCCAGACGTCTTTTAAGACGTCTGGGAGGTGGCCCAGACGTCTGTAAAGACGTCTGGGATCACATCCAGACGTCTGACCAGACGTCCGGGATAGTTTACAGACGTCTGACGAATAGTTATACTCGCACGGGATATTCGTCTGCGCGCCTGTGCGCGCAGACCTGCGATCCGCATCTTCTCTGCGGCTGCAGGCGACTGCGGCCGTCTCTCTCCTCCTCTCCGCGCGGCGTTAAAAGGGGGAGGGGGCGCGCCTCCCCTCCCGTCTCCACCATCTTCCTCCTCTCTTGCTGCGGGCGGAGCGAGCGGACGCAAGGGCGCAGCGGCAGCGGCGCAGCAGAAGGCGCGGAGGAGCTGCGGCGTGCGAGGGCGGGGCTCTGCCATGAGGGCGAGCTCGCCGGGAGCGGCTTGGCCGGCCGGCGGAGGGCGCAGGGGGCGCAGAGCGTCGCGAAGAGGGACCTGCTGCGGGCGGAGCAGCGGACGCGCGAGGTGCGACGCGGGCGGCGTCGCGAGCGGAGGCCGAGCGAGGTTCTGATTCTGGAAAAATCTCCAGAATCAGACGTCTGGACTGATATCCAGACGGCAAGGTCGACGTCTGTGTGATCATACAGACGTCTGAAAGGTGAGTTCCGCTTTCTCCTTCTTCTTTTGTCGACTGACCGTACTGAAGGAGGAGGGTTGGCTGTGCGCAGGTGTTCGGATTCGTCATCCTTTGCGAATCCGACGTCTGGAAGTTGTACCAGACGGCGGGAGTGACCTCCAGACGTCCGGAGAGACCATCGGACGTCTGGGATCTAGGAGAGACGTCGCCACAGACTTCTGGACGTCCGGGGAACCAAGCCGAACAGGACCTCGTTCGGTTGCCGTCTTGAGAGTCACGGAGGCGCGCGGGATTCCCGACCACGCCCCCATTACTTCCGTTGTACCTGGTAGAGTGGTTTTAAGCATTAATAAAATCTGTTAAAGTATGGAACCATAACTAGAACCTAGGGCATTGCATGAACCCTAGGAATGAGAAATGTATGGAATGATAGCTCCTAGGTGTTGCATGAATCCTAGGGCCGGAAAACTAGATTGTATGATAGATCCTAGGATATGGCATGAATCCTAGGATGGAAAAACTAGTGGAATGTATATTACTGCAGTCTTGGAAAAATGGAAAGGAATATATAAGCTGCCTGTGAAATTAATTAACAGCTGCCTGTTATGAACAAGGAAACATGTTGAGATCATGGAATGTGAGAACGTGAATCTGGAAAGTGAAACATATGATGTTCTGAGATAAAGAGCTGGAACCCTACGGGGAATTAGGAGTGGAACTCCTGGAAAGAAAAGGAATGGAACTGAGATGTAGTTGTACTGTCTCTTGGGTACGCAGTACCAAGGGAAGTACCTGTACCTGTTTTAGTGCAGAGTAGGGCCAGCCGCCCCAGGGACCCGGGGTTAGGCTTGGCCGCTCTGTACCGACTTGTTGGCCCTCGTGTACGTAGTACCGAGGAGAGCTAGTAGTGTTAGGAGAGTACTAGCTACCCCACGGGCCCCGGGGTTCTGCTAGCCTCCTTCACCGACTTGTTAGGCCCACTAGGGCAAACCAGGGTAGTCAGGCGAGGGTGCGCGGACTGTGGAGGGGCAAGGCCCCGGTTTGGTTACTGTGGAGGGGCTGGACCCCTGTTACTGAGAGGGCTCTGCCCTGGTTCCGTGCTGTGCTTTGGGCGCACCCGTTAACGGAAACGACTGACCGCGTGCCAGTACGGGCTAGCTACCTGTGCGTTTATCGCGCGTGCCGTAGTCACCGTTACGTCTGTCAGTGACCTTGGGGTGGTTGACTGAGGGTAGGATCACCACGGGGGACTCTCCCGGCCAGGAGAGCACCACGTGCTACTTCTACTGTTGGAAAAGACTGCAATCAAGATCGTCCCACGAGGACATTCGAGATCAAGTAAAGGATCTGAGAAGTAAATGAAATAGTGAGAAAAATTGAAAGATGTAAATAAAGGAAGTAATAGAACATAACAGCTACTGTACACTCTGCGGTTGCCTTTAGTTAGTTTGCCACTCTACTCAGCGTTTTGCTGACGTGTTACACTCGTTACCTTTTTCAGGACCAGGTGTTGAGCAGCCAGGGTCGGCGGCTGCAGAGGACGCTGGGCCGAGTAGGGTCCAGTAGAGTTGCCACAGCTTTGTACCTTCTTTTGTTTCTGTTCTAGTGGGTAGTTTTGTTTCCGCTGTACCTTCTTTACCTGCAGTTTTTGTTATATGATAAATGTTGTTTTACTGTTGTGGTGGTACCTACTGTAGTAGTTTCTTTCCTTACTGCTGTACTTTTTACTGTTAGTTATATTCATGCTGAATGTGGTTTATTTTACTGTCTTTTGGTTACTTCCTCGTTGGACGACTGGGTCTTGGGATTAGTCGAGTCGGTCCGGTTCTCGTGTCTCGTAGGGACTCGGGAACCGGGTCGTTACACACGTCATCGTCGTTGCGGGATCCACTTTCAGAATGTGGGCGAGAAAACATTAGATTTGGCTCTAAAGGAGCATCCCGGGTGTGGGACAAGCTTCTCTTGAGCTTTAGAGAGGGAGAGAGGTGAAGGAAGAGATGAAAAATATGTGGGGGTCGTAGGGCTATATATAGGTGTAGATTGGAGGGGGCAAAAAGATCTTTTTGTATATAAAACATTAATGTCAGGTCTTTAGTGACGGATTTATCCATCACTAAAGGCCTGAATGTGGGCGACGTGCGCACCTCCTCACCTCCTCTTGCTTGACGCATGATCACGTACACTAGCTCTCGGCTGTCCGATCAAGCAACCGGTCGGCTTAAAATCGCGCGTGCCTTCTCCTCTTCAGCTGCTAAACACTACGTAGCCACCTTATCAGCTGTAGGATCAAGATTGAAGGGTCATCATCACGCGCTCGCCTGCCTTCACATCACACTCTCAGACCGTGTGATTGTGCATCTCCCTTGGCATCAGATTGCGCGTTAATCAAATGCGAAGATTTGGACCATTGACATTTGATCGAACGGTCCAATTGCGCACTTGTGCGCGAGGAGGAAGCGTAGCACGAGGAATCGAACTTGCGACCTGTAGCGCCTAAGGGTCTTACCCATTGTACTATGCCCATGGATAGACAAGAAGAGTATTCTTGTGCCATTTAACACTGACCGTTGGATCTTGATTTGATGGTTGAGGTCAGATGTGGAATTCCTCTCACATGAGGTGTTGTTTGAGGGAAATGACGTCATCAATTCCTAGCCGTTGGATGAAGAAGTGGGGATGCAAGAAGTTTGGAGGGTCTGGATGGTGCCACGTGGCACCATCTTGGCCATCCTTCTTCTCTGAGTTGTAGATGGTGCCACGGATGTCGGATTGGACTAATTTTCACATCGTTGGGCTGCGATCGTCAATTCTAATCCATCTGTGCAGTCGGATTTATCATCTGAGGTACAGATTTGCACCACCTTGGCCCTTGACCTCTGATCTTTCTTGGATTGCATTTGATACTACGAAAGTTTGATTGGGGCGACTTTGAGTCGTTGAACTCCAATCATCGCCCTGATCAGATCTGTATGATTGGATCTTCCATTCAAAGCCCCGATTAAAATTCATCCTGTCCCTGGACATAAAAGGAGACAATTACTATACAATTTGTACAATTTGACCTAAATGCATGATTATGCGTGTTATGCAATATTTACAATGCATGATACTAATATGGTACTAAGAACATGAATTAATAGACATTTTTGGCTATTTAGGTGTATGCACATCACACCCTCATGCCTATCTTTCGCTAGTCCCTAGCAAAAACTATATGCTATTTATAAAAGAATTATGATTAGATTACTCGGGCAAAAGTCATTTTCAACATTAAGAAATTTTTACTTAGGACTTGAACTTTCAAAGACACAACAGCACCTGGGTATCTGCCAAAATGCAGACCGCCTCAAGCCCTCACCTTATTCAAAGAAGGATCTCTTTTTTCCTTTTTCTTGTATTTTTGTTTTTTTTTGTTTTATTTTTGAGTTTAGGATTTCAGAGCGGCTTTCTACGGCCACTCAACCCACCCAAGACTTGATGAGAACCCTAAGTTCTAAGCATCTTTTTGTGAATGTGATAGACTCGTTGATCAGCAATTAGAACGGACTTCGGGTTTCTACCCCTCTAGGTGACCTTAAAAAGAATTCTACCTAAAGGTGTATCTATACGACTGGTAGCTTTCTCCCTACTTTTATTTTTATGGGGTCAACACAAGGGTGAATCTAGTGTATATCTCCCCAGCTTATTCTACTTCTCTGCTTCTTCCTAAGTATTTTATGAATTAAACATGCATTTCTTAAGTTGGGATCTGGACAAACTACCAATGGGATGTTATCCACGATAACTTGCCAACCGTACTTGTGCTGTGAAGTGTGGTTTATTATTTTTTTCTTTTCTCCTTTTCTTTTTCTTTTTCTTTTCTTTTTTTGAACTTTTTTTTTAAGTAGGTGGCTTCCCTGGTCTAAGATTTACTAAAAGGCAGTAGGAAAAGAATGGTCTAGTTGTTGGGCTCTGGACAACCTACCTATGGGTTGTTACCCACGATAACTTGCCAGCCATACCACCCTAGAAGGTTCATTAGCTATCCAATTTTTGTTAAAATCACCAAACAACGAGTTAGTGCTAATAGTGTGTAGATGCTTAGATTTAAAGTTCTCTCAAATCAGAGGGTAGGTTGACAAGTCATGTACTTATCACCCCAACTTATTTAATCAAATTGAAATGGAATTCAGGATGGTGAGGACTCAATAAACAAATCCACATTTTAGTGGATACCTGGGCTGATTAAGCCCAAAGACTTGAAAGATCTTAGTGTTCAGATCTTACTGTAATATTTCTTAAGATTGAAAAGTCCTAATGCCCAAGTATTCTTTCCTAATTCAATTTTTTTTTATATAAGAAAACAAGTAGAATTTACAAGAATTCCATAGAGCTAATAAAATGATTCAGAAATGAATCCACCCCCCCATGCCTAGCTAATGCAACGTCCACATTGAGAATAACAGACATGAAAGGAAGAGTAGAATGTAGAAAATATCACCTGAATATGATGCTCGGGTCAGCTTTGAGTCAGACTATATAACTGTTGAGTTTAATGCCATCAGCTAGGCGAAGTCCAGCTAAAGAAATCACAATGTGATTAGAGCAACCGTGTCTGAGACAGGTTCTGGAACAATACGGTCAATAAAAGCCTTCAGATGTTGATCGTTGACTTTAAATGAATTACCTGTCTTTAGGTCAGAGATTTGAATGGCCTCGTTTGGAAATATCTGATCGATGATGAACAGGCCATTCCATTTTGACCTAAGTTTGACAGGAAAGAGCTTAAGTCGAGAATCAAAGAGCTAGGCGTTTTGGGTTGGCTCAAAGCTCTTGCAAGATATCAATTGGTCATGAAGAGCTTTGGTCCAAGCCTTATAGATCTTTGCGTTCTCGTATGTGTCGTTTCTAAGCTCCTCCAACTCAGATAGTTGGAGTTTCCTGATCTTTCCGGCTAAACTCAGATCCAGATTACACTGCTTGATTTCCCAGAATGCCCTATGTTTAATTTCTAGGGGTAAATGGCATGCCTTTCCATACACCAGACGAAACGGTGACATGCCGATAGGTGTTTTGTACGCCGTAAAGTAGGCCCAAAGAGCTTCCTCAAGCTTTTGAGTCCAGTCTTTACGATCAGGCCTAACCATTTTCTGAAGAATATTCTTGATCTCCCGATTGGAGATCTCGGCCTGTCCATTCGTCTGGGGATGGTAAGGTGTGGAGATTCTGTGATTTACCCCATATTTTTCCAGTAAATTATGGAATTGGGCATTAGTGAAGTGAGTACCACCATCGCTGATGATGGCCCTCGGAATCCCGAATCGACTGAAGATGTTCTTCTTGACGAAATCGATGACCACCTTGTGGTCATTGTTTCGGGTAGGAATAGCCTCGATCCACTTGGACACGTAATCAACAGCGACGAGAATGTACTTGATGAGAGCCTCATCATGAGCCATAACTAGCTCATTTTGACCCAATAAAGAAGATAAAAGCTCCTACATAACCTAGAAGAAGGCTTAACTGAAGGAACAAGTGCCCTGAGAAGAAAACATGAAATAAAGGTTAAAACTGCAATTTTACCATTGCAGTACGTAAACAGGATTTCTCAGAGGCAAAACATAGGTCAAATGGTCTAAATGAGATAAAAAGTGGGTTGAGTCAATCAGAAATGGGTTCATGTGCAATCTAAGAACTAAATGACACTTGGTAACCCTAAAACAGACCCACTTAAATTAACAAGGTTTCGGTCAGAACAAAAAGCAAGTAAACCCTCTACAAATCATGGGAAAACATCCTCTAGGGTTTGGAACATTTAATTTGGCCTTTGGAACCTAGTTTGACCTAGATTAGGGTCCTAGCTCTTCAATTAACCTAATTTAGGTTTTTACGCAAAATGTCTAGTCAAACGAGGTCAAACCTGAAATCCAACTTCGCCATTAGATTCCTTAGGTCCAAATTAGGTTTGTACCAAAATTTGGACCTAAGGAGATGTCATCTTGACCTACTTTGCAATTTAGTACACCCAAATCACAAATTGGTCCCTATCTTTTGAATACCGTTGCAGAGAACCCCCTAGGTTCTTCGCCTCCTTTGCAAACCGGTCCTGCCGCCATTGCTAGGGCAGAACCGAGCTCCGGCGAGGTTCGGAGAGGGATTGCTCTCTAATCCCTCAGAGATTCCCTCCCAGAAATGGAAGGAGGATTCTCTGAGGAATTCCCTTCCTTATAAAGTCAATTACAATCGCTGGTGTGAACCCAATCACTCGTGCGAACGCACGAGAGATTTGGGTATCCTAACTCCTTTCCATCTCCGGCGACCAACCTCAGGCAATTACGTGCCCTTCACGCCCTGCACACCCAGTCCAGCGCCTATATAAGAACCCACAACTCCGGCCGAAGAGGCTGAGCTTGATTTGGCCGAGTTTCCCCCTTCAATTCCTCTCCTCCTGCCCGGCCAAATGTCCCAGCTAGCTCCGGCGAGCCCCCCTCCCCTCCCTCTTCGCTCTGCCACAAAACCAGTGGCAGAGTTAGCTTCCTGACCTCCCTCCGCGTCGCGCAGTACCAGCGCACGCCACCTCAGCCCCGTCGTCGCCGCCGTTCTCCCCCCACTGGGCGTCATCTTCTCCGGCGACAGCAGGTACTGCTGTCTGCCTTCCGTCCCCTTTCGTCTTTACAATTAGGTTAGAACTCCTCTCCATCCTCTCCTCTCTCTTTTCCCCCTGTTATCTCATCTGATTACCCCTCGACCGACGCTGACCACCCTCATCTTCCACATCACCGACCGACCTCCGGCGAGCCGCTTCCACCATTCCAGCCCCCCACACGGCTCGCCAACCACCTCGGGAGCTCCGCCTCACCACCAGGAACTCGCTCCACCCCACAACTGCCACTCCAGACCTCCATAACCACCCCCCGAACAACCCACCATCTCCGGCCACAGGTTGACCTAGGCGCGCACGCCTAGGCCGACCGGCAACCTGCAGCATCACCCACCGCCTTCGCCGTGCCACGGCGAAGGTTTCCAGCTATTCTGATTGGGCCAATAGGCCGTTCTGTGGAATCTCAGGTGAACGCCCCGGCCGCCATTAACAGCCAAAGCAGCAGGAAGCTTGGAGCAGCAGCAGGCGTCAGGCTTCCCAGGCGGCAGGTGTAGCAGACTCTCGCAAGTATCGCGAGGTGACTGAGTTCAGCGAGGAGCACCAGCAGGGCCTTCAGTGTGGGTAATTGCACACGAGAGTCTGCGGGCACGCGCAAAGGAAGGGCAGAACGTTTAGTCCCACATCGTGGAATCGCAAGGCACAGGTATGGTATAAAGAGTTTTTGTGATATAGGTTTACTGCCTCGAAAGCACAGGGGTGAGGTCCCTCACTGACCCCACACCCGCCTCGTCCGCGACCTCACCACGCGGACTTGGCGGATCCGACCCGACCTAGACCTACGCACTCCTCGCGCATCACACCACCCTCAGGTGCGCCTGGTCCCGGGTACGATCCGACCCGATTATGGCTGTGCCTCTGGGAGAGCGTCCGTGAGTGAATTGCTTGAGAGAGAGAGAGACGCGTGGGTAGAGAGGGAGAAGGGTGTTAGGTTTTGCTCCTGTGCAGGCCAGGCTGAACGCAGGAGAAGGACTTGGCCGCTACAGAGGAAGAGGGAGGAAAGACAAGGCGAAGAAGAAAAGGAAGGAGGAGCAAAGACAGAGAAGAAGAAGAAAGAAAGAAGCCTTCGCACGAGAAGAAGGAAAGCAGAAGAAGAAAGAGCAAGACACAGAGAAGAAGAGAGGCAAAGAAAAGATTAGAAGATCAAAAGAAGAAGAAGGCTTCGCAAGACAAGAAAGAAAGCAGAGAGAAGCGAAACGAAGAAGAAAATGAGAGACTGCAGAAGAAGAAGAAAAGGAGACACTTTTAAGACGTCTGATCTTGTGATCAGACGTCCAATTTCATATTTTTGTCCTAATAACTTTTAATTGCATACATTCACATTTGAATTGATATTTTGAGTAAATTAGAGTGTTCAATTACATTTTGACTAGTAGTAAATTCCATTTGCTCCCTGTGTTCGACCTCGGATACTCCGGTTTTCGAGTAATAAAAATCTTTATTTGTTTTGAACGCTTTAGCAGCTATACTACAACGCGATATTATCTTTTAACAAACCGCACAAAAGCGCGACCAACATTTTGGCGCCGTTGCCGGGGAGCAATGCGCAATTTACCACTAGTCTCTACATTCTTTTTATCATATTGAACACTAACTTGCCCTACTTTGCTTTGATGTGATCTTGCAGGTACTTCATGAGAAAATCTCTCCCGCAAGTCAACCACTCCAGGGCAGGTTATTTCTTTTCTTCCTTAATCATCCCCTAATCTTTGAAAGACAAAAGGAAGAAAATCAATTTAGGAATCAATTGCCTTCTTTATATATTAATCACCATATCTAAGGCAAAACATTTCCTGATTTTGCGAAAATTTCTGCAAATATTCTTGAAGTTGGAGTGATTTTTTTTTCCCATCCCACAAATTCTTGTGCCTAGTTGAAATAACGCTTAATCTCGGTGGACCACACACTTCTTGTTTATAAGTCCAAAGAGAACTTTTGAAAAAGAAAAAGAGGATTGGAAATAGAATCAAATTAGGGTTTCCACATTAGGGTCTTGAAGTGTTAGTCACACATGCCTGTATAAAAGGAAATAAACCCTCCCGCATCAGTGTGCTACCCAAGCCCTTGATTGAAGAGAGCTAAAAAAGACAAACCCTAAAAATTTAGCTTTAATCACTTGAACCCTAAAAACTGTGGACCTAATAACCTGGGAATCAAATCAGGGTGATCTCTAGGCTCCAAACTTAGAATCATTCTGCCATCTATAGGACAGGTCAGGTGAAGTTGACCCCTTGAGTCAACTAACCTCTAAATTAGGTCACGACGCCAAACACATCTAAAGTTCAAGTGAGAACCCTAAAAGCACCTTTGAAATAAAAAGTGATAGACTTAAGGGGTCAAGGTCCCCATTCTGGTCTACCTGGAATCTCAGTGACAAGAGAGGTCGGGTGGGGGAAACCTTGTAACCCGTAGGGACGCTCTATCGTGTAGGGGTCTTTGCGGGACTCTCCCTCTCTGGCTGCCCAGGTAATTCTCAGGTGGACGATCTTCGGATCCAGGGGTCCATCCGCCCCAAACCTCCATAGTCATCCAAACATCTTTTGGGTGTCTTGATTGGGTCAAGAACATCTCCAGTCCTGCATTTTTTTTCCATAGAGCACACACACTCATTTTCAGTGGGACTCGTTATTCAGATCTGATCGCTTCATAACACATCTTGATTCCAACTTGATTCTACATCTTGACTCCACCACCTGATCCAAACATGCAGCCAAACCACCTAGGACTACCAGTCAAGAAACCTGAATATCAGAGATCCATGAGAGATAAAATGATTGAGGATGCCATGAAATTCTATGAAAATGAAGAAACCTCAACAACAGTAGGAAACGTTCAGGTTGATGTCCCAACAACCACAACCTTTGTCATAACTTGTGCCCAAGTATTATTAGCAGAAGCCAACAAAGGATCAACCCGTGACTTGCTCATTACTGCATACATTGAGATAGAAAAATTGCACAATAGTGAATACCTTCAATGTATGACAAATCCTCGACTTTGGAAGCAACACCAAGATAGTCTTGAAAAACGGCAAGAGATAATGAGATTAGTAAAACAAGTTATTGATCAGAAATACCCGTATATACCACAAACAGAGGATGAACTATCTTGGGACAACATCGAGGATAAATCTGATCTCGGGTTTGAGGCACAAAATGGTTGTGGATTCCCAACCCAGATAAAGTACACTGTGCCTGATATTGAAGAAGGTTGGGAAGCTCCAAATGCAGGAAAATACAATGTTGAGCCCATTTTAGAATCCCAAAACTCCTGCAAGTATGAAAGTAGAACTGAACCTCTCAAGGGTATAAATTCCGTCCCTTATTCTGATAAGGTGACCCTCGAAGGTTATTCAGACCTAGATTCTAGTAATTCCACCCACATCCTACGCCTAGAATCTAGATCTGAAACCTATATTGAAGATTTCAAGGCCCCATATGAAGAAGATCAACCTTTTAATGAAGAATATGATTTTGGGCCTCGATTTGATGAATATCCCTCGTCAACCTCCTCAGAGGAACGAATCGATTTTGCGGAAGTCGTGCCAATCTACGACACAGAAACCGAGGAGTTGGACGAGCAAGGTTTCAATTGGGTCTACCCTACTAGCTTAGAATCTGAGCCTCTACCAGATAAGGATACCCTTTTAAGCTCAGAATTAACATTTAGGCTAGATCCCAGTCAGGCTGCTGAATATACAACATATGATTTATTCTATGGTGGAACTCATGATCTAGAATCTCATTCAAACTTTGATTTTCGCAAACTCTCCGACGATCTCAAATCTAACCATAACATCGGAGAAAATCTGCCTCCTGATTATAACATGTCAATCTTCTTTGAAGCCACCTGCTCCACAGATACAGAACCAATCAAAACCCGTTCCCCACCCTGACCCGCAACCGGACTCAATTTCTATTCTGATTCACCTCTCACTGAGCCGATTGCAGATGATTCAACTCCATATCTATACCGGGTATCGGACACTGATCAGACCACAAATCAGGAGCCTCCATCCTTTGACCGTCCCTGTAGGGATTCCACACCTTACATTGATTATTTTTCGGAACCCTACCCCCACCAGGCTGATTCGACTGAGCTCGAACTCGAGTTTTCAGTTCCATATCTATCAGAACATCACTGCATTTGGTGGGTCCCACATCTGCTAATCTACATCTATCAACCCACCAGACTTATTGGGTTTGGGTTGCATCATCAGCCCACTGATCTAAACAAGTACCTGGTTGGACCAACCAGGCTCTTAATCAAGGTGCTTGTTTTCCAAAACTCCATTGATTTGACCACTCCCTCTCCACCCCATTTTCCGCTCGGCTGAAGGCATTAAATTTAGCGCTTAACGGGAGGCAACCCGTCATCTCAAAAATAGAGACCCGTCTGATTATCCGTCTGTACTCCACGTCTATTGCACCTTGAGTTCAGCCTTAGACAGTTGATCCCACCTCTGGTACACGTATCAGAGCTTAAAATCGTTCGCATCAGTCATTCCCGACCCATTCACCCACCCGATATATCCTGTTCTAAGCCCCTGACCTCAACACTAATTCCCACCCTCTGTTTACAATGAGGACATTGCAAAACTTAGGCATGGGGGGGTGATAAAGTGCATACATACAAAACCAAGAAAAACATCAGAAGGATTCTCACAAAAAATTCACATATGTCAAAAACACAAAAAATTGAAAAATTATGAAAAAGAACAAAAAAAAAATTGGGGAGGGAGGAAATGTTGTGAGCCATATAATCATAAGGAGGAGAAAAAGAGCAAAAATGAAGAAAGGAGCACAAAATGAAAATGAAAAGAACTAGTCATTAGTAAAAGATTAAGGGGTTAACTGAAGTTCTAGACCGAATCAAGAAAAAGAAAAGAAAAGTGCTACGGAGATATAACAAGCGATTAGCGGGAACGCTGGTCTTAGGCTTTTTGGGCTAGTACCTTTAGCTTAAAAATTCACGTATCCGTTAAAATCTGGATAATCCTCAAGAGGTTGAGGAAAATGTGAAGCTTCAGTATTAGGTCTAAGGCTTAGGAAGTATTCGGCCTCGTTAATTGACCTCCGGTTTGCGGGATTCGGTAACCTAAGCACCCCAAATTCACACACAGTCTGGTTCAGTGCGCATAAAACATCCAAAACACGCAAGAGCGTTTAATATTCTGAAAAAGTCACCTAGATTAGGAGCAGCCAATCAACACAAGTTGATTTGGACGAGTTCCCAGCGCGGAGAGGCGGGAAATTCCCCTCGAAGATGCGTAACAACATATCATCTCCTCGGTGCTTGTCTCTTAGGATATTTAAATATCCTACCGGGGGCATGTAAGCACTCTGCTGGTTCAGATACCATGGGTGGCATTATCACGAAATGTCAATCGCCAGGGTCTGAATTCGGCCACGGAACGCCATGGGCGGGATTATCTCGAAATCTCGAAAGCCAGGGACCCTTGAGGATTGATGATGGGGACGAGGAATCCGATACAGACCGTGTTGAGAAGCTAATCCGAAGCTAGAAATAAAAAGAAAAGAGAGAGAAAAGCTCTCCAAACAAATAAATCTTCTATCTCTCTCTTACAAAAAATGCACTGCAAACTGAACTTAGGCTAAAAATATCTCAAGCACGGGTGCTTTAACCGCGGAGTCCAACAAACCCTAGGTTAGTTTCTGTGGGCCGTAGAAACCTTTGCAGAAGACTGAGGCTAAAGCAGAACAGGTCCGGATTTTGGTTGGTACTTGAGTACCTCTAGGCCTATTGTCGGCATTCCCACCTAATCACAAAAGAAAAAGGAGAAGCACTTATCATTGTTGACAGACATTCAGGGTCTAGAATGGAAGTTAAAACTTTGAAATTTTGCTAAGGGACTAGCAAAAGCTAGGCATGGGGGTATGATGAGAGCCTCATCATGAGCCATAACTAGCTCATTTTGACCAAATAAAGAAGATAAAAGCTCCTACATAACCTAGAAGAAGGCCTAACTGAAGGAACAAGTGCCCTGAGAAGAAAACATGAAATAAAGGTTAAAACTGCAATTTTACCATTGCAGTACGTAAACAGGATTTCTCAGAGGCAAAACATAGGTCAAATGGTCTAAATGAGATAAAAAGTGGGTTGAGTCAATCAGAAATGGGTTCATGTGCAATCTAAGAACTAAATGACACTTGGTAACCCTAAAACAGACCCACTTAAATTAACAAGGTTTCGGTCAGAACAAAAATCAAGTAAACCCTCTACAAATCATGGGAAAACATCCTCTAGGGTTTGGAACATTTAATTTGGCCTTTGGAACCTAGTTTGACCTAGATTAGGGTCTTAGCTCTTCAATTAACCTAATTTGGGTTTTTACGCAAAATATCTGGTCAAACGAGGTCAAACCTGAAATCCAACTTCGTCATTGGATTCCTTAGGTCCAAATTAGGTTTGTACCAAAATTTGGACCTAAGGAGAGGTCATCTTGACCTACTTTGCAATTTAGTACACCCAAATCACAAATTGGTCCCTATCTTTTGAATACCTTTGCAGAGAACCCCCTAGGTTCTTCGCCTCCTTTGCAAACCGGTCCTGCCGCCATTGCTAGGGCAGAATCGAGCTCCGGCGAGGTTCGGAGAGGGATTGCTCTCTAATCCCTCAGAGATTCCCTCCCAGAAATGGAAGGAGGATTCTCTGAGGAATTCCCTTCCTTATAAAGTCAATTACAATCGCTGGTGTGAACCCAATCTCTCGTGCGAACGCACGAGAGATTTGGGTATCCTAACTCCTTTCCATCTCCGGTGACCAACCTCAGGCAATTACGTGCCCTTCACGCCCTGCACACCCAGTCCAGTGCCTATATAAGAACCCACAACTCCGGCCGAAGAGGCTGAGCTTGATTTGGCCGAGTTTCCCCCTTCAATTCCTCTCCTCCTACCCGGCCAAATGTCCCAGCTAGCTCCGGCGAGCCCCCCTCCCCTCCCTCTTCGCTCTGCCACAAAACCAGTGGCAGAGTTAGCTTCCTGACCTCCCTCCGCGTCGCGCAGTACCAGCGCATGCTGCCTCAGCCCCGTCGTCGCCGCCGTTCTCCCCCCACTGGGCGTCATCTTCTCCGGCGACAGCAGGTACTGCTGTCCGCCTTCCGTCCCCTTTCGTCTTTACAATTAGGTTAGAACTCCTCTCCATCCTCTCCTCTCTCTTTTCCCCCTGTTATCTCATCTGATTACCCCTCGACCGACGCTGACCACCCTCATCTTCCACATCACCGACCGACCTCCGGCGAGCCGCTTCCACCATTCCAGCCCCCCACACGGCTCGCCAACCACCTCGGGAGCTCCGCCTCACCACCAGGAACTCGCTCCACCCCACAACTGCCACTCCAGACCTCCATAACCACCCCCCGAACAACCCACCATCTCCGGCCACAGGTTGACCTAGGCGCGCACGCCTAGGCCGACCGGCAACCTGCAGCATCACCCACCGCCTTCGCCGTGCCACGGCGAAGGTTTCCAGCTATTCTGATTGGGCCAATAGGCCGTTCTGTGGAATCTCAGGTGAACGCCCCGGCCGCCATTAACAGCCAAAGCAGCAGGAAGCTTGGAGCAGCAGCAGGCGTCAGGCTTCCCAGGCGGCAGGTGTAGCAGACTCTCGCAAGTATCGCGAGGTGACTGAGTTCAGCGAGGAGCACCAGCAGGGCCTTCAGTGTGGGCAATTGCACACGAGAGTCTGCGGGCGCGCGCAAAGGAAGGGCGGAACGTTTAGTCCCACATCGTGGAATCGCAAGGCACAGGTATGGTATAAAGAGTTTTTGTGATATAGGTTTACTGCCTCGAAAGCACAGGGGTGAGGTCCCTCACTGACCCCACACCCGCCTCGTCCGCGACCTCACCACGCGGACTTGGCGGATCCGACCCGACCTAGACCTACGCACTCCTCGCGCATCACACCACCCTCAGGTGCGCCTGGTCCCGGGTACGATCCGACCCGATTATGGCTGTGCCTCTGGGAGAGCGTCCGTGAGTGAATTGCTTGAGAGAGAGAGAGACGCGTGGGTAGAGAGGGAGAAGGGTGTTAGGTTTTGCTCCTGTGCAGGCCAGGCTGAACGCAGGAGAAGGACTTGGCCGCTACAGAGGAAGAGGGAGGAAAGACAAGGCGAAGAAGAAAAGGAAGGAGGAGCAAAGACAGAGAAGAAGACGTAAGAAAGAAGCCTTCGCACGAGAAGAAGGAAAGCAGAAGAAGAAAGAGCAAGACACAGAGAAGAAGAGAGGAAAAGAAAAGATTAGAAGATCAAAAGAAGAAGAAGGCTTCGCAAGACAAGAAAGAAAGCAGAGAGAAGCGAAACGAAGAAGAAAATGAGAGACTGCAGAAGAAGAAGAAAAGGAGAAACACTTTTAAGACGTCTGATCTTGTGATCAGACGTCCAATTTCATATTTTTGTCCTAATAACTTTTAATTGCATACATTCACATTTGAATTGATATTTTGAGTAAATTAGAGTGTTCAATTACATTTTGACTAGTAGTAAATTCCATTTGCTCCCTGTGTTCGACCTCGGATACTCCGGTTTTTGAGTAATAAAAATCTTTATTTGTTTTGAACGCTTTAGCGGCTATACTACAACGCGATATTATCTTTTAACAAACCGCACAAAAGCGCGACCAACAATACTGGTGTCTAAATGAAGGGAGGAAGGGTCCCATGAAATTGTTGCCCCAGACGTTGAAGATTTCGACGGGAAGAATCAGGTTTAAAGGCATTATGTCTCTCTTGGTTATGCTCCCAAGTGCCTGGTATCGGGAACGCGACCTTGAGAATTCTTGGGCATCCTTGAATAAAGACGGCCAATACAATTCAGATTGCAAAATCTTTGCTGCCGTCTTTTTCCCGGAGAAATGTCCACAACACGTAGATGCATGGCAGAACTCGAGTATACTTTTGAATTAATTCTCTGGAACACATTGGTGAATAATTTGATCAGAGTTGATGCGGTATAGTTCAGGGTCCTCCTAGAAGTAATATTTGGCCTCAGATTTGAGTCTATCTCATTGTTGCTTGGTCCAATCTTGAGGGATTTGACCAACGGCCAAATAATTTACAATGTCTGCAAACCACGGAGTTTGGACACCTGATACTGCAAGGATAGTCTCATTCGGAAAAGTATCAGCAATCAGAATATCCAGATGAGAAGAATCACTCAGAAGTCTCGAAAGATGATTCGCCACCACATTCTTTGCCCTATATTTATCTTTGATTTCAAGATTGAATTCTTGAAGTAGAAGAATCCATCGAATAAGCTGGGGTTTGGCATCCTTTTTGGCCAAGAGATGTCTCAAGGTTGAGTGGTTGGTGTAAATTATGACATGAGACCCTAAGAGATAACCCCTGAATTTCTCCAAAGCAAATACTATAGCTAGTAATTCCTTCTCAGTAATAATGTAATTCCTCTGGGCCTCGTCCAGAGTTTTACTAGCATAGTAAATGACAGAGGGCTTCCTGTCGATCTTCTGACCCAAAATAGCCCCGATCGCATAATCAAAAGCGTCGGTCATGATCTCGAATGGGGCTGTCCAAACTGGTGGTTGCAACACCGGAGCACAAGTGACTGCCATTTTAAGAAAATCAAATGCCTTAGGCATGATTCATTAAAATCAAACGGCGATCTTTGGCGAGAAGGTTGCTCAGAGGGTGAGCAACCTTAGAGAAGTCCTTGATGAACCTCTTATAGAATCTCTCATGACCAAGAAATGATCGAATTTGTTTGACAGATGTGGGAGGAAGAAGTTTAGAGATAGCATCAACCTTAGCTTTGTCAACTTCGATTCCCTGTTCAGAGATTACATGACCCAAGATGATGCCTTCTTGTGTCATGAAATGACTCTTTTCCCAGCTAAGGACTAGTCTTGTTTTGATGCATCTTTTAAGGATCGTTTCAAGTTTAGCCAGGCAAGAATCAAACGATTCTCCAAAAATAGAGAAATCATCCATGAAGACTTCCATAAACTCTCTCACCATGTCAGAGAATATGGCTAGCATACACCTTTGAAAAGTCACGGGTACATTGAATAAGCCGAATGGCATCCTATGGAAAGCAAAGGTTCATTTTTTCCTGATTCTTCGGATGGATAGGGACTTGATTGTATCCCAAGTAGCTATCTAGGAAATAGAAGTACTTCTGCCCGGCTAGTCTTTCAAGGATTTGATCGATAAAGGCAAAGGGAAATGATCCTTTTTTGTGGCTATGTTCAGCTTCCTGTAATCGATACAAACCCTCCAATAGGAAGCTGAATGAGTTGTAACAGATTCTCCTTTCTCATTAGTCACAACAGTAATCCTGGCTTTCTTGGGAACAATTTGCATGGGACTTACCCAAGGACTATCAGAGATCGAATAAATGATTCTTGCATTGAGCCACTTGATAATTTCCTTCTTGACTACTTCTTATATATTAGGGTTTAATCTCCTCTGCATTTGGCGAGAAGGGCGGGATCCATCTTCCAAGCATATTCTATGATTGCAGTAAGATGGCTCGATCCCCCTAAGGTCATGAATAGTCCAACCAATTGCCTCCTTGTGTTCCTTTAAGACCTTAATCAGTTTAATCTCCTTCTCAGTAGTTAATCTAACACTGATAATCACAGGCAAAGTCTTTTGTGGTCCCAAAGATTGATATTTCAGACTCCCAGGCAATGGTTTCAGTTTGAGTTGGGGTGGGTTTAGGATTGAAGGTAAGGATGATGCTGATGAAGATTCATCAAGAGGAAGAGGTTGAAAATGAACAAAATCAATAATCTCTTCAGAATGTGGTAGGTTTGCCACAGAGGGTTGCAGGTCAGATCCATCGCAATAGGAGGAACTTTCGATTACAGAAACTGCCATACATGTTTCAATGCTCAAGTTGTCTTCCTCAAGTTCCTCTATAAATCCATAATCCTTGAATTTGTTAATCGCCTTAAAAATATCCAATTTCAATTTCTGATCCCCAAAGGTGATTTCCATGCTACTGCTCTCACAATTGATATTGGCCTTAGCGGTATCCAGGAACGGATGCCCCAGAATGATGGGCGTGTTCCTTAAATTTTCAGGTACATCCATGTCAAGGACAAGGAAATCTACAGGAAAATAGAAATCCTTAACCTTGACAATAGCATCTTCAATAATGCCTCACAGATTTGTGACCGAACGGTCCACTAACTGCAGCGTTACTGAAGTCGGCCAAAGTTCACCTAATTCGAACTTCTCATAAAGAGAAGTTGGAATTAGGTTAAAGGATGCACCTAGATCCAGAAGTGCTCTATCAAAGGTGTAATCTTTGATGACACAAGGAATCAAAGGAGCACCTGGATCTCTCTTTTTCTAAGGAAGTGATGTGGGATAACAGAACTAGCCTGCTTGGATAGTACCACCTTCCTCAGAATAGATTCCCTCGACTTACGCTTCTAAGTGCATAAATCCTTTAAAAATTTAGTGTAAGCCGTTATGTGTTTGATAGCGTCAAGGAGCGGGATATTGATCGTAACATTCTTGAATATATTCAAGAGCTCCTCGTTACTATCAGCAAGCTTCTTCTTCCAAGGTTTAATCAAGGCCTCAGGAAAAGGAACATGAGTTAGATCTTTGGAATCAGGTTCCTGAGCCTTGATTTCTTCTTCAGAGTTCTCCTTTCTCTCCTCAGGCACTCCAAGATTTGATAGATCAGAACAGTGTGGTTGTGGATCCTGAGTTTGTTTTCCACTCCTCAAGGTAATAGAATTAGCAGATGCATATGGGTTTGGGTCTTGGGGAGGGTTAGGAAAGATTGGAAGGGCTTCATTAGCCAAAACCCTTTGATTTGAAGAAGAAGCAGAAGAGGAAGGACCCTGCTCAACCACCTGAGCATGTACGTGCGGGTCCCTCTGATTCCTGTACCCTTGGACTTGATTGCCTGGATTCTGGATATTACATGGGTTGGGTACGGGTTGTGATGGAAGAGATTCAGGTTGACGAGAATTAGTAATGAACCCGGTTTGCAAGTTGTCCAGCGAAGTTTTCATTTGTTGCATAAGCTAGAGCATAGATACTTATATTTTTACCATCTGTCGGTTCAAATTAGCCTACCGTACTGGCTGACAGGCATTCCAAGTTGGCTGATTGACTTAATTCGGGGGCAGCTGAGTGTAAACATGACCCTGACCCATTGGTCTTTGCGGAGCATAGTTGCTAGGTCAGAATTGGATCTACTGCCTCGAGTTTTTCCAAGAGAAGTTAGGGTGGTTCCTCTAACCCGGATTATAAGCATTGGAGTAAGGGTTGGACATAAGGTTCTCCTGTACAGCATAGACATCCTCATAGTAAGGGTTGGATATTACACAACTTCTATCCATTTCGATACATAGTCCACGACCACAAGGATGTACTCATATCCGAAGGACACAGGAAAGGGACCCATGAAGTCACTGCCCCAAATATCAAAGATCTCAACGGGGAGAATAGGTTGCTAAGGCATCTCATCCCTTTTTCCGATGGTTCCAGTCTATTGGCAACGTAGACATGCACCCACATATGTATGTGCATCTTGGAATAATGTGGGCCACTAAAAGCCAGACTGAAGAACCTTATGAGTAGCCTTTTTTCCCACTAAAATGTCCTCCATAGTGGAGATCATGGCAGAAACTTAGAACACTCCTTTGTTCTTCATTAGGGACGCAACAACGGAATAACCGATCAGGGCCTATTCTAAAAAGCTCAGGTTCTTCTAGTGATAAAATTTAGCGTTGGCAAGAAACCTGTCTCACTTCTTCTTGTCCCAAGTACTAGGGGTTATGCCCATGACCAGATAGTTTACTATGTCAGCGAACTAAGGAGTTTTGGCCTCCATGACCATCAGAGACTCATCAAGAAAAGTCTCTTGGATAACGCCAACAGGAGTTGATGCCTCAATAGGGATCCTGGATAGATGATCTGCTACCACATTCTCAACTCCTTTCTTATCTTTTATTTCCAGGTCAAACTCCTATAGTAGAAGAATCCAACGAATTAAATGAGGTTTGGTGTCCTTTTTAACAAGAAGATGCTTTAAAGCAGAATGATTAGTGAATACCACAACCTTGGATCCCAATAAATAAGAGCGAAACTTTTCCAAAGCAAACACTATAGCAAGAAGTTCCTTTTCAATGACCATGTAGTTTTGTTGAGGATCCGTAAGGGTCTTGCTGGCATAATGCAAAACATGAGGTTTGCCATCAACCCTTTGACCTAAGACTGCTCCCACTGCAAAATCAGAAGCATTGCACATTAGTTCAAATGGGAAGGTTCAATCTGGTTCTTGGAGAATCAGTGTGGTAACAAGGGCTTTCTTCAAGACTTGGAAAGCCTCGCCACATGTGTCATCAAAGTCGAAGGAAACATCCTTCGCTAACAAGTCGCAGAAATCTCTAATGAAGCGCCTATAGAATCCAGCATGGCCAAGAAAAGATCTAACTTGATGAACATTGGTGGGCGATGGAAACTTAGAGATGGAATCAATTTTAGCGGTATCCACCTCTAATCCTCTCTCAGAAACTACATGCCCCAAAACAATGCTCTGCTGGACCATAAAGTGGCTTTTCTCTCAGTTAAGCACCAGCTTTGCCTCTTTGCAACGGGTTAAGACTTTATCAAGGTGTGAAAGGCATTGGTCAAAAGATGAGCTGTAAATGGAGAAATCATCCATGAAAATTTCTACAAACTTGTCGATCATATCAGAAAAGATAGCCATCATACAACGTTGGAAAGTGGCAGGAGCATTAAATAACTCGAATGGCATTTGGCAGAATGCAAATGTGCCATACGAACTCGTGAAAGTGGTATGCTCCTGATCATCAAGAAAGACGACTATCTGATTATACCCAGAGTACCTGTCAAGGAAACAGAAGTACTTGTTCCCCGCCAGTCGTTCCAAAATCTAATCAATAAATGGTAAGGGGAAATGGTCTTTCTGGGTAGCCGTGTTCAAATGGCGGTAATAAATGCACACCCTCTAGCCAGTTGAGGGTCTAGTGGTTACCAACTCTCGGTCGTTTTCTTCCATAGTGATTCCTGCCTTTTTGGGCACCACATGTATAGGACTGACCCATTTACTATTTGAAATTGGATAGATAATTCCTGCATCCAGCCATTTTAGAATCTCCTTTTTGATAACCTCTCGCATATTGGGGTTGGGCCTTCTCTATTGAAGTTTCCCTGGTAGGAGGGGGTGACGTAATAAAGTGCGGAATAAAAATATAACAATCTCACAAAATAACAATCACATAATGTACACAATGATTTTTAGGTGGAAACCCAACTCGGGTGAAAACCACCACCTAACCCTCTCGAGTTAGGATTTTCCGATCAACCAAGTTGATCAAATCCACTAAATAAATCACTTAAACGAGGATGATTCAACCTTAATTACAACCACGCTATAAGTGCGAGGGTAGCGTTCCTCAACCCCTTCTCTTCACGAGAAGGATTTTGTCCCTCGAAGGAGATGGGAATTTGCAATGCGAATACCCAACCAAATAACAAAGTAAAATACAAAGAGTAATCCTATAGAGCCACAAAGATATTCTTAAACTAAGTTTCTATAGGGGTTAGGATGCTTCCCTTTGCAAGAAGTGCATCGAATCGGTGACGCGGGTGCGTGAACCACGCAACAGCGCAACGGTGCTCTCGTGAACTATGACGGGAGAGCAGGCGCGCAATTTGATCAATGCTCTCTAGATGTAGAACTGAGCTTGGAGAGCTAGAGCTTCAACTACTTCTCTTGGACACAAAAGATGTGGAAAGTGGTTTGCTTAGTGTGTCTTGGTGTGTTTTTGAGTGGCAGAGGTTCTCCTCTATTTATAGAGGCCCTAGGAAGGCTTTGGAGGGCCTTGGAAGGCTTCCATAGCCATTGGGTGCAAGGCCCAAGAGAATTAGGCCGGAATCAGGGTTAATCATTACACTGACAGGGTTATCAGACGTCTGATCCTGGCATCGGACGTTTGGAAAACCAGTTTAAGATGTCTAGGAACAAAGTCAGATGTCTGATTATAGGTGGGTTTCCTTCTTGACTTGAATCAGATCTAAATAGGGTTCTAGTGAATTGTCATTAAACGACATACAGGATGTCTGGAATGATGTCTAGACGTCTGGAAACCTACTTTTCTGCGGAAATGGATTCCCAAGGGAGTGCAACGGCTATAAAATCTCTGAGAAGAGATTTTGGGTTAGTCGAGGCAAAACGGTCATGTATCAGACATCTGGGGTCCTCTACGGAAGTCTGATACAAGGCTAACGGTCACATCCTTCATTGTTTGCTAAGACAGCCAACGGTCCACTAATTGGACATCTGACAAAATCATCAGACGTCTGTTAAGACGTTTGGACTAAGGTCTGGACGTCTGAATTCATCAGACAGAACTAACTAAGTCTAGCCTAAACATTATTGGACGTCTGAGTCAACAGTCAGACGTCTTAAAAGTCATTATCAGACGTCTGATTTTCAGATTAGACGTCTGAAAAGGTTGTTTGAACCCTATTTTGATTTTCTAAGTTCTCTACAGAAAACCTAAGTATCCTAGGGTTGTGCAGGTGTTCCTAGGACTACTGTTAGGGTACTTTGAGGCTCTTTAACATGATATTCTAAGAAACAAAAAGAGCAAGGAAATAAAGACAGAAGTACATAGAAAGAGATGAACAGAATTCTATCCTATTCTTCTTGCCCTTCCATCTTCAAGCTATCTCTCCACGTGAAGCTCCTCTATTCTCCATCAAGCTCCTCCAAACCGTCCTGGATGCGAGCTCAAACTCCGTTTAACCACGTCTTTATTTGCAATTGACCTGAAATCTAAGACTTCAAGTGCAATGACACGTATTTTGTTATCATCAAAATAAACGATCGTGGTGCTCTGGTACTAACAATATCCCCCTTTTTGATGATGACAAAACCATAAATAATAATGCAAAAAATCCTCCCCCTTTTTGACATTATCAAAAAGGTTTAATTGATTTTAAATTCCCTATAACTCCCCCTTAAAACATGCTCTTCTATAAATGGGTTGAATTTCTTTTAACAAGAGTAATGTCCTCTCCCTTTTTGTAACAATAAGACAGTAATTATTTTTCTCCCCCTTACTATAGCTAACTTACATCTCCCCCTTAATAATTGACAATTAGCTCATAATTTTAACTCCCCCTCTCTATATGCTAATGATAAAAGGATAGGATAAAGGGTTTTACCTCACCTACCATGGCCAATAAAATGACCCAAATGGAGGTGGTTGATGCCACATCGAATGGGGCTCCCATCCGTAGCTTGGAGGCCCGGGCATCGGCGCCGATCTCCAGTCTGGCGGTCGATGTGCGGTGGGTCCATCATTTGTTCGCCATCTTGTCAGTCTTGTCGTTCTCCTCCTTGGTCTACTCCTTGGTCCTCCCAACTCGAGTTGACCGTTCTTGAGCTTATAGGTCCAATCTCTTGTATTATAGTCACCCTTGAAACCTACAAAAAAATATTCCAAATCTTTCTTTGGTATCCTAGTGTGCTTGGATTCGGATTTGTTAGTAGGTCTCCTTGATGGAGATCCTTTCTCAACCTTAGGGCTATGCAAATTTTCTACTTTGTTGATTAATTTGTTGGAATTTTCCCTGAGACATGTGATTTCTTTTTCTATAATATTCATCTTCGTCTTTAAATCAGAAATTTCTAATTTTAGACTAGCATTTTCCTTAACTAACTTATTATTTTCATTGAATAAGTGATCATTTTTAGGACTAGCTTCTAGATCCTTAAGTTATTTTTCTAACCTTTCATTTTCATTTTTAAGAAAACTAAGGTTTTTTTTAATATTTTTATTTTCTACCTTAAGTGATTTACTAACTTCAAAAAGCTCATTAAAAGCATTTTGTAAATCGAAATTTACCTCGTTGTCGGAGTCGCTTCTACTTTTGCTATTACTTTCTCCCAAGGCCATGAAACCAAAGCAAGCGATTTCATCCTTCACAGACTTTTCTTCTTCCTCTTCCTCCGAGCTCGAGTCATCCCAAGTTGCTTGGAATGCTTTCTTATTGGACTTCTTCTCCTTTTCCTTCTTTTCCTTTTTGAGAAGAGGGCACTCTGGTCATAGATGCCCTTTCTCATTGCAGTGGTAGCAACGTCTTGGGCTTTCCTTCTTCTCCTTCTTTTCTTTCTTTGACTCCCTACAAAACTTGGAAAATTTCTTAAGTAAAATTTTAAAGTCTTCGTCGTCGGAACTTACCTCGCTATCTGATGCGGCTCTGAATGTGAGGGTCTTCTTCGATTTTGGTTCCAGTGTATCCTTCTTCTTCTGCTTTAGCTTTGTCTCGTATGCCATTAGGTTGCCTAGGAGATCCTCCATGTTGAGCTCCTCCACTTCGTTCGCCTCCTCGATGACAGTGACCTTTTGTTCCCACTCCGGTCCGAGGGAACGAAGAAGCTTCCCTTGAAGCTCCCCCTTGATGAAGGGTTTTCCTAAAGCTTTTAAATTATTTACTATAAGAGTGAACCTAGTATTCATCTCACTTAAAGATTCGTTAGACTTCATAGAAAAAGATTCAAATTCTTGAGAAAGTAAATTTATTCTAGAAATCTTTACCTTTGAGGTACCTTCGTGAGTTACCTCGAGTGTGTGCTAGATCTTGTATGCGGTGGCGCATTGCGAGATTTTGTTAAACTCCTCTGGGCTCAAAGCGCAGTACAACGCGTTCATAGCTTTCGCGTTGAGTGAGAGTTCCCGGATCTGCTACTGCGAGTATCCTGCGTCGGGTCGCTCTGAGATATCGTATGAGGTTTCGCAACATCCCCATAGAGCGAAGTCGGTGGCTTGAAGCCACATCCTCATCCTTAGTTTCCAGTAGCTGTAGTTATTTCCGTCAAAGTAGGGTGGTCAGACAGTGGACTGCCCCTTGGATATTCTGATCGCAGAACTGCTCCCCTCCACGATCTTCTTGCCGTGTGTTACTCCGATTTTGCAAGAACCTGTTCTGATACCAGTTGAAGTTTCCCTGGTAGGAGGGGGTGACATAATAAAGTGCGGAATAAAAATATAACAATCTCACACAATAACAATCACACAATGTACACAATAATTTTTAGGTGGAAACCCAACCCGGGTGAAATCCACCACCTAACCCTCTTGAGTTAGGATTTTCCGATCAACCAAGTTGATCAAATCCACTAAATGAATCACTTAAACAAGGGTGATTCAACCTCAATTACAACCACGCTACAAGTGCGAGGGTAGCATTCCTCAACCCCTTCTCTTCACGAGAAGGATTTTGTCCCTTGAAGGAGATGGGAATTCGCAATGCAAATACCCAACCAAATAACAAAGTAAAATACAAAGAGTAATCCTATAGAGCCACAAAGATATTCTTAAACTAAGCTTCTATAGGAGTTAGGATGCTTCCCTTTGCAAGAAGTGCGTCGAATCGGTGACGCAGGTGCATGAACCACGCAACAACGCAACTGTGCTCTCGTGAACTATGGCGGGAGAGCAGGTGCTCAATTTGATCAATGCTCTCTAGATGTAGAACTGAGCTTGGAGAGCTAGAGCTTCAACTACTTCTCTTGGACACAAAAGATGTGGAAAGTGGTTTGCTTAGTGTGTCTTGGTGTGTTTTTGAGTAGCAAAGGTTCTGCTCTATTTATAGAGGCCCTAGGAAGGCTTTGGAAGGCCTTGGAAGGCTTCCATAGCTGTTGGGTGCAAGGCCCAAGAGAATCAGGCCGGAATCAGGGTTAATCATTACACTGATAGGGTTATCAGACGTCTGATCCTGGCATCGGACGTCTGGAAAACCAGTTTAAGATGTCTGGGAACAAAGTCAGACGTCTGATTATAGGCGAGTTTCCTTCTTGACTTGAATCAGATCTAAATAGGGTTCTAGTGAATTGTCATTAGACGACATACAGGATGTCTGGAATGATGTCTAGACATCTGGAAACCTACTTTTCTGTGGAAATGGATTCCCAAGGGAGTGCAACGGCTATAAAATCTCTGAGAAGAGATTTTGGGTTAGCCGAGGCAAAATGGTCATGTATTAGACATCTGGGGTCCTCTACGGAAGTCTGATACAAGGCTAACGGTCATATCCTTCATTGTTTGCTAAGACAGCCAACGGTCTACTAATTGGACATCTAACAAAATCATCACACATCTGTTAAGACGTTTGGACTAAGGTCTGGACGTCTGATTTCATTAGACAGAACTAACTAAGTCTAGCCTAAACATTATCGGACGTCTGAGTCAACAATTAGACGTCTTAAAAGTCATTATCAGACGTCTGATTTTCAGATTAGACGTCTGAAAAGGTTGTTTGAACCCTATTTTGATTTTCTAAGTTCTCTACAGAAAACCTAAGTGTCCTAGGGTTGTGCAGGTGTTCCTAGGACTGCTGTTAGGGTACTTTGAGGCTCTTTAATATAATATTCTAAGAAACAAAAAGAGAAAGGAAATAAAGACAAAAATACATAGAAAGAGATGAATAGAATTCTATCCTATTCTTCTTGTCCTTCCATCTTTAAGCTATCGCTCCACGTGAAGCTCCTCTGTTCTCTATCAAGCTCTTCCAAACCGTCCTGGATGCGAGCTCAAACTCTGTCTAACCATGTCTCTATTTGAAATTGACCTAAAATCTAAGACTTCAAGTGCAAATGTTAAATGACACGTGTTTTGTTATCATCAAAATAAATGATCATGGTGCTCTGGCACCAACATCTACATGTCTCGCAAGGGCTTCATGGACTCGTCCGTGTATATATAATGCATATAGAGGGAGGGGTCAACAGCCTTAATGTCAACTATCAACCAAGCAATAGCTTCCTTGTGCCTTTGTAAACACTCGAGCAAAGCTCCCTCCTGCAATTCAGTTAATGCAGACAAGATAATGATGGGGAGTGTGTTGTTAGGGCTAAGGAAAGCATACTTCAATGTGCTCGGGTAAGGTTTAAGCTCCAACTCAGGAGCCTTTTCGATTGAGGGTATAAGTTGAGATGTCCTTGCCTCAGGTAGTGGATCTACCTTCAGGGTTCAAGGTGGGGATAGAGACTCTGTGTGTATTCTTAGCAGCTCTTCTAATTCAGGCATATCCCCTTCATTTTCTTTAATAGTCGTAGGATGGTCTTTAGATATGACAATTTGAAGGGGATCTCTACATAAGAGTGCTGGAGTAGTCTCTTCAATGATTTTATCAACTGCCTCAATTTGGGAATAATCTTCAAATCTGGATTGCTTGTAGGTATCAAAAACATTCAACCAGATCTTTTTGTTCCCAAAGCCCATTTTAAGTGACCCTGATCTACAATTGATAGAGGCGTTGGTTGTGGCCAAGAAGGGGCATCTCAGAATAATGGACGGTTAGGTGGGCTTATTAACTGGGTCAGTATCTAAAATAAGAAAGTCAACAGGGAAGAAGAAGTCCTTCACTCTCACCAAGACATCTTCCAGCAATCCCCGTAGTGTCTTAAGTGATCTGTCTGCGACTTGGAGGATGACTGGTCTAGGCTTTAAATCACCTCCTCCCAAAAGGTCGTAGACAGAGCTCGGTAAAATGTTCACCCTCCCACCCAGATTGAGTAGAGCCTCATCAATGTGTTGGTTACCTATAACCACTGAAATATATGGGGCCCCTGGGTCTTTCATTTTGGGGGGTGTTCCATGTTGGAGCATCGAGCTAACATGGTTAGGCAGGATGACCTTAGCTTGGACCTGTCTCCTAGATTGACGCTTTTGGGTGCACAGGTCCTTCAGAAACATTGCATAGGACAGGATCTGTTTAATAGCATCCAATAAAGGCAAGTTGATGTGGACTTTCCTGAAAGTGTCCATAATCTCATTTGTCCTATCCTTGGCTCCAGATGAGCCAACAGAAATTCCCCAAGAGAGGATAGGCACTCAGGATAAGGCACCCTCGGCTTTTGGGTAGAGCGGTCATCATGTCGGGAAATGGGTGGTGGAATGACGACATCCTCGGGGTGAGTGATTTCAACCGAAGGAGGGTAGTGTGGCTCTTCCTCAGTGGAGATGGAAGTCGGGTTTGGTGTAGGAAAGGAATCCTGAGAGGTGATTGTAGGAGTGCTATCAGGCTTGTCAATTTTCTTTCCACTCCTCAGCACGGTCATAGCTTGGGCGTGCTCCTTGAATTTGACCCCCTTACCCTTTGGGTTCTCCTCAGAAGAGCTAGGCAATTTCCCCGAATCTCGCTACCTAACTACCTCAGTAAGATGACCAATTTGGGATTGCATATCAGTGATCATCTTATTCTGAGATTGGATGACCATATTATGATGCTCTTGCATTGCTTTCATCATGGCTTTTAGTTCATCTATCTTATAAGGGTTATTTTGAGGAGGGTCTGCATAGGATGGCCGGTATATGGGTTGGGGAGGTTGGGGTCTTGCATTCCCTAAGTTACAAGCATCACCTTGCTTCCATGAAAAGTTTGGATGGTTCCGCCACCTCGGATTATAGGTATTGGAATAAGGGTTATTACGAGGAGGTGGGCGAAAACCTTGGGCCACATTCGGGTCAGCTTGAATCAACTCAGAGAATTGATTTGCTTGGTGGCACTTCGAAGTGGCATGCATCGTGCTTTGGCAAATGGAGCATTCACTTGAAGCCCGAAAGATAGAGGCTGCTTGCGGGTTCATGCCGGGGTTTGCTAAAAGCCTATCAAAATTTTTTGTTCAATAATTGAATCTGATAAGCCAAATCCTAAGTAGCCCCGGATTCATGGGCCTTTATCTTCCTCTACAAGATTGATGGTTTTCTTTCTTGATAGGTAGACGACATATGTATGTAATTATCACTTAATGTTTCAAATAATGCACAGGCTTCATCCTCAATTTTGGTCATGAAGGTTCCTACACAGGCTACATTGATGGTTGGCCTATGCTTTTCAGATAATCCATTATAGAACCCTTCGACCAATTGCCATCTTGGCACCTGATGGTGGGGACATAACCTAAGGAGGTCATTAAAGCGCTCCCAAGTCTCATGAAATTGCTTCCCTTCCTGTTGAGTAAAACCCATAATCTCTCTTCTGTAATGGTTGGTCTTACTCATAGGAAAGTATTTTTCCAAGAATTCTCCCTTAAGGGTGACCCAATCATTTACCCTTGCATTGAGGGTATGATACCAGTGCTTGGCCTTATCCTTAAGGGAGAAAGGAAATAGAGTCCTCATCAGGGCTTCATCAGTAAAGCCCTGGAGCTTCACCGTGGAACAGACCTCGGTGAATTCCTCAAGATGCCTGTAGGGATCCTCCCTGATAGTACCATAGAAAGAGGGGAGTAAAGATATGGTGCTGCTCTTGATTTCATAAGGATTATCCACTCCAGGTCTTCGGATAGGTAGAGCTTGGTGGGTTGTAGGGAGGAAATAGTCTCTCAAGGTTCTCTGATTTTCACCAACCCTAATCTCTTCTTTAGGTCTTTCTGCTGCCATTTTTCTTCTTTCTTGGTTAGCTTTTCTAATAATTTTCTCCGATTCTGAGTTAAAAACAAGGCTATTTCTAAGAGAACGCCTACCATAGCATACACCAAGAAAACACAAGGCAACAGGTCTTTTGTTGATTTAAAGTACTTTAAGTCCTCTTCCAACTCTTCAACTTGGCCAAATAGAGTCAAGGCAGTGTTTCTTCGTTCCCACATAAGTGGTATAGGAGAAATGAGGCACTTGAGATTCCTGGTCAATATCTGTTAAGGAGGTTGAGGTTACTTTTAATTCTTTTGGGTGACCAATCAAGTTGTCAATCAATTACGCACCCTAAATTGACCTTCGAGTGCCCTAGAGATGGACACTTTGTTGCAATGATATTCTCAAATGCTCAAGTGAAAAGTACTCCAAGGATGGAACCAAGAGATGCAAGTAGGGTGAACCCTTCCTTTGAGGTGATACGTTAGCGATGCCTCTTAACTACCCTTGAATTCCTTTAAGGGGTGTCCCCCTCCTTAGAGTATCAAATTACTCGGGCAAAAGTTAATACCACCGTCACAAAGCGAGATAGGAAGGTTTGCACCAATAAAGAGATCGATGCCTATAGCCTTAAGGGTCCAAGTCCTAGTGCAGTGCCTATAGTGTGTGCTCAGTGTAGGAAGTGTGCAACACACCGTGAAAAGTGATTTTTCTTTTGAAAATCGCAATCAAGTTATTCAAACACTTCCTATATATTTTACTTTCTTTTCAACAAGTAATGTGACCACTTGATTAATCTTTTCAAATCAGCTTAAGTGGTCTTCTTAAATTATGTCCAAATGCAATGCATGTGCAGATAACTAATGCAGAAAGATAGGAGATACGTACCTTGCTCCAGCACTCTACAATGCAGAAATGCACGCAATGCAATAAAAAAATTCTAGATGCTGCTCAAGCAATCCTAGATGGTTGCCTTATAGATATGCAGCTTCTAGCAGGCAGTTCAGATATATATTTTTTTAAATGCGCAATCAAAAGATCTAACTACCACACACAAAATAATCATAGAATCTAAAGAATCGGAGACACTCCCCCAAAAACTGGCCCCAGATTACAAGGGCAAGAAAACAGATAACAAGTCTAAATCCTAAAGAGTCTACTTTAAAATTCTAAATCAGAAATCTAAGAGGCAGGATCCTCCTAGATGTTCCTCCGTGCGTCTTCACGTGTGTGAGATCAAGGTCCACAGACTCCTATTGCTGTCCTTTGGGTGGTGTCAAGGTCCACCAAATTGTACGTTCGTTGCATGCGTCCTCTCTTCGATGTACCTCGCATAGGAAAAAGAAATAGATTAATGAATATATAGTCTCAATTAGAAATCACATGAAATACGTGTGAGTTTACTAGGCCCGTTACCTCCCCGACAATGGCACCATTTGATAGAGAGAATTTCTCCTCTTTATGAAGATGATAGCAATAAACTGATGTCTTTGTATTTTATGTGATGGAAAATCTCTCAATTAAAAATAATAATTAATGTAATAAACCACGTTGATGTAGAGTCTTGTATTCACAGGGAGGTATAAGGCCAATAAACTTAGATATTCTTACGAAGAATAATCCACATATTTCCCATTTATGTTCTAAATAGTAAAGTTTATTACATGTATCAATATTTAGAGACAAATTAGGATCCTATGTAACCATGAGATCACTCCATGTAACACTCATAATCAAACCAACATATATATATATATATACTACTCCCTTAAAAATATTCATGGCATAGTTGAGTAATGAGTGAAGAGATTAGATATTATCATAGAGCAAGAAAGACTAGCGGTAGAAATAGAGGGGAATAGAGGGGTTGGTCTGCAAATCCCATTTAATAATTCATTTCATAAAAGAAGATGCAGCAATGGCATGGAAATGTAAATACTAATACCTTGAACACTGTAGCAAAACAAGGGATTTGCTTCCCAGCTTGTGGAGGTGCATGGAGGAGCCACAGTCGCCAATAAGGAACTCGGTGGAGGTGCATGGGAGGATGAGCTTCTTGATGATGGTGGCTGATGGGAATACCATCATGAGCCCTAACTAGCCCTTTTTGATCCAATTAAGTCAGTAAATGCTCCTACATAACCAACTGAAGGTCATAATTCATTGCATAAGTATTCTGAGGGAAAAATAAGAAACTAAGGTTAAAACTATAATTTTTCCAACTTATCATGAATGCAGTATAACCACGGATTTTCTTAGGGGTTGAATAAAGGTCAAATGGTCTTAATAGGATAACAAGTGGGTTAGATCAGACAAAAAAGGGTTTGCATGTATTTTGAGAATTAAATGACTTTTTGAAACCCTAAAAATAAACCCACTTAATTAACTAAGGTTCTGGTCAAAATAAAATTCACCTAAACCCTATAAAATTCATAGAAAAATATTCTCTAGGGTTTAGTACCTTCAATTTGACCATCAGAACCCATCTTGACCCAAAATAAAGTCTCAGATATATATTTGCCCTAATTTGGGTTTTTACATAAATTACCTAGTCAAACATGGTCAAAACAAAATCCAACTTATCCATTGGATTTCTTAGGTCCAAATTAGGTTTGTACCAAAATTTGGACCCAAGATGAGCTTGTCTTGACCTAGTTTGCAAATTGGTTCTATTTGATTACAGTTATGCCCCCAACTTTCAAAAATCTTTGCAGCCAGTCCCCTAACTTCTTCTTCGCCTTCATAATTATGTCCCTCCACCATTATCGTGGAGGAAACCTACTCTGGCGACCTTTGATAGGAGATTTCTCGATTTCTTGGCGAATCCCTTCCACAATTGGAAGGGAAACTCCTTGAGAAATCCTTTCCAATATGAACCCATCCTTGTACACTGAATCTTTCCCAATATCTCATGCGAACACATGAGAGAATTGGATATCAAGAAACATCCAACTCCAGCGACCTTCCAAGCTTGGGAAGCTTGCTTCCCAAGCTCTAACTGCCCTCTGATGACCTATAAAGGACTCCCCAGGCTTCGACCGTTCTCCTCAGCTTGAATTCCAGCTGAAAACCCTCCTCTTCCTCCCTCCTCTTCGGCCGCGAAGCTCCTCATGCTTCGGTGACTCTTCCTGACCATCCTTCGTCATCCGGTCACAAAACCAGTGGCCGGATTCTCTTCCTCCATCTCATCCACTCTTGGCCATACTAGCAGGAGCCCTTCTACCTCCATTGTCGTCACTGCTCCCTTCATTGGAGCACCTTCTTCCCCAGCTCTGGCATACCATCAACGGTGTTTTCCTCTCCCTCTCATCTACTTAGCATAGGTAATTAAGCTTCCTTAAGACCCCTAGATTAGTTTTCTCCACTAAAAACCAAAAAATAACTCCTTGACTACGTCATTCACCCTCTTCGTCCTCCACTTCGGCCACTCCTCCGGCAAGGTGTTCCCACCGCTATGCACCTCCATCCACCTTGCCGACAAGCTCACCACCTCTATCGCGCCTCCCTGCTTATTTCCCATCTCCCTATTCGCCGTTCCATCCACCCAAACACCTTCCCGAACAAACCCACTCTCACCGGCCATAACTGCATCCGCCCGGCCACCACAGCCACTCACGCAACGTGCCATTTCCACTGTCACATTCGCCGTGCCACGGCGATCCTGTTGAACCCTATGACGCGGCCACAAGGCCCCTTTTCTTGAATTTCAGGTATCAGGCCAAACCCGCCATTGACGTCATGCTTCGAGCATGCTTCAAGCTGCTCCAGGGTGTTTCCGCTCCAGGGGATAACTCCAGGCCGTGCGGAATTGAGGCCTGCAGGAGTCCAAGTCCTCATATGAGGGATTCAGGAGCTGCAGCCCCATCAATTTGACTAAATACCTTGCTGCTGCGTTGTGCGGAAGAAAGGTGGGACATTTAATCCCACCTTTGATATGAAGAACCACTTGTAGCTGCATAATACCCAAAAGTGAATGGGGCTCTTTGCCTCCAATCACTGAGGGTGAGGTCCTCCTACACCTTCACTGGTCTCGTTCGTGACATCTCCCCTACGGATCTGGCTGACCCGATAACCCGCCTAGCCCGCACTCCTCGGCTGCTACCCACTGCAAGCAGCCCTGGTCTCGAGTACGCTAGGTCTGATAACCCGAATACCCTGTGGATCTAAGAGAGTGTGACCTAAGAGAGAAAGAGAGAAGGAGTTATGCGGGGGAAGGGGGGTTTTTGGCACAGGGAAGTCCGCTGACACTTAGCTGGGTTCAGAAGAGGAAAGCGAGAGATGACCGCCCTCTGTGCGTGAAGAAGAAGAAGAGGAAGAAGAGAAGAAGTGAAGAAGAAGGAAGAGGCACGCAGACAAAGAAAAGCAAAAGGAGTGCTGTAGCAAATGTCATTTAAGATGTTTGATTGCAAAATCAGACATCTAATTTCATACACTCTCCTTTAGTAAATTTGAGTAATTATTCTATGTATTAGACTTATAATTGGTGATTCAAATCACCGTTATTTTGTCTAAAATTCTTTTTACTCTTCATATACTCATATGCTCTACATTGCAAATTAGTTTTTGAGTAATATTTTGTGTTCAAATTATATTAATTGTTGAGATTAGTGTGTGAATTCCATTTGCTCCCTATGTTCGACCTCGAAATCTTTTCGAGTAATAAAAATCTATTTGTTTTCAAAGCGATTTCGACTATATTACAATGCTTTATTTTAAACTCGATTTCATCGCGTTAATAGTGGCAATGCGACGAGCGTTGGCTGGATGCAGCCGGTGGCGGGTGCTGGTGGTGCGCGAGGAGAGAGCTCGCGAGGATGGCGCGTGCCTTGGGTGGTGCGGGTGGTAGGTCCTTGTTGTGGGCATGCTACTAGTCTCTGCGGTGAGGTTTGGGTTCGGTGATGGTGGCTGTTGGCAGAGGGTGGGTGGTTGCAAATTTGGGTCTCTTGGAGGTGGAAGAAGGGGAGGAGAAGAAGATAAGAAGAGGAAGATGAAGAGGGAGTGGATGGTGGCTATGTGCGTGCATGGAGAGGGAAAGTGGGGACTTGGCGTGGGAGAGGAAGGTGGTGGCCGGCTGTGGTGGGGTGGTGATGTTGGGTTCAGTGGGTGGAAGTTGCAGGTGGTGGTGGAGGTGGAATAGAGGTTGTGGCAGGAGTTTGAAGAAGATGATGGTGTTGTGGCCGTGGGGGGGTGCGGTTTGACAGGGAAGGTGGAGATGGCTGCGGGCTTGCGTGGTGAGGGGAAGTGGTGGTGATCTATGGGTTAGGACGGTGGTGTTGCGGTGGCTGCATGCTGTCACCGTGTGACCGATGAGAGGAAGAAGGAGCGGGGATGGAGTACGCCTCAGGCCACGGTGCACGCTAGGTCCACGGTGCAGGCTCTACTTCACGGTGGAGAGGATGGATTGGATCTTGGTGGAGCGGCCTCTTTTTAAAACCTCTCCGTCGGTTTCTCTTCAACCGCCAACTTCTCCAACCACTTGGCGAAGATCGCGAGTGGTTGGAACAGAAGGATAAGCACTGACGGTTCCCATCAGACGTCTAATCAACACTCCAAACGTCTTAAAATGTATGGATAGCAGTGAGTCCACAATGGAGGTTCTCAGGCGCCCAAACTAGGCTCCAGACGTCTTATAGAGTGACTTTGGACGTTTGACTGATGCCTTCAGGTGTCTTGCACTTAGCCTGCATCCACCAAATGATTATCATATCATGTCATATGTTAAATATCAAATTGGTGCATGAGATTATATGTAGACAATGGTGAATTCCCATTTAAGTCCTATTCAATTAATAATTATGAACAACTAATTAAAGAGTACTTAGGCCAAATAATGGTCCACGAAAGTGGACTTATCAATGCCTGAATTGGAAGAGTTGCTCGGAGTACACACAAAGTCTGTATCCCCCCCTGGACACTGAAGGTAGATTCGCTACCTGAGGTGGGGACATCTCAACTTATACCCTCAATCCAAAAGGCTCCTGAGTTGGATCCTAAACCCCTCTCGAGCACATTGAAGTATGCTTTCCTTGGCCCTAACGACACGCTCCCCACCATTATCTCATTTGCGTTATCTAAATCGCAGGAGGGAGCTTTGCTCGAGTGTTTACAAAGGCACAAGAAAGCTATTGCTTGGTCAATAGTTGATATTAAGGGTGTTGACCCCTCCCTCTACATTCATCATATATACACAGACGAGTATGTGAAGCCCTTTCGAGACATGCAGAGAAGGCTCAACCCTTATATGAGGGAGGTGGTTAAAAAGGAGATTCTGAAATGGTTGGGCACAGGCATTTTCTATCCCATATCAGACAGTAAATGGGTCAGTTTGATACATGTGGTACCCAAAAAGGCAAGAATCACTATGGAAGAAAATGACCAAGGAGAGTTGGTGACCACTAAACCCTCGACTGGCTGGAGGGTCTGCATTGATTACCGCCGTTTGAACACGATTACCTAGAAAGACCATTTCCCCTTGTCATTTATTGATTAGATTTTGGAAATATTGGCAGGGAACAAGTACTTCTATTTCCTTGATGAGTACTCTGGGTATAATCAGATAGCTATCTTCCCTGATGATCTGGAGCATACCACTTTTACAAGTCCGTATGGCACATTTGCGTTTTGTCGAATGCCATTTGGGTTATGTAATGCTCTTTCCATATTCCAACGATGTATGATGGCTATTTTCTCTAACATGATCAATGAGTTTGTAGAAATTTTCATGGATGATTTCTCCATTTATGGCTCACCATTTGACCTATGCCTTTCGCACCTTGATAAAGTCTTAACCCGTTGCGAAGAGGCAAAGCTAGTGCTAGCTCGGAGAAGAGCCACTTTATGGTCTAGCAAGGCATTGTTTTGGGGCATTGTTTAGGGTGAAATCATCGTTGTCTAGAAAATGCATTGTAGTATAGTTGGAAAAATCTCACAAAACACTTAAATTTATAAAACTCAGAATCAAATTGGAGTCCGAGGTCATTCGTAGGGAGCAAATGGAATCTACACACTAATCTCAATTCAAAATTAATGAGCACAATTAATCAAACACCAGATAAAAGATATTTAATGAATAAACTGCTCAAAAATAATATTCAAATATAAATCAATGTATCTCAAGGATTCATGAGATAAAAAGAAAGAGAGAAGCAAAACAATGGTGATTTAAATCACCAATTATTCTCTTAATTAAGCATGCATCCCAAGTATCAAATTATTCAAATAATCCAACAGTAGTTTCAACCATTAATCCACATCAGTTAAGTTCACAGTATCAGATGAATAATGCCATAGTACCTTTGAACCAAATTAGACATCAGATATGAAAGCCAGACGCCTTAACTATCAAAGCATAGCACCATAGTAAGGCACACAAAGGTGCCTCTCAACCACAAGAGCTTCTTCTCAAGCACAACACAAGGCTCGCATAAGCACCTTAGAGACTAAGTGTTAGCCTCTCTTCAGCATGCACCTCGAGGCAGATCAAGCCACAACAAAACCCTCCCCCTCCTCCATACAAATTTCTCCTCTATTCTCTCAGAACCAGGCTTAATCAAATCTGTTCGCAGGTAATTGGGTTATGAGCATAGGTCCAGGCTCATTGGCAGTGGGTGAGAGAGGGTGTGAGGGTTCATGTGAGTGAGGGACCCGACCACTCAATGTCTTGGGCGAACAACTAAAAGCACAAAAATGGGATATACCGCTGCGGCTGCTTCGCAACGAACGATGTGGGACTAAAGTCCCTATCTTCCTTGCGCGAATGCAGCTGAAGGTGAATTCCTTGAATTGGTGTGGTGGTTGTTGTTGCTTCTTTGACTCAAGAGTTGGAGCTCTTTGTGGATGCACTCCGCAGCTCCTGGAGGTAGAAGCGAAGTCAAAGATGGTCGGAAGTGGCCGGAATGCTATGATTGAAGGCGACAGTGACCGACGGAGATGGCGAACACCTGAAAGCATGGATACTGCCTTCTGACCCAATTAGATTAGCTCATAAGTTTCTCCTTAGTGTGAGGAAGGTAGTGGCAGTGGTCTCATGGTGATTGAAGCGTTGTAGTGGTTGGATGGTGATGGTGAAGATGAATGGAGGATGAGTTGGCTGGTGGAGGTTTTGAGTGCGTGGAGCCCTTAATTTCTTGAGGGGTTTTGGTTAGGGTGGTGAGGCAGAGGTTTTGGGAGCATTGCGAGGTGGTTTGGTGGTTGTTTGTGGTCGGGTGTCCATGCTGGAGGTACGCTAGACGTGAGGAATATGATGGGAGAGTGAGGTGGTCGTTGGTTGAAATAGGATAGTAAGGATCTGAGCCTAATCTAAAGAGTAAGAGAGAGAGTTTGGGATCCTAGATAATGGTAGAAAGGGAGGGAAAGGCATTAGCTTTGATTGGCCGACGTCGGAGATGAAGAATCCTCTGGTGAGGGAGATCAGCGAGGATGAAGGGGTTGGAGAGCTCTTGCGGATATTGCGAGGAGCGGAAGAATGAGTAGAGATTCCTGTTGCCTACGGTATGTGACAACAGGTGAGGAAGTTAGAGAAGGAGGTGTTACAGGAGCTGCGGCGGAGGCGGCCAGAGAGAGGGAAATGTGAAGAAATAAGGCCTGAACCGAGCTAAGGAATATGGCCAATCGATCTAAAGCTTATATGGAGCTCAAATCCGAGCTCTAGATAGGGAAAGAATCTCTAATCAGCTGAGATTTGGAATTACGAATCCCACAAATTTCGTGGGTTTGCTGGGGCTATTCAATGCGATTTGGGATCCCAAATTGCCTTCAAAGACTTCTTACAATGTGAACACCAATCCCACCAAATTTGGTGGGATTTGGTGGTGATTTGATGCTATTTTGGTGTGGTTAAAGTTGGTTAAAGGTCAGTTTGACCTCTAATGGCAGCAAGGATGTGTTTGTGAAGAATACAAGGAAGTTAGGGATCCATTTGCAAGGATTTTCGAAAGTTAGGGGCTTGATTGAGAGGAGCAACATTTAAATGGACTGAAATGCAAACTAGGTCAAGATGGACTCTGATTGGACCCAAATTTTGGTACAAATATAAATTTGACCCAAGGAATCTAGTGGTGAAGTCAGATTTGAGTTTTGACTAAGTTTGACTGAGCAATTTGAGCAGAAACTCAAATTAGGGTAGAAATCCGTCTATGACCCTATTCAAGGTCAAAATAGGTTCAGATGGTCAAACCAAAGGGACTAAACCTCCAGGAATGTTTTTCTATGAATTTTAGGAGGTTTAGATGAATTTTATCGTGACTAAAACCTCTTCAATTCAAGCAGGTTTGAAATTAGGGTTTTGTGTTACTATTTGGTTCTCGAAATGTGTGAAGTCATGTTTCTGTCTGTATGGACCCTTTTATTGGAATTTAATGCTCATTAGACCTTCAAATAACCCCTGGGAAACCCCGCGGTTACTCTTCATTCATGATGTGATGTTAAAACTACAAAATTAACCCTGATTTAATGTTTTCTTCTCAAAATGGATTTGTATGGAATTATGATTCTCAGGTGATTATGTAGGTGCATTTGTAACTTGATTATGACTAATTAAAGCTAGTTATGGCTCATGATGGTGTTAGCATCAAGCATGCAGTTTACAAGAGTGGATTCGAGGTTGATAAAGCCAAAATTGAATCCATCTCTAAACTTCCATCGCCCACCAATGTTCGTCAAGTTAGATCTTTTCTTGGCCATGTTGATTTCTATAGGTGCTTCAATAGAGATTTCAGTAAAATCTCTAAGCCACTCTGTAACCTATTAGTGAAGGATGTTTCCTTCGATCTTGATGAGAGATGTGGTAAGGCTTTCCAAGTATTGAAGAAAGCCCTTATTACTGCGCCAATTCTCTAAGCACCAGATTGGGCCCTCCCATTTGAGTTGATCTGTGTTGCTTTTGATTTTGCAGTGGGAGCGGTCTTAGGTCAAAGGGTTGATGGTAAATCTCATGTTTTGCATTATGCCTGAAAGACCCTTATGGATCCTTAGCAAACTACACGATCACTGAAAATGAACTTCTTGCAGTGGTATTTTCTTTGGAAAAGTTTCGGTGTTATTTATTGGGATCTAAGGTTGTGGTGTTCACTGATCATTCTGCTTTAAAGCACCTTCTTTCTAAGAAGGACACCAAACCTCGTTTGATTCGTTGGATTTTGCTACTCACGGAGTTCTACCTGGAAATTAAAGATAAGAAAGGAGTTGAAAATGTGGTAGTAGATCATCTGTCCAGGATCCCTATTGAGGCATCAACCCTTGTTGGTGGTATCCAGGAGACTTTTCCCAATGAGTCTCTGATGGCTGTGGAGGTCAAAACTCCTTGGTTTGCTGATACAGTGAACTATCTGGTCACGGGCATAACCCTCAATACTTGGGACAAGCAGAAGCGAGACAGGTTTCTTGCCAAAGTTAAATTTTATCACTGGGAGGAACCTGAGTAGTTTAGAATAGGCCCTGACCAGTTATTTCGCCGTTGCGTCCCTGTTGATGGGCAAAATCGATGTTTTAAAATCATTGCGTTGCAGTATAGTTGAAATCACTTGTCAACAAATAATATTTATAACTTGAATATTTAAATGAAGCCTGAGGTCGAACATAGGGAGAAAATATGGAATTCACGTGCTAATCTTCAATTAAAATATAAATGAGAACAATAAATGAAGCACTATAAAGATATTTCAATGAATATTAATCTGTCACATTAAATATTCAATGAAGATGAATGTTTTTAGAGACAAAAAGATACCTAGAAAAAAATAATGGTGATTTAGATCACCAAGTATTAGCCTAAGCACATGTATATCAGTTACTCAATCATGTTAAATAATGAACAGTAATCAGACATCTGATTTGAGAATCACACGACTTAAATGTTGCCTGCTACAGTACTTTCAATCTTCTGTTCTTCTTCTCTGCTCTCTTCAGCCTTCTGCATTTCTCTTCAAGTCTTCTTCAACCTTTGCCTGTAGCTTCTTCTCTCTTCTTCTCTTAAGCACGGCTCTTCTCCTCTTCTCTTCTCTTCTTTCCTTCCCAGTGACTAAGTGTCACTATATTCCTTCATAAGCAAAACCCACCCCTCCCCCATACACACTCTCTCTTTCCTTTCCTTCTCTCCTCTTTCTCTGTAACCAGGCTTATCGAGTATTCGAGTCACATAATCAGGTCTAGCGCTGCGGGCATGGGGTCGTAGCTGAGGAGTGAAAGGCTAGTCGGGTTGGGTATGTGCGGGTGAGCGAGGACCTCACCCCCAAGTGTTCTGAGGCAACCAGTCATAAACACAAAATCAATTTATTTGCGTCCACACTCTCCTCTCGCAACGATGTGGGACTATCTTCCTACTCTTCTTTTGCATGCGCCTGCTATTGTGATGCTCTCCCAATCGAGGCAGCTGCTGTGGTTTGTGCCTTCAATCAAGGACCTGGGAGTGGTCCTGAGCCTTGTTCGCAACACCTGAAGGGTGTACCTGAGGCGTGTGTGGTCTACAACATGAAGAACGAGACCGGTGATAATGGCACGGCGGTGGAGCATCGGCGAGACCTTCGTATCATGAATACGGGTGCTAGGCCCCAATTAAAGCATTCAGGAGCATCGTCGGACCACGACGAGTGTGTGGGTGGTGGTGGTGTGCCGTGTGAGGGTGCGTAGTGGTTGGATGGAGTTGGAGATGGAGGCACGAAGATGGGTTGGTCGACGGAGGGTTTGGATGGGTGGAGTGGCGAATAGGTAGAGGGGTTTTGCTCGTGGTGTTGGGGCGAAGGTTGTGGAGGTGTTGGCAAGGTGGGTGGACGGGTGTAGCGAGAGAATATCCTCGCTGGAGAAGTGGTCGGAGCGAAGGAAGATGATGGCGTGCATGTGCATCAAGGGGTGTTTTTGGGTTTCTGAATAGGGGACACTAACCTAAGACTCTAAGGGGACTAATCTAACCCTAAACTAACGGAAGAAAAGGAGGGAATGTCCATGCTGGTGGTACACTAGACGTGGAGAAGATGAAACCTCCGGTGGGAGAAGCGACGACAACGAGAGGAGATAGGTGGCGGCCGATGGTATTGTGATGCGTAGAAGAAGCTAAGGATGAAGAATTCGCTCACTATAGTCTATGAGAGCGGATGAGGAAGGTGGTCAAAGGAGGTTGTCAGAGTTGGTGGAGATGAAGGCTAGAGAGAAGGGAAGAAGAGGGAACTAGCCTCCAAACCAAGCTAAGGAAGTAAGGCTTGCATCGGGGGCTCTTTTGTAGGCCATAGGAGGTACTTCCAAGCTTGGGGCTTACGCACATGTAGGATACCCGAACATTTGAAAGGTTCGCATGATCTTTTGGGAAAGAATTAGAGCCTAAGACAAGGTTTAGATCATAGAGGATTCTCTCAGGAACCTCCCTTCCAAATTTGGAAGAGTTTGGCCATGAAATCAGGGAGTAATCCCTGATTGAAGGTGGCCAGTGAAGTGGGTTTAGGAGTTGAAGGTAGTGGGGACCTGTCGGTGAAGAAGATGATGAAGTTAGGGGCATATTTGCAAGGATTTCAAAAGTTAGGGCATATGTGTAAGAGAAAAGAGCCAGACAGGACTGAAATGTAAACTAGGTCAAGATGATCTCTGAGTGTGCCCAAATTTTGGTACAAACCTAATTTAGACCTGGGAAATCTGATGGTGAAATCAGATTTTGGTTTTGACCAAGTTTAACTAGGTAATTTGTGTAGAAACCTAAATTTGGGAAACTATCTATCTGAGACTCTATTTTAGGTTAAAATGAGTTCCAATGGTTAAATCAAAGATACCAAAACTTAGAGAATATTTTTATATGATTTTTAGAAGGTTTAGGTGAATTTTATCTTGACTGGAACCTCAGTTATTTAAGCGGGTCTATTTTTAGGATTTTAGATGTCCATTAATTCTCAAAATGCGTGAAAACTCATTTTGTTATTCATGAACTCACTTATTAGACTTTTATGACTATTTGACCTTTAATAAACCCCTGGGAAATGCCGTGATTGTTCTGTAGTTAAGATATTCTATTAAAACTACATATTTGCCCCTATTTTAATGCATTTCTCTCAGAATGAATATGCAATGCATTATAGCCCTTTAGTGGTTATGTAGGAGCATTTATCAATTGATCATGACTAAATAAAGCTAGACATGGCTGATGATGATGTTATCATCAGTCCCTGATGAAGAACAAAGGAGTGTTTTGAGTTTCTGCTATGACCTCCATTGTGGAAGGCATTTTAGTGGGAAAAAGATTGTCCGTAAGCTTCTTCAGTCTGGCTTTTGGTGGCCGACATTATTTAGAGATGCACATACGTATGTGGGTGCATGTCTACGTTGCTAGCAGACGGGAACCATCGGAAAAAGGGATGAGATGCCCCAACAACCTATTCTCCCCGTTGAGATTTTTGATATTTGGGGCATCGACTTCGTGGGTCCCTTTCCTGTGTCCTTCGGATATGAGTACATCCTTGTGGCCATGGACTATTTATTAAAATGGATAGAAGCTATACCCATGCGGACCAATGACCATTCTGTGGTCTTGGATTTTGTTAGGGCTAATATCATTTCTTGGTACGGGTGCCCAAGGACTATCATAAGTGATGGGAGGACCTCACTTTAAGAATATGCACTTCACAAGACTACTCCAAAATTTGGGAGTTAATCACATGATAGCCACACCTTACCATCCCTAAATGAGTGGTCAAGTTGAAGTGTCCAATAGAGAAATTAAGCGAATTCTGGAGAAAATTGTTAGGCCCGACCGTAAGGATTGATCGAAAAAATTAAATGATGCTCTTTGGGCCTACAGAACAATGTATAAGACTCCCTTGGTCATGTCTCCTTTCCATTTTGTCTACGGAAAAGCATGTCACCTTCCCTTTGAAATCCAACACAAAGCTTATTGGGCTATTAAAACTTTAACTTAAATCTAGATAAAGTGGGAAAGGCACACATGCTGGAGTTAAGTGAGCTTGAGGAGCTTCGCAATGAAGCATACGAAACCTTACAAGCTTACAAGTAACGTATAAAGGTCTTCCATGATAAGCACATAATTAGAAAGACCTTTGAGCCCAACTAGTGGGTTTGGCTTTTCAATTCCAGACTTAAGTTATTTTCTAGAAAGCTCAAGTCTCATTGGGATGGGTCGTATGTTGTTATTAATGCCTTCCCTCATGGAGCGATCGAAATTCGGAACCCTAATTCTGGTGAGAGCTTTAAGGTAAATGGCCAACGACTTAAACCTTATGTTACTCTTTCATATGGCCAGGTTTTGGTTGCACTTCGGCTTGAGGAGCCTTAGCTCCTCTCACTCTTCTCTTTATATGATATTCTTCTATGTCTTTAATTTTCCAATGAGGAGATTGTCAATCTTAGAAATGGGGGAGTATAACCTAAGGTTGTTTATAGCATTTATAAATATTTACATGCATTTAGGTTAGGTGCATTAGCAAAAAAAAAGTTTTCTTGAGCTGAATTGGTTAGTCCTTAGCAGAAGATTTTTATCAAGGTGTCATTGAAGATTTTCTTCTTAAAGTGTTTCTTAGTTTAGAATCTAGTACATTTACTTCACTTGCATGTAGACTGGGTAATGGATCTTTTAAGAAAATCGATAAACATTTTTAGTTTGTTGAACCCTTGGACAGGTAGTAGGGAGTCAGGTAAACTATCTTCCATTAGATCCACCTAATATTTGTGAGGAGAAAGTATAGTGACCACTAGTGTGCTAAGTCTAGTGTAAGGACTCTTAAGCTCTAGATAAGTAGATGATGATACCTCAGAGTTAGCCATAGTTTCTCTCTCTATTCCTACATACGAACATTGTGTGAATTCCTGAGAGTCACCAAATAAGGCAGATACACAGAGATTAAGTTCTAATAAAACTATGACTATGGTGAATAGTTACGACCATCCTTCATAAAATCCTTGGTTGAAGGAGGGTATTAGTGCTAAAGGTCAGAAATATGGTTGTCCTATCCATCCTTTCTTGGTGCTGAGAGTAGACACTTCCACCAAATAAGCCACACAATATTCTCTTGAACATCATTTTCTCCAATAATGCCTCACGAATAAAAGTTTACATCGTGTTGTGTGAGTAGTTATAAAAAAAAATAGAGAGAAAAAGAAAAAAAATATATATAGAAAAAGGACAAATATAAAAAAATGAAAAAAAAGAGAAAAAGAAAAAAAAAGAGAAGAAAAGTTCAAGTTTAAAGCTATGTCTTGGTGTCAAATTTATCATGTGTCGATATCATTGAGGCAACAAAAACACCCATTACGATCCACCAAATATGACCTATACCTACTTTTCAGTATTTCTATCACTCGAATGCTGACTGAGAACTTTTAATTTAGTTATAGGGTTATTAGGGCTCTAATTAAAATTTGAATGCCATGTGAAGCCACCAAATATTGAATACATTTACAGAATCTGGTGAGATGTGTGATCTCAGAGGGGAAAGAAAGAAAAAGAGTGAGCGCAAAGAAACATTAAGAGAGCATAGCTTTTAGCCTCCTCTGGGTTGACTAGTTTGATAGTCTAGAGATTTAGAGTCTACAGTATTAGACTACATGTAGTACCAAATGAGTATAAGCCACCAAATATGAATCCATTTGATGCAGTATCTCCTACCTAAGATAGAAAGTCAGAGTCAAATTATAGATTATTTTTTGCTTTATCCCCAAGGGAAGAAGTTGCCTATCCTGATAGAATTTTATTAAGGGTAAACCACGAACTTCAAATGTAGGTTGGCTTTTCACTTGGATCCATTACCTAAGCTACTATCACTTCATATTTGTCTAGATTTCTAAATTTTTGGAATAAGAAAAGAAGAAATCTTTTGTTACTCCCATGATAACATCATACACCTTGCATTATTTTTCATTTTTGCTCAGGACTGGCAAAACTTAGGCATGGGGGTATTTGATAAGTCCAATTTATTGTTGCACTTAAATGCTTAGACATTCAATTGATACCTGTATGTACAAAACATGCATTAGGATGTAAATAATTAACTCCATCATATATTGAGCAAGCACTAAGTGATAAGTCCAATTTATTAAACATTTGATTAGCCTAAGTATATTTTACATACATTTCCTTAGAAGTTAATTATTTAGAACTTAATGTTAATTTATTTTAGTGGAGGGATGTATCTTATCACAAATCTTATATCATATAGGTACATGCTCACGATTTTCCAAAATTTCCACCGCCAGCACGCCACCACTTTCCACTGTCAACCGGAGTCACCTGCTACTCCTCTGAGCATCTCGCAACATCTCCAAGCATCTCGCAACATCTCCGAGCTTCTTGCAACAACTCCTTCCAAAAATTCGCTCTCCCTCGTGCACGATAAGAGGGCGGTTCCACGTGCAAAGGAGGGGAACATCCCCCATTTGCCCACTCTCTTCCACCATGCATGAAGCTTTCACCGTGGAATGTGAAGCTTGCACCGTGACACCACCAGGAGCTCCTCAGCGATCGGCTGTGTAGTGACGGCGCATGGGCTCGCCACCACAACCACGATCACCAACCCATCATTGCTACCCCCTCTACCATCCATCTTCTCCTTCCTCTTCTTTTTCTTTCTTGGACTGTGTGAACCCATCACCACTTTCACCTCCTCACTGCAACCACCCCCCCTATGTTGTCCCTTCTACACCCACCAAACGTCACTACACCCTCCATCTTCCCTCTGCAGACCGCGAGCCTCATCCTCTTCACAACCCACCAACACCCTCTCTTCCCACGCAAGCCACCCTTTTCTTCTTCATCATCTTCTCCTCCTCCCAATGCCTCCCCTGTTCTGCTCCTTCCCAATCGTGAACCCAACATCCCCATTGCCACAGCCACTGTAGAAGCCACTCTCGACCGCCATCCTCATTGTCGACCTCGCCATCACCACCTCCACGCTCCACCGTGCCTTCCTTGACGTTAACGACAGCAGCTCAACTCACCCGCACACCGCTGGCCAACCCACCATCTCCGGCATCCTCCTCCACCGACTGGCCAACTCCGACCATCCCCAACCAAGCCATCACCGATGTCGGGTTCCTCCTTTCTCACCCTCTGCCAAGCTCCTCATCACTGGCAAGCACCTCGACCACGCATGCACGAGCACCATCTCCTCTCCCATGTTTCTCAACAATAAAGAGAGTAATAAAATTATGTTTGCTGCCATTGCCACATGCACTGTTGAAATATTTAGTGATTTAATTTAGCGAGTGGAATTTGCATGAAATGTCCACTTATATGTGTTAATTGTGCATACTGATTTCGTCTCATGAATGAATAGGTTTATCTTCAAATCATGAAACATAGGGAATATGTTGAGTGAACTTGATCTCATACTCTCTTTCTCACGTGCACTCTTTTCTTGATATTCTTCACACTTGGTTTAATGGCATTGATCTAGATTCAAGATTTTTGAAAAGGACAGAGAGAAACTAATCCATTAGATTTGTGAGCATGCACGTGATATATGTGTTTAGGGTTTGTGGTTAATTGTTATTAACCGTATAGCCATCTCCATGTCATGCATGATACGGAAAAAATATTTTGGGGATATTAATGCATGATTTTATCTTTGTCTATCATCTGCTGGTGACCCTGTTTTGTAGTAAATTCTATTTGGCGATAATATGGTCTGTTAAGTAATGTTCATGATTTATGAAAAGTATTTGCGAGTTCTATTGGCTTAAGCCTTCCTGTAGATACGACCTAACTATTTTTGTACTTAGATTTTGAGTATTAAATGTTTTGAAAAGTGATTTTCTACCATGCGACTAAATACAACGATACTACATTTCATGTGTAAAAATTCATCAAAAGCAAGAATTGCTCTTTCACTAAGTGGTTTACTCACTAATATGCATAGTTCATACATTACAAGTAAATGTAAATATGATAACATGCTTTAGAAATAGGATTTCTTTTAGAGTGTTGTATATAAATAACCCACTAATTAATTATTTACACTTTTCTTCTCTCCTACTAGAATCGCACAAGAATAACAGCTGGGGACATTCACTCTTCCATGCGATTAGCCAGCTATCCAAGCACCATCACTCCCAGGCAATCAAAGAGTCGGAAGGAATGGATTTGGCCTTAATGGCCTCGACGCTCCACTTGCTACATTCAAATTCATCCCTGCTGCTATGAAGGAGGAGCAAGGCCACCAAGCTCGGGAGGCCTCCACCTCAATCATACTATGCTTCACCTCCACCAGCGTTGGCCTCAACTATGGCAACAAGTCTCCACCATTGTGGGCGTGTGGTGTGACAGGTCACATCACCATCCAGAGCTTAATCGGATCACCATGAGTGCACGCTGCTCCACCGTGAGCACGCATAGGTGTGCATGCTACCATATTCACTATTTATCTCAATCCTTGTCACATCCTCTGGTCCACCTCCAAAAGAACCCAACAACACCTTTTCCACCAATAGCACCACTAACACCCAACCACTCCATGCCGCATTCTTCGACCACTTCATTGCCACCGTTGATCATGAAAAAGCGTTATTTGCAAATTAGGGTTTTTATCATTGTAACACACAATTACGATCGCTTTTGAAATTTGTAAAGATCGAGTACTTGGAAAGCATTCGAGTCATCCCAAGGGAGGTAGGAATGCAATTTGAAATCTCTTGCTTGAAATTTGGAAATCAACTTTCTTTTTGTGTTTTGAAATATATATATATTTTTAGGGTTTTGAATAAGGGCAAAAGAAAATGCAGAGAGAACGAGATTTAAAACTACTAGAAGTAAAGTAACAAGTGTCTTGTTTCTCCAACTCACTCTGAGCACGGAAGGCTTGGAGTAATGGAGGAACAACACACAACAAGAATCACAAGCAATCTAAACCAAAGGTAGAGGAATGCTTTTCTCGAAATAAAAGTTATTTTACAATGGGGTTGGAGAACTCACAAGCGAGAGGGATTCCCACTTGTAATCTCCAACAAAATTTGAACACTACACTACCATGCAAAAAATACAAAAAAAAATGTAAAAGAAAGCTTAAGAAGAAGGTGATGCTATTGTAGAACTCTCGGTCCAATTCAAGTTGCCCCTGAATTAAAGCAAGCTTGCTCCTGGTTCTCCTTTGCTTGGCAAACCCTGGGTGGGCATGCCTACTTCCTCCTAGAGTGGAAGGTTTCCACTACTAAAGTCCTCCTTAGGATGGCATGGACCACCCTTCTTGCTTCTCCTCTGGATGTCCTTCTTGCTTGGCTTTTCCTCCTTGGCTTGGCCAAGACACATGGTAGAAGAAGGGAAGAAGTTGAAGGCACCAAGGAGATAGAGTGTCCCCTTAATCTTTTTCTTCTTCTCCTCTCCTTGGTCGTTGGGATGGTGGAATGAAGGTGGAAGAATATGAATATGTGTAGCCAAGGATGATTGGTTAAGGTAGTTATGGATGATATATATAGAATTGTAGGAAGGGGGTAGGTGTGATGGATGGATGGTTGGGATAGGTTTTTAGGATGTGGTTATGGATCCTAAGGCTAGGGCTCTTCGGTGCGAAAGGAAGGGGCATGTGGATGTGGTTATGGTGGTGGAGAGGCACCATAAAGTGGCGCCAACTATGGGAGGTTAGTAGGGTTGGTGGTTGTCATGGAGTATGGAGGGCTAGGATAGGTTTATGAAGTGGTGGTTATAGGATGGAGGGTGGAGATTAAGTGGCACCATGTGGAAGGGGGTAGGAAGTGGAGTTAAGGTGTGGTTAGGTTCCTTTTGGCGTCAACTATGTGTTCTAGAAGTTGGCGCCAAAAGGGAAGGTTAGGATTGGGTTCTAGGGTTAGGTGTAAGGTGGTGATTGAATGCTATTTTGGTGCCAAGATAGAAGGGTGTATGGTGGTGGTGTCTTTTGGTTTTGACGTCAAAAAGGGGTAGTAAATAGGTTGTTTTGGAGGGAAAAATAGGTGGCTTTTGGTGGTGGTGACAGGGTGGCTATTAGGTGGTGCCAAAAGTGGGTAGGAGTAGGGATAGCTTAAGTGGAGCTAAGTAGGGTTACATGGTGGAGCTTAGATTAGGTAGGGTTTAGGGTGATGGTGGACGACCATGGAGTGGAGAGGAGCCAGGGTTAACTAGCTAAGGTAGCTTAGCTAGTTGGAGAATAGAGGAATCTAGGGTTTAGCTAGAAGAAGGTAGCCAAGAGCTGTCTGAAGTTGATCTGGAGCTGAAGTAAATTTCCCAGAGCTAATGATGGTTGAAGAGGTCTTCTTGGGAGCTCAACTACCTAGCTTACCTAGCTAGTTCTTCTGCTAGTAGCTATGCTTGAGTAGTGGAGCTAAGTTGAGCCGGTCTCAACTTATCTGGAGCTGGGTTGAGCTTGACCTGCTTCTCTTGAGAACTCTTGAGCTAGCTTAGCTACTAAGTTGACAAGTAATAGCTAAACTAGAATGAGTTTAGCTACCATGAGCTGAGTGGAGCTGGGGAGAGCTGGACTGGAACTAGAATGAACTCCTATAAACTAAGTTGAGCTAGCTAGAGCTCCCAGTGAACTGATTGGAGCTAGGAAAAGCTAGACTCAACTAAGTTGAGCTGGATTTGAGCTGAGTTGAGCTGAGCTGAGCTAAGCTACCCTGAGCTGCCATCCAGTTGAGATGAGCTGAATGGAGTTAGGATGAGCTAAGCCCAACCTAGTTGAGCTGATATGTAGCTATGGTGATCTAGATTCAGCTAGGGTTCAACTGAATTGATCTTCTTCACCTTCTGCCTTCTTGAGTGTTAGGGTTTTAGAGGTATGGTTATTTTCTTATCCTTAACACTTAAGTAAATATGTTAAAAATACAAAAAAAAAATGCAATGCACGCCTAACTTAAGCAATGCCTAAATGCAACCCGAAAACCCGTTTGCAGAGTTAAAACCTAAGAGCTAGATCTATTTTAGGGCATAAGAATGATGATAAACTAGCGTTTATCAACCACCCAAGACTAGTGGCCAGCAACAGCATCCCGCGATCAGCATTGCCAACATACCCATCACCATCTCCCACCAACAAGGCCACACCTCTTCATCTTCCCCATCTTCTTCTTCCTCCTTCAACCTCCACTGCAAAGAGGATGATACTCACCAAGGCCTTCGCTGCATTTTTACCCCCAATCTACTGTCTTCAAGTGCGTTCCTCCTATCGCTTTCGTGTCAGATTTCTGTAGCCAATCCCTAGAAAGAGAGAAAGTGAGAGTAATATCTCATGAATATCACCAATGTAAGGATAAAAGTGACAAAAAGATCCGTTTCCTCCTTGGCAACAATGCCAAAAACTGACGTCGACGAAACATGTTAGGTTAAATCGTTCGTTGTAGCATGTTTTACGACATCAATTTTAATTAGAAATATCAGATGTGAGTTCGAGTGTCGAACACAAGAAGGCGTGAAATTGGATCAAATACTCGGTTTAATGTCACCAATTACGTTAGTTTGTTCGCTTGCAAAAAAAATAGTGAAAGAGAGAGAGAGGGGGGAGAGAGAGTTAGAAATCCATTGATTGCTAAACGAAGGTAGACTACTATTGCTGCTTAAAACATAGAATAATAGAATCTAAGACAAGATAACAAATTCTATTTTATAAGCACAAATGTCTAACAATATAATCTAGAGGAATGCTTAATCAAACATAAAGACTAAAGAAATTAGCAGTTAAAGGAGGAGGCGAGGCAGCCACTGCGGTGGAAGGACTTTCCTCGGTGGCTCGACAACTCCAAGGACTTGCTCTCAGCTCTAGAAGGTGGTGGGAACTCTTAAGTAGAAGATACCCCCAAAAGTGGAGGAGGATGGGTCCTTTTATAATGGAGGAAAAAAGCCAAAAATCATCTTCGGGTCAATAGCGACATCAAAGACATCACTAAAAGTCCACCTCAAACATCGCTGAAGCCCAGCTCATGTGCCTGATTACGCAACAATCATAAACCCTCATTATCCTAAATTAAGGTAGAACCTAGCTTAACACAGGCATTCTGCATGCATACACATCGTACTTTGCATCTTAGATGATTTATATGTTTATACATAATAATGTGCTATTTAAGAGGTATTATTAATTGGAGGTAATCTAGGGCTATGGATGTTCGATCCAACCTTATGGATCTATTCGGAATAACGACGGGAGTCCAACGCTTCAAAGAGTGCATTAATCAGACTCTCGTAGCACCCTAGGGAATTCGCAGAAGAAGCAGGAGACAAGGGGAAATTGAAGAACAACCGGACCTCAGATGACAAATCCAACCACGCGGATGGATCCGAATTGACGTTCGCAGCCCAACGGTGCAAGAATCAACTTAATCGGAGGCCTACCTCATCAAATACAAGAAGAAGATGGACAACCACGATGGTGCCACGTGGCGCCATCACAGTTGCCCCTCACTGCACCCCAATTTGGAAGGAGAACCGTGGGTCATTGGATTGTCATCCAACAGTCGCAATGCATCCATGCTACCCACCATTAGCCATAGCATCAGATGAGGACGAGATCTTGACCATTGGATTCCCATCCAACGGTCGAGAATGCGTGCCAACAAAACGTAAATGCAACAAACGCGTGGGAGTAGTGCGTTGGTTAGCGCTCTCTCCACAAGACGACAGGGCACGTTCGAGTGGCGCTGGGTATGAAATCAGGAGGGGCTCGCTCACAGAGGAAATTCAATCGTCAGATCAGCATCGGGCGGAGGAGGTGTGGACGTGTGGGGGGTGTGGAGGCACTGGATCAAGAATGTACGTGATGACGCGTACGGAGACACGTGTGCACATGCTTTAGGATTTAAAGGTGCAATTGAGCACGTGTTTAAGCCGTCTGATCGTAAGGATTGGGTGCTCAGAAGAGGTGAGTGGCGAAGGCGCAGATGTGCGGGCGAGCGTGGGCGAGCGGGAGTCGTGCGATCTTCATTTGAGGGCGTACAAGCTGCCACATGGTAGCACCAGGTTCAACCAGGGATAAAGAAGAATTTGGAAGGATTAATTAGGGCCGTTGATCTCCCGATCAAGGGATCTGATTAATCCAAGGCATTTGCATGGATTTATGGGGCCAAATACCTTCTTTGCCATCCACTAAAGCTATAAAAAGAGGCCAAAGGGGCCCCTTTTGAAGGCACTTCTCATATTTTCTTCTTCCTTCTTCAACCTTTCTTTCTTCTTCTTCTTCCCGTCCTCTCTGCATTCATCTCTGCACCTCCATCTAAAGCATCCATTAGGCCACCCCAATGGATTGTTGCTACTTTCCCAACCTCTCCAAAAGGCCACCACAAACCACCTGTGGTGCCCTCGTTCTGTTACATAAGTTGTTACATTTATGTTAGAATTTGTTCAGTTCTATGTATACAATTCACGTTTGAACTCCTCTGATTGTTATATATATTGTGTTTATACTATTTAGCATTTATATTTGGAATAACGTATGAAATCAAAAGTGCTTTCTGCCTCCCTATGATCGATCGGGACTCACCAAGTTCCGTTAATTTATTTGCTCGAGACGTATTTCACACTATACTACAATGTGCTAATTCTCTACGCGATCTATGCCACGAACAAATTGGCACCATTGCCGGGGACGCAAGGGGACTTTTGATTTTATCTCTAATACATTATTTTATGTGCAGGAATAACAACACAAAGCGGCGAACGAGGAAAAGCAGGCGCTGTGAAAATCAGGTGCACACATTCCTATTAGAAATTCGGCCAGAAAGTAAATGTCATCTTTAAAATTCAATAGCCATGTTTCTAATGCTCCAAAAATCTTGAAATTTAGACTGAAACTAGATCTTCAAATTATCTTTCCAACGCCACCCCCAATGAGAAATTCTTTCTGTGAAATTTTTAAAAATTCGTGGAGTACATACTGATCAGATTGCTTGAAAATAGAACTTTTATGAAATTTAAAAATTAATTCTGACTAACATACAAATTAGATTTATTCAAAATTTATAAGGTGTCAAAGATAATCAAATTAGCTTTCAATATCATATTTTTACAAAATTTTTGAAGCATATTTGATATTGTTTCCAATAGAAAAACCAACACGGGGTTTAAATCCCAAATTTGACCCCTAGTTAGCTAAAAATTCATAACTAATTGTTGGAAATATAAAATATTTTGAAAAAATACTCTCTGAAAATCTTATTGAAAGATGAATCTTCTTGCCAAGTTTCAAAGCATTTGGATTCCATCTTGCCTTAGTGTATACTTTTGAATTGTGGTCTTCAATTTGAAAAAAAGAACTTAGAAGTGCATGAGCCAATAGGACTACATAAACTAACTTGGACTTTGATGAGCCCAAAAGTTAGTTGGTGAGGTAAGTCACCTTGTGGACCGCCCACCATCTACTACATTGGAGAAACAAGTTAAGAATTCACGAAAATACATCAAATAACTTGCATTTGGCTTAAAACTTCTGGGTAGTTCCAACATCTCTTGCAAACCCTGGTGAGTAAGCCTGCGGGGTAGTGTCAAACGACCGCGGCACAGGGTAACGGAACCAGAGGCGAAAGCCGAAGGAAGAACCTTCCTCATAGTCCCCTCGTAACCAGACTAGCCAGGTTAGCCTGAGAGGTAGGAATTCCTTACAGCTGGTTTCTCGCCGAATTTTTAATAACACAAACTTCAACGAAAATCCTGGTCATTTGTTCTAAAGGACCACTCTGATTAACAAGGCCTTAGCCTTGTTCTGCTTGACTGCACCAACCCTTTGAGTTGGTGTATGCAAGGAAGAAGGTCATTAAGACCTGAACTTGCGGGACCTTTGGAGCCAAACCCAAGGCAGCAAAGGCGATTTTCGCCCAACCTCTCTTCTCAACCTTCTTCCACCTGATTAGCTGAGATGGCTAACCCTGGTCCTCGAGTTCATCAAGACCCTGAGAATCAGGACCTCATGACTCATCTGGAAGCTAAGGTCGGGGAAATGGAACAGAAATATGAGCAGAGCATCAACCAGATTCTCACGACACTCGACAAGATGCAGCATTCACCATGCGGAGAACAACTGTGGGACTTCTACGATCCGACGGTAATAATCACTGCACCTCAAGTCCGGATTCCTACAGGCGGAGATGCATTCGAGTTAAAGTTGAATATCATAAGTCTGATTCAGACTCATTTCCATGGAAACTCAAATGAGGATCCCTTCTAGAACCTCGAAGACCAGAGTCGGATTGCAGAGTCAGTTCGACCCAGGAATATAGATATTGGAATTGTTCTCATGAAGTATTTTCCTTTTTCTCTCAAGGATAAAGCTGCTTATTGGTTCAAGACTATCGGAAGGCCAATTGGAACCTAAGAGGAACTACGTTGCGAGTTCCTCCAAAAGTTCTTCCCGATCATTCGAACAAATTCTATGAGGTGCGCAATCACGACCTCGCTCAAGGCCCTAGAGAGAAGCTGCATGAAGCCTGGGACAGATTGCACGATCTTCTTAGGAAGTGCCCACACCATGGTGTACCCAAATGGCACCTCGATCAAGTATTTTACCATAGGTTGGATGGCACACATCGGTACCTGGCCGATGCATCTAGAGGTGGGAATTTTCTTGTGAAGGATGAGAATAGCGCATTTGAATTGTTTGAATCCTTAGCAGAGAACTCAATGAATGTCGCCTCAATGAACCAGTTCCAGTGACCTGGACAACGAGTTAATGTCAATGAAGCTCAAATCGAGTTTGCCCAAGTCGACATGGACATTATCACCAAAAAGCTGGATAAGGTGGATTTGCTTGACAAGAAGCTCGATGAATTAATGCGAGCGAGATCTGGATCTTCTGGCAGCACTGCTCCATCTTACTCCTCTCAAGCATCCCGAGCCCCCTCTGCTCATACATATCCATTTACTCGGGATGTTTTCTCTCCATCTTTGCAGGATCCTGCATATCAGGAACCTGTGAACAATATGGATCTGGCGTTGTACAATCAGGGTTATGCACCACATGATGATGCAAGTGCGTATTCTTTTGATGAATTCGCATCTGAGATGTCTTCAGCTTACGAAGATGTCAATGCCATTCAGGGATACAGGCGTAACAACCCGTATTCTAAAACATATAACCTCGGTTAGCGTCAGCATCCCAATTTCTCCTGGTCTGGTAACCCACAGAGATCGAGTCAAGCTCCACACTACCAGACTAGACAATACGGGAATGCATAGAACACGTATCCTAGGCAGAAGCGATTCCCATCTCAGCAGCAACAGACATGCTCTATCTATCAGCCGCTGCACCAAGTTTCCAACTACCCTCTAAAGTGGGCCGACCATTTGGAGTCACTGAAGGAGGAATTGCAGGCATCAATTTGGAAATCTACTCATGACAACCTACAAATAATGAAGGCAATGGCTGACCAAATACAGAGCATATAGAACACGTAAAACCAGATGATGCAGGAGCATAGATCACAGGGAGGTTTGCCCTCACAACCTATCCCAAACTCGAGATATGTGCAGAATCAGGGTGCCCTGCCTAAATTCCAAGCACCACAGGGGCAGGCACACGTTGTTATGCAAGCACCTCCCACACCTCCTGGTTATGGGCTCGGTCAGCCACCTTTGTTGCCAAACCTTGTGTATGTAGACCAACCTGCTCCTCTGCACTTGCATGGATAGCACGCTCATGCAAAAGCTGTCACCTTAAGGAGCGGAAAGACTACACAGGACCTGCTACCTAGGCAAGCGGGTAATGATTTTTCCTACGCTCTGCCATGAGATGGCTCACAACCCTCTTCCTCTCACAATCCATCTTCATTAGATAAAGGAAAGAAGCCCCTAGACCTTGAAATTCCCATCCCTTTTCCCGCAGCCCTAACGCGAGATTCAGCATGGAAAAAGGACACGCAGAATTTTGAGGACCTGAAATATATGTTCAAGGAAGTTCATATTCAGGTCCCTCTCCTCGAAGCAATAGATCACATCCCTACTGTTGCTAGGTTCTTTATGGACTACTGTACATCGAAGTGATAGCAGAGAATTGGACGACAAGCGATTTTATCTGAGGAAGCCAGCGCAGTTATTTTAGCTGACTTACCGCCCAAGAAGAAGGACCCGGGCACACCACTGATTTCCTGCTTTTTGCAGGATTCCCCTTTTGATAGGGCCCTTCTTGATTTGGGGTCATCCATCAACCTAACTCCCACCATAGTATTTGATCGATTTTGATTTGGGGAGTTAAAGCCCACCTCAGTTACCATACAGTTGGCTGACTGATCGGTAAAAACACTGAAGGGGGTGGTTGAAAATGTGATCATAAAAGTCCAAGGATTCTACTTTCCAACGGACTTTTTTGTTCTTGATGTGGAGGTTCCTCCTAATCTCTGTGATGCACCAATTATTCTAGGTCACACATTTTTGGCAACCGCCTGTGCAAACATCGACTATGCATCAAGGTGCATGGAGATTGCCTTGGGAAATGAGAAGATTAGACTGGACATTTTTATGGCATCAAAGAACTTTGATTGCGATTTGATTGAGGAGGATAGTGAAGACAAAGATTCAGCATTCTGTGGGAACATTGGGCTCCTCTGCAGCGACCCAATGGCACATTCATCTTCACTATTAAGGGTCTTAGATCGTGATCCACACGAGACTGAGACTAATGACATACACATTTCATCCCAGGGATCTGGTTGTCATGGGTGTTCATCTGCTCTTAACACCCCTGATCCTGACATCCTGTCCTATCCAACACGGATATCTTAAGGCAGGATTACATGACCACTGTAGACAGATTCTCCAGTAGTCAGGATTAGCATATTTCTGTTGTTGCTTCCTCTCCTCCCCTGCATAAACCCCCCCACCCTCCGCTACTAGAGTTACAGCCCTTACCTGATTCGCTCAAGTACGTGTTTCTAGGAGAAAGTGAGACATATCCTGTGATTATCCATGCTCACTTGACTTCGGATCAGGAACACCAATTAATCTCCGTTCTGTAAGCACATAGGGCTTCTATTAGGTGGGGCATTGCTGATCTCCATGGAATTCGCCCCTCATATTGCACTCACCATATCTACATTGATGAAGGGGTGAGACCAGCGAGACAACCTCAGAGGAGCCTAAATCCAAATATGTTGGAGGTTGTCAAGAAGGAGATCATTGAATGGTTGGATGCGAGCATTATCTATCCTATTTCCGATAGCTAGTGGGTGAGTCCCATTCAGATAGTGCCCAAAAAGGCGGGATTCACCGTAATCAGAAATAAATTGGGCGAATCCATCCTGACCCGCACCATGACTTCTTGGCGGGTCTGCAGTGACTACAGGAAGCTTAAACTTGGCTACCAAAAAGGATCATTTTCCTTTGCCCTTTATTGATCAGATTCTAGAACGGCTAGCCGGACGTAGTTTCTTCTGCTTTCTAGATGGATACTTCAGGTACAATCAAGTTGCAATCAACCTGGAAGACCAAGACAAGATGACTTTTACGTGTCCCTTTGGAACATTCGCTTTTAAGCAGATGCCTTTCGACCTCTGCAATGTACCAGCTACCTTTCAGCGATGCTTGGTGGCCATCTTTTCAGACATGATTGGGGATTGCGTAGAAGTGTTCATGGACAACTTCTCCATGTTTGGAGATGATTTCTTGTCTTGTCTTGATAACCTCACAAAGATTCTGTGGAGATGTATAGAGGTTAACCTAGTACTTTCATGGGAGAAAAGCCATTTTATGGTGAGGGATGGCATCGTACTAGGTCACAGGATCTCTAATGGACTCGAGGTTGACCAAGCTAAGTCTAAAATCATTTCGTGATTACCTCCGCCTAGCTCGGTTAGGCAAATCAGATCATTCTTAGGTCATGTCAGATTTTATCAAAGATTCATTTGAGATTTCTCGAAAATTGCTCGTCCATTGACGAATCTTCTGGTAACTGACACGCCCTTTGATTTTGACTCCTCGTGTCTCAGTGCTTTCGAGACCTTGTGAAACACTGTCTCAAGTGCACCTATTCTCCAACCTCCCGACTGGTCTCTCGACTTTGAGATGATGTGTGATGCCTCCGACTTGACTGTTTGAGCCATTCTTGGCCAGCGTCAGGAGCACCATCCATTCGTAATATACTATGCTAGCAAAACACTGAACGAGGTGCAGCGTAACTATACAGTCACTGAGAAAGAATTGCTAGCTGTGGTATTCAGGTTGGAGAAATTTAGGTCATACTTACTCGGGTCCAAAGTTATCATCTACACTGACCATTCCACCCTCCAGCATTTGTTGGCAAAGAAGGACGCCAAACCCTGCCTTATCAGATGGATCCTTCTTTTGTAGGAGTTTGATGTCAAAATCCGCAACAAAGCTAGAGCACATAATGTTGTGGCGGATCACTTGTCTTTTCTAGACCCAGACTACATTCCGTACTCCCCACCGATATTGGACCGATTTCTGGATGAGTCTCTGTTATCTATCAACTCTGTCGAGTATCCTTGGTATGTTGATATAGCAAATTATCTTGTCACAGGCAGGCTACCTGCAGGATTATCCAATGATCAAAAACTCAAATGTATATTAGAGGCTAAATTCTATTTCTGGGATGACCCATTGCTCTTTCGCATTGGGGCGATTAGGTTATCCATAGATGCATCCCTGATTCGAAAATCTCTAGTGTGCTATCCTTCTGCCACAACGATGCCTATGGAGGTCATTTCTCAGGCCGAAAGACCGCTGCAAAGATTTTGCAGTCTCATTTTTTCTGGCTGACCATTTTTAGAGATACACACGAGTTTGCCAAGTGCTGTAAGCGATGCCAGGCAATCGATTCTATGACCCGAAGAGATATGATGCCTCTCCAATCCATTCTGGTCATAGAAGTGTTCGACGTTTGGGACATCGACTTTATGGGCCCCTTCCTGAACTCGCATGGCTTTGAGAACATACTCCTCGCAGTAGACTATCTCAAAGTGGGTAGAAGCTATCTTGGCAAGATGAGCTAATCATAGACTGTTATATCCTTTGTCTGAGAATTTATTTTTGTGAGATTCAGAGTTCCCTGAGCCCTGATAAGTGATGGGGGAAGCCACTTCATCCATGCCCATTTCAGGTCATTATTGAAGAAATATGGGGTGCAACACCGCATTGCTACCCCATATCACCCACAGACCAATGGGTAGGCTGAAGTATCAAACCGTCAAATCAAGCTTATCCTTCAAAAGACAGTTAGATCTGATAGGAAGGATTGGTCCAATCAATTGATTGATGCACTATGGGCATATCAGATCGCATACAAGGCCCCGCTCGGAATGTCGCCATACCGCATGGTGTATGGAAAGGCCTGTCACCTTCCTGTGGAGCTGGAGCACTGTGCCTTTTGGGTGGTGCAAAAGTGTAATTTTAATCTCCAGGCCGAAGGTTATGAAAGAAAGCTCCAGCTCAGTGAGTTAGAGGAGATTAGGTGGGAAGCTTACGAGAATGCAAAAATATACAAAGATAAGACAAAAGCTTTCCATGATTGACACATCTGGAGGGAGGAGTTCACACCTAACCAGCAGGTCTAGTTGTTTGACTCCCAACTCAAATTCTTTGCGGGAAAGCTCAAGTCCAAGTGGACTGGGGAGTTTATGGTGGTCCACCTGTATCCTAATGGGACGGTCCAAATTATAGACCCAAAATCTGGGCACGTTTTTAAAGTTAATGGCTAGTGCCTCAAACCATTCTTTGCCCAGGAACCTCCTCCTACTGACGAAACGTTACATCTTCTTGAGGACATGTGACTGATGAGTTGCCCAGCTGGAGGCGTTAAACTCAACACGTATACATATATACATATCATTTATACATAGCATATTTCATTTTCGCATATTGTTTTGCATAGTGTTTTGCATATTGTGTATGGCATTGCAGTGATGGCATGAGCTGAATGACAACTCAGAAGTAGTTTCAGGTGATTTCTATCCACATACACCCTACCTTATTTCTTTTATTCATGCATGAGGACATGCAAACACTTAGGCATGGGGGGGTAGTCCATAAAAAATTGAAAATTTTCTGCCAACAAGTGTTTATCAAGAAGTTTTATTAAAGATTTATTCTTTAGTAGATTCCTAAGCTTAGAATCCAGTATAACCTCACATTTGCATGTAGAATTTGCAATGGATCCACTGTAAAAACCAATAGACATCTCTAGTTTATCGAAAAGAAGCGTTGCTTCTTCTCCTGAACTATTGGACAACAATCAAGGAGTCAGGTGAACCATCTTCTAGTAGATCCACCAAAACATACGTGAGATGAGAGTAGAGAGTCTATTGGTGCTCTAAGGCTAGTGTAAGGAATCTTTAATCTTTAATAATTGAATAATGACACTCGGAGATGGGCATAGTTTTCGCTCTCAGTTCTTGCGTACTAAATCTGTGAGAAATTCCATACGAGAGCTACCAAATAAGGCAAAAACACAAAGAGCAGATTCTGATAAAACTAAGACTAAGGTGGATGGTCATGACCGTCCTCTATGGAATCCTCGGCTGAAGTAGAGTATTGATATTAAGGTTAGAAATACATCATCCTATCCATTCTCTACCCGGTGCCGAGAGTAGGTACTTCCACTAAATAAGTCACCCCCGATCCTCTTGTCATCCCCAAAATCGCCAAATAATGCCTCATGAAAAAAAGTATGTATGTTGTGCCGAATTGTTGCGTTATGTTATGTTGGTAATGGCATTATGCCAGTAGATATATTGAAAAAAAAGAAAAAAAGAAGAAAAAACATACAAAAGAGATATTTGCTTGTGAAAAAAAAAGTGTTATGTTAGGAAATTTGAGTTATGTAAGTCAAAATGTTTTGAGGCAAAAACGCCTACCATCCCCACAAGCCACCACATACAGCCTTAACCTATTTTTTTTGTATTTCTGATCGCCTAAATATGGGCTGAGGAGTCTAACTTAGTCGTAGGGTTATTAGAACCTAATTAAAGTGTAATGCCATGTAAGACCACCAAATATAGTTGCAAATCTGGTAAGATGTGAGCTCAGGAAGAAAAAGAAAAAGAAAGAGAGAGAGAGAAAGAAAAGAAAAAGTACAAAAGATTAAAGAGAGCACAATTTTCCAACCCTTCTCTAAGTTAAGTTATTCAATAATCTAATAATCTAGATTCTGAAATACTAGCCTCCATATAGCACCAGAAGAGAGTGAGCTCAGCGAGAATGGAGGGTAAAAGATGTCTCGGCCAAATTTGTATCGGCAAGTGATGAGAGACTCATCATGACCTCTAATTACCCCTAATTACTAGTCTTCCTAATTAATTAGCTAAGGATATGAGTATATAAGAGTTAATTATAAAATAAGGGATATTAAGTAAAGGACCTTAAAATAAGTTAAAAATGATATTTTATCATTCAATTAACATTACTAACAATCTAATTAATAATTGGACTCGATATCTTATTAACCATTCCCTCAATTAATAAGTTAAGTAACTTAAACATAATGTATACATAAGTATATAATAACTTAAGTAATTTTACTTAATTTAATAAATTAAATTAAAAAGGTCAAAAATGTAAATTCAAGGTGTAAACATAATAATTATCTTATTTACTAACGTATATAAAAGTTAAAAAAAATCTAAGTTAAAATAAACCTTTAAAACTTGGGTTTACATTTAGGTCCTTATTATTCATTGCAATCGAGTCCTTATTTTTTATATAGGTCCTTAGGTTTCATCGCACCTAAGTCCCTATCGTCTTCTTCTTCTTCATCCAATTGAATGGCTGACGACGGAGGGTGACTCCATCGCGCGATCACCGCCCTGCGGACATCATTCTTCTTTCTCCAAGCTCCTGGAGCTTGCACTCACCATCCTATCTTCATTCATCGATCTAGATTACTCTGAAATCTTAATTTTTGGTGGGAGTTAACCTCATTGTCATCAAAGACGATGTCGGAGGTTAACCTCCCTAAGCTTCTTCTTCGTCCAGACTTCGTCGTCCTCTTCGTCGCCATCCACTATAAATACCCCTCACTCCCTCGATTTCTCTCAAGTTGGCTCCCTTCCTTCTAACACTGAGCCGACCCAATAGGCTATTCGTTTGCAACTCTAGCGATCTTCCACACCATCCTTCGACTTCCTCCATCCATCCTGATTAGCTGAGTTTCGTCGAGGTTAGCCGTGTCTCTGGACAAAGGCGACGACCAAGGAGATCCTCTGCTCCATCCTATTTCGTCCGCTGGAGATTCTTCTTATTCCCTCTGATTTCGTCCTCCGTCATGAGCCGTCTACGGAGTTCCTTTGACCCCTTCGTCCAGGTAACAGTAGGTAGGAGTAGGAGTAGGAGTAGTTTAGGCAGATAAGTAGTTAGTTAGATTAGCTTAATTGTAGATTCTAATGTTCATCTTCTTCGACTCTAGTAAGTTCCTTGAGCTTGTTGGAGATTTGATTTTGTATTTTTAACTCGCTGATCACCTTCTTCTAACCTTCATGATCATTTCTAATCCACTGAAACATAAATTTTAGCACTGTTTCGCCTAATTCACCTTCACCTTCACAGCTACTGTTGCTGTCCATGGTGACAGTAACTGAGCTTAGATCCACCTCCAGAAGGTCCTCCACCACCTATTCACAATCTAAGGACCCTATTCTACACTTTAATTTGTATAATTACCACCTATAAGGTAAACACCCAAATCTACACTTTGAGCATATTGCGTGTGTGTGTGGGCAAGAGCGCCTGTGGGTGTGCGCCCGAGTGGGCGTGTGTGTGCGATTGGCCCTGGGAGGGCGAGGCTTGGAAGGCGTTGAGCCGGTTCGGCTCAAGAGAGGCCTTGTTTGGCTTAAGAGAAAAAAAATCGAAAATAAACCCTAATGAAATTAGGCGAGGACCGAGTAGGGTCTGGTCCTGCCCTGATCTCATGGTGCTGTGTATCCTTGAAAGGACCTCACCGTAAATCTAAAATAAATTTTTGGTTGAAAAGCAAATTAACCTGGTTCAGTTAGAAAGGAGAAGAGAAAGAAGAGAGGCTAAAGAATAAGGAAAAGAAAGCTAAGGAAAAGAAAAGGAAGAAGAAACGAAACAGAAGAAGAATTCTCAAAGGAGAAGCTAAAGAGAAGAAGAGAATAGGTAGGAAGCTAAGGAAGAATAAGAAGAAGGGAAGGAGCAGAAGAGAAAGCAAAAGTGAAGAAGAAAAGAGATAGAGAGAAAAAGAGAGTAAGAGAAAAATAGAAAGAGAAAGAGAAAAAAAAAGGATTAAGAAATAAAAGAAAAAGAAGATAAAGAGAAGAAGAGAAAGAAGAGAGGCTGAAGAATAAGGAAAAGAATTGATTTTTCTTGTTATATTTTAATTTCTTTTTGCTCTTAAATGTTGTATTAAGGTATATGTTGACTAAAGAAATTCTTCTTTGCCTTCAATCATTTGAAATAAATAGAGAATTTACATGTTTTTAAATGTTGAAAATGAGAGTTCATATGAGATTTTGCATGTTATTCCATTTTAATCAATTTTTAGCAAAATTCATGCTTCCATTATTAACTTAAATATACCTCCTATACTTATAAAGAAAAATAAAATATAACTAGTGAATTTAGAATGAATTATACCTCCCAGCGAATGACCTGGACTCAACCAGTAAAAATTTTCTTAAATGTTAGGTTAATTCGACCCTATACTACTAATCGACACAACTTCGAGTTAACCTAAGTGACTTTTCTCTACTCATAATTAAGTAAAAATAACTTAATTAACTGAGTTGAGGTAAGAAACGACTAGTAAGTTCAATGAACGGTTTGAGTCTCTGACCGTTCACGACAAAAGGTTCTAAATCGTGGCTGAGTTGACTGATTTCGATAGCTCTATTTCCAAAGATTCGTCGGATGAGGTAAGGTTTGATCCATTTTGATTTGAGTTTTCCTGGGAACAGTTTGAGTTTGGCATCAAAGAGTAGGACCTTTTGACCAGGGCAAAAGATCTTTCTGGATATGTGCTTGTCGTGAAAGGCCTTAACCCACTCTTTGTAAATTCGTGAGTACTCATATGCGTCGTGGCGTAATTCATCGATTTGAATCTTTCTATGGGTTCCTGACTTAGAAAGATCAAGATTGCAGTTCCATACTGCCCAATACGCTTTGTGCTCCAATTCGACGGGGAGGTACATGCCTTCCCGTACACCAATCTGAAGGGAGACATACCTAATTGGGTTTTGTGGGTGGTCCTATAAGCCCACAAAGTTTCTGGAAGTCGAGATGACTAGTCTTTCCTGTCAGGTCGAACAGTGACCTAGAGGATTTTCTTGATCTCCTGATTCGATAGCTCAGCTAGACCGTTGGTTTGGGGGTGATAAGGACTAGAGATTCGGGGTGACACCCCATATTTGGTCATCAGTGACATGAACTGAGCATTAGTGACATGGGTCCCTCCATTAGAGATTATAACACGTGGAATCCCGAACCGAGAAAAGATGTTCTGATGAATAAATTTGATAACCACCTTATGATCGTTGGTTCAGGTCGGAATGACTTCGATCCATTTGGACACGTAGTCAACGGCAAGTAGAATGTACCCAAAGCTGTCCGAAATAAGAAAGGGTCCCATAAAATCAATCCTCCAGACATCGAAGATTTCACATACGAGAATCGCCTGTAAAGGCATCATATCACGGTGGCTCATGTTGCCCAAGGTCTAGTAACGAGTGCATGCCTTACAGTGATTGTATGCGTCTTTGAAAATCATGGGCTAGTAGAAGCCGCACTGGAGGAATTTCGCTGTGGTTTTATGACCAGAAAAATGTCCACCGCATCCCTGGTCATGGCAGAAGGACAAGATGCCCTGAATTTCTGATTCCAGGACACATCGTCAGATGATTTGATCAGATGAGGAAAAGATATGGGTCTTCCCAAAAGTAGTACTTGGCATCAGAAAGAAATTTATCTTTCTTGTCCTTCGGCTAATCGGACGGGATCTAATGTGATGCCAGGTAGTTTATTAGATCAGTAAACCATGGAAGTCCCGTACTGATAGTCAGGAGATGCTCATCAGGAAAATGCTCCGTAATGGGTCCGGAAGGGTCGATAATGTCAGAAGGAAGGCAGGACAAGTGATCAGCTACCATGTTCTATTTTCCTGCCTTGTTACAAATCTCAAGGTCAAACTCTTGCAGTAGTAAGATCCAGTGGATTAGTCGAGGTTTTGCATCCTTCTTTGTAAGGAGATGCTTCACAACTGTGTGATCAGAGTAAATGATAACACGGGAACCCAGAAGATATGATCTGAACTTTTTCAGGGCAAATACTACGGCTAGCAGCTCTTTCTCAGTAACTGTGTAGTTATGCTGAGCCTCGTCAAGTGTCTTGCTAGCGTAGTAGATGACCACGGGTTTCCCATCAATTTTCTGCCCAAGTACCGCACCTACAACGAAATCAGATGCATCGCACATGATCTCAAAGGGTTGAGACCAATTAGGGGACTGTAGGATTGGAGCTTGGGTTACTCGATCACGTAGGATTTCAAATGCTTGAGTGCATTCCTTGGAGATTACAAAATGAACCTCCTTAGATAACAGATTAGTCAGGGGGTGCATGATTTTCACGAAATCAGGAATGAATCGATGGTAAAAATCGACGTGCCCCAGGAAGGATCGAATGTCTTTGACTGAGCTAGGCATAGGTGACAGAGAGATTTTCGCTTTCTTATGATATCAATAGAGGATATGTCGTTGTAATTAATGTCGTGGAAATCTCTCAATCAAAACTAAATATCAATTTTAACCACAGTAAAGATGTTGTATCCACAAGGAGGAATAGACCAATAAATTCACAAGAAGAGGAATATAAAGTTTGCAGACTCTTCTGCAACTTTAATGCGAGGAATATGCTATTTTAAATGAAGCTTGCAATTTTCGTAAAGGTTTAGGGGTATTTATGCAGTTTTCACGTCAGGAATTAAGCTCCAAAAATATGTGTATGATGCATGTGTAATGGCTTATCATGTAAATTCAACTTTCATGCAATTCTGATTTGAAATTCAAGGTAGAACCATGCACATAACACAAGTAATTTCAAGAAAGTCTGAGTGCATCAATGCAATGTGGCCTGAATAAAATATTAATATAAAATTGGCAATGGCATTGAATGTAATTTTTAATTGAAACAAAAATAGAAGATTTCTCCTCTCTCTTCCTCGCGTGTACGGCCGTGCATGGTTGGCGGCGAGAGTCGACGGGGAGGTGCGCCTCGACGAGGGCTACGCAATGGTGGTGACGTGGCGGCCGGGTGGAGGAGGATGGCCGCCGACCTGTTGGAGGAGGAGAACAGCCGCGCGAGGATGCGCGGGTGGCCTGCTACTGCAGCGCGCTGGGCGGGCGCGTGCCTGAGGGCGCTGGTGGTGGCGCTGGAGCGGTCCTTTGTAGTGCCTGCAGGGTGCAGCTGTGAGGTGAAGTTCCTGTGGGCAGTGTGGAGAAGAGCGATGAGCGTTTGCGGGCACTTGGCGTGCAGCACCTGCGGGGCACGGTGGCTGGGCACAGCACCTGCGGGCATTGGTGCGGGTGCAGGCACTTGCAGGATGCTTGGTAGTAGCAGTGGAGGGCACTTGGTGTGGCGTGGTGCAGCGGAGGTGCCCTGGAGGAGGCGTGCTGCAGGCGGGAGTGTAGGGGGAGAGCCTGTAGTGGGAGCACTGGTGGCGAGGGCATTGAAGGGGCGTGGGCTCCTGCAGAGGTGAGGTGCAGCGCCTACATGCGCTGGTTGGAGGGCGCGGTGGATTGCGGGTGCGAAGCTGGAGGGGGCGCACCTGTAGCGGTGTGCCTGTAGTGGAAGGGCGATGGAAGGTGAAGCAACTTCAAGTGCGGTGAGAGGGGGCACAGACGAGGGCGCGCTGCGGTGGAGGGCACGCGGTGAGGTGCCTGCAAGCAATGCGGGCACAGCCCTGCAGGTGGCTGCTAGGAACGCTGTGGCTGGGTGCTTACGGTGGAGGGCACGCGGTGAGGGCAGGCGGAGTGCAGGCTGGAAGGGTGTTTGCGGTGTGAGGCTTGGTGCATAGTGCAAGCACGGTTGCACGGTTGATGGCCTCCCTCCAATCCCCTCCACCTCTCCTCTATATCTCTTCTCTTCCGCCTCCCAAGGGATTTTCAAAATCCTTTTCTAAAAATGGCCAACCCATTTGCATTTTGTTGAGGGAAGTTTTTGAGGCTGGCCGGAATGTGTTGCGGCTGGCGTTTGTTGGGGGAATTTTACCCCCATCTCCTCCTTGTTCTTTCCAATATCATTCCTACAACAAAACATAAAATAATTACATACTATAAAATGCAATAAAATAGATAAAAACTCGAGTAATGATGCATGCACTTATTTAATGACTTAATTTGATTATTAACAAACATACTATGTTAGAATTAAAGTACTTAGGCGTAATAATAATCCATTAAAATGGACTCATCAAATACCCTCATGCCTAAGATTTGCTAGTCCCTAACAAAAATGAAAAATAATAGAAGTAATAAGAAGATTTCTTTTTTTCTTATTTCAAAACTTTAGAGATCTAGACAAATGTAAAGTGATGATAGCCTAAGTAACAGATCAATGTGAAAAGCCAATTCGCATTGGGAGTTTGTACTTTACCCTTGGTAAATATTTCTGTCGGGATAGGCAACTACTTCCCTTAGGGATAAAAAGGAAGATAATCTGTAATTTGACCCTGTCTTTTGGCTTAGGTAGGAGATATCGAGTAGAATGGATTTGTATTTGGTGGCACACACTCATTTGGTGCTACATGTAGTCTAGTACTATAGACTCTAGATTTCTAGACTATTAGATAAGTCAACTCGGAGAGAGGCTAAACAACTGTACTCTCATGATGTTTCTGGGCGCTTACTCTTTTCTTTCTTTTCTTTCTGAGATCACAAATCTTGCTAGATTCAGTAATTGTACTCATTGTTTGGTGGCCTCACATGGCATCCACACTTCAATTAAAGTCCCAATAACTCTATAACTAAGTTAGAGTCCTCAACCAATATTCAGGCGATCAGAAATACTAAAAGGTAGGTATGGGTCATATTTGGTGGAACGCGATAGGTGTTTTGTTGCCTCAGAAACAATGTTACATTATAAACTTGGACTTTTATATATATATATATGCTAACCTAAATGCATGAATACTTCCTAAAATGCAAATGCACCCCCCATGCCTAAATCCTACAATGTTCCCATTGTAAAATTAAAATAGGAAGAGAAAGGAAAGAAATCACCTGATGACGGTGTTATTCAGACCGCTGGGTTGCCTCCCAACCGGCGTTGCATTTTCTGTCAGTAGCCAGACTTAGAAGGAACCTATAAGTCTGGTTCTAGACAGAAAAGGTTAGGCCCTAAAATATGCGTAACAGTGCAGGCCTAGAAATAGGTAGCCATCGATGTTGGCGAGCTGATGATGTAACGTAATACCAAATGCTCACCAGAAGATATGAAAGCGAAGAACCTCGTTGACTACCTTGGGAGGTCTAGGAATAATAAAAGGAATATGAAAAGGGACCTCTCGAAACGGAATAAGTGGACGATAACAAGGATCCTCCAGAGCAGGACGGGTTGTAAAAGATATAAACGTTATTAGTTCAAACCCTTGAATGGGGAGAGTAAAAGTACAAGCATCAATCCACACTCGCCATTCTACCCGAGGATGTACTGGCCTGATATGTTCTCTAGAAAGAATGTACATGAGCAGAGATCTGAGCCAAGGATTGGTTAGGGAGTATAAGGGTTGTTTGTAGTTTTGGAAGGTAATGGTTAAGTCCAATGAGGGCTTAGTCGGTGTTAGGTCCAATTCCAACAATGATTCAGATTGTGTATACTCCCTAACAGTTGTAAACAACTTCAGGTTACCCTGCCTATCATTAATGATTGGAGTCATATTTGAATCAAGGGTAGACTCCAAATTACAACTCTTTGATGACAGGGTTAAAATATCAGAATCATTATCATTAAGCTCATCCTCGGATTCGTTTTGTTCACTTAAATTTTTGTCGGGGTGCATATGTGATTCATTAGGAGTTGGATCAGTATCCTCAATTATTCTTAAAGGAGGATCAATCTTAATGTTTGGGAGTAAGCCTATATTACTGAATTCGTTATTCTTCTCGGGGTATAAATCCTTAATTGACGTGTTTTGTCCCCGAGAGTCTCCCATAGACTTCTCATTATTTATTTTTCCTCCTCTAATAGCAACTCCTGTTTTGATGGAGGATGACTCTCAAAAGAGGGGAGGAATCTGGATTTCACCATATTATTTATATCCTCTGGAGGTAAATCCTCAAATAATAAATAATTCCCTTGTGATTCACTCCAGATTTTCAGTCCAGGTTCTTCTATTGGGGCATCCTCATTTTCTGAAATAGACTCTTCATATCCTTGAGACCAAAATTGATCATCCTCTATTCCCTTAGGGTCACCTTCATTGAGTGCATTTAAATCCTCAGGATGCTGAATGGTAGGTGTTGATTCCCTACGTGGAGAGTCAGGAGTAGGCTCATTAAGGGTAGAATGGGATTTCACCAGATAATCAATAGGGGAAGTGATAGGAACAATACAACCTTGACCCGGGTTGGTAGGGGTAAGGAGAATACTGTCATTAGGGTCAAGGTCTTCAAGAGGTACCATCTTCCCTTGCTTTTGACTCCAATAAAGCTCGGGTGGATAATCACTATGATCATTGTCCTCTAGTGGCCGTGTCTCATTGGGAGAGTCTAAGAGATAGCTACATAAAACTGGATCTCTATTGTCAATGGTTTCCTCAGAATTATTTTTATGATCATGGTCGTATGGGTAGGGATCAGAATTATTGGTAAGCGTGTAGCTAAGCTGTCTTATTTCTTCATTTAACTGTTGACTATTCCTCAACATCTCTCCCATTGATTCCATCATTTCCTTTTGCTATTTTTGCATTTCTATTATAAAAGAGGAGAGACTACTATTATCAGGTTGGGGAGGATAGTCAATTTCAGGCTCTGGTTGCCTAGGGGTATCGGTCCAACCTCGATACGGAAATTCATGAAGGGTGGGAGGGTTGGGTGTTTGCATGGAAGTAGGGATTTCAGGGTTGGAAAATCCTGCTCCTAGGCTCTACTCAAAAGTGGGAGTTATTAAGCCAGTACTTCCAGGATAAGAATAAGAATGATCCCATGAATTGTCAATGTACCCATCAAATGATGGATACGCTCAGGGCATGGGATCCTGGTTAAAAGATGGGAAGTATTGACTTTGATAATCTAAATGATAGGAGTAAGGGTGATCCATTTCTTTAAGCAAAACAGTTTTAACTCTCTTAGGATCTAGAAAAATTCAGAATACAAGCAGAAACTTCCTAGAGAGTTCTACTGTCAAAGAAAATGCAAATTCAATGGGTTCTATTTTTAGTAGATTGTAGTTCTTAGAATTAAATGTTCAGTTGGTAGCCAAACAAGTTTTGCAAAAAATTACGCTTCCTAGGCCAACCTTTGCTGGTGCCTATAACCTACTCGCAAGGGATGGAAGTCTCGAATCGAGCCCACACACGAGGAACCGAAGTAACTTGGTGGATAGGCTTGTTGATTTCCGACTAACTTCCCTTGTGGTGCAAAAGAGGAGAGGTAGAAATTTATCTAGTGACTTTATGTGTGAGGTGTACAGTGTCTCAAGTGTGCAAACATACGATCGTGTTTTGATTTTTGAAATTTCCGAAACAGGATCCTTTTGCACACAATTTTCAGTCACAGATTTTAAAGTCCAACCTCTTAGCAGTCCCAATTTTTAAAGTGACCACTGAATTAATTTGATTCAAGCACTTTAGTGGTCTTAGATTTAGGTTCAATGCATATGCATGACAGGTAATTGATGCTTAAGAGAAGACATAGCTTACTCCAGCTTTCTTCGTGCAATGTATGCAATGCAGTAAAAATAAACTAGATGCTACTCATTCAGTCCTAGATGGTCGTCCTATAGATATGTAGCTTCTAGTAGGCAGTTCGATTTTTTTTTTAGTAATAATAATAAACAAACGGACCTAATCTAACTAACTAACCGAAATGCAGTTCAAACAATGCAAATAATCCTATAATCTAAATAAATGGGAACACGCTCCCGAAAATACGCTCCCGCATACAAGAGCGATAAGAAATAAAGAGGCACTAGGAACACATTCCCAAAAATACTCGACAAGGTTCCAAAAGACAGAAATTAAATTCTAATGTCTATCTAAACTAAATCTAACTAAGATCTACTGACTAAATCAGAAATAGGCTTCTCCGTAAGCCTATGTGCATGGGATCAAGGCCCATGTGTTCCTGTTGCTGGCCTCCAGGTGGCATCAAGGTCCACCAAAAAGATCGTCTCCACCATACGCGTTGTTCATGGTCAATGTCGTCACTTTGCTGTGCCTGTCGCCGTGTCAGATTCCTTGCACAATAAAAAAAATGATCAGATAACTGTACAACTCAGAATATTCAAAAAAATAATAATGTGAATCTATTACGCCTGTTGCCTCCCCAGCAACGGTGCCAATTTGACGGAGAGATTTTCGCTTTCTTATGATATCAATAGAGGATATGTTGTTGTAATTAATGTGGTTGAAATCTCTCAATCAAAACTAAATATCAATTTTAACCACAGTAAAGATGTCGTATCCACAGGGAGGAATAGACCAATAAACTCACAAGAAGAGGAATATAAAGTTCACAGACTCTTCTACAACTTTAATGCGAGGAATATGCTATTTTAAATGAAGCTTGCAATTTTTGTAAAGGTTCAGGGGTATTTATGCAGTTTTCACGTAAGGAATTAAGCTCCAAAAATATGTGTATGATGCATGTGTAATGGCTTATCATGTAAATTCAGCTTTCATGCAATTCTGATTTGAAATTCAAGGTAGAATCATGCACATAACACAAGTAATTTCAGGAAAGTATGAGTGCATCATGCAATGTGGCTTGAATAAAATATTAATATAAAATTGGCAATGACATTGAATGTAATTATTAATTGAAACAAAAATGAAGGATTTCTCCTCTCTCCTCCTCGCGTGTGCGGCCGTACACGGTTGGCAGCGAGAGTCGATAGGGAGGTGTGCCTCGACGAGGGCTATGCAACGACGGTGACACGGGGCCGGCGGTGGCCGGGAGGAGGAGAACAGTCGCGCGAGGATGTGCGGGTGGCCTGCTGCTATAGCGCACTGGGCGCGCGCGTGCCTGAGGGTGTTGGTGGTGGCGCTGGAGCGGTCCTTTCCAGTGCCTGCAGGGTGTGGTTGTGAGGTGAAGCGCCTGCGGGCAGTGCGGAGAAGAGCGACGAGCGTTTGTGGGCGCTTGGCATGCAGCGCTTGCAGGGCGCTGTGGCTGGGCACAGCACCTACGGGCGTTAGCGTGGGTGCAGGCGCTTGCAGGATGCTTGGCAGTAGCGGTGGAGGGCACTTGGTGTGGTGCGGTGAAGCGAAGGTGGCGCTGGAAAAGGCGCACTGCAGGCGGGAGTGCAGGGGGCGCGCCTGCAGCGGGAGCGTTGGTGGAGAGGGCATTGAAGGGGTGTGGGCGCTTGCAGAGGTGAGGTGCAGCGCCTGCGTGCGCTGGTTGAAGGGCATGGTGGACTGCGGGTGTGGCGCCGGAGGGGGCACACCTGTAGCGGTGCGCCTGCAGTGGAAGGGCGATGGAAGGTGAAGCAACTGCAGGCGCGGTGAGAGCAGGCACAGACGAGGGCGCATTGCGGTGGAGGGTGCACGGTGAAGTGCCTGCAGGCAGTGCGGGCGCAGCCCTACGGGTGGCTGCTAGGAATGCTGTGGTTGGGCGCTTGCGGTTGAGGGCGCACGGTGAGGGCAGGCGGAGTGCAGGCTGGAAGGGCATTTGCGGTGGGAGGCTTGGTGCACAGTGCAAGCACGGTTGCACGGTTGATGGCCCCGCTCCAATCCCCTCCGCCTCTCCTCTATATCTCTTCTCTTCCGCCTCCCAAGGGATTTTCAAAATCCTTTTCTAAAAATGGACAACCCGTTTGCATTATGTTGAGGAAAGTTTTTGAGGCTGGCTGGAATGTGTTGCGGCTGGCATTTGTTGGGGGAATTTTACCCCCATCCCCTCCTTGTTCTTTCCAATATCATTCCTGCAACAAAACATAAAATAATTACATACTATAAAATGCAATAAAATAGATAAAAACTCGAGTAATGATGCATGAACTTATTTAATAACTTAATTTGATTATTAACAAACATACTATGTTAGAATTGAAGTACTTAGGGGTAATAATAGTCCATTAAAATGGACTCATCAATAGGGAGTTTGGAAATTAGATTCACCTTGGCTCGATCAACCTGGATGCCTTTTTCAGAGATGAGATGTCCCAGGACAATTCCTTCAGGCACCATGAAGTGACACTTTTCCCAGGAAAGAACCACATTCACGTCAATGCACCGCATGAGGATTTGGACCAAGTGCAGAAGGCAATCGTCAAATGATTCGCCAAAAATTGAGAAGTCATCCATGAAGACTTCTAGATAATCACCTACCATATCTGAGAATATGGCAAGCATGCACCACTGAAAAGTAGCGGGTGTATTGCAGAGATCGAAAGGCATCCTTCAGAATGCGTACATCCCGAAGGGGTAAGTGAAAGTGGTCTTCTCTTGGTCCTCATGATGGATTGCCACCTGGTTATAATCGGAGTACCCATCCAAAAAGTAGAAGAATCTATTTCCTGCTAGTTTCTCGAGGATATGATCAATAAACGGTAGTGAGAAACGATCCTTCTTTGTGGAGGTATTGAGTCTTCTGTAATCAATGTAGACTCTCCATGAATTTGCTACACGGGTCGATATGATTTCTCTGGTCTTAGTCATGATCATGGTGAGTCCTACCTTCTTAGGCACAACCTGGATTGGACTCACCCACCGACTGTCGGAGATCGGGTAGATGATCCCAGCATCTAACCACTTGATGATCTCCTTTTTCATGACCTCCTACAGATTAGGGTTCATACGTCTCTACATTTCATGGGAAGGTCGTGTGCCCTCTTCAGTATAGATGCAGTGTGTACAGTAAGAGGGGTTAATACCAGTCAAATCATCGAGAGTCCATCCAATGGCTCTTCAATGTTGCTGGAGAACAGAAATAAGACGGGATTTTTGATCAGGTGTGAGTTTGGAGTTGATAATCACAGGAAATGTCTGATTGGAACCCAAAAAGATGTACTTTAGATGATCGGGAAGAGGCTTCAGTTCTAAAATAGGGTTATCAATAGTAGTGGGTGGTTCAGGGTGGGTGTCAGGAGCAAGGGAATGAGCTATGGGTGTGTCTAGGTTGAGTTCGGACTCCTCTAATTGCGGGTTTTGATCCTCTTGTGGTTGATCAGAAGTAGTTAGGTTTTCTTTGATATACTGATCGTCAACCACCACCTCAATGTCACATATTTGTTCTATAACTCTGCAATTAATCCCTTGTTGGGCCTTAAAGATGTCGATCTTTAGTGTCTGGTTCCCAAATTTCAGTTCATTTTGGCCCTCCTCATAATTAATGTTGGCCCTAGCAGTGGCCAGAAAGGGTCTCCCTAGTATGATTGGTGTGTTTTTCAGATTTTCTGGAGCATCCATATCCAAGACTACGAAATTCACCGGGAAATAGAAATCCTGAACCTTAACAATGACATCCTGAAGAACTCCTTTAGGCGACTTGATAGATCAATTTGCCAACTGTAATGTCACCTTTGTTGGTTTGAGCTCAGATTCCTCAAGATGGTCAAGTAGGGATGTAGGTATTAGGTTTATGGAGGCTCCTAGATCCAATAAAGCTCTATCAAATTGGATATCACCAATTGTACAAGAAATCAGGGGAGTACCTGGGTCTTTTGCCTTAGGTGGGAGTTTGCTCAAAATGATAGAGCTGGCTTGCTCCGACAATACGATTGGCTCCCACTTTTGGTTTGCGGCTTACGCTTAGGTGTACACACGTCTTTCAGAAATCATGTGTAAGCCGATATGTGGCGAATCGCATCCATCAAGGGGATGTTTATATGGACCTGTTCAAAGAGCTTGACCAAGTCCTCTTCAGGTGCCATGGGTTTGGTTGTCCTCTTTCCCTTGGTCAAGGCCTCGGGAAATGGAACCTTAGATGGTTCCTCTAGAATAGGTTCAGGTTCTTGATCTTGGACAGGGGTATCCTGGATGACTATCCTAGGGTTTGGGTTACTACCAGGCTGAAAGTAGCTTGGGTAAGGTGGGTCCTGTGTTGCTTTGCCACTACGGGTTGTTACTGAATTTAGTCCTACCTGGTTTTGGTTTGGTGTGGGTAAAATAGGTGGCTACTATTGAAATCCTGAGCATGATGTCGAAGCTTCCATCCTGTCGGGTGATGGAGCAGAAGGGGCCTGATAAATCATGTGAGCTTGGCCTGGATTTGGGTTCATAACGTGCCTTTGGTTCAGCACGTTATTCAGATTAGGAAGAGGTTGCGAAGGGAGTGTACCAGGTTGGCGAGAATTCGCCATCTGGGAGAGTTGATTGAGAACCTTTGTGATCTCATCTTTGTGCTATTTTTGCATAGCCGCATTCGTCTTTTGAATGTCAATAGAGTCTGAAGGATAAGAGTCATTTGATCTGCTTGAGTTGGCCCAGATTGATAGGTGGGGTTGGGTCAAGGCTGAGGTGACTAATATGGATGAGTAGCTTGTGGACGGGGTTGATATGATGGTCTCTGATTCTGATTATTTCCTGTCCACATGAAATTGGGATAATTTCACCATCCAGGGTATAGGTATTAGAGAATGGGTCATTCTGGATGGCACTGAGGTCCTCGCAGGTCTGAGGGACCTCAGAAAAGTCAGAATACGAGGGTTCAGAGTTCCCCCAACTAGAATAGGCAGGTTCGGAGTTTCCTCCGGCCCTAAAGTCAAACGGGGGTGGATACGAGTCCATCTCTTGAGAAGATCGATGGTAGATGTTATGCACAACTTCCCTCCCAGAGGGCGGCTGTGCGAATGGGTTTTGCGCAGAGGTGGCTCGCTGCAGATGTTGAGTTAGCTCATCCACCTTCTTCTCAATGATAGAGACCTTATCCAAACGACTGGCCATCAATTCAAAATCGACAGAAGAGGACAGGCCTTGCATCTCATGTGCTCCCCTTGGATTCATCGATGAGGGGGCATTCGTCCGGTCGAATATGCCCATGGAGTCATTATTGATGGAGTTCTCGCACATATTCTCGAGAATCTCCCACACAGTGTCCTCGTGTTGACCCATGATATTTCCTTCGCAAGTTGCATTGACGAATAATCAGATATCTTCATGGAATCCCTGGTAAAAAGATTGGACTTGTTCCCATTTAGGAACTCCGTGATGGGGGCACTTTCGCATGAGATCCAGGAAACGATCCCATGCTTCGTGAAGTGGTTCTCCAGGCTGCTGTGTGAAGTGCGTGATCTGGTGTCGTATAGCATTCGTTCGACCAACTGGGAAGAACTTTTTCAGAAACTCGGATTGTAGTTCAACCCATGTGTTGATTGGACGCATTTGAGTTTGATACCAGTGAGCTGCTTTGTCCATGAGAGAGAAGAACATTTTCATGAGAAGAATGTCTCGATTTTGAACATCTGACCTAAAGGTCTGGGCCAGATGCTTAAGCTGTTTAATGTGCTGGAAAGGATCCTCGGAATTGAGCCCATGAAATTTTGGAATAGCATGAATCATGTTGGGCTTGAGTTCAGTATCAAGACCTCGAGCCTGGATTTGGACTCGAGGTTCGATCGCCACCACAGCGTGATTGTAATGATCTCGCATCATAGGACACTGCGGTGGATTCACAAAGGCTTGGAATAAATCATTAAGGCGTTGAAGTTGAATCTCGAGGTTATTCTCTTCTTCTGCGGGTTGTGCCATGATGATGGATGAAGGAGAATTAGGTTCAGATGAATCAGAAGAGATGTCTATGTGATGGGGTTGCTGCACAAACACGGAAGTCGAGGCCTGGCCTCGAAGAGAGTGAATGACTAAAGGAGGCCTCAAGGATGGTCTTAAGGACCTCCTACCAAACATGCATCGATGGTCTGGATGAGAATAGAATGTGATGGACCCGATCAAGACACCCAAAAATTTTGGATGACTATAGAGGTTCGAGGCAGATGATACCCCTTAGTCAGAAAGCCGTCCACCTGAGAATTACCTGGATAGCTAGACAGGGAGAGTCCCGTGAAGACCCCTACACGGTAGAGCGCCCCCACAAGTTACAGGGTTTCCCCCACCCAACCTCTCTTGTCACTGATGTTCTAGGTAGACTAGAATGGGGACTTGACCTCTTAAGTCTACCAATTTTAATTAAGAGCAAGGGTGCTTAGGATTTCAATTGAACTTTAAGATGTATTGAGTGCAAGAGTGACCTAATTTAAAGATTGGTTGACCCAACAAGGTGGGTCAACTTCACCTATTTGTCCTTTGAGAAGTTTTAGGTCCCTCTTTTAGGATTCAAGTGAGATTAAGAGCCTGATTTTTAGGGTTTGTTTGAATAGATCACTTTAACCAAGGCTTAGGCACACTTTGTTTTGGAAAGATCAGTTCTTGATTATGTAAGTGTGTTTCTAAAACCCTAACTTAGAATCCTTAATTGGCTCTAATTTTAGTCCAATTTAGTTTGCCAAATGTGGTATCTAGGGCTCAAACAAGAAAGTGATAGCCCTAGTTACCTTAAATGGGTGCACAAATCAGGTTTTGTTGTTGAAATCAAATCAGGCAACTTGATGAATTATCTAAGAATGGAAAGCAAGTAGCCCTAATTGATTTTTTCCTTTTTAACCTTTTCAGAATGAGGGGCTTAAGGGAGAGAGAGTAATCAGAATTTACCTACCCTAGTGTGTTTGATATGCGGCTGAACTTTCTTTGAATGTATATTCTCCCTGAAACAACCACAACAAAAGAGATATAGCAAGTTAGTACCAAATCAGGAAATGCAATAGAGAATCCTAAATTGCCTGTTGCTCCCCGGCAATGGCGCCAAAATATTTGCAAGGTGAGATCAATGTTTAAATGAAGCGTTGTAATATAGTCGAAATCGCTTTGAAAACAAATACAATTTTTATTACTTGAAAAAGTTCCGAGGTCGAACACAGGGAGCTATATGGGATTTAGAAATCAAGATCACAATTCAAAATTAAAAAAGATTGCAGTAGTATCAGTAGCAATGTGCAAAAATATGGGAGTAAAATGGTGATTTAGATCACCAAATACTCCTACAATATCACTATGGAACTCAATGTAAATGTATGCAGTGAGAGCTAAGATCTGTCGTTTGATTTGGAAATCAGACGACTTAAAGTTGTCTGCTTCTTCTTCTTTTCTTCTCTATCTTTGCTTTCTCTATCTCTCTGATTCTTCCTTTCCTCCTCAGTTCTTTCTTCAGCCCTACTTCTTCTTTTCTTTCTCAGCTACGACCTGCCTCTTCTTCTTTCGCTTCTGCTCTGGCCTCCGCTTCTTCTTCCTTCTGCCTTCAACCCTACGAGTCTTCTCTTCTTCCTTCTCTTCTTCTTTAGAATTTGGCTAAGTGTCAGTCGAAGGTTCATGTAGCAAAACCCACCCCCTACCCACGCAACTCTCCTCTCTTTTTCTCTCTTAGGATCCACTCTCCCAGAGCCACGTGTATCCAGGTTATCGGGTTAGGCACGTACCCGGGTTAAGTCTTACTGGCATGTGGTGGTGAGCGGGGAGTGCAGGTCGAGTCGGGTTAGGCCAGGTCCGTGGTTGAGGTGTCGCAGATGAGATCGGGTGAAGGTGAGAGGGACCTCACCCCGAGGTATTTAAGGCGAACAGCTACCACCACTTTTTCAATTTAGGCGGGTGCACGGCTTCAGAACTTCCTGAGGTGGGACTATCTGTGCACCCCTTTTCTCGCGCACCTGCAGCAGAGATCTTCTTCTAATTGCCTCAGCGTTTGAGGCTCAAGACTTTAATTGAAGACCTAGGACCGTGCGCGAAGTACTTCCGCGTGTTCTGGGAGTTCAACCTGGGATAGCAAGGACCTTGGGCAGCCTCAAGCAAACTTCGAGCTTGCTCGCCAATGGCTGACAAGGCCTGGAACCTGAAATCAGTAGAACGGCCTCTCGGCCATGTTAGAGCGCTCAAGGAGTATCGTCGGAGCACGGTGAATGTGATGGGGGTGGTGGCATGGCATGAGAGTCATTGTGAGTGCATACTTAGGTCAAACTGTGTGCATGTGAGTGGGTGTGTTTGGGGGGTGACTTGGGTGGATGGCAAAGTGTATAAGGAGAGAGGAAGTGATTAGTGAGGTGTGGTGATGGTCGTGGGCTTGTCGGCGAGGGTTTTGGTGGCCTGTGGAGGTGGGATGGCCTCACCAGAGGGGGTGGTCGAAGATGGAGGAGATGGAGTTGTGAAGGGGCGTCAAAGGTGGATTTTAGAAAGTAAGAGTGGAGAAGAAAGTAAAGGAGAGAGGAGACTTAGCTAGGAGGTTGATGGACGGAGGGGGGTAGTGAGGGCATCGGGTCAGGTGTGGCCGACGTCGGAGACGAAGGCGGCTCCGATGAGGTGGGAACGACGAGGATGAAGAGGAACAGGTGTTTGCTGGTACGGCGAGACACAGAGAAGAATAAGGAGGAGGAATGCATCATAGGTATGGTGAATGGATGTGAGAAAGGGGCAGAGGGGATCGACAGACATCGAGGAGCCTTCGGCCGTGATGGAGAGAGGAATTTGAGAGGATTCACGGTTGAATTCGAGCGTGAGGAGTTCGGGAGGATCTGGGCTTCTTTAAATAATGATTTGAGTGGCGGTTAGGGCTTGGGAAGCAAGCTTCCCAAGCTTGGAAGGTCGTCGAACTTGGAAGATGTTAAGATACCCAAATCTCTCATGCATTCGCATGAGAGATTGGGAGGGAATCAGAGCTCATCAATGGGTTCATACTGGAGAGAATTTCTCAGAGGATCTCCCTTCCAATTTTGGAAGAGATTCTCCAAGTAATTAAGGAGAAATCACCTATCAAAGGTCGCCGGAGTAGGTTTCCTCCACGATAATGGTGAAGGGACCTAATTGTGAAAATGATGAAGAAGTTAGGAGGCTGTATGCAATGGTTTTTGAAAGTTAGGGGTAGAAATGTAATCAGACAGGAACTTTTTGCAAACTAGGTCAAGGCAAAATCATCTTGGGTTCAAATTTTGGTATAAACCTAATTTGGACCTAAGGAATCTAATGGTAAGTTGGATTTTGGTTTTGACCACGTTTGGCTAGGTAATTTATGTGAAAAACCTAAATTAGGGTAAATATCTGTTTGAGACCCCATTTTAGGTCAAGGTGGGTTCTGATGGCCAAAATTGAAGTTACTTAACCCTAGAGAATATTTTTATATGATTTTTAGAGGGTTTAAGTGAATTTTATCCTGACCAGAACCTTGGTTAATTAAGTGGGTCTATTTTTAGGGTTTCAAAAATTTATTTAATTCTTAGAACACACACAAACCCTTTTCTGTCTAATCCAACCCACTTGTTATCTTATTAAGACCATTTGACCTTTATTCAGCCCTCGAGAAAACCCGTGGTTGTACTGCATTCATGATAAGCAGATAAAATTACAGTTTTACCCCTAGTTTCTTATTTTTCTCTTAGAATGGTTATGCAATGAATTATGACCTTCAGTTGGTTATGTAGAAGCATTTATTGACTTCATTAGGTCAAAATGAGCTAGTTAGGGCTCATGATGGTGTTCCCATCAGTCTTCTATTCTATCATTTTTAGGGTCCAATTCCTCAAGAGGCACCATTTTCTATTTAGTCCTACTCCAGAATAATTGAGGTTCCAAGTCCTCCCAATCGAATTCTTCATCAGGGGTCCAAAGCAGGGTTTAATCACTCTTGATTTGCCCAGGTTTATGATCATCATTTGATTTCCATTTTTCTAAAATCCCTTCCAATCCATAGGTCAAGTAGGATAGATCCTTGAATTTAGATGACCTATCTTGGCTAGGGTCTTGGGAAGGGTAGGGGTCTTGGTGTTCTCCTAGAGTGTAGGTCCTATAGATTTGTTAGTGGGTGGGTGGGACCTAAAAGAGGAGTCATCATAAGGAGAATCAAGATAAGGATCCCTAAGGTTTGGATCATAACCCTGGGTGGTTGGGTTGGATGTATCCCAATAGGAAGTTGGTGCAGGTTGAGTAAAATTGGGATAAGAGGGGTCTTCTAGATACTTAGGTCTTGGATTATATCCCCAACTAGGTGACTGGTTGTCCCAAGTAAACTGTGGATACAGTCTACTTGGGTTAGAATACAATTCATGTTGGGGATAGTTTGGGAAGGATGGATAACCATTAAAATCCATGGATGGATTAGGGAAGAACAGATGAGAGAATTATGTGGGCACAATCAAGCAAGCAAAACTAAGCCCTACAGTGTAGACCTAGGTGACCTAGAAGCCTTGAAGAGAGTGATCAAATCTGCAAGCACTTAAAGCTCCCTTCTCAAAGTTAATCTGGCTTGGTTGATTATGAGGGAATTGAGGGGAAGGTTCTTCCTTTGGCTCGCGCTGTTGGTTCCTTTGTACCCCCAACCGCAGTCGTTTGACACTTCCCTGCAACCTTAGACACCGGATTCCACAATGGGAATTAAGGCCAAGCACTTAACAAACCCAATCACACTTCTAGGACTTATATTGGTCATTCCTAGGGCACGTCTAATCAATTTTAATTTAGGGCTAGGATTTAGAAGTGCTTGGAAATGTCAAGGGGCGTTGTTTGGGTTTGTGCCCCTTAATGTTCAATTCCAATGTGTATAATGTGGTGCATAAGGGATTTGCAAACATGGTTTAATATGAGTTGTCTTTTAAAGTTCAACCTTGTTTAGTTAGTTTTTAGGGTTCTAATTCTTATGTTGATTCAACCAAGTTATGCTTGAGCACACAAGATTATGCAAACATGGGTGTTTTTCTCGTTTTCCTTTAAGAGTACGTGTGTCTCTAAGAAATAGGATCCCTAAGAGTTTTCACCCTTATAGTTCATGCAACTCTATTGGGTGAATTGATTTTAATTATGGTGAGTGGTGCGGCCCAATTCAAAACATGGTTGGCTTCGCAAACACCACACAAAGAACACTCCAAAAAGATCTTCCAAATGAAATTAGAGTGTATTTTTTTTTATTGGGTGATGAATTTAAGATGTTGATCAAGTAGCCATTCACCATGCCATTTTTTTCGTTTGAATTTTTTATTATTTTTTTAAGCAAGCAAATAATCAAACTAGCCTAGGGTTTATGTACGAGCCTAAATGCATCATTTTTTTTTTCATTTCATTTTTTTTTGTCTTCTTGATAAAAGAATGGATGGGACTACGCTAAAGAGGATGAAACTCACGAAGGTCTTCGCTGCATTTTTACCCTCAATCTACTATCTTCAAGTGCGCTCCTATCTCGTTCATGTTGGATTCCTATAGCCAATCCATTGAAAGAGAGAAAGATACAGTAAGATCTCATGAATATCATCAATGTAAGGATAAAAGCAACAAAAAGATCTGTTGCCTCCCCGGCAACGGCAACAAAAATTGACATCGACGAAATGCGTTAGGTTAAATTGTTCGATGTAGCACGTTTTACGACATCAATTTTAATTTGAACTATCGGATGTGAGTTTGAGTGTCGAGCATAGGGAGGCATGAAATTGGATCAAATACTTGCTTTATTGTCACCAATTACGTTGGTTTGTTCGCTTGCAAAAAGAATAGAGAAAGAGAGAGAGAGGGAGAGTTAAAAATCCATTGATTGCTAAACGAACATAGACTACTATTGTTGCTTAAAACATAGAATATTCGAATCTAAGACAAGGTAAAAAATTCTATTTTATAAGCACAAATGTCTAACAATAGAAACCAGAGGAATGCTTAATCAAACATAAAGACTAAAGAAATTAGCAGCTAAAGGAGGAGGCAAGGCAGCCACGATGGTGGAGGGACTTCCGTCGATGATTCGACAACTCTAAGGACTTGCTCTCACCTCTAGAAGGTAGTGGGAACTCTTTGGCAGAAGATGCCTTGAAAGGTGGAGGAGGATGGGTCCTTTTATAATGGAGGAAAAAGGTTAAAAATCATCTTCGGGTCAACAGCGACCTCAAAGATGTCTCTAAAAGTCCGCCTCAAACGTCGCTAAAGCCCAACTCACATGCCCGCTGGCCCATGCGCCACGTACCGTGTCGTGCACACCATGTCGCATGCATGCACTAGCACTGCGTTGGCTCGAACCGCGTCGCATGCACATGCTGCTGCTGCTATGCACACGCTCATGTGCATTGCTGTCATTGCTGTGCGCACGTTCAATTGGGAAATTGAGGGGGCTGTGGGTTTTGAACCTGCGCCTCTCTTTGAGAGTGCCCTTGTCGACTGCAGTGCTACACCCACGAAATTATTGCGAGGAGCTTTTGAAGCATGGCGTGGATGGCTTCTTAGCCATTGGATCAAGATCCAACAGCTGAGAATTGATGATGCAGATGAAGAGGAGCCGGTGGTGGGGCTGCTGGCCAGTGTTGGGTGGCCTAGATTGCACACGTGGCACCATCTAGACTATCCATCTTCTTTCTGTTGTAGAGGATGCCATGGTGCTCGAATCGAGATGATTTTTGCGTTGCCTGACTACGATCATCGCTCTGGATCCATCCATACGATCGGATTTTTCATCCAAAGCCCGTAAGGATGTCACATTGCCCTTGGCCATTGATCTTCCTTGGACTTGTTGTGGGAGCTACAGAAGTTAGATCTACGTGATTTTTTAGTCCGTTGGACTATCTTCGTTGATTCGGATCCATCCATACGGTCAGATTGCTCATCTGAGACCTGTTTCAATATGGACTTGTACGCAAGGTCATTAAACATTGATTCTAAGTAATCTTAACGTAAAGTAATGCAGAATGACTGCGATGCCCCCAAACCTACTGTAATATAACATTAATGCACATGTGCCATCAAAATTGACTTTAATTGATAATATTAATACTAATAATTGTGGAGTCATCATGAGGGACCCCAATTGAGAGGCAACTTCCACCAGACAAACCTTCAGCCTCTCTCTCTCTACAACTTCTCTCCAGTCTTCCTCCCGGTGCTTTGGATTTGAAGTGCTGTCGCACTTCACACAAGCATCCCACAAGCGACGCTGTCCTTCATCTACTTTTCTCTCTCTTTATTCTTTAGTATAGTTGTTTTAAATTCTAGTTTCTGAACTGTTTCCAAGTAGCAATAAAAAATTGATTTTATGAATATCTTGTCTCTATTTCCATGCTTTCATTAGGTTAGATTAGTTAGTACTAAAGGCTTTGAGAATCATGTTTTGCCTCCCTACGAACAACTTAGTACTTATCGAAATATTGATAAATTTATTTATTTCGACGTGATTTGCACTACAATGATAGAAATAATCTTTAACGTGCTTCGCGATGGATAAGTTGGCGCCGTTGCTGGGGAGGCAACGGAAAATTTTGAGGCTTTTATTTCTAGTGCTTATTTGAGATTCCAACTTGCTATTCTTTTTTATTACGTGTGCGCAAGAATCGCAAAATTATGAGAAGAAACACACAACAGGTTCAAATCTCAGGTAAGTACTCGTATCTTAGATTAGGTTAGATTTCTTTTTGAAAAAAAAAGGCGCTTGCTTGATCCTTAGGTTAGCATTTGCTTGATTTTCTAAAAAAAAATTAAAAAATTAAGAAAGAAAATCTTTTGTTGGTGGGAACCAACATAACCACCTCCTATATTTTCGGTTGAAACAAACTCTCTTCTTAACAATTTAATTTCTTAAATTCACATGTCAAAAATTATAAAATTTTTATTGGACGTGGGTTTTGAAGTCAGAAACAACATATCCAAATTTTACATAATTCTGAGTTGTACAAAAAGTTTAAAAATTTGTGAACTGAACTATTATCAAATCTATTATTGCACCTGATTTTTCAAACTTCAAAAAATCGTAGGAATTTTTGTACAACTTTGATTTATCTCAAATTTGTTGCGTTGGATTTCTGTGATAATATAAAATCTTGAAAAATTCAAAAAAAATATTTTCTCCACGTTTGGTTGCATGTACTATTCAATCATGAACTAGGGGTCAAAATAGATTGTAGAACCCCCAGTAGACTTTAAATATGAAAAAATAGAAAACGTGTACTAAAATTCTTGAAAAAATATTTTCTAAGTGCCTAGTTGGGGGTGCAATAAGTCCAATTGATTGCATTTTTTGGGTTGCACCACATCCCTGATTTTGGACATAAAAGGATCATTTAGTACTATTTTCTCTTAGGGTTTGACACTAAGGTAGAGAACACTTGCATTTCCATACTTAAGGAAATCTATCAAATAATTGGGACTTGTAAAACCTCTTGTGTGACTCATCAAAACCATTGCCTGAAGATATTTACTCAAGTAAATCCTAAAATTCACTAATACAAGTAATTGAACCTTAAAATTCACTTCATCTTAAAAAATTGCTTGTGAACTCCTTGCCTGTGCACTTCACACTTCTGAAATCAATTCTAATGGCAACACCCCCCTAATGCCCATCATATTCCAAAAGCACCTCAAGTCTAAGGCTAAAACTGAGTAGACGTGCCCTAGGCAGGACTAATCTTCTTGGTGACTTGAAATTAGGTTGGGCTAAGGTCAAGGCCTTGTCTACTTGGACTCACTGGTGACAAGAAAGGTCTGTGCGGTAACCACGTTAACCCTTAGTGGTGTCTCACCGTGCGGTGTGTCCTAGGGGGTCCCACCCTTCTGGCCAGCCAAGTAATTCAAGGGTTGATTTAACCTAGTCATGTTTTGGAGAGCCAAGATTAGGTCTATTTAGGGGTTACACTCTAAGAACTAGTTTGATTGCTTATATTGAAAGGGTAGGGTATTTTTGCATTTGTCTTCTCCCTCTCATCTACAAACATTCTTATGGTGCATGCAAGGTAGAAGATCTCTACATCCTGATTTGTTATCTCCTTTAGAAAGAAATCCTAGGAGAAGACCTGATTGTCCAAGATCTGCTCTAAACCCTCTTCAATGGTTAGTCACCAAGTGGAAGATGAGATCGAAGAGGAGGAACAAAATTTGGATCCAATGGCTCTCTTACAGAGGCAGATTACTAAGCAGGGCCGACATCATGACAGACAGATGCAGGTCATAGTGTAGGCCATTACCCGTCTCGAAAATGGGAGAGCTGACCAACCTCTCAGAGACTTTTATAATCCTCCTGATGCCCAACCAGAACCTTTTGTTAGGGTACCTTAGGATGGGGATGATTTTGAACTCAAACTACAAATCATTAATATGGTTCACCACTTCCATGGCCACGACTCCGATGACCCCTTCCACCACCTTGAAGAACTTTTACGCATAGGAAGGACCTTTGTCCCTAGGAACATGAATGAAGGCACCTTAATGATGAAATGGTTTCCATCTTCTTTAAAAGATAAAGTTGCTCAATGGTTGAGGACTATTGGTAGACTAATCTTAACTTGGGAAGATTTGAGAAGCACATTTCTGAAAAAATTCTTTCCCATAGGAAAAACCAATGCCCTTAGATGTGCCATTACAACCTTCAAGAAGAACCTTGGGGAACAACTGCATGAGGCTTGGGAGAGATTTAATGACTTAGCTAGGAAATGCCCTCATCATGGGATTCCCAAGTGGCACTTGGCCCATATTTTCTATTATGGGCTAAGTGACAATTTGAAGAATTTTGTTGATGCAACATGCAGGGGCAATTTCCTAAGCAGAGATGTTGAGGGAGCCTTTCAATTATTCAAGAATATGAGTGAGAATTCCCTTAACAATGCCTCAATGTCCACCTTCAATAGATCAAATCAACCAAGGAGCGGAGTTTATGAAGTTAAGGATAATTCAAATTTGGTTGATTTAGAACTGATTGCACAACGATTGGATAAGGTGGAACTCATTGGGAAAAATGTAGAGAGTTTGGATAAGAAATTGGACAACCTTCTGAAGGGCGGGAGTTCCTTAGGTACACACTCTAGAGTAAATTCTATGCCTACCCAAGGAGTTTCTATGATAACCTGCACACAACTCCTCAACCCTCTAGGTCAGGAAATAGTGCACAATATTAATGATCTGACCAAGGCTCCACCTATGAGCCAACTTTACTTGGACCCATCTCTTTCTGGGTACCAAGAAGGGACGTTTATGCCCTCAAATTCTGAATTAGGCATCCCGATGCCTAATTATCCTGAGGATGTGAATGCACTCCAGGGATACACTAGAAATGATTCCTATTCAAACACTTACAACCTTGGATGGTGCAACCATCCTAACTTTGCTTGGTCCAGTTAGAAACCCGCCTAGGGTCCTAACTTGACTAAGCCAAGAACTTATGGGCAACCCAATAGGTATACACAATCGCGCACATACCAGCCACATCCTACTTAGGAAACCTAGCCTTCTAATCTGAGTCAGGTCCTCAAAAAATGTGGGAAATGAATCTGAGACATAAAGAAGAAATGGATCAATTGAGGATAGATTTGACGGGATGACTGGACTAATTAGTTGATGCTAGACAACACAGGATGTTTCCATCCCAACCCGTCCCCAACCCAAGGAACTTCAATAGGGTTAATCAAAACAACACACGGGATCAACAAGCACACATTATTCAACCTACTCCCCAGCACCCACCTAGCTTTGTTAACCCCAACCCAACTCAGGCTCAACCTATTTTGCAAAACCCACCTCACCCTTCCAACCCTAATGCTTATGCCTATGTTGTCACCTTGAGAAGTGGGAAACAAATCCAAGATCCATATCCTTCTACATCCAAATCTTACCAAGATCTTGAGAAGCCCGAATCTGACCTGGGAGACCATGCTAATCTAGAAAACACGACTCAAGATTTAAACACTCACAATTTCTCTCAAGCACCTTTTCCTGAAGCCTTGCACAAATCCAGGGAAAAGAAAACCAATCAGTCTAAGGAGTGGCTTGAGATTTTAAAGCAAGTCCAGAATATACCAATCCTTGAAGCCATTGAGAACATCCCAGCCTATGTGAAATTTCTTAAAGAATTGTGCACACCGAAACGCCAGGCAAAATCATAAAAAAGGGTCATAATTTCTGAACAAGCCAATGCCATCATCTTAAATAAGCTCCCTCCTAAAAAGAAAGATCCCGGGACCTCCTTAATTTTATGTGAGATAGATGGTTTTATCTTGGAATGATCCTTATTGGGCCTTGGTGCCTCCATTAATCTAATCCCGACCAAATTACATGAAGAGTTGGATTTAGGTCCCTTGCAACATGATTGCACATCCTAATCTACTTGAATTAAGTTAGAATCTAACATAACTTAGGAACAATGCATGCATAAGCATTATAATTTGCATAATATTTAGTTTAGTAGCCTTAGAGATAATATTACCATTTATATGCTCTAAAAGAGAGATGATATTGATTGCAGATGATTCGAGGCCAGAAATGATAGATCAAACCATATGGATTTGATCAGGACGACGATGGGAGTCCAATGCTTTTGGAATCATCTTGATCAGGCATCTGTAGCATCACGTGCAGCCCATAGAAGCTCAAAAGCCAAGGAGCAAGAGGATAGAAATACAAACCTCAGATGCCAAATCTGATTGCTTGGATGGATCCAGATCAGTGATTACAGGCCAACGATGCAAAAATTATCTCAATTGAAGGTCTACAGCACCGTCTACAAAGCAAGGAAGATGGATAGCCACGATGGTGCCATGTGGCGCCATCATAGCCACCCCTCGCCGTGCCCCAATCATTGAAGCCCTCTTCCCATGCCTTGTGGGTCGCTGGATCGTCATCCAATGGCCACAACCGTAACTCGTCGGATCGTGGCTCCTCATTCGTGCCTCATCAAGGAAGATCAAGATCAACCATTGGATCTCCATCCAATGGTTGAGAAGCGAACCTGCCTAATTCATAACTGCGACCATCCACGCTTATAACGTGTTGGTTAGCGTGTTGGAACGTGAGCGAAGGGTGCGGGATCGAGCCTCGCCATGCACTAAATCAGGAAGGTGGTGCGCTTGGACTCAATTGGACCGTTGGATGATGATTAGAGGGCGTGGATGTGGGTGCATGGTGTGACAAGGACCATCCGATGTACACGCATGATCTGACACGCATGCTAATGCCCCAATCCACGCATTCTCCTTAAGGCAGTGGCGCACTTGATTAAGCCCGTTCGATCGCGAGATCGAACGGCTAAGATTGAAGGCGCATGAATTCAAATCAAGAAGGCGCGAAGCGAGTGCACGACAGGTGTGAGGAGGGTGCGATCAGGATCCGACGGTGCAAAGAGTGCCACATGTCGGCTGCAAGTGCACTCCGCATGTATAAGGTGCGTTAGAGGTTGGATTGAGGTGCGATCAGAGCCGTTGATCCCCCGATCAACATATCTGATCAAACCTGAGTTGTTGCATTAGTTGGAGGGCTAAAATGCCTACTTTTCCCCTCATTAAAGCTATAAAAAGAGCCCTAAGGCCCCCCAGTTGAGAGCAACTCCCACCAGATACAACACCAGCCTCTCTCGCTCTCTACAACTCCTCTTTGGCATTCATCCCGTTGCTATGGATTTGAAGTGTTGTCGCACTTCACACAAGAATCCCACAAGCAGCGTCGTCATCTACTATCCCTCTCTATCTCTATCTCTATACCTCTCTCTCTATTTCTCTATCTACTCTTTAGCATAGTGATTTCTAGTTTGAACATTGTTTCCAAATAGCAATAAAACTCTAATTCTCTGGATATCTGATGTCTATATATACATATATACATATATATATATGTTTAGAACGACTTTCTGAAAAGTTTTCGCTTAAAATCTTGTTTTGCCTCCCTATGAACAACTCAGTACTCACCGAAATCTTTATAAATATTTTTTGTTTCATTGCGATTCACACTACAACAATAGCCATAATCTCTAACGCATCTCGCGGTCGAACACAACACACTGATGTTACCCTTCAACTTGCTGATAGGTCAACTAAGATTCCAAAGGGACTCTTACAAAATATGATTATAAAATTGAGGGATTTTGAGTGCCTGACAGGTCGATTTTCCGCTACGCGTTGTAGTATTTAAGTGGTGGACAAATCGACTAATCAATAATAAAAATAACCACTCACAGAAGAGCGGGTCGTGTCCACAGGGAGGCAATTATGCAATAAACTCTCGATTATTTCGTATTCTTTCGGTTAAGTGCGAAATCCTTAGTCAAATCCGACATAAAATGCGATGGAAAGAAGATTCACAATAACTAAAAAATATAAGGGTATATGTGCAATTTTCCCTCACTTAAATCTTCAATAAATATATGATGATTTTATGTAATTTTCAATTAACATATACTAGAGAAAATTGGTGCACATGTTAATCCCAAAATCAATCTTGAAACAGGTGAATAACAATAATGTGCAATTATCAGAAAGCATGAGTGTGCATTCGCAATTTTTCCATAATAAAATAATCATAAATGAAAATTAATTTCTGGTGGAAATGGCATTAAATGTAATTTTTAATCAACTTCAAAACGGAGGATTTGTTGCCGCGGCTTGTGCACATAGGGGGAGGAGAGACGTACGTCAAGGCTGTCGTTGAAGATCACCCCGCTCAAGCCGCACCCAATGGTGGTGACGGCGTGGCTGATGGCAGCCTGTGGTGGCTACAAGAAGGAGAAGAAGGTGGCGCACGGAGGTTCTGCGGTGCTTGCGAGGGTGCGTACAGGCGGTGGTGAAGGCGCGCAGCGCCTGTGGGAGCGTTGGATGCCTGCGGGAGTGTGGGCAGGTGCTTGCAGAAGAGCACGCGCCTGCGGGCGCAGGTGGAGAGGGCGGAGCGGGTGCTTGCAGGGGTGCGGGCGGCGAGGCAGAGCACCTGCGGTGCTTGAGAGGGGTGGTGCTAACGCCTGTAGGGCCAACTGGAGATGGGCGCGCGGGCGCGTGTAGGGCGGTTGGAGTAGGCTGGAAGGTGATGGTGTTGTGCGGGTGCGCACGGTGGAGGCACTCCAGGGAGGTGCTGTGCGGGTACGACCTGGCAGGTGAGGTAGTGCTAGCGTTGGAGCGGCGTTGGCTGGAGGTGCTGGAGGCGGGCCTGTGGGCGCTGGAGGAGGGGAAACGCCTACAGTGGTAGCGTGATGCAGGCGAGAGCCTGCAAGCTGCTTGCTGCAGGTGCGGGTGGGGCGGTGCGCTCTGCAGTGGAGGGCGCTGGAGGAGGGGGCGCTTGCGGTGAAGGCTGTGGCAGGCGTGAAGGTGATGGCGCTGCAGGGGGGAAGCGCTGCGGTGGAGAACTTAGTGCACAGTGCACGTGGTGGTTGCACCGTTCCTGGATGATCAATCCTCCTCTCCTTTCTCGACCTCCTCTTTAACTCCTCTCTTCCCACATGTGTCCGTTAAGGGATTTTCAAATCCCTTAGCTATTTTTGACCGGCGGCTGCTGAGGGTGCTCGGAGGATGGGGAAAAGAAATGCCGCCGGTTGTTTAAAAGGGTAATTTACCCTCCCCTCCTTATTCTTTTGCCAAATATTCTTCCTGCACATAAAAAGAACATAAAATCATTACATATTAAGTTATAGAATACTATAAAATAGATGTAAACTTAAATCATGATGCATGCAAACATTCTATAACTTAATGTAGTTATTAACAAACCTAAAAGGTACGATTAAAGTTACTTAGGCATAATATTAGTCCATTAAAATGGACTCATCAAATACCCCCATGCCTAAGATTTGCTAGTCCCTAGCAAAAATGAAAAATAATAGAAGTAATCAGAAGATTTCTTCTTTTCTCATTTCAAAACTTTAGAGATCCAGACAAATGTGAAGTGATGATAGCCTAAGTAACAGATCCAAGTGAAAAAAATAATTCGCAGTGGGAGTTTGTACTTCACCCTTGGTAAATATTACTGTTGGGATAGGCAACAACTTCCCTCGGGGATAAAGTAGACGATAATTTGCAATTTGACCCCGGCGTTTGGCTTAGGTAGGAGATATCGAGTTGAATGGATTTGTAATTGGTGGCACACATTCATCTTGTGCTACATGTAGTCTAGTACTACAGACTCTAGATTTCTAGACTATTAGACAAGTCAACTCAGAGAGAGGCTAAATAGCTGTACTCTCTTGATGTTCCTGGGCGCTCACTCTTTTTTTTCTTTTCTTTCTGAGATCACAAATCTTGCCAGATTTAGTAATTGTACTCACTGTTTGGTGGCCTCACATGGCATCCACACTTCAATTAAAGTCCTAATAATTCTATAACTAAGTTAGAGTCCTCAACCAGTATTCGGGTGATCAGAAATACTAAAAGGTAGGTATGGGTCATATTTGGTGGAACACGAAAGGTGTTCTGTTGCCTCAGAAACAATGTTACATTATAAACTCTTCTTCTTCTTCTTTTTGTAATATAACTATTTCTTCTCTTTCTTCTTCTTTTTTCTCTTTTTTTATATTATTAACATTTCTTCTTGTTTTTGTTTCTTTTTCAATCAACACAACATGATACAGACTTTTATTTACAAGGCATTATTAGGGATGATGATGGTCAAGAGGAAGTTGTGTGGCTTATTTGGTGGAAGTGCCTATTCTCGGCACTGGGAAGGAATGGATATGACAGGTGTATTTTTGACCTTTGATAATATTACCCTCTTTCAGCCAAGGACTCTATGAAGGATGATCGTAACCATCCACCATAGTCATAGCTTTATTAAGACTCCATCTCTGTGTATCTGCCTTATTTGGTAACTCTCAGGAATTCACACAACGTATGCTCACAGGAACAGAGAGCGAAAACTACGCCTAACTCTGAAGTATCATCATCTAATTATCCAAAACTTAAGAGTCCTTGCACTAGACTTAGCGCACCAGTAATCTCTCTACTTTCTTCTCACAAATATGAGGTGGATCTACTAGAAGATAGTATGCCTGACTCCCTATGAACTGTCCAAGGGTTTAGTAGACTACAAATGCTTATTGGTTTTCTTCAAGGATCTATTACCAAGTCTACGTGCACGTGAAATAAATGTACTGGATTCAAAACTTAAGAAATAATTCAAGAAGAAAAACCTCCAATGACAAAGGTATTCTGCTAGGGACTAACCCATTCAGCTCAAGAAAAGAGTTTTTTTTTTATATATAAATATGTATGCAAATATTTATAAATGCTATAAACATTCTCAGGTTATACCCCCCATGCCTAAGACTGATAATGTCCTCATTGGAAAAATGCAGACATAGAAGAATATCACCTGAGGAGGAGAGTGGGAGGAGCTAAGGCTCCTCAAGCCTAAATGCGTCTAAAACCTGGCCATTTGAAAGAGTAATATACGGTTTAAGACGTTGGCCATTTACCTTAAAGCTCGCACCTGAAATAGGGTTCCGAATCTCTACATCTCCATGAGGGAAAGTATTGATAACAACGTATGGCCCATCCCAGCGGGACTTGAGCTTTCCAGGGAATAATTTAAGTCTAGAATTGAAAAGCCGGACCCACTGGTTGGGCTCAAAAGTCTTTTTACTGATGTGCTTGTCATTGAAGGCTTTTGTACGTTGCTTGTAAGCTTGAGAAGTTTAATAAGCTTCATTATGAAGCTCCTCAAGCTCACTTAATTCTAACATACGTGCCTTTCCTGCTTTATCCAGATTCAAGTTAACGTTTTTAATAGCCCAATAAGCTTTATGTCGGATTTCCACGGGAAGGTGGCACGCTTTTCCGTAGACAAGACGGAAAGGAGACATGCCCAAGGGAGTCTTATACACAGTTCTGTAGGCCCAAAGAGCATCATTTAGTTTTTTAGACCAATCCTTCCGATCAGGCCTGACAGTTTTTTCTAAAATTCGCTTAATCTCCCTATTAGACACTTCAACTTGTCCACTCATTTAGGGATGATAAGGTGTGGCTATCATGTGGTTGACTCCCAAATTTTGGAGTAGTCTTGTAAAGTGTACATTCTTAAAGTGAGGTCCTCCATCACTTATGATCATCCTTGGGCACCCATACCGAGAAATGATATTAGCCTTAACAAAGCCCAAGACCACGGAATGGTCATTGGTTCGCGTGGGTATGGCTTCTATCCATTTCGATACATAGTCAACTGCCACAAGGATGTATTCATATCCGAAGGACACAGGAAAGGGACCCATGAAGTCAATGCCCCAAATATCAAAGATTTCAATAGGGAGAATAGGTTGTTGGGGCATCTCATCCCCTTTTCCAATGGTTCCCATCTGCTGGCAACGTAGACATGCACCCACATATGTATGTGCATCTCGGAATAATGTGGGCCACCAAAAGCCAGACTGAAGAAACTTATGGGCAGTCTTCTTCCTACTAAAATGTCCCCCACAGTGGAGGTCATGGCAGAAACTCAGAACACTTCTTTGTTCTGTAGTTTTCCCTTCGAAGAGGGGTGACGTAATAAATGCGGAAATAAAATATAAAGCAATCTCACCAAAGAAAACCAATCACACAATGTACACAATTGTTTTTAGGTGGAAACCCAAACCGGGTGAAAACCACCACCTAGCCCTCTCGAGTTAGGATTTTTCGATCAACCTAGTTGATCAAATCTACTAACCGAATCACTTTAAACGAGGGTGATTCAACCTCAATTACAACCACGCTGCAAGTACGAGGGTAGCGTTCCTCAACCCCTTCTCTCCACGAGAAGGATTTTGTCCCACGAAGGAGACGGGAATTCGCAAAGCGAATACCCAACTAAATAACAAAGATAAAATAAACAACAATCCTATAGAGCCAACAAAATAATTATAAACCTAGCTTCTATAGGAATTAGGAAACTCCCCTTTACAAGGAGTGCGTCAAGTTGATGACGCGGTGCGTGTGCCACGCGACGGCGCAACGTTGCTCTCGTAGACAACGGCGGGAGAGCGAGTGCGCAAAGGTAATTTAGCTCTCTAGGTGATGGAACTTAAGCTTGGAGAGCAAGAGAGACATAAAATGGTTTGAAAGTATATTGTAAGGTGTGTCTTGGTGTTTCTCTTGGTGTGTATCTTGTGTCTCTAAGTGTATATTGGTGTGTCAAAGGCTCCCCTCTATTTATAGAGGCCTTAGGAAGGCTTTGGAAGGCTTAGAAAAGCTTCAATAGCCGTTGGGAACAAAGCCCAAGAGAATCAGGCTGAAATCAGGACAATGATTGCGCTTGACAGCGTAATCAGACGTCTAACTCTGGCATCAGACGTCTGGAAGGCCACTTTAAGACGTCTGATTTCAAGGTCAGACGTCTGATTCTATGCGGGTTTCCTCCTGACTTGAATCAGATCTAAACAGGGTTTTTGCGTAAGTCCATCAGACGACATATAGGACGTCTGGCACTATGTCTGGACGTCTGGAAACCTACTTTTACTGTGGGAATGGATTTTCCAAACGTTGCAACGGCTAGAAAATCTCTGAGAAGAGATTTTGGGTCAGTCGAGGCAAAACGGTCATTTATCAGACGTCTGGAAAGGCCTAAGGACGTCTGATAAGGCTCTAACGGTCATAATCTTGAGTGCCTGCTAAGCTAGCCAACGGTCCACTATCTGGACGTCTGGCAAGTCCATCAGACGTCTCCTAAGACGTCTGGTATAAGGTCTGGATGTCTGATTTCATCAGACAGAACTAGCTATGTCCAGCCTAACAGATATCAGACGTCTGAAACAACAGTCAGACGTCTTAAAATACTTTATCAGACGTCTGATTTGGGAATTAGACGTCTGGAAATGCTGTTTGAGCCCTATATTGGTTTTCTAAGTATTCTACAGAAAACCTAAGTATCCTAGGGTTGTGCCGGTGTTCCTAGGACTACTGTTAGGGTACTTTGAGGCTCTTTAACATAATATTCTAAGGAAAATAAAAAGAGCAAGAAAATAAAGACAAGAGACACAAGAAAGGATTAAAAAGAATCTATCCTATTCTTCTTGTCTTCTATCTTCAATCTGTCGCTCCACGCGAACCTCCTCTGTTTTCCGTCAAGCTCCTCCAATCCGTCCTGGATGCGAGCTCGAACTCCGTTTAAGCACGTCTACATTTGCAATTGACCTGAAATCTAGGACTCAAATTGCAAATGTTAAATAACACGTGTTTTGTTATCATCAAAACAAATGATCGTGGTGCTCTAGCACCAACATGTTCTTCATCAGGGACGCAACGGCGAAAAAGCTGGTCGAGGTCTATTCTAAAAAGCTCGGGTTCCTCCCAGTGATAAAATTTAGTGTTGGCGAGAAACCTGTCTCGCTTCTGCTTGTCCCAAGTACTAGGGGTAATGCCCGTGACCAGATAGTTCACTATGTCAGCAAACCAAGGAGTTTTAGCTTCCATGGCCATCAGAGACTCATCAGGGAAAGTCTCTTGAATATCGCCAGCAGGGTTTGATGCCTCAATAGGGATCCTAGACAAATGGTCTGCTACCACATTCTCAACTCCTTTCTTGTCTTTAATTTCTAGGTCAAATTCTTGGAGTAGCAGAATCCAACGAATTAGGTGAGGTTTGGTGTCCTTTTTAGCCAGAGGATGCTTTAGGGCCGAATGATCAGTGAACACTACAACCTTGGATCCCAAAAGATAAGATTGAAACTTTTCCAAAGCAAATACTACAACAAGTAATTCCTTTGCAGTGACCGTGTAGTTTTGCTGAGGATCCGTAAGGGTCTTGCTAGCATAATGTAGCACATGAGGTTTGCCATCAACCCTTTGACCTAAGACCGCTCCCACTGCAAAATCATAAGCATCGTACATAAGCTCAAATGGGAGGGTCCAATCTGGTGCTTAAAGAATCGGCATGGTAATGAGGGCTTTCTTCAAAACTTGGAAAACCTTGCCACATCTATCATCAAAATCGAAGGAGACATCCTTCACTAATAGGTCGCAGAGTGGCTTAGAGATTTTACTGAAATCTCTAATGAAGCGCTTATAAAATCCAACATGGCCAAGGAAAGATCTAACTTGACGAACATTGGCAGGCAATGGAAGCTTAGAGATGGAATCTATTTTTGTGATGTCCACCTCTAATCCTCTCTCGGAAACTACATGCCCTAACACAATGCCCTGCTGGACCATAAAGTGGCTTTTCTCCCAGCTAAGCACCAGCTTTGCCTCTTCGCAACAGGTTAAGACTTTATCAAGGTGCGAAAGGCATAGGTCAAACGATGAGCCATAAATGGAGAAGGCATCCATGAAAATTTCAACGAACTCGTCGATCATATCAGAAAAGATAGCCATCATACAACGTTGGAAAGTGGCAGGAGCATTACATAACCCGAATGGCATTCGGTGGAACACAAAAGTGCCATACGGACTTGTGAAGGTGGTACACTCCTGATCATCAGGAAAAACGGCTATTTGATTGTACCCAGAGTACCCATCAAGAAAACAAAAGTACTTGTTCCCCGCCAATCGTTCCAGAATTTGATTGATAAATGGTAAGGGGAAATGGTCTTTCTGGGTAGCCGTGTTTAAACGGCGATAATCAATGCAGACCCTCCAACCAGTTGAGGGCCTAGTGGTCACCAGTTCTCCTTGGTCATTCTCTTCCACAGTGATTCCTGCCTTTTTCGGGACTATGTGAATAGGACTGACCCATTTACTATCTGAAATGGGATAGATAATCCTTGCATCCAGCCATTTCAGAATCTCCTTTTTAACAACCTCCCGCATATTTGGATTGAGCCTTCTCTGCATATCTTGGAAAGGCTTCACGGACTCATCCATGTATATATGATGCATGCAAAGAGAGGGATCAACACCCTTAATATCAACAATTTTCCAGGCAATTGCTTCCTTGTGCCTTTGTAAACACTCAAGCAGAGCTCCCTCCTGCAATTCAGATAATGCAGATGAGATAATAACGGGGAGCGTGTTATTATGGCCAAGGAAAGCATATTTCAATGTGCTCGGGAGGGGTTTCAACTCCAATTTAGGAGCCTTTTGGATTGAGGGTTTTAGTTGAGATGTACCCGCCTTAGGCAGCGGATCTACCTTCACAGTCCAGGGTGGGGACAGAGACTCAGTGTGTATCCCCAGCAACTCTTCTAGTTTGGGCATTTTCCTTTCAGTTTCTTTAATAATTAAGGGATGGTCCTGAGATATGACCTTCTGAAGGGGATCTCTACATAAGAGTGCTGGAGTAGTCTCTTTAATTATTTCATCAACTACCTCAATCTGAGAACAATCTTCAAATCTGGGTTGCTTGTAAGTATCGAAAACATTCAACCAGATCTTCTTGTTCCCAAAGCCCATTTTAAGTGCCCCAGATCTATAATTTATAGAGGCATTGGCTGTGGCCAAGAAGGGGCATCCCAGAATAATGGATGGCTTTGTGGGCTTATTAGATGGGTCAGTATCAAGTACCAGAAAGTCAACGGGGAAGAAGAAATCCTCCACTCTCACAAGGACATCTTCCAACAATCCCCGCGGTGTCTTAAGTGATCTGTCTGCAACCTAGAGGATTACTAGACTAGGCTTTAGCTTGCCTCCTCCCAAAAGGTCGTAGACAGAGCTCGGTAGAATGTTTACCCTCGCACCCAGATCGAGCAGAGCCTCGTCAATGTGTTGGTTACCTATAACCACTGAAATATACAAGGCCCCTGGGTCTTTCATTTTGGGGGGTGTTCCATGTTGAAGAACCGAGCTAACATGGTCAGGCAGGATGACCTTGGTTTGGACCTGTTTCCTAGATCGGCACTTCTGGGTGCATAGGTCCTTCAGAAGCTTGGCATAGGACAAAATCTATTTAATTGCTTCCAACAGAAGCAAGTTAATCTAGACTTGCTTAAAAGTATCCATAATCTCTTCCGTCCTATCCTTGGCTCCAGACGAGCCAACAGAAGATTCCCCAGGAGCAGATATGCGCTTTGGATAGGGCACCCTCGGCTTCTGGGTAGAGGGGTCGTCATGGCGGGAAAGGGGTGGTGGAAGGACGACATCCTCATTGTGGGTGATTTTGTGCGAGGGAGAGTGATGTGGCTCTTCCTCGGGTGAGATGGAAGTTGGGTCAGGTGTGGAAGGGGAATTCTGAGATGTAACCGTAGGAGTGTTATCAGGCTTGTCCATCTTTTTTCCACTCGTCAACACGGTCACTGCTTGGGCGTGCTCCTTGAATACAACCCCCTTGCCCTTAGGGTTCTCTTCAGAAGAGCTAGGCAGCTTCCCCAGATCACATTGCCTAACCGCCTCAGTAAGATGACCAATTTGGGATTACATATTAGTAATCATCTGATTCTGAGATTGGATAACCATATTCTGATGCTCTTGCATTGCTTTCATCATGGCCTTCAGTTCATCCATCTTAGAGGGCTTATTCGGAGGAGGGTTTTCATAAGAAGGTTGGTATGTCGGCTGGGGAGGTAAGGGTCTTGTATTCCCTGAGTTAGAAGCATCACCTTGCTTCCAAGAGAAGTTTGGATGGTTCCGCCACCCTGGATTATAAGTGTTGGAGTAAGGGTTATTGCAAGTGGGGCTGAAACCTTGGGTCGCGTTCAAGTCGGCTTGAATCAACTCAGGGAATTGGTTTGCCTGATGGCACTCCGCAGTGGCGTGCATTGTGCTTTGGCAAATGGAGCATTCTCTTGAAGCCTGAAAAATAGAGGCTGCTTGCGGGTTCATGCCGGGGTTTGCTAAAAGCCTATCAAAGTTTTTATTCAATAGTTGAATCTGATAAGCCAAATCCTGAGAAGTCCTGGCTTCATGGGCCTCTATCTTCCTCTGCAAGATTGATGGTTTTCTTTCTTGATAGGCAGAGGACAAATGTATAGAGTTGTCGCTTAATGTTTCAAATAATGCCAAGGCTTCATCCTCAGTTCTGGTCATGAAGGTTCCTGCACAGGCTGCATCAATGGTTTGCCTATGCCTTTCAGATAATCCATTGTAGAACCTTTTGACCAACTGCCATCTTGGCACTTGATGGTGGGGGCATAACCTAAGAAGGTCATTAAAGCGTTCCCAAGTCTCATGAAATTGCTCCCCTTCTTGTTGAGTAAAACCCATAATATCTCTTTTGTAATGGTTGGTTTTACTCATAGGAAAATACTTTTTCAAAAATTCTCCATTAAGGGTGGCCCGATCATTTACCCTTGCATCGAGGGTATGATACCAGTGCTTGGCCTTATCCTTAAGGGAGAAAGGAAATAGAGTCCTCATCAGGGCTTCATCAGTAAAGACCTGGAGCTTCACCGTGGAATAGACCTTGGTGTATTCCTCCAAATGTCGGTAGGGGTCCTCCCTAGTAGTACCATAAAAAGAGGGCAATAAAGATATGGTACTACTCTTGATCTCATACGGATTATCCCTTGCTGGTCGTCTTAGTGCTTGTGCAGGTTGGTTAGCTGGAATAAAATAGTCCCTTAGGGTCCTTTGTTGATTTGCACCTTGCTCAGCCATTCCTTCTTTTTCCTCTCTCAGGTGAGCTCTCCTAAGAATTCTCTCAGGCTTAGGATCAAACACTAGATTACTCTCAAGAGAGCGTCTACCAAGCATACAAAACACAATTCAGGTTTTTATTGAGTAAGTTAAACCTCTACTCCAAAGATAAGTCAAAAGATCAAGACTTATCCCTCTGTTCCCACGTAAGTGGTATAAGAGGGGTGTGGACTTGAAATCTTAACCTTCTTTATTGTGGAGGTCGAATTAGTTAATATAAATGGCCAAACAAGGTTTTCACTGCAATTACGTGCATTAATTCAACCTTTGAGTGCCCTAGGACCTATACTTTGCTTGGATGATACTCCCAGGTGATCAAGTGAGAAGTTACTCCAAGGACGAACAAAGGGATGCAAGTAGGGCGAACCCTTCCTTTGAGGCGATGCGTATGCGATGCCCCTTAACTACCCTTTTGTTCCTTTAAGGGGTGTCCCCCTTCATGGAGTATCAAAACACTTGGTCAAAAGAAAGTATCACCACCACCACAAAGCACAATAGGAGGGTCTGCACCGATAAAGAGATCGGTGCCTATAGCCTTAAGGGATCGAGCCTTAGTGCGGTGCCTAATGTGCGTGCTAAGTGTCAGAAGTGTGCAACACACTGCAAATCTTTGTAATTTCTTTTGAAATCGTAGATAAGTCCCTTAGAATCAGATCAAATGTGAATTGCTTTTAGGGTTGAATCTGCAGTCCCACTTTTAGTTATGTGACCACTGAATTAGTAAATTCAAACAACTTGGTGGTCTTGAATTTTAATTTGAATGCAAATGTGTGAACAGGAGCTGGATGCAAAAGTTAGAAAGATGTACCTGTCTCCAGCAATCTTCATGTTAATATGCTTGCAATGCAATAATAAGATCCAATGTGCTGCTCAATCACCACTAAATGCATGCACCTAAGGGCATGCAACTTCTAAATAGGCAACTCGATATTTTCTTTGTTGGTTTTAAAGGTAGGCAAGCAGAAAATAGAATCACGCACACACAAAAAATAATGTAAGCCCTAGTAGCTAAAGAATGTGGGGACAAACCCCCAAAAATTCAGCCTCAATTACTACAAGGGTGAAAAGACAAAAATAAATTTTATGACGATGGAGAATCCTTTGTGAAAGTAGGATCTTGGTCTCCTATGTCTTTTCCTCATGTGGCTTAGCTCGTGGTTGTTGTCGCCGCTCTGTTGTGCCTCGTCGCCTTGTCAAATTCCTCGCACAGTAAAAAAAAAAAGATCAGATAATTTCGCAACTCAGAATATTCAAAAACAATGCAGTAAATCTATTGCGTCTGTTGCCTCCCCAGCAACGGCGCCAATTTGACAGGTCAATTTTCCGCTACGCGTTGTAGTATTTAAGTGGTAGAAAAATCGACTAATCAACAATAAAAATAACCACTCACAGAAGAGCAGGTCGTGTCCACAGGGAGGCAATTATGCAATAACTCTCGATTATTTCGTATTCTTTCGGTTAAGTGCGAAATCCCTAGTCAAATCCGACATAAAATGAGATGGAAAGAAGATTCACAATAACTCAAAAATATAAGGGTATATGTGCAATTTTTCCTCACTGAAATCTTCAATAAATATATGATGATTTTATGTAATTTTCAATTGACATATACTAGAGAAAATTGGTGCACATGTTAATCCCAAAATCAATCTTGAAACAGGTGAATAACAATAACGTGCAATTATCAGAAAGCATGAGTGTGCATTCGCAATTTTTCCACAATAAAATAATCATAAATGAAAATTAATTTATGGTGGCATTGGCATTAAATGTAATTTTTAATCAACTTCAAAATAGAGGATTTGTTGCCGCGGCTTGTGCGCACAGGAGGAGGAGAGACGGATGTCGAGGTTGCCGCTGAAGATCACCCCACTCAGGCCGCACCCGATGGTGGTGACGACGCGACTGATGGCAGCCTGTGGTGGCTGCAAGAAGGAGAAGAAGGTGGCGTGTGGAGGTTCTGCAGCGCCTGCGAGGGCGCGTATAGGCGGTGGTGAAGGCGCGCAGCGCCTGCGGGCGCGGCTGGAGGGAGCGCTGGACGCCTGCGGGCGTGCGGGCGGGTGCTTGCAGAAGAGAGCGTGCTTGCGGGCGCGGGTGGAGAGGGCGGAGCGGGTGCCTGCAGGGGTGCGGGCGGCGAGGCAGAGCGCCTGCGGTGCTTGAGAGGGGCGGTGCTAGCGCCTGTATTGCCGGCTGGAGATGGGTGCGCGGGCGCGTGCAGGGAGGTTGGAGTAGGCTGGAAGGTGATGGCACTGTGCGGGTGCGCATGGTGGAGGCCCTCCAGGAAGGCACTGTGCGGGTACGGCCTAGCAGGTGGGGCGATGCTAGTGTTGGAGCGACGCTGGCTGGAGGCGGGTCAGCAGGCGCTGGAGGAGGGGAAACGCCTGCAGTGGTAGCGTGCTGCAGGCGGGAGCCTGCAGGCTGCTTGCTGCGGGCGTGGGTGGGGCAGTGAGCTCTGCAGTGGAGAGCGCTGGAGGAGGGGGGGCGCTTGCGGTGAAGGCTGTGGCTGGCGTGAAGGTGATGGCGCTGCAGAGGGGGGAAGCGCTGCGGTGGAGAACTTAGTGCATAGTGCACGCGGTGGTTGCACTGTTCCTAGATGATCAATCCTCCTCTTTAACTCCTCTCTTCCCGCGTGCGTCTGTTAAGGGATTTTCAAATCCCTTAGCTATTTTTGACCGGCGACTGTTGAGGGTGCCCGGAGGATGGGGAAAAGAAATGCTGCCGGTTGTTTGATAGGGTAATTTACCCTCCCCTCCTTATTCTTTTGCCAAATATTCTTCCTGCACATAAAAAGAACATAAAATCATTACATATTAAGTTATAGAATACTATAAAATAGATGTAAACTTAAATCATGATGCATGCAAACATTCTATAGCTTAATGTAGTTATTAACAAACCTAAAAGGTACGATTAAAGTTACTTAGGCGTAATATTAGTCTATTAAAATGGACTCATCAGTGCCCTGTGGACTTTCTAGTTTTAGATATGGAGGCATCAGAAAACTTGAACCACACCTCGATAATCTTAGGAAAACCTTTCTTGGCCACAGCTAAGGCTTTGATCAATTGTGAGATGGGGAGTATGCAAATCACTTTTGGGGAAAACTTCTCAACTCAATATATTTAAAGCTTCCTAAAAGAATAAAGTGAATTGTGGTTCTATTGAGGTCGTGGGAACAACTGAATAGGTTTTGGCAATTCACACTAAGGATAATTCAAATTCTGCCAAATCTCAAGATCAACAAGAGAGGCAAGGAAGTGATGTACTTGAAGATGCTTTTGATTTACCACCTCCCATAGATAATCAAATTGAAAAAGGCATTAGTGAGATTGAACTATTGGGAGTATCTTATGATGAATTAGATGATGACATTAAGAATCCTTAGTACGTCCACCCTGAAATTCAAGAATTATTGGATTTTGAGGGGGTTCGGGACATTGGACAACCAAAGGACATGAACCAGGAAAACGAAGAAACAACCTCAGAAAAAGAAGTTCAAATCATGATGGATTGGGGAAGAACTTATAATCCAACTGGTTCAAATGGATGTCTTGATTCTGAGGAAGAAATGGTTTCTGATGAGGAAGAGGTAATTTCTGATGAGGATTTTGAGGAATTCAATACAGCTCTACCTTTATCCCCATATGACCCGGAGCCTAGAGAATTCATGATTTTTGACATCAATTACCATTATGAGGATCCTTATGATTCTAATTGAGAATCAGATCTAAATTTCAATTACGATTTCAATCCAGACCCTCCACTACCTCTTCTTGAATTATGGAATTGGATTAATGAACAAGATCTGCATCATGAACCTCATCCATCTGACCCTATTCTATATTTCGAATAAGAAAGACTCTTTGGAGTAGGGCTACGTCATCAGTTGGTCCGCATTTGTTGATCACTGATTCTTGGACCACACGATCATATCTTCATACTAATCCTGAATCTTTTAGCAACAATTATTACTACTTCTCTTGACCCACAATATTGAAATACATATTTCTTCTGGATTTAGGTCCGGCACATGACGTTAAATTTAGCGTTGGCTGGGAGGCAACCCAGTATTCTATACAGGTATTTTTCATTATTAAGCTGACCTGGATTAACAAGCTCAATCAGGTGATATCCCTTCCTCTTGCTTATTGCATTTTGATTTTTCTACATATATTTCAATGAGGCCATTGTAATGAATAGGCATCGGGAGGTAGATATTGCATGTCTTATTTTTATGTCAAAAAAAATAAAGAATTTGCATTCATGCATAAAAAAATTTTATCAAGAAGGTTTTATTAGGGATTTATTCTTAAGTTGATTTCTGAATTTAGAATCCAATATAATTTCACACTTACATGTAGAATTTGCAATGGATCCTCTGCGAAGACCAATAAACATCTTTAGTTTGTCGAGAAGAAGCAATGCTTCTTTTCCTTAATCCTTGGACAGTAATTAGGGAGTTAGGCAAACAATCTTCTAATAGATCTACCAAACAAATGTGAGGTAAGAGTAGAGAGTCTACTGGTGCTTTGAGGCTAGTATGAAGAATCTTAGTTTCTGGATAATTGGATAATGATACTCGGAGTTAGGAGTAGTTTTCGCACTCGGTTCCTACGTACAAATTCTTAGTGTGTGAATTTTTGGAGATCCACCAAATAAGGCAAATATGGAGAGAGCGAGTTTTAATAAAACTAGGACTAAGGTGGATGATTATGACCGTCCTTTACGGAATCCTCAACTGAAGGAGGATATTAATATCAAGGCCAGAAATATGCTGTCGCATCCATTCCTTTCTCGATGCCAAGAGTAGGCACTTCCACCAAATAAGCCACCCACTATCCTTTTGAACACCCCAAATCCTGTATAATGCCTCGTGAATAAAAATGTGCATGAGTGCTGCATTATGTTGTGTTGGTACAAATAAATATAAAAAAAAGAAAAAAAAGGAAGAAAGGGAAAAGTCAAAGAAATATATATATATTAAAAAAAAGTGTGTTGTGTTTAGTTCATGTCAAGCACATTGAAGCAACAACACTCATTCCCTTTAATCCACCAAATACAACCTTGACCTACTTTCCTGTATTTCTGGTCGTCCGAATACTGGCTGAGGATTGTTGACTTAGTCATAGGGTTATCAAAACTTAATCAAAATGTAATGCCATGAGAGGCTACCAAATATATTGACAAATCTAGTGAGATTATGAGCTCTAAAAGAAAAAGAGAAAGAAAGAAAAAGGAGAGAAAGAGTACAAAGGAACTAAAGAGAGCACAGTTTCTCCACCTATCTTTTAGTTGAATTATTTAATAGTCTGGGAATCTAGATTCTGTAATACTAGCTTATGTGTAGCACCAGAGGAGTGTGAGCCACCAAATATAAACCCCCTTGACTTAGACATCTTCTACCTAAGCCAAAAAGCTGGGGGTGAAATTACAGATTATTTTATAACCTTGAGAGAAGAAGTTTGCCTATCCCAATAGAATTTTACTAAGGGTCAAGTACGAGCTTTAGATGTGGATTGACTTTTCACTTGGATATGTTGGACAAGCTACAACACTACACCTTCACGACTGTCTATATTTCTAAGATTTTGGATGAAAACAAAAGAAATAAATCTTTAGTCGAACTCTTGATAGAAATTAGTCATTCAGGACCACTTTGCATTTATTCTTGTATTTGCTAGGGACTGGCAAGATTCAGGCATGGGGGTGTGATTGCACAACAATCATATGACCTAATCTACCTGAATTAAGTTAGATTTTAGCATAACTTAGGAACAATGCATTCATAAGCATCACAATTTGCATAGTAGTTAGTTTGGTACCTTTATAGATAATATTGCCATTTTATACTCTAAAAGAGAGACGATATTAATTGCAGATAGTTTGGGGCTGCAGATGATAAATTAGATCGCACAGATCTGCTCAGGACGATGACGAGAGTCCAATGCTTCCAGAATCATTTTGATCGGACATCCATAGCAACACATATAGCCTGTAGAAGAACAGAGGCCAAGGAGAAAGATAGTAGAGATCTAAACCTCAGATGTCAAATCCGACCGCATGGATGGATCTGGATCAACAATCGCAGTCTAACGACTCAAAGATCAACCCAATCTGAGCTCTGTAGCATCAACTACAAAGGTAGGAAGATGAACGGCCAGGATAGTGCCACGTGGCACCATCCCAGTAGCCCCTCTCCGCTCCCCCAATCACTGAATTAGAAATGAGGGCCATTGGATCGTCATTCAACGACCACAAAGAGGCCACGTCACCCCTCCATCGTGCCTTCATCAACAGCTGAGAACGGCTGTGCTTAAATACTAACCGCAATACAAACGTGAGTGCAGCAAGTTGGTTAACACGCTTGCAAAAGAGCGAGCAACGCATGCTTGAGCGGCACGGAGTGCGAAATTAGAAGAGGTAGTGCGCTTGGATGAAATAGGGTTGTGCGATGGTGATCGAGTGGCGCGAGGACAATCGCTAGATGAGTTGGTGCAATGCACGTGCGCGCTAATGCCCTGATCCATGCGTGCAAATGAAGGTGGTGCAGCGCGCGATGAGAGTTGTCCGATCATCAGATCGGACGGTTGAATTTGAAAGCATGTGTACGCATGCACGATGGGAGAGAATAAGCGGTGTAGCAAGCATTTTAGGTCGTTCGATTGCAAGATCGGATGGCTGAGAGTGTTAGTGTGCATGAGGATGGTGAGGAGCATGATGAGGTGCACGGATCATGGTCATACGAGCGAGAGCATGCCAGTGTCAGCAGGAGGATTAATCCACGCATTGAAGGCACGTTAGAGGTTGGATTGAGGTGCGATATGATCTGTGGATCTCCCGATCGACGGATCTGATCAAACATAAGTTGTTGCATGGTTTAGGGGGCCTAAATGCCTACTTTGCCCCTCAATAAAGCTATAACAAGGGCCCCAAGGCCCCCAGTTGAGAGGCAACTTCAACTAGACAAATCTCCAACTTCTCTCTCCCCGCAACTTCTCTCCGATCTTCCTCCTGGCACTCTAGATCTGAAGTGCTACCGCACTTCACACAAGCATCCCACAAGCGGCGTCGTTCTTCATCTACTTTTCTCTTTCTTTATTCTTTAGTATAATTGTTTTAAATTTTAGTTTGAAAATTGTTTCCAAGTAGTAATAAAAATCTGATTCTATGAATATCCTGTCTCTATTTCCATGCTTTCATTAGGTTAGATTAGTTAGTATGAAAGGCTTTGAGAATTGTGTTTTGCCTCCCTACGAATGACTCAGTACTTACCGAAATATTTATAAATTTATTTGTTTCGACTTGATTCGCACTACAATGATAGAAATTATCTTTAACGCATTTCGCGACGGACAGCACGCAGCAATGCCACGAAGTATTCACCTGTTTTGGTTCCTATTAAAAATTACATTTACATGCCATTGCCACCTTTCATTTTTCTTTTATTAATTAAATATTGTGGTGGTTTTATGAGAGTCCCCTCATCTTTCATGCAAATGTGATATCAGCTGATTTAAGCTTTTTTTCACATATTTACCTTAATCTAATGGAGGTGTTGGCTCAATTTCTTGGGAAAATTATTCATGAACAATAATATTTCAACTTGTGCGGGTTTTAACGAGCACTTGCCTCCCCGTGGACATGATCCCTCTTTAGATCCTATTTCTATACTACAAGTTGATTTAAGCTTTATTTCTCTTGTTTTGCTCATGCGTTTGACCACTTGATTTCTATACTACAAAACAATCTTAGATCCTATTTTTGAAAACCATTTAAGTGCTCGATCAACATCCTAAAATAGGCTATCAGATGTTTGACCCTTAGTGACAAGAATACTATTTAGATTCAATTAAGTCCAGTAACATTGACCCTTTAGTTTAGACAACCAAAACTTCTATTAGATATCTGATAAGACATCTAACACATATTTTAGATGTCTGATTTTGCTATAAGAGAATTTAATTGCTGATTTGATTTGGATTTCGACCAAATCAATTGGGATATGTCCCCAGCAGCTAGGAGGAGCCTCTCAAGCCTTCTTGAAGGTTCTTTTGAGGCCTATATATACCTCTTAACCTACCTTAGGCAATGTACAACAATTAAAGACAAAATCCAAGCCATATACTAGCTCTACTCATAAACTCCCTTGCCCTACTACTGTGCACTTTGATCTTAGGGCATAGTATCCATCTCCCTCACTATTTTGTGTCTACAATTGCCTACAGGGAGTCTCTCATTCAACCATAGTGGCTAGATAATCTTTATGTCTATTTTGGGGTGCTCTATAGGGTGCCATTTATTTTCATTTATTTTCATGCTTCTTGTATTTGGGTGTTTGACTTGTCGGATCCTTGTCTCTTCCTTGTGAAGGGAGAAACCTCTAGTTAGGGATCGGAGGTGGGAATTGTATTGAGGTACACCACCCTCATTTCAAGTGGTGTGGTTAGTGAATTGATTACATGGTGATCGTAAATCCTAAGTCAAGGTTGACTTATGTGGTGGTTTTCTCCTAGTGTGGGTTTCCACCTAAAAATCCTTGTGTTCTTTGTGTAATTGAATTTTTATTTGCATATTATATTTCAATTTCACTATTCACCCCCCTCTAGTGTAATTTCATCCCTTTAATATAGATTAGTGTTTGATGAAATGCCTTTCAGTTGCTTGAGGAAATGCTTTGAAGTATTTCAATTCAAGAACCTAATTGAATTCAGGTGCACCCAATCAAGTTAGTGTACACCTAATTGGGTAAGGGCTTGGTCTAGTAGGTTTAGATTGGGTTTGCTTAGACTCAAATCAATCTAATCAATTGAGGGTTAGTCTAATCAGGTCCCATGTACCTAATTGACTAGTGGCTAACCCAATTGACTCAGACTGAGTCAATTAAGTGTGGCATGGACCTAAATAGGTTTCTAAGCTAGGGACAGGGTATTAGATAAGTGGATTAGGGTTAGGGATGGTAGGATAGGACTATGGATAGGGTGGATAGGTTCATGGATAATTCTATCAATGTTTTTGACTTTTGAGCTCAAATATTTAAGGTTGAGTTGGTTCTGGGATAGGTACTGGGATAAGGTTATCTTAGGGTTTTAAGAATAGGGCATGGTTATCCTAGTTCCTCTCTTTCCTTCTCTATTCTTGTGTCTTTATTCCTTCTTTATTTTAGTTTTACTCTTCAACCAAGTCCTAGCTCTGCTACAACTTCTTTACCTATCCAGCTTTTATTCTTCAATGCTCCAGATTATTCTAAGTCCTTTACCTATATTATTCACAAAAAACTAAAATTAGATATGCATGCTCTAAATGTAGTATTTATAAACCTAATGCATGATTTTACTAAGGATTTAGCCTTAGATTAAGCAATTAAGGTAATAAATTAGGCTATTATCACACACCACTTCACAGATCCGTGACACTAATCACATGTTTTTGGGGCTCCCACTATTCAAGGAAAATGCTATCCAAGCCATCATTTGGAAAAGTATATTGATAGCATGTTAGTGGCTGGAGGTTGGAGTCAAAATGTTATCCAAGACACGCATGCATGGATGAAAAAAGGATTAAAACCCCGTTGCATCACAAGGAATTTGAAATGGGGGATTCCAGTTCCACATGCGAAAAACAAGGTTTTAATAGTTTAACAGTATGAAGCTAGATAGTTATTTTTTAATATTCATTTTTTCCCTTAATACATATATTTAATGGAATTTGTCTTTTTTGCCTCGTCTTCTAGAATTTTGTTTGAGATTGAAATTTTTATTTGAAATTTGAGTTAGAGACTAAATTTGATCAATCACTTAAAAGATGGAACATGAAGGTTTCAAACAAATATGTAGTGGTAATGTCTATGCATCTCTTATAGGTGTATTCAACTCATTCTATAAATCTACAATCTGGCTGATGTTCTTCTCCCCTAAAATACATGTAGTAGTCATTTGTTAACACATCATGGTTGTCTTATAGATGATGTATGTGGCATATGCAAATGCCTATAACATTTCCTTTAAATTTAGGCTAATATCAAGTTATGTTTTTTTGTGAATTACATACACCTTATCTAGTGATTGCTCTAGTACATGTGCTATCATTCTAAATTTCAACACACAGAAGTAATTGATTACAACAGATAATAATTTCAATTACAACTAAGTTGTAATTTGAATTAATTCCAACAACTTAGTTTAGTCCCTCCCCACCCCATCTAAAAAAAAATCACGTCTGGTAGAGGAATGTTTGATTTTGCTTTAGAAAGCATTAAACCAAAGTCAAATAACTCAAATGTGAATTGTTCTCCCCTAAAAGGCTATGCATCAAAGTTGTCAAATTCATGGCAAATGGTAGCCAGCTTCTCTACTTACTAGTCTTAGGGAATATATGAAGTGATTAATCTATTTCCTTTTTTATCACAAACAAGACATACCTTGATTTTTCTTTAATCCTTTAAAATATTATCACATGCAGTAAATTTCTTGATTAACAAATTATACCTCAATTATCTACATTTTGGCTTATTTATTTTGTTGTCAATGTGATATGAGATTCATTAGGCTATTTGTATTTAGCCTCTTTTTGTCTCTCCATAGGATCTTAATTTTTTCCCACACCTCCTCTATCAACTTTCTATTTTTTGATCACTATAGCTAAATGTGTTCTTTTTATCCTTTTCCAATTGAATTTTGTTTCATTGTTTTTGTTTTTGTTGTTAATGAGATTGTTTTTGTTATTATTGGTGTTGTCAATGTTGTGTTCATTAATATGTGATATAGTCCAGTAGTAGAAGTTGATTTTCGAATTTATGACTTATAAGCTTTAGATCTTATATAAAGAATAACAAATAAACTATATTAAAATAACAACAGCACAACTTAGATATGTTGTGCCTTAGCTATGTGGGTAAGAGGCAATTATAATTGTTGTATTGGGTATTGTATTGCGTTGTTATTGTTGCTACACTATTGCTAGTGTATGCTTATTATATATTCTACTTTGCCCTTTGAAGTTGAATGTTACCAAATAGCTAACAACAAGGGATTGGCTCAGTAGTAGAGCACCCCACTAGCATTCAAAAAGGTCATGAGATCAAATCTCATGGCAATCGTATTTACTTCCTAAAAAAAAAGAAAAACCTAAACAAGCACACATGAAATTATTAACAAATTCGATGTGGCAGTGTAACAATCTAGTTTGCATCTGTAGCTTTTGCTTTCCAAAAAGAGAAGGTTCAAGGATTTTATTAATAATTATCAAGTTTGTTGGAGTCTTAGAGGCAAATGAATCACGACTATTTCATTTGTGATTATGGCCAATGCCATGGGTACAACTTTGTAGACACCTAATCTCGAGTATTTCAGATCTAACTAGTCTCATGAATCACCAAGTTTCTCCATTAAACTTATCTGCAACCATCCTTTAAAGTTGAGTCTCTTAAGTGCTCACAATCCCATGTGTATGCATCTTGAAAATTCCTTTAGATCAATCAAAAATATTTTCGATCCATCAAGGGGTCATTTGATTATTAGATCAAAATGGATTATTACCATGGCTTATCTTTGGTTCTTACCGTGGCTTATTTGTAGATGTGTTGTTATGCTTACCTATATGCAATAAGGAGTTGTTTGATTTGTCATGATACCTACAATTGATTATTAGATTATGTTTGTGTCACAAGAAGCAATGGATAAATCATGGATTGAGTCAAAAGTGAGGACAAGCACAGAGTACATGCAGGGCATTGTGAGATTTTTGGATTTTACATTTAGAAATGAGACATGAGAAAAAAACATTAGATTCGAGGTCTCGAGCCTTGGTTTCTTCTTCAATTTTCTCCTTTCCTTTCTCAAGCTCACCAAGATTTGATTGACTAGAAGATGGTAGTTCAGGATCCTAGGTTTGCCTTCCACTCCTCAAGGTAATAGAGTTTGCAGAAGCATATGGGCTCGGGTCTTGGGGATGGTTAGGAAAGATCGGAGGGGCTTGATTAGCTAGATATCTAGGATTGGATGAAGAAGCAGAAGAAGGTCCCTACTCAACCACCTGAGCATGTGCATGTGAGCCCCTCTGATTCCCATACCCTTGGGCTCGATTGCCATGATTTTGTACATTGCGAGGGTTGGGTACGGGTTGAGATGGAAGAGACCCAGGCTGACGTGTATTAGCAGTGAGCTAGGATTGCAAGTTGTCTAGTGAAGTTTTCATTTGCTGCATGAGCTGGAGCATGGATCCTATTATTAAGCTTTCATCAAGTTTAAGGAAATGTGTTGTAGTATAGTCGATAAATAGCTCTTAAACAGATAAAATTTATAAACTCGGAATCAAAATGGAGTCCGAGGTCGAACACAGGGAGCAAATGTGGAATTCACAACATTAATCGCATTTAGAATCAATGAGCACAATTAATTGAGCATTCAAGTAGATATTCAATGAATAATAACCTAGTAGTTATTCGATGACATCTAATGTATCTAGAGATTGCATGGAACAAAAAGAAAAGAGAATAAAAAACAATGGTGATTTAGATCACCACTAATTCACAATATTTCAAGTCAACCTTAGTACTTAAATAATGTAGCAGTATCTCAAATAATGCTTAATCAGACGACAGACTTTCTGTTCAGATGAATTAAGTGTGTCAACACTTAGCACACATCAGCACAAGGCTTCTCTTTCCTTCTTCTAACTTTCTTCTCTTCCCTTCTTTCTTTGTTCTTCTCTAGACCTTCCTTGCTTTTCTTCTTCAGACCTTCCTTGCTTTTCTTCTTCTAGATACTTCTCCTACACAAGCATAAGGGAGCCAAGGCCTTCAGCAACTAAGTGTCGCACAGAGCACAAGAGAGCAAAACCCTTCCTCGGTCTCTCACAAGTTCTCTTCTTCTTCTCTCTCACAGACCCAAACTCAGTGTAACCAGATCCAGTTACTCGAGTATTTGGGTCTCAACAGTGTCCAGGCCTAAGTGCGTAGGTCGCAGGCGAGGAGTGAAATAGGTTGGGTTAACGAGTGAGATGGGCAGTGAGGGACCCGACCCCTCATGCTACTGAGCGAAGAGCTCAGAGCACAAATTCACTTTATGTGCACTCACGCATCTCTCATCTGTCGATGTGGGACTAATCCCATTGATTTCTTCGCATGCCAGCTTCAGCAGGTGGAGCCTTCAATTATTGACAAAAGAGGTGCTAGCGAGGTCAGTTTTGGACCTGGGAATGCACCTGGAATCAAGCTGTGTGACCTGGAAGAGGATTCGATGAAGAACACAACTGGAGCTTGAAGTACAAGGCTGGAGATGATGGTGGCGACAGCGAAGACCTGAAATACAAAAGAAGGTCTCTCAGCCATGTTAAAAGCGCTTAGGAGAATCGCCAAAGCACTGCTGATGGGAATACCATCATGAGCCCTAACTAGCTCATTTTGACCCAATTGAGAGATAAATGCTCCTACATAACCGCCTGAAGGTCATAATTCACTACAGAACCTTTCTAAGAGAAACACAAGAAATAAGGGGTAAAATTACAATTTTACCAATGCAGTACAACAACAGGTTTTCTCAATGGCTAAACAAAGGTCAAATGTCCTTAATAAGATAATAAGTGGGTTGGATCATACAGAAAATGGTTTATGTGAGTCCTATGAATTAAATGACTTCTTGAAACCCTAAAACAGACCCACTTGATTAACCAAAGTTCTGGTCAGGATAAAATTCACTTAAACCCTCTAAAAATCATAGAAAAATATCCTCTATGGTTTAGTACCTTCAATTTGGCCATTGGAACCCATCTTGACCTAGAATGGGGTCTTAGATAGATATTTATGCTAAATTAGGTTTTTGCATAAATTTTCTAGTCAAACTTGGTCAAACCCAAAATCCAACTTCACCATTGGATTCCTTAGGTCCAAATTAGGTTTGTACCAAAATTTTGATCCAAGATGAATTTGGCTTGACCTAGTTTGCAAAAAGGTCCTGCCTTATTACATTTCTAACCCTATCTTTCAAAAACCCTTACAAATATCCCCTAACTTCATCATTTTTGCAAATAGGTCCCTCCATCATTATAGCGGAGGAATCCCACTTCGGTGAGCTTTAATAGGAGGTTTCTCCTTGATTGCTCAGAGAATCCCTTCCAAAATTGGAAGGGAGATTCTCTGAGTAATCCCCTCTAATTTGAACCTGGTTTGATGCCCTAATTATTTCCCAATCTCTCATGGGAACGCATGAGAGAATTGGGTCTATTGAAGCTTCCAACTCCGGTGACCCTGCCTTGCTTGGAAGCTTGGCTTCCAGCATAAATCCCTCTCCAAATGACCTATAAAAGGAGCCCCAGATCCAACCACATTCTGCAAGATTGAATTTGGGTCGATTCTCCCTATATTCCTCTCTCCCTCGCCGGCCACAAGCTTCGCAAGCTCCAACGGCTATTCCCTCACTCACTTGTCACCCAACCACAATACTAGTGGTCAGGTTAACTCTACCACATTCCTCCGCGTCATGCAACACTGGCTAACGTCGCCTCTACCCCGTCTTCACCGCCACCTCATCTACGGAGCTTCGTCTTCCCCACGGTTGGCAACCATACCAGCGTGGATCCCTTTTCCCTTTCGTCCCTTCAAAGTAGGTTTTTCAACTCTCTTTCTCCCACCTTCTTTCCCTCTCTTTATTTCTCAAAAACACCCACCGATGCCACTGACCACTGTCACCTTCTCCACCTCTGGCGATACTTACAGCGAGGTGCTCCCGTTGCTCTGCACCTTCATCCACCTCTCCAACCACCCTACAACCTCCGCCTCGACTCCCTGATTATATCCCCTCACTCCCATCACTCCATCAACCACCCAAACACTCCCTCGAACACACCCACACCTTCGCACGTAGTGTGCCCTAGGCACGCTCGCATAGGCACCCCCACGCGCCGCCAACCACCCTATCATCTTCGTCGTGCTCCAGCGACCCCTTCTGAACATTTTGACCTGGCCGCAAGGCCAATCTTGTGATTTTAGGTTCACCGCCCCTCCGCCATTGATGGGTGAGCTTGGAGAAAGCTTGCTGTAGCTCCAGGTGCTGCCAATCCAAGGAAGACATTCCCAGGATGCACGGAAGACTCTCATGTGTGGTTCTAGGCCTTTGATTGGAGTCACGAGCCTTTGCAGCCTCGCCAATTGGAAGCTCCATCTACTGCTGTGCACGAGAAAAGATAGGTGGGACATTTAGTCCCACATCGGAAGTGGAAAGCTGCCCGACATCACATAAATTGATTTTGTGTTAGAGGCTCTTCGCCTCCAACACTAAGGGTGAGGTCCTCCTCCCCCCTCTCACGGACACGTCTGTGACACCTAATACGCGTACCTGAGCACGACCTGACTACTCGACCTGTTCACTCCTCGCTCACCACACACGCCGGTGAGCCTAGACCTGGGTCTTCGTTTGGTCTGATTACCCAATCGGCTAGGGGTTTTGGGAGAGCAAAGCTGAAATAGAAAGAGAGAAAGAGAGGGGAGAGCTACGTAAGGGAAGGGGGGTTTTGCTCTAAGGAGTTTACCTTCGACACTTAGTCGAATTCATATAAAGAGTAGGGATGAAGGAAGAAGGGAAGGAGAAGACAGAGAAGAAAGAAGCTAAAGAAGAAGGAGAGGAGGACCGTAGGGCTTAAGGCAAAGCAAAGAAGAAGAAGAGAAAGGCAGAAGACAGAGAAAGCTAAAAAGAAAAGAGAAGGATCGCAGAAAGCCAAAGAAGAAGGAAGGAGAAGACGTAGGAGAGAAAGAGAAAAGCAATCAAACACTTTAAGTCGTCTAACTAAAGAATCAGATGACATATTTTAGCCTCATTGCATATTTATATATTGAATCATTTGGTAATAGTGTAGGAGTATTTGGTGATCTATATCACCATTTTACTCCCATATTTTTGCACTATGATACTGCTATTATTGCAATTTCTTTCAGTTTAAATTGTGATCTTGATTTCTAACTATCAATTTGCTCCCTGTGTTTGACCTCAGAAATCTTTTCAAGTAATAAAATTATATTTGCTTTGAACGCTATTTCAGCTGTACTACAACACAATACTTTTTAAAACCCGGTTTAGCGTGACAAACATTTTGGCGCTGTTGCCGGGGAGCAATGGGCAATTTAGAATTCTTGATTACAATTTCTAATTTGGTACTAACTTGCTATATCTCTATTGTTGTGGTTGTTTCAGGGAGAAGATTCAAAGAAAGATAGTTGCACTTCAAATGCACCAGGGGCAGGTAATTTCTGATCACTTTCTCTTAAGCCCCTCATTCTGAAAAGGAAAAAAGGATAAAATCAATTAATACTACTTGCTTTACATTCTTAGCTAATTCATTAAGTTGCCTGATTTGATTTCAACAACAAAACTGATTTGTGCACCCATTTAAGGTAACTAGGGCTACCACATTCTTGTTTGAGCCCTAGATACCACATTTGGCAAACTAAATTGGACTAACATTAGAGCCAATTAAGGATTTCAAGTTAGGATTTTAGAGACGCACCTTCATAGGCAAGAGTCAACTCTCCAAAATAATGTGTGCCTAAGCCTTGTTTGAAGTGATTTATTCAAGCAAATCCTAAAATTTAGGCTCTTAAATCTCACTTGAATCCTAAAAGAAGGGACCTAAAACTTCTCAAAGGACAAATAGGTGAAGTTGACCCACCTTGTTGGGTCAACCAACCTTGAAATTAGGTCACTTTTGCACTCAATACATCTAAAGTGCAAGTGAAATCTTAAGCACCCTTGTTCTTTAATAAAACTGGTAGACTTAAGAGGTTGAGTCCCCATTCTAGTCTACCTGGAACATCAGTGACAAGAGAGGTTGGGTGGGGGAAACCCTGTAACCCATGGGGGCACTCTACTGTGTAGCGGTCTTTGCGGGACTCTCCCTCTCTGGCTGCCCAGGTATTTTTCAGGTGGGCGGCTTTTTGACTAAGGGGTATCATCCACCCCGAACCTCTATAGTCATCCAAATTTTTTTGGGTTTCTTGATTGGGTCCTCCATGACATTCTACTCTCATCTAGACCATCGGTGCATGTTCGATAGGAGGTCCTTAAGACCATCCTTAAGGCTTCCTTTAGTTATTCACTCCCGTCGAGGCTAGGCCTCGACTTCCGTGTTTGTGCAGTAACCCCATCACATAGACATCTCCTCTAATTCATCTGAACCCAATTTTCTTTCTTCCATCATCATGGCACAACCCGTAGAAGAAGTGAATAACCTTGAGAACCAACTTTAGTGCCTTAATGATTTATTCCAAGCTTTTGTAAATCCACCGCAGCATCCGATGATGCGAGATCACTACAATCCCGCTGCGGTGGCGATTGAATCTCAAGTCCAAATCCCGGTTGGAGGTCCTGATTCTGAACTCGAGCCCAACATGATTCATGCTATTCCAAAATTTCATAGGCTTAATTCCGAGGATCCTTTCAAGCACATCAAACAACTCAAGCATCTGGCCCAGACCTTCAGGTCAGATGTCCAAAATCAGGATATCCTTCTAATGAAGATGTTCTCCTTCTCTCTCATGGACAAAGCAACTCACTGGTATCAGACTCAAATGCATCCAATCAACACATGGGTTGAACTACAATCCGAATTTCTGAAAAAGTTCTTCCTAGTGGGTCGTACGAATGCTTTACGACACCAGATCACACACTTCACACAACAGCTTGGAGAACCACTTCACGAGGCATGGGATCGTTTCCTGGATCTTATACGGAAGTACCCCCATCACGGAGTTCCTAGATGGGAACAAGTCCAGTATTTTACCAAAAACTCTGTGAAGATATCCGTTTATTCATTAATGCAACTTGCAGAGGAAATATCATGGGTCAACACGAAGACACTGTGTGGGATATTCTCGAGAATATGTGTGAGAACTCCATCAATAATGACTCCATGGGCTTATTCGACTGAACGAATGATCGTGCATTGACGAATCCAAGGGGAGCACATGAGACGCAGGGCTTGTCCGCATTTGTTGACTTGGAATTGATGCCAGTCATTTGTACAAGGTCTCTATCATTGAGAAGAAGGTGGATGAGCTAACTCGATATATGCAGCGAGCCACCTGTGCGCAAAACCCGTTCGCACAGTCGCCCTCTGATAGGGAAGCTATGCATAACATCTATCACCGATCTTCTCAGGGGATGGACTCGTATCCACCCCCATCTGACTCTAGGAGGAAACTCCGATCCTACCTACTCTATTTGGGGGAACTCTGAACCCTCATACTCTAACTTTTCTGAGGCTCCTCAGACCTGCGAGGACCTCAACACCATCCAGACTAACCCATTCTCTAATACCTATAACCCTGGATGGTGGAATCTTCCCAATTTCTTGTGGGCGGGAAATAATCAGAATCAGTGACCACCATATCAACCCCGTCCACAAGCTCCTCATCCATATCAACCGCCTCAACCTCGGCCCAACCCTACCTATCAATCTGGGCCAACTTAGACAGATCAAATGACTCTTATCCTTCAGACTCTGGCTGACATTCAAAAGACGAATGTGGCTATGCAAAAACAACACAAAGATGAGATTACAGAGGTTCGCAATCAACTTGCCCAGATGGTGAATTCCCGCTAACCTGACACACTCCCTTCGCAACCTCTGCCAAATCCGAATAACGTGCTGAACCAGAGGCGTGTTATGAACACAAATCCAGGCCAAGCCCACATGATTTATCAGGCCCCTTCTGCTTCATCGCCCGATGATCGGTGGCTTTCACTCAACTCAGTAATTAAGTTAATTTCACTTAATTAAGAGTAGAAAAAGTCACTTAGGTTAACTCGAAATTGTGTCGATTGTGTAGTATAGGGTCAAATTAACCTAACATTTTAGAAATTTTTGCTGGTTGAGTCCAGGTCGTTCGCTGGGAGGTATATGCTGGGAGGTATAATTCATTCTAAATTCACCAATTATCTTTTATTTTCTTTATAAGTTTAGGAGGTATATTTAAGTTGATTATAACCGCATGAATTTTGCCAAAATATTTTATTAAAATGAAGTAATATGCAAAATTCCATAAGAGAACATATTTACTCAAAATGATCTACTTTATTAACAAGTAAACATGTTAGTTTTCCAATTTTATTTCAAAGAAATAAGGCAATAAGAGTTCTTTTATCAAAACATGCCTTATTACAACATTTAAAAATAAAAAGAAATTTAAAATAGTGCAAGTAAAATAATTTCCTTTTAGTCTTCAGCCTATTTCTCTTCTCTCTTTCTTTCTCTTCTTTTCCTTTATTCTCTATCTCGAGCTCTCTTTCTTACCTCTCTTCTGCTCCTGCCTTCTCCTTCTCTTCCTGTCTTTTAGTTTTAGTTCCCTAATAGTGCCTGTTCTCCTTTCTTTCCTTAGCCTTCAACTTTTAGCCATCAGTTCAACACTTAGCCTTTAACAATCGGCTCTTCTTTTCCTTTGATTCTTCAGCTGAACCAGGTTTATTTTCCTTTTCAACCAATTTTTTTTTATTTGCGGCGAGGTCCTTTTGAGGATACACAGCACCCTGAGATTAGGGTGGGACCAGACCCTACTCGGTCCTCGCCTAATTTCAATTAGGTTCGATTTTGATTTATTTTATTTTGGTTCATAGTTTCGAGCCACTCCGGCTCAGCCCAGCCTCCTAGGCCTCGCCCTCCCAGGGCCACACACTCACACCCACTTGGGCGCACACCTACAGGCACACATGCCCGCACACACACATACACATGCTCAAATAGGTTCAAATGCTCAGATCGGAAACTGGTGCGCCGAACGCTTGATGACTGGGGAGCCTACAGCACAAATTGCTTTTATTCCAAGGCGCCCGCTCAGAAACTGACGATGTGGGACTATTTTAACCCCTTCCAGACCCAACTTCAATCAACCATATCTCCCAACTCAGAGCTCCGTTTCAAGTGATTTAAAGTTTGCTGGAAAGCTCTAAGGTTACTCTATAGGATTGCAGGGTCAGTTTAAGGTTCAGAGGATGTTTTCCTCTTCAATTTGAAGAGTGAAATCAAGGGGTTCCTACGGGTTATTTATTTCCTGAAAGTGGAAATTAACTTCACAGAGTCCTCAGATGGACTTATCTTTCTTAACTAAAGGTCTAAACAGGTTCTACAGGTTATTCTGCATCTGCTAGAGTAGTTTCTAAGCTCTCAAGACCTTCAGGAACAGTATAAAAGCTCTACACTTCTCTAAAAGCTTCAAAGAAAGCAATTTCTAACTCTGATATGTACAACAGACACTTAAGGACATTGCTAATCAATTTCAATAAGTTCCAAGGATTAAAACTAACTGATCTGGGCAAGATTCAAGTTCAAATCTCATCCAAATGACACTGCCATCAATTTGGGTTCGAAAATAACCCAAACTGACAGAGTTCAAATTTTTACTAAATATCAAGTCTGAGTTCACTTAAATCTCTCTAATATCATTCATCAAGATCCCAGAAACAATTTAATCACATCAATTCCTCAGATTGAGCTTAGAACTCCATAATCAAACTTAGTTTGACTGTAAAGGCACAAAAAATTGACTTTCTATTCAAAGCCTCTCCACAGGCAATTAAAACCTAAAATCAAGTTCTTTCAACAACAGGAATTTTCTCAGCCTCTTAGATAGGTGTTTTAACTAATATTTCTAGGGTTACATGCTTGCCGCCTGAACTTAAAAATCACTTTGTTCGTCAGAACAATCTAAGAGTTGTTACAGTAGAATGAGGTTATGAACAACTTTAGTGCATTGCACTAAAGCTTCTAGGTTCCTTAAATGCTTCTTAAACCTAACTAATAGACTTCTCCAACTTTGCCGGAGTTGGAGAAGATGAAGACCCAATCAAAGCTCCAGTGGCTAAATCCTTAATTAAACATCTACAAATTAATTAGTGATCGTTAAATCATTGATCTAGAGCTTCTCAACAAATTCTAAAGGTTGAAGCTCAAGAATGGCTCGCCGGAACTCGCTGGATCTCCGATGAGTTCAGAAAAAGGCAAAATTGTGTACAGATTATGAAATTGTGCCATTTTCAATCTGAAAAGGATCCTGAGGTTGCAAGGAACTTCAGAATCACATTTAATTCCTCATTATCTCTTTAAATGTAAGATTTGACAATGAATTTATTTTGAATGAAAATTGAGTTGGTTGAGGCACGAGACTTGATCTCCCACTCAATTGAGTGGTTGAGACAAGTCAACAGATGTCTGTGATACTAAATATATATTTAATTAATGATTTGAACTACTCCTGAGCCGCCATTGACCGCGAGCTCAGGAGCTTAATTAGATTTGGGCATTTAGGTTATATGTGATATTTATATGTATTATAGTGTCGATTAGGGTCCATAAGTGATGGATAGATGATGGAGAACCCAGTGGAGGTGGAATTAGCTCGACTACTATCGCCATGGACAGTGACAGTAGTTGGTGGAGGTGAAAGGTGAATTAGGCGATTAGGTGATTCAATTAAATGATTAAGTGGATTAGAAATGATCGTGGGAGGTAAAGAAAGGTGGACAGTGATTTCAAAAGATGAAATTAAGTCTCTGGCGAGCTCAAGGAGTTCGCCGGAGTCGGAGAAGATGACGCTGAAATTCTAAAATTACTCTAATCTAACTAACTATCTAACTAACTAAGCTAACCTACTCCTACTCCTACTCCTACTCCTAATCTACTATTACCTGGATGAAGGGGTCAATAGGGTTTTGTCGAAGGTTCATAGCGGATGGCGAAATTAGTGGGTGAAAGAAAGATCTCCAGTGGGGGGATGTGAGGTGAAGCAGAGGATTCCTTTGATCGACACCTATGTCAGAGACGCGGCAGACCACAGTAGATCTCCTCGGCTGATCAGAATGGATGGAGGAATTCGGAAAGTGAGATGGAAAGTCGCCGGAGTTGTAGACGAATAGCCTATTGGGTTGGCTCAGTGTTAGAAGAGGGAAGGGAGCCAACTTAAGTTAAATCAGAGGGATAAGGGGGTATTTATAGTAGTTGGCAACGAAGAGAGTGGTGGGGTCTGGCCGAAGAAGGAGCTTGAGGAGATTAACCTCCGGCATCGTCTCCGACGACGGTGAGGTTATCTCCCACTGGAAATTAGGATTTCTCCACTGGAAATTAGGATTTCTGGTTAATTCAGACCAGTGGATGAAGAGGAGGTGGTGAGCGCAAGCTACAAGAGCTTGGACAAAGAAGGTTGATGTCGGTAGGGTGGTGATCATGCGGTGGCGTGACTCTCCGTTGCCAGAGTTCATTCAGCTAAAGAAGAAGAAGAAGGAAAGGGACTTAAATGTAATGAATCTTAAGGACCTATGTGAGAAATAAGGACCCGATTGTAATGAATTTTAAGGACCAAAATGTAAACTTAGGTTTTGAAGGTTTATTTTAACTTAGATCTTTTTCAACTTTTTATATATGTTAGTAAATAAGGTAAATATTATATTTTCACCTTGAATTTACATTTTTGACCTCTTTATATTAATTTATTAGATTAAGTAAAATTACTTAAGTTATTATATACTTAGGCATACATTATATTTAAGCTACTTAACTTATTAATTAAGGGAATGGTTAATAGGATTTCGAGTCCAATTATTATCTAGATTATTAATAATGTTAATTGGATGATAAAATGTCATTTTTAACTTATTTTAAGGTCCTTTACTAAATATCCCTTATTTCATAATTAACCCTTATTTATTCATAACCTTAGCTAATTAACTAGGAAAACTAGTTAATTAGGGGTAATTAGAGATCATGATGAGTGTCTCATCACTCGATGGGATGGAAGCTTCGATATCATACTCGGGATTTCAGCAGAAACCACCTATTTTACCTACACCAAACCAAAATCAGGCGGGACTAAATTCAGTTACAATTCGTAGTGGCAAAGCAATACAAGACCCACCTTACCCAAACCACTTCCAGCCTGGTAGTGCTGACCCAAGCCCTAGGATAGTTATCTAGGATACCCCTATCCCTGATCAAGAACTTAGACCTATTTTAGAGGAACCAGCCAGGGTTCCATTTCCCGAGGCCTTAACCAAGGGAAAGAGGACAACCAAACCTGTGGCACCTGAGGAGGACCTAGTCAAGCTCTTTGAATAAGTCCAGATAAACATCCCCTTGATGGATACAATTCGCCACGTACTGGCTTACGCACGATTCCTGCAAGACGTGTGTACACTTAAGCGTAAGCTGCGAACCAAAAGCGGGTGCCCAATCAAATTGTTAGAGCAAGCCAGCTCTGTAATTTTAAGCAAACTCCCACCTAAGGCAAAAGACCCAAGTACTCCCTTGATTTCTTATACAATTGGTGATATCTAGTTTGATAGAGCTTTATTGGATCTAGGAACCTCCATAAACCTAATACCTACATCCCTACTTGACCATCTTGAGGAATCTGAGCTCAAACCAATAGAGGTGACATTACTGTTGGCAGATCGATCTATTAAGTCACCTAAAGGAATTCTTGAGGATGTCATTGTAAGGGTTTGGGATTTCTATTTCCCGGTGGACTTCATGGTCTTGGATATGGATGCTCCAGAAAATTCGAGGAACACACCAATCATATTAGGGAGACCCTTTCTGGCCACTGCTATGGCCAACATAAATTGTGAGGAGGGCCAAATTGAACTGAAATTTGGGAACCAAACATTAAAGATTGATATCTTTAAGGCCCAACAAGGGATTAATTGCGGTGTTATAGAATAGATATGTGATATGAAGGCTGTGGTTGACGATCCATATATTGAAGAAAACCTGACTACTTCTGATCAACCACAAGAGGATCAAAATCCGCAATTAGAGGAACCCGAACTTGACCTAGACACACCCATAACTCCTTCCCTTGCTCCTGACATACACCCTGAACTGCCTGCTATTGCTGATAACCCTGTCTTGGAACTTAAGACTCTTTTTGAGCATCTAAAGTACATCTTTTTGGGTTCCAATCAGACGTTTCCTATGATTATCAACTCCAGACTCACACCTAATCAGGAATCTTGTCTGATTACTGTTCTCCAGCAACACCGAAGAGCCATTGGATAGACTTTCGATGATTTGATTGGCATCAGCCCTTCTTACTGTACACACTGCATTTATACTGAAGAGGGCACACGACCTTCCCGTGAAATGCAGAGACATCTGAATCCTAATCTGCAAGAGGTCGTGAAAAAGGAGATCGTCAAGTGGTTAGATGCTGGGATCATCTACTCGATCTCCGACAGTAGGTGGGTTAGTCCAATCCAGGTTGTGCCTAAGAATGCTGGACTCACCGTGATCACGATAGAGACCGAAGAAATCATACTGAACCGTGTGGCAAATTTGTGGAGAGTCTGCATTGATTATAGAAGACTCAATACCTCCACAAAGAAGGATCATTTCCCACTACTGTTTATTGATCAGATCCTCGAGAAACTAGCAGGAAATAGGTTCTTCTGCTTTTTGGATGGGTACTCCGATTATAACCAGGTGGCAATCCATCTTGAGGACCAAGAAAAGACCACTTTCACCTGCCCCTTCAAGATGTACGTGTTCCGAAGGATGCCTTTCAGTCTCTGCATTGCACCCGCTACTTTTCAGCGGTGCATGCTTGCCATATTCTCAGATATGGTAGGTGATTATCTGGAAGTCTTCATGGATGACTTTTCAGTGTTTGGCGAATCATTTGACGATTGCCTCCTGTACTTGGTCCATATCCTCAGGCAGTGCATTGACGTGAATCTGGTTCTTTCTTGGGAAAAGAGCCATTTCATGGTGCCTGAAGGAATTGTCTTGGAACATCTCATATCAGAAAAAGGCATCCAGGTTGATTGAGCCAAGGTGAATTTGATTTCCAAACTCCCTATGCCTAGCTCGATCAAGGACATCCGATCTTTCCTGGGACAAGTTGGTTTTTACCGTCGATTCATTCCTGATTTCTCAAAAATCGCGCGCCCCTTGACTACTCTACTATCTAAGGATGTTCCCTTCGAAATCTCCAAGGAATGCACTCAAGCATTTGAAACCCTCCATGAACGAGTCACCCAAGCTTCGGTCCTACAATCCCCTGATTGGTCTCAACCCTTTAAGATCATGTGCGATACATTTGATTTCGGTGTAGGAGTGGTACTTGGGAAGAAAATTGACGAGAAGCCCGTGGTCATCTACTACACTAGCAAGACACTTGACGAGGCTTAGCGTAACTACACAGTTACTGAAAGAGCTGTTAGCCATAGTATTTGCCCTAGAAAAATTCAGATCGTATCTTCTGGGTTCTTGTGTTATCATTTACTACGATCACATAGCTGTGAGGCATCTCCCTGTGAAGAAGGACGCGAAACCTCGACTAATCCACTGGATCTTGCTGTTGCAAGAGTTTAACCTTGAGATTCACGACAAGGCGGGAAAACAGAACGTGGTAACTGATCACTTATCCCACCTTCCTTCTGATATTATCGACCCTTCCGGACCCATTACGAAACATTTTCCTGATGAGCACCTCCTGACTATCAGTACAGGGCTTCCATGGTTTGCTGATCTGGTAAACTACTTGGCATCACATCAGATCTCGTCCGATTGGCTGAAGGCCAAGAAGGACAAATTTCTTTCAGATGCCAAGTACTATTTTTGGGAAGACTCATATCTTTTCCGCATCGGTGCTGATCAAATCATTCAACAATGTGTCTCGGAAGTAGAAATTTAGGACATCTTGTCCTTCTGCCATGACCAGGCATGTGGTGGACACTTCTCAGGTCATAAAACCATAGCGAAAGTCCTCCAGTGCGGCTTCTATTGGCCCATGATTTGTAAAGACACATACAGTCACTGTAGGGCATGCACTCATTGCCAGACCTTAGGCAACACGAGCCACCGTGATATGATGCTCTTACAACTGATACTCGTATGCGAAATCTTTGACGTCTGGGGGATTGACTTTATGGGACCCTTTCCTATTTCGGACGGCTTCGAGTACATTCTACTCGCTGTTGATTACGTGTCCAAATGGATCGAAGCCATTTTGACCTGAACCAATGATCATAAGGTGGTTATCAAATTCATTCATCAGAAATCTTTTCCTGGTTCGTGATCGCACGTGCTGTAATCTCTTATGGAGGGACCCATTTCACTAATGCTTAGTTCAAGTCACTGATGACCAAATATAGGGTGTCATATCGAATCTCTACTCCTTATCACCCCCAAACTAATGGTCTAGCTGAGCTATCAAATCGGGAGATCAAGAAAATCCTCCAGGTCACTGTTCGACTTGACAGCAAAAACTGATCATCCTGACTTCCTGAAGCTTTGTGGGCTTATAGGACCGCCTACAAAACCCAATTAGGTATGTCCCCCTTCAGATTGGTGTATGGGAAGGCATGTCACCTCCCCATTGAATCGGAGCACAAAGCTTATTAGGCAGTACGAAACTGTAATCTAGATCTTTCTATGGCTGGAACCCACAGAAAGTTTCAAATGAGCGAGATCGATGAATTACGCCACGACGTGCATGAGAACTCACGAATTTACAAAGTGCGGGTTAAGGCCTTTCACGACAAGCACATATCCAGAAAGATCTTTTACCCTGGTCAGAAAGTCCTACTCTTTGATGCCAAGCTCAAACTATCCCCAGGAAAACTCAGATCGAAATGGATCGAACCTTACCTCGTCAGAAATTTTTTTGGAAATGGAGCAATCGAGATCAATCCACTCAGCCACGATTCAGAACCTTTCATCATGAATGGTCAAAGACTCAAACCGTTCATTGAACTTACCGATACAAATTTGGCTGAGACATCCTTTACCTTCCATTATCCCTAAGCTCATTACGCCTAGCCAATGGCGTTAAACTTAGCGCTTAACGAGAGGCAACCCGTCATTTTTGAAAAGCCCGAAACCTTTCTTGACATTCCTATGCTGAATTCATATTGCACTTTAGGGTTCATCCAGTAGAACAACCAACCCCATCTCAGGTACCCGTACTCGAGCTTGAAATCATTCACAACAGTCATCTCGACCAGTTCGCCCACCTAGAACTTATTTTAATGAATGATCTAAGCTGAACTCGAACCCACCTAATTTACAATGGGGACATTGCAAATCATAGGCATGGGAGGTATGAAAATGCAAAACACTGTGAAAATCATCTCACAAGAAAAGGTTTCATCAAAAAAATCACATATTCCAAAAATACCAAAAAAATGAAAATAATTCTTGAAAAAGAACAAAAAATGAGAAGAGAGAAAATTTTGAGGCCATACAAATCTTGAGGAGAAAAAGGTGAGAAGTGAAAACTGTCAAAAAGGAGCATAAGTTGAAAAGAAAAAGAAAAGAATAGTCATAAGTAAGAAATTAAGGAATTAACTGAGTTCTAGACCATATCAAGAAAAAGAAAATGAAAGGAAAAAAGTGCTAATGAAACACAGAAGAGATTAGTAGGAACGCTGATTTTAGGCCTCTTAGGCTATGCTCTTAGGCTAAAAATTCAAATATCCGCTAAGATCTAGATAGTCCTCAAGAGGTTGGGGAAAATGCAAAGCTTAAGTATTAGGTCTAAGGCTTAGGGAGTATTCAGCCTCATTAACTGACCTCTAGTTTGCGGGACTAGGTAACCTAAGCACCCCAATCCACACACAGTTTGGTTCAATGTGCATAAGTATCAAAATCACGCAAATGCGTTTAAATTGTTCTGAAAAAGTTGCCTAGATTAGGAGCGACTAATCAACACAAGTTGATTTGGGCGGGTTTGCGGCACGGAGACTTTGGAAATTCCCCTTGAAGATGTGCAATAACATATCATCTCCTCGATGCTTGTCTCTTAGGATATCTACATATCCTATTGGAGGTATGTAAGCACCCTGTGCTGGTTCAGATGCCATGGGTGGCATTATCACGAAATGTCGATTGCCAGGGTTTGGATTTAGCTACAGAACACCATGGATAGGATTATCTCGAAAGCCAGGGTTTTGGGGGTTGCCATGGGCGGTGCTATCTCAAAGCAGCGATTACCAGGGATCCTTTAAGGATTGATGATGGGGACTAGGAATCCAGTACAGATCATGTTCTGAAGCTAATCCAAAGCTAGAAATAAAAAGAAAAGAGAGAGAAAACTCTCCAAACAAAGAAAATTCCTCTGTCTCTCTTACAAAAATGCACTGCAAACTAAATGGAGACTAAAATATGTTACAAGCACGGGTGCTTTAACCGCGGAGTCCAACGAACCTTAGGATAGTTCCTGTGGGCCTTGACAACCTTCACGGCAAACTGAGGCTAGAGCTAGTCAGGTCCAGATCTTGGTTGGTACTTGAGTACCTCTAGGCCTACTATCGGCATTCTAACCTAATCTACAGAAGAAAGCACACATCACAATTTTGAGTATCAAAAGATTACATGGTCTAGAGTCAAAGTTAAAATCTTAAAAATTTTCTAAGGGACTAGCAAAAGCTAGGCATGGGAGTATGATGGGAACACCATCATGAGCCCTAAGTAGCTCATTTTGACCTAATTGAGAGAATAAATGCTCCTACATAACCGCCTTTAGGTCATAATTCACTGCAGAACCTTTCCGAGAGAAACACAAGAAATAAGGGGTAAAACTATAATTTTATCAATGCAATACAACAACAGATTTTATCAAGGGCTAAACAAAGGTCAAATGATCTTAATAAGATAATAAGTGGGTTGGATCAGACAAAAAAGTGTTTGTGTGAGTCTTGTGAATTAAATGACTTCTTGAAACCCTAAAATAGACCCACTTGATTAACCAAGATTTTGGTTAGGATAAAATTCACTTAAATCCTTTAAAAGTCATATAAAAATATCCTCTAGAGTTTAGTACCTTCAATTTGGCCATTGGAACTCATCTTGACCTAGAATGGGGTCTTAGACAGATATTTATCCTAAATTAGGTTTTTGCATAAATTTCCCAGCCAAACATGGTCAAACCAAAAATCCAATATCACCATTGGATTCCTTAGGTCCAAATTAGGTTTGTACATAAATTTGAACCCAAGATGAATTTGCCTTGACCTAGTTTGCAAAAAGGTCTAGCCTGATTACATTTCTACCCCTATCTTTCAACAACTCTTACAAATAGCCCCATAGCTTCTTCATCATTTTTGCAAATAGGTCCCTCCACCATTATAACAGAGGAATCCTACTCCGACGAGCTTTAATAGGAGGTTTCTCCTTGATTGCTTAGAGAATCCCTTCCAAAATTGGAAGGGATATTCTTTAAGTAATCCCCTCCAATCAGAACCCGGTTTGATGCCCTAATTGTTTCCCAATCTCTCATGCGAACGCATGAGAGATTTGGGTCTCTTGAAGCTTCCAACTCTGGTGACCCTACCTTACTTGGAAGCTTGGCTTCCAAGCACAAATCCCTCTCCAAATGACCTATAAAAGAAGCCCCGGAACCAACAGCATTCTGCAAGCTTGAATTTGGGCCGGTTCTCCCTATATTCCTCTCTCCCTCACTGGCCACAATCTCTGCAAGCTCTAGTGGCTCTTCCCTCACTCACTCATCGCCCAACCGTAATACCAGTGGTTAGGTTAACTCTGCCACATTCCTCCGCGTCGCGCAACACCGGCTGACGTCGCCTCTGCCCTGTCTTCATTGCCGCCTCATCTACAGAGCTTTGTCTTCCCCACAGCCGGCAAACATACCAGCATGGATCCCCTATCCCTTTCATCCCTTAAAAGTAGGTTTTTTGACTCTCTCTCTCTCTCCCACCTTCTTTCCCTCTCTTTATTTCTCAAAAACACCCACCGACGCCACTGACCACCGTCACCTTCTCCACCTCCGGTAATACCTCTAGCGAGGTACTCCTGTCGCTTTGCACCTTTATCCACCTTGCCAACAACCCTACAACCTCCGCCTTGACTCCCTGATTATATCCACTCACTCCCATCACTCCATCTACCACTGAAACACTCCATCGAACACACCCACACCTTCGCACACAGTATGCCCTAGGCACTCTCGCACAGGCACCCCCACGCCAGACCGACCACCCCAGCATCTTCACCGTGCTCCAGCGACCCCTTCTGAACATTTTGACATGGCCGCAAGGCCAATCTTGTGATTTCAGGCTCATCGCCCCTCTGCCATTGACGGACGAGCTTGGAGCAAGCTTGCTGCAGCTCCAGGTGCTGCCAATCCCGGGATGCATGGAAGACTCTCGTGTGTGGTTCTAGGCCTTTGATTGGAGTCACGAGCCTCTGCAACCTCGCCAATTGGAAGCTCCATCTGCTGTTGTGCGTACAAAAAGACAGGTGGGACATTTAGTCCCACCTCTAAAGTGGAAAGCTACTCGATGGCGCATAAATTGATTTTAAGTTAGAGGCTCTTTGCCTCCAACACTGAGGGTGAGGTCCTCCTCCCCCCTCTCACGGACTCGTCCGCGACACCTAATACGTGGACCTGGCCACGACCTGACTACTTGACGTATTCACTCCTCGCTCACCACACACACTGGTGAGCCTGGACCCAGGTCTCCATTAGGTTCGATTACCCGACCAGCTAAGGGCTCTGTGAGAGAGAAGCTAAAATAGAAGGAGAGAAAGAGAGAAAGAGAGAGGAGAGCTACGCAGGGGAAGGGGGGTTTTGCTCTGAGGAGTTTACCTTCGACACATAGTCAAATTCAGAGAAAGAGCAGGGATGAAGGAAGAAGGGAAGGAGAAGATAGAGAAGAAAGAAGCTGAAGAAGAAGGAGAGGAGGATTGTAAGGCTTAAGGCAAAGCAAAGAAGAAGAGAAAGGTAGAAGACAGAGAAGCTAAAAAGAAAAGAGAAGGATCGCAGAAAGGCAAAGAAGAAGGAAGGAGAAGATAGAGGCAGAGAAAGAGAAAAGCAATCAGACACTTTAGTCGTCTGATTAAAGAATCAGATGACAGATTTTAGCCTCATTGCATATTTATATATTGAATCATTTGATAATATTGTAGGAGTATTTGGTGATCTAAACACCAATTTGCTCTCTGTGTTTGACCTCGGAAATCTTTTCGAGTAATAAAATTATATTTATTTTGAATGTTATTTCAGCTGTACTACAATGCAATACTTTTTAAAACCCGATTCAGCACGATGAACAACGACGAAGGTGGTGGTGGTTTCGTGGCATTTGATGTAGTGTGGGGGTGATGTTGTGAAGGTGTGGTGATCGGTGGAGCAATTAGATGGGTGGAACGACGAATAAGTATGGGGGTTTTGATCGCGGAGGTTAGGCGGAGGTTATGGAGGTGTTGGTGAGGAGTTTGGTGCGGTGGAGCATCGAGGAAGCCTCGCTGGAGGTGTGGCCGGACATGGATATAATGGTGGCGTGGAGGGAGTATCGGCAGTTGAATTGAGTGATAAAGGAGATGGAAAAGAAGTAGAGGAAAAGAGAAACCTAACTAACCTAACCTAATTGGATGAAAGGGGTGGAAGGCATCGGTTATGGTATGGCCAGTGTCGGAGAAGGAAGGAACTCTATTGAGGGAGAATGATGGGGAAGACAGAGGAAGGAGATGCCTACTGGTATTGCAAGATGCGGACAAGCTTAAAGAGGAAGAACGGGTCGACTATAGTCTATGGCAGCTGGCGAAGAAGGTGGACAGAGAAGCTCGTCGGAGCTTGCGGAGAGGTCGACCGGAGAGAGGAGAAGAAGGTGGAATCCGATCCAAAATCAAGTTAAGGAGGTGAGGTTTGCATCGGGGGTCGTTCCAAGCTTGGAAACCAAGATTGGAAGCTCGGAGATTTCATGCCTATGGAATACCCACATCTTCCATGTGCTCGCATGGGAGATTGGAAAAAAAAATAGGATTCATGGCTGGTCTCATTTGGAAGAGAATTCCTCAAGGAATCTCCAGTCCAATTTTGGGATTGTTTGATTGAGAATCGAGTGAGAAATCCTTGCTTGAATCTCAGCAGTGGAGCTTTTATTCACACCAATGGCAATAGGGACCCATTTGCAAAGATGATGAGAAACGTAGGGACCCGTTGAATGCACGGATTGCTACGCTAACGTGTTTGATTTTGAAAACCTGTCGTAGTAGTATGAAAGCAAAGAACTCGTGTTTAACAAATAAAATTTATACCGGAATGGAAATCCCGGGTTGAACTTAGGGAGGCAGATGTTTGATTTAAAAACATGTATTTGTTTTATTTGTCACGAAGTAAATTAATTGATTAGAACTATTTAACTATTTACAATAAATAGAAGAGGAGAGAGAGAGAATATTATAAACAAAAATCAAAAAGAGATGTAGAATGAACATGGAATTCATTATCAGAATAATTATTCATTACACTAAACATTACGACTAAAAAGCGGGAAAATGATTAGACTAGAAAGCAGTAAATCTACTCTAGAAAGCAGTAAATCTATTCTAGAAAGCAGTAAAAAGAATGGGGAGAGAGATATCCTCCTCGACGGTCGCTTGGAGGACGAGCCGGACTGGACGACTCCTGGACGAAGGAGGATGGAGCAGGACGAAGGAGGGCGAAGCAGGAAGAATGGGAACGGCGCAGCACGTCGTCGTCGTCGTGGGATCCGCTTTCGAAAGGGGGACAAAAAATTGACTTTATCTCGCGAGAAGCATCCCGGGTGTGGGACAAGCTTCTCTTGATCTTTGGAGAGGGAGAGAAGAATAGGAAGGGGTGAGAATTTCATGTTGAGGGGGTCTCCTTTTATAGTTGCAAGGAGTGATGGCAATTTGGTCATTTTAATTTGAAAATCATTAAATTAGGGGTCTTTAGTGATGGATAAAACCGTCGCTAAAGCCCCATCGTGGACATAGTGGGCGGCGCACGCGCGCCCGCTCGCCTCCTCACGCATAACGCGTGCACACATTTAGCTGCTCATGATCGGATGGCTTATCTCACGCCTCCACCTGCTCCTCAGCGCGCGCTCACCTACGTGCGATTCCACGTGAGGCGCGGCGTGTGATATGGCGTGAGCGCAATTGCGCGTGCGCGACCGCTCGATTGTGATCGAGCGGTCAATCGCGCCTGCTCGCCTGCACTGCTCGCCCGCTCCTTGCGTTTCGAACGTGCGCTGCTCGCTCGTGATAAAGCCTTTGCCCACTGAGCTACAGAGTTGAAATGGTCACGCGGATGAGTTAAGGTGCGTGCATAAACAACCGTTGGATGCGCATCCAATGGCGGAGAATCATTGAAGAAGAGATGGTGCGGCGAGTGTAGCGGGCGGTTGGGTGGCTGAGATGGCGCCACATGGCGCCATCTTGGCCATCCATCTTCTGGATGATGTAGATGGTGCCACGGTTGTCGGATTGAGTCGATTTTCGTGCCGTTAGGCAACGATCGTCGATCTGAATCCATCAATGCAGTTGGATTTGTCATTTGAAGTGCGGATTCACATCATCTTGTCCCTTGATCTTCTAGGATTCCCTATCTCTATCTGATGCTACAGATGTCTGATTAGGGCGATCTTGGAGTCGTTGAACTCCAATCGTCACTCTGATCACATTTGTACGGTTGGATCTTCGATCCGAGGCCCCGATAAAAAGCTTGCCCTGTTCATGAATATAAAAGGAGGCAATTAATCTCCATTTTATTCAAACTAATCTAAATGCAAGATGATGCATGTTATGCAATATTTATAGTATGCAATGCAATCCTATGCTTAAGAACCTGCATAAATAGACATCTTAAGTAGTGTAAACATGTTTACATCATAGCCCCATGCCTATCTTTTGTTAGTCCCCAGCAAAAACTATATGCTATTTATAAAAGAATCAGGTTGGATTATTTGGGATTGACTTATTTTCAATCATTAAGAAAATGTTTACTTAGGATCTGAACTTTCAAAGACACAACAGTGCCCGAGTATCTGCCAAAATGCAGACCGCCTCAAGCCCTCGCCTTATTCAAAGAAAATTTTCTTTTTCTCTGTTTTCCTCTTTTCTAATTTTTTTGGATTTTCAAGTTTTAGGGTTTAAGAGTGGCTTTCTATGGCCATTCAACTCACCCAAGATTTGACGAGAACCCTAAGTTCTAACCATCTTATTGTGAATGTGATAGACTCGTTGACTGGCAGTTGGAACAGACTTCAGATTTCTATGCCTCTAGGTGACCTAAAAAATAGAATTCTGCCTAAAGGTGTATCTTTACAACTGGTAGCTTTCTCCCTACTTTTATTTTTTTACAGGGTCAACACAAGGGTGAATTCAGTGTATATCTCCCCGGTTTATTCTACTTCTTCGCTTCTTCCTAAGTGTTTTGGGAATTTTCAGTGCATTTATTGAGCTGGGTTCTGGACAACCGGTCGATGAGCTGTTACCACCGACAACTTGCCAGCCATACTCGTGTGGCGAAGTGTGGCTTATTTCTTTTTTTTCTTTTCTCCTTTTTTTTTTTAAGTAGGTGGCTTCCCTGGTCTAAGATTTACCTAAAGGCAGCAAAAAGAGAAAGGTCCAGTGATTGGGCTCTGGACAACCTACCTATGGGATGTTACCCACGATAACTTGCCAGCCATATCACCCTAGAAGGTTCATTAGCTACCCAATTTCCGTTAGAATCGCTGAAAAATGAGTCTGTGCAAAGAAAGTGTGTAGGTGCTAAAAACTCAAAGTTCCCTCAAATCAGAGGGCGGGATGATAAGTCGTGTACTTATCACCCAAACTTATTTACTCCAATTAAAATAGAATTTAGGTTGGCGAAGACTCAAAAAATAAATCCACATTTTAATGGATACACAGGCTGATTAAGTCCAAAGGCCTGAAGGGTCTTTGTGTTCAAATCATAATGTAGTATTTCCTAAGATTGAAAATTTTCTTAAACCTAAGTTCTCTTTCCTAATTCCATTTTTTTTTAAATAAAAGAAAATAAAACAAATCTACGGAGCTGACGAATAAATTCAGAGATGAATACTCCACCTCTCCATGCCTATCTAATGCAATGTCCTCATTGTATTAAAAAGACATAAAACAGAGTGGAGTAGAAAGCACCTGAATTGTGAGAATGTTAGGTCCGCTCCGAGATGAAAATTAAAAAGAACTGTATACGTGCTGAATTTAGTGCCTTCAGCTAGGCACACTTTACAAAGAAGAGAAGTAAAGAATTCACAGGTGTAGGTCAGAATCAGAATAAACATAAGAATCCTCTGACCTGTCAGTAGATGTCCACAAATGTGGACCAGATCGTGGTGCAGACCCATACCCCATAATCGAGAATATCTCAGGTTCTGGATAAAAATTACTCAAAACCTAAAATCTGTATGCAAGCGGGGTCGAGCCTGCAATTTATGAGGATGCAACCCAAGACCAAAAAGTCAGGATACAGAGATATCAAAAGGATAATCAATGAATGTGTGCTTGGGTTGAACATCCTCAGAATAAATGTCATAAGGGTTTTGGTTTGATGGTTTCAGATGAAATGGAACCCTTAGACACAGTCTTCTACTTCCTCCGGGGTTAGATTCCCAAATCAGAACTTCCCAGCTTCTATCCTCCTCATTTAGATTGTTAAATTCTGGGACCTCTTGCATATTAATCACCCCATCTGAAATTTCCAAGTCTAAAAGATGTGGCTGAATCAAAATTGACTTGGGTCTAATTATCTCAGAAACAGAATCATCGATAAGCTTAATGGGGTGTAGTTGACAATCAGGGCATTTGATTGAATCCTCCAGAAAATGTGATTCTGGATCCATAATGTGAGCCCTAATAAAATCAGTTTCCTCAGTTATTGGGCTATCAAATGATCTTTCAGATTCCTCAGGCCCAATCATCTCACAAAAATCATTTTCTGTAAGCTTGCGTGAGACTTTGCAACTTGAATCTTCACCATCAGAATCAAAGAAATCAAGATCCGTATTAATGTATGTCCCAAAATCATCTGTCACTTTCTGTTCCAAGGAGACATACGTTTCCTCGTACCTTTGCTTAGGGATCTCAGATGAAGAAATCAGATCATCCTTAATTAGTTGCTCTAATTCAATCTGGTCAGCCTTGTAACATGTGTTCCTCCCAACAGGTGCCTGAACGGGTTCTGACATTGGCTTTCCTGAAGGGAGTTCATCCTGGGAATCATCCCATGACTGAACTAAAGCAACCACAAATCTCATCCTCAATTTCGCTAACTTCCCAAGTAGAAACTCACTCGGGTTCTTATCCTTAACATCCTGGAGCCAATCCAACAAATACTTGTTCAAATCATCAATCATTTCAATCAGGGGCTCCAATCTCTCAATGCAAGGTATTGGCTAAACTTCTAAAGATTGTATGATATTCCTCAAGTTAGAAAGAACCTTATCTTGAACCTGATTACCCTGAACCAAATGAGTTGGTTTAGGGTTGGGCGGGTTTGGGATCAATGTAGGGGAATTAACGAATTGAGATTCGTTATACCCTTCCTGATAATAGGTCATTTCGGATTGTTCAAAAGGTGGTGATGACCTAAAGGCAGTGTAATCAGAGGATGGGTAAGGATCAGTGTATCCTTCTTGATTGTAGATTGTATTAGGTTGTTCATGAAAGGATGATGATCTATAATCGATGTAGCTCTGAGAAGGATAGAAATCACAATCATAGTGTTTAGGGTTAGACCCTAAACACGGAGGTCCGGAACTGTATCCCCAATCCGAGTTATCCCAACTAACTGATGGTTGATTACAGTACGAGTCTGGATAATCGTCATGTTGAGGATAGTTCAAAACAGGAGGGAAAGAGCAGGAATGCATGTAATATGTGGAAGGATTCATGAGAGACGGGAGGAAGAAAGGCGCCCTGCAATACAAACAATCAAACCTATCCTTAAGTGGGCTAGCTTAAAGACCTACAGACTCCCAAAACCTATCTTGAGATAAAGGAACGATTTGATCTACCTCTGTCTGTTAAATCCAACCAGTTAGAAGGAGGGACTAGGGAGAAGGTTCTTCCTTCGACTTGCGCCTCCAGTTCCTAGTGTACCCCCCAGCCGCGATTGTTTGTTTCTGCTCCCATAGCTAGACATCAGACTGAACAGTAGAAATAGACTAATTGAAAATAATCTCATTCTGGGCTCTAAAGAGCGTGTCGAATCCATAAGGCCAATGTCTACTCTGTTTTATTTAGGGCTAGGTTTGAATGTGCTTTGGAATGTGATGGGCCCTTTATATGGGTTGTGCCCTTAATGATTGATTGATTTGTGTGTGTGTGCACAACCAGTGGTTTTCAAGCAAGATTACTTTTGATGCGATGAATTTTAGAGTTCAAATCTTGCTTAGTAGCTTTTAGGATTCAACTTTAGGTGTTTTCAAACAAGTTTTGTTGGCACACCAGGTTTTGCAAGCACAGGTGAAGATGTTTTCCTTTGAAACTTAAAAAGAAAAAGAATGTGGAGTGCCTGGTAGATCCCTAATAGTTGAACCTAAGTGGCAGCTACTTAATAAGTTGATTTTAATTGAAGTGGTGTGACCCAACCAACTCAAACAATTGGCCTGTTGCACCACTTAGTTCGGCACACAAGTGATTACCTAATCTGATTTCTACTCAATTATGTGTTTGGATGTGTGTACCGGCTCCAAAGATTGGTTTACCGGTTGAGTTTGAAAATCAGATGAGGTTGTGTACCTCTGTGAGATTTTTTTTTAAAGTTTTTTTATTTTTTAATGTGGAAGTTGGGGCGGGTGTGAGTGTCAAACAACAAACAATCTAACCTTAGAGTTTATAAGAACACCTAGGTTGATTGATGTTTGTGTTATTATGTTGTGGAATGAAATCTAATAGGTGGGAGGTGGGGGATAACTTACAAAACCTTTCACAGCACTTTACTCCAATCTACCGCTTTTGCTCATCTCAAAAGAGTACCTGCAATCACAATAAGAAAGGAGAGAAGTGAGGTAAATGATTCGTAAGTTGTAAAAAAAAATGCGAAGAAAAATCAAAGATCGTTGCCTCCCCGGCAACAACGCCAAAATGTTGAATGCACGGATTGCTACGCTAATGTGTTTGGTTTTGAAAACCTGTCGTCGTAGTATGAAAGCGAAGAACTCATGTTCAATAAATAAAATTTATACCGGAATGGAAATCTCGGGTTGAACACAAGGAGGTAGACATTTGATTTAAAAACATGCGTTTGTTTTATTTGTCACGAAGTAAATTAATTGATTAGAACTATATAACTATTTATAATAAATAGAAGAGAGAGAGAGAAAGAGAGAGAATATTACAAACAAAAATCAAAAAGAGATGTAGAATGAACATGGAATTCATTATCAGAAGAATTGTCCATTACACTAAACATTACGACTAGAAAGCGGGAAAATGATTACACTAGAAAGCAGTAAATCTACTCTAGAAAGCAGTAAATCTATTCTAGAAAGCAGTAAAAAGAATGGGGAGAGAGATATCCTCCTCAACGGTCGCTTGGAGGACGAGCCAGACGGGACGACGCCTGGACGAAGGAGGATGGAGCAGGACGAAGGAGGGTGAAGCAGGAAGAATGGGAATGGAGCAGCACATCGTCGTCGTCTCGGGATCTGCTTCTGAAAGGGGGATGAAAAATTGACTTTATCTCACGAGAAGCATCCCAGGTGTGGGACAAGCTTTTCTTAAGCTTTGGAGAGGGAGAGAATAGAAGGAAGGGTTGAGAATTTCGTGTGGAGGGGGCCTCCTTTTATAGTTGCAAGGAGTGAGGGCAATTTGGTCATTTTAATTTGAAAATCATTAAATCAAGGGTCTTTAGTGATGGATAAAACCATCTCTAAAACCCCATCGTGGGCGTAGTGGCCGGCGCACGTGTGCCTGCTCGCCTCCTTGCACGTAACGCGTGCACACATTTAGCTGCTCACGATCGGATGGCTTATCTCACGCCTTCGCCCACTCCTCAGCACGTGCCCGCCCGCGTGCAATTCCATGTGAGGCCCGGCGTGCAATACGGTGTGAGCGCAATTGCGTGCACGCGACCGTTCGATCACAATCGAGCGGTCAATCGTGCCCGCTCGCCCACACCATTCGCCCGCTCCTTGCGTTTCGAACACGCGCCGTCTACTCGCGATAAAGCCTTCGCCCACTACGCTACGGAGGGGAAATGGTCGTGTGGATGAGTTAAGGCACGCGCATCCACAGCTGTTGAATTCGCATCCAACGGCGGAGAATCGTCGAAGAAGAGATGGTGCGACGAGTGCAGCGGCCGGTTGGGTGGCTGAGATGGCGTCACGTGGCGCCATCTTGGTTGTCCATCTTCTGGATGATGTAGATGGTGCCACGGTTGTTGAATTGAGTCGATTTTTGTGCCGTTAGGCTACGATCGTCAATCCGAATCCATCCGTGCAGTCGGATTTGTTGTTTGAAGTGCGGATTCACATCATCTTGGCCCTTGATCTTATAGGGTTCCCCGATCTCTATCTGATGCTACAGATGTCTGATTAGGGCGATCTTGGAGTCGTTGAACTCCAATCATTGCCCTGATCACATCTGTATGGTTGGATCTTTGATTCGAGGTCCCGATAAAAAGTTTTCCCTGTCTATGAACATAAAAGGAGACAATTAACCTCCATTTTGTTCAAACTAATCTAAATGGAAGATGATGCATGTTATGCAATATTTATAGTATGCAATGCAATCCTATGCTTAAGAACATGCATAAATAGACATCTTAAGTAGTGTAAACATGTTTACATCAGGACCTATTTGGAAGAATTTCAAAAGTTAGGGGCTGGTGTGAGATAGAAAGAGTTTGACTGGATTGAAATGCAAACTAGGTCAAGATGATCTCTAATTGGGCCCAAATTTTGGTACAAACCTAATTTGAACCCAAGGAATCTGATGGTGAAGTCAAATTTTGGTTTTGACCAAGTTTGACTGGGAAATTTATGAAGAAACCCAAATTAGGGTAACTTCCTGTCTGAGACTCTATTTTAAGTCAAAATAGATTCAGATGGTCAAACCAAGGGTACCAAACCTTATGAAATATTTTTATATGATTTTTAGAAGGTTTAGGTGTAATTTATCTTGACCATAGCCTATATTATTTAAGCAGGTTTCGTTCCGGTTCCCTCCACTCATGGCTTCTCCTGTCCTGCTTCTAGTTGAAGTCGATCTCGAAATCGACCTAGAAGCAGGTTTTACTCTACTCCATGGGCTGGGATACCTACCCGGCCCATGGTGGCTCTTGTTACTCGATTTCAAGGTTAGGCACACCTCGAAACGAGGTATTCTTTGGAAGCCAAATCGACCTCTAAGGCTCAATTTGGGACTCTCCTTTACTTGGATACCTCAACTCGATTTCAGATCGATTTGAGGCATCCTTTGCTCCTAGGGTTTCTGGTGCTGTTTTTTTTTTAAACAGAAAGGAAAGCTATCATCTTACGATAACAATTCGGAGCAGTATATTATATAAACAAGTAAGAGAAATTACAAAAGAGATCCCTAAAAATGTATGAGGGACCAGCACTCTCTTACAATTCTTTCATAGCACATCGGCCTCTCCTAAAAAAGTCTCTCATTTCTTGCCTTCCACACACACCATAGAGTGATAGCCATCAGTACATGTGGCTTCCCTCTCATACCAACCCATGCCAGATAGAATCCCAATCTGGTAGCGACTCCTGACATATCCTTCTCCAAATAGCATCAGTGACAAGGCAAGAAGAAAAGAGATGATTTACATTGTCAGTATTCATCTCACACAAAAAACAAACATGGTGATCAGTTCCCAACCTTCTATGTCGCAGACCACTTGTAATCAATCCATCTCTCCTACATAGCCAGAGAAATATATGTACCTTAAGAGGAATTTTTAGAAGCCAGATCTTCTTGTCAATGAAGTCGCATCTCCACCCACTTTCAAGGTTCAAAATTCAGTTATAGCCAGTTTGCACATTATAAATCCCCTCCCAAAGGTACTTGTCCTCCACTCTAGGCCTAGGCCTAAAGCTCTCAAGGTCTGAAATTAGCCTCCTCTTTTCTTCCCACAGTCGGGTACCTGTCCTGCTGGAACCTCCTCAATCAGATTCCAGCTGCTGCTACTGCAAGACCAAATCCTGCTGACAGTGGCCTCCTTGTCAGATGCTTCAGCAAATGCTCTTGGATGGAGTTCCTTCAAGACACCCAGCCCTAACCACCCCTCCTTCCAGAAGCTGAAGGTCCTGCCATCCCCAAGAGCCAGTTTCTGCAGGTGGAAGTGATCAGCCAAAGGTCTTGTCACTGATTTCCTGAAAGGAGAAGGACTGCTTGGCTGAAGTCTGGACAGCACACTGTTGGATGCACCGTAGCTATCTCTGATCAGGATAGTCCACGGCTTCAGGTCTCCTTGCAAGAGTTTAACAGCCCACTTAAGTAGCAAAGCATCATTGAAGTGTTTCAAGGATTTAATCCCAAGTCCACCCCTATCTTTTGGAAGACAAATCTACTCCCATTTGAGTGGCTGCAAGAATCTGCCCTCATGTTTAGCTCCCTTCCAAAAGAACCTTTTTCTCAACACATCCAACCTTTTCCAAATGGAGTTAGGTGCTTTAAATATGGAAAAGTAGAAAACAGGGATGGAGGTCATCACAGAGTTGAGCAAGATAAGTCTTCCACCTTTGGAGAGGAAACTGCTATGCCATCCATCCAATTTCACTGAAATCTTGTCAAAGAGGTAGCTCCAATCTCTCTTCTTCATTCTAGAGCATCTCAAAGGTAGCCCCAAATATCTAATAGGAAGACTGATGCGGGGAATCATCAACACAGCAGCTAAAGCTCCTTGCTCCTCCTCAGGTAAGACAAAGCAGACCAAACTAGATTTATCCCTATTCAACCTCAAGCCAGAGAGCTCACCAAAGATATTAATCATATGATACAAAGCCATTGCTTCATCCATAGACCCTTCTACAAAAAAAACTGTATCATCTGCATACTGCAGAATGGGAGCCAGGTTACTCCTACATGACAAAGAGTACCCTCTAATAAGACCTGCTTCAGCAAGCTTACAAGCATACCAAGCCAAGTTGTCAACTGCCAAGTTGAAAATCAGGGGAGCCAGGGGACATCCTTGCCTGATACCACATTGGGGCTGAATCCACGACCCATAGGGCTTTCCATTTATCAGGGGGTGAAAGAGGCAGTGGTGATACATCTCTTCACCCAACGGATCCAAGTAGAAGGAAAACTCCTTTTAAGCACATCCCAAAGATAAGGCCAACTGATGGAATCATAAGCTTTGCGGAAGTCAACCTTCTAAAGAAAAGCCTTGCATTTTCTCTTATGCCATCCACAAATCATCTCTTGGGCCATGATAAAGGATTCTTGTAGAGATCTACCAGGGAGGAAGGCTGATTGAGTAGGATGGATCAAATCTTGCAAAACAGGCCTCAATCTATTGGCCAGGACCTTGCCAATCACCAAGTACAAAGAGTTAGAGAGGGAAATAGGTCTAAACTCCTTAAAAGATTTAGCACCTGGAGTCTTTAGCAAAAGAAAGAGATAGGACCTTTTTTTTTTTTGAAACAGAAAGGAGAGCTATCGTCCTGCGATAGCAGTCCGGAACAGTATATTATGTGCAAAGCAAGGGAGATTACAAAAAGGATCCCCAAGAGTGTATGAGGGACCAGCACTCTCTTACAATACTCTCACAACATGCCAGCCTCTCATGAAAAAGTCTCTCATTCCTTGCCTTCCATACACACCAAATAATAGTAGCCATGTGGACATGTGGCTTCCCTCTCACTTCAAACACATGCCAGATAGAATCCCACTCTGGTAATGGCTCCTGAAAAATTTTTCTCCAGATGACATCAGTGATAAGGCAAGAAGAGAAGAGGTGATTTACATTAACAGTGCTCATCTCACATAAAAAACACACATGATGATCAGTACCCAATCTTCTATGGCGTAGATCACTTGTGATGAACCCATCTCTCCTGCACAGCCAAAGGAAAATTTGTACCTTGAGAGGAATTTTTAACATCCATTTTTTCTTGTCAATGGAATCATGTCTCCATCCCTCTTCAAAATTCAACATCTGTTATAGCTAGATTGGACACTATAAATCCCCTCCCACAGATATCTGTCCTCCATTCCAGGCCTAGGTCTGAAACTTTCAAGGTCTGAAATAGGCCTTCTCTTTTCTTCCCATAACTGGGTAGCTCTTCTGCTGGACTCCACACCATCCAGATGCCAACTACTATTGCTGCAGGACCAGACCTTGCTGACCATAGCATCCTTGTCAGCTGCTGCAGCAAAAGCTCTCAGATAGAGCTCCTTCAAGACACCAATTTCAGACCATCCCTCCTTCCAGAAACTGAAAGACCTGCCATCTCCAAGTGATGGTTGCAGCAGATGGAAGTGGGCAGCCAAAGCCTTAGTTACAGATTTCCAGAAAGGTGATGGACAGTTGGGCTGAAGTCTGGATATCATGTTGTTGGAAGCTCCATATCTATCTCTAATCAAAGCAGACCACGGTTTCAGATCACCTTGCAGTAGCTTAACAGCCCATTTGAGCAGCAAGGCATCATTAAAATGCTGCAAGGATTTGATCCCAAGACCACCCATCTCCTTAGGATAGCAGATTTGGTCCCACTTGATAGGCTGCAAGAAACTGCCCTTATGTCTAACTCCCTTCCAAAAGAATCTCTCCTCATCACATCTAATCTTTTCCAAATGGATCTTGGTGCTTGAGATAGGACTTATTAATTCTTTCAAAGCCAAAATTTCCATTCTCAAACTCTCTGATCACTTCCATAACCTCAGTGCTCACAATGCCCCATAATTCTTTGTAGAAGAGAACTTGGATTCCATCAGGACTAGGTGATCCTTCACAATTGAGATCCTTAATGGCTGTTGAACGGTTTTTTCTCGAATCACTACGCTTACGTGTTCGATTTTGGAAAACCTGTCATTGTAGTTCGAAAGCGAAGAATTCGTGTTCAACAAATAAAATTTATACCGAAACTAAAATTCCGGGTCGAACACAAGGAGGCGGACGTTTGATTTAAAAACTACGTGTTTCTTTTTATTTGTCACAGAATAATTCAATTTTAAAACTATCTAATTGTTTACAATAAATAGAAGAGAGAGAGAGTAAGAGAGAAAGAGAGTATTACACAAAGAAATCAAAATGAGATGTAGAATAAGCAATGAATTTTCATTGAAGAGATTGTTCATTACAACTAGAAAGCATAAAACAATTACTCTAGAAAGCGATAAATTTACTCCAGAAAGCATTAAAAGAATGGAGGGAGAAATGTCCTCCTCGACGATTGCTTGGAGGACGAGCAGATTAATCTAGAAAGCAGTAACTCTATACTAGAAAGCAGTAAAAAGAATAGGGAGAGAGAAATCCTCCTCGACGGTTGCTTAGAGGACGAGCCGGATGGGACGACGCTTGGACGAAGGAGAACGAAGCAGGACGAAGGAGGATGAAGCAGAAGAACGGGAACGGAGCAGCACGCCGTCGTCGTCGCGGGATCCACTTCCTAAGGGGAACGAAAATTGGACTTTATCTCGCGAGAAGCATCCCGGGTGTGGGACAAGCTTCCCTTGAGCTTTGGAGGGGTAGAGAGGAGAAAAAAGGGATGAGAATTTCGTATGGAGGGGGTCTCCTTTTATAGTTGCAAGGAGTGGGGGCAAAATGGACATTACAACTTCAAAACAATAAATAAGGGGTCTTTAGTGACGGATAAATTCGTCACTAAAGCCCCAACGTGGGCGTAGTGGCCGGCTCGCACGTGCCTCCTCGCCTGCTCGCGCGCTCAACGGTCACGCACGTTCACTGATGAGAACCTCATCATGAGCCATAACTAGCTCATTTTGACCTAATACAAAGGATAAAAGCTCCTACATATCTCAAGGAAAGGCTTAACTCAGAGAATCCTGAGTTTGAGAAGAAAACAAGTCATAAGGGGTAAAAATGCAATTTTACCAGTATAATCTGCATACAGGGTAATTCAGGGCCCAAACATAGGTCAAAGCAGCTTCATAAGAATAAGAGTGGGATGAAATGATCTAGCAAGGGCTACAGCAATTCCAAGAAACTAAATGATAATCTGTAACCCTAAAACAACCCACTTCAATTCACAAGGTTCGAGGCAAAGTAAAAATAGAATAAACCCTCTAAAATTCATAGAAAAATAATCTCTAGGGTTTAGAACCTTCAATTTGGCCTTCAGAACCCATTTTGACCTACATTGAGAACCATGCCCAATTAATAACTTAATTTGGGTTTTTGCGTAAATTGACCGGTCAAACAAGGTTTAATATAGAAATGAAATTCACCATCAGATTCCTTAGGTCCTAATTAGTCATGTATAAAAACTTGAGCCTAAGAAGAAACCTCCTTGACCGACTTTACACTTTGGTCCTCATATATTTACTCTTTGGCCCTCAACTTTTGAACCCTCGCATTTTGGCCCCTAACTCTCCTTCGTTCTTTGCGATCAGGTCCCCCTGCAAAACCTGCCAGCACCATGCTCCGGCGACCTTGCGCGGAGCATGGCGCCGCGCAGGGTGAGGTGGGGGACCTGGCAAGTAAACCGGGGGTGCCCTGCGTCGTCAGCCGTCGCAGGGACACCCCCTGGTCGTTGTAACCCACCATACCGGCCGTGCGAACGCACGGACGGTATGGGTTCTTGTTTCCGGCCATCCTCCGGCGAGGGAGACACGTCGTCTCCCTCCGCCTTCCTCCCTGTTTGATCCCTATAAATACCCCCCGTTGCCCCACCGACCGGAGGAGCCTGGATCTGACGGAGAAAATCCTCAACTTTCCTCTCTTCTCCCTCCGGCAGACGCTCACCAGCTCCGGCGGTTTCCCCCCCCTCCACCTCTCCGTTCTGCCGCAATACCAGCAGCAGAGACCTCCTCCCCTGCTCTTCCCGCGCCACGCCGCACCCAGCTGGCGCCTCTCCGGCTCTCTGCTCGCCGCCGCCCCTTCCCTGAGCATCGTCTTCTCCGGCGACAGTCGATACGACTGTCGCCCTGTTCCTCCCCCTTCGTCCCTGCAAGTAAGCTAGAGCTACTCCCCTTCTTCTCCTCTTTCTTTCCCCGCTTTCAATTTATTCAATTAAGCCCTCGACCGACCCTGACCATCGTCACCCCCTTCGTCTCCGGCCACCCTCCGGCGAGATGCTCCCATCGCTCCACAGCCTCACACACCTCGCCGACCATCACCGAACCTCCGCCTCATCACACTGAGCACCCCCCACCCCCTCACTGCCACTCCACACCTCCGTAACGCTTCCCCCAACAAACCCATCCTCCGACCCACAGTCCGTCCTAGGGCAGCCCTTGCACGCCGCCCCGCGCCTCGCCACCACCCACACGAGCTTCGCCGCACCCTGGCGAAGCCCCTGGCACTTTCTGATTAGGCCGGGAGGCCGTTTTCTTGTGAACAGGCCACCCGACCTCCGCCGCCATTGCCGTGCAGGAGGAACTGCTTCCGCCTGCAGCTACAGGCGCGCCACGCTCAGCGCCACGCCCAGATTCAACTCCCAGGCCTTGCGAGGCGTTTCGACAAAACACCAGGCTCGCAGCTAAGGCAGAAGGCTTCGCGTGACGCCGCAATCTCCCGCTGATTTCCCCGCTGCGGGCGCGCAATTGAGGTGGGACATTTAGTCCCACCTCGGAAAAGCCTGAAGAGGCGCAGCGATATAAGATGCAAAAGTGCTGAAGGCTTACTGCCTCAGCACACGGGGTGAGGTCCCCTTCACCCGCCCGGTTACCCAGTCTCGTCCGCGCTCACGCCCCGCGGACCTGACCCGACCCGACTTAAGACTGACCTGCACTCCTCGCCCACCACGCACGCCGGTGGGCCTGGACCCGGGCCTGACCCGAACCCGGTTACCCGACAGCTCTGGGAGAGCTTTCCCAAGAGTGGTTTCAGAGAGAGAGAGAGACGCGGGGGGGGGAGGGTAGAGTAGGTTTTGCCTCTGACGAAAAACTCTGAAGTGTGTAGGCACAGGCGAAGAAGAAGACCCGCGGAAGAAGAAGGAAGCTGACTGTAGCAACAGGTAGTTTAAGTCGTCTGATTTGGAAATCAGACGACGGCCTGAAGGGAAAAGAAGAAAGGAGGGGTGATGTCCCTGGCTGAAAAAGAAAAGAAGAAGCTGACACTTAGCCGCAGGGAGGAGAAACAAGAAGAAACTCTAAAGAAGAGGCTGAGCAAGGCAGAAGAAGAGGAAAGGCTGCAGAGAAGAAGTACAGCAGAGCCAAGGAAGAAGAAACCTTCACAGAAGAGACTGCAGAAAAAGAAGAAGAGAGGACAAGACAGAAACCAAGGAAGAAGAAGGAGGAGATCTGAAGAAAGAAAGAGGAGCATCACCTCTGCAGAACAAAGAAGAACATCACGAGGAGAAAACAAAGAGAACAACAAATTCTTTCCCTCTCTCTTTCTTTATTTTTTGTAAAAGAAACATGTATATCTCTAGAATACAACTTGCTCCCTGAGTTCGACCTAGGGAACTCTTTTATTTTCCGAGTAAAAAATTTATATATTTGAAATGTTGGTAATAACTGGCTATACTACAACGTTATAACAATAAAACCCGGTTGTCCCAGAGCATTTCATTCACCGCTTTGTAGTCGTCCGATTGCGAGATCGGACTACTTAAGATGTGTCCGCGCCCGCTCGTTGCGTGCCTGCCCGTGTGTCTGATTACGCGTCCGATTGCGTGTCGAATCGCGCGTCGACGCTATCGGGCGCGCGCGGCCGTCCGATCTCCATCTGACGCTCCACCCTCGCCCAATCGCCGTGCCTTCCAGCCCCTCTCCACAGTTCGAACCCGCGCCCCGCGCTCGCGATAGCGTGCTCGACCACTGCGCTATGGGGCGTGGATGGTCGAGCGCACGTTTTTAAATGCGAGTGCCCACAGCTGTTGGATTAAGATCCAACGGCGGAGAGCGATTCGGCGCAGGGCCTTCACAAGATGAAGCGACCGTTTGGGCGGCTGAGATGGTGCCATGTGGCGCTATCTTGGTCGTCCATCTTCTGGAAGTTGTAGATGGTGCCACGAATGTCGGATTGACTCAATTTTTGTGTCGTTGGGCTGTGATCGTCGATCTGAATTCATCCGTGCGGTCAGATTTGTCATCTGAAGTGTAGATTTTCACCATCCTGGCCCTTGATCTTCTAGGGTTCCCTGGTCACTATCTGATGCTACGGATGCCTGATTAGGGTGATCTTGGAGTCGTTGAACTCCAATCGTCGCCCTGATCACATCCATATGGTTGGATCTTTGATCCGATGTCCCGACAAAATGTTTGCCCTGTCCAAGCACATAAAAGGAAACAATTAACCTCCATTTTATTCAAACTACTCTAAATGCAAGATGATGCATGTAATGTAATATTTATATCATGAAATGCAATCCTATGCTTAAGAACATGCATAAATAGACATTTTAAGTAGTATAAATGTGTTTACATCAATGGCCTTCAAGACTTCAGCTTCAAACATAGGTTCAATCAGGATGGACCCCTGAGCCTCTGTAATTTTGAGGAGATCACTAGTTGCTATCCTCCAATAGCCCCTATCTGCAGCTCTTGAAGACTCCTTGAAATACCTGACAGCCTCAGCTCTAATATCAGAGATGGAGGTAATTCTCTGCCCCTCTTTAACAATTGAAGAGATCATATTAGCTCTTCTCCTAGAAGTGGTAGCCAAGTGGAAGAATTTAGTGTTTGCATCCCCCTCACTTAGCCATAGCTGCCTTGATCGTTCCCTCCAATCCATCTCCAGTTTCAGGTCTTCTTCAGCCACCACCCACTGCCACCTCTTTCTATCAGCAAAGCCCAGCTCAGATAGCTGAGCCACAGCTTCCTTGGCATCCAGTTCCTGAATCTTCATCAAGGCCTTTCGACGTTTCTGATGCCTGAGGATAGAGACAATATCACCATACTCCTTTAGCATTCCTTTCAAAGCCACAATCTTGGAAGCCAACCTGAAGGTAGCCGTGCCTTCAACCTACTGGGCCCTCCACCAACCAGCAAACATATCTCTGAACCCTGGCTCCCTCAGCCATGACTTCCTAAACTTGAAATAGGATCCAACCAACACCTGTTTACCATTGTCCCATACCAAAGGTGTATGGTCAAAGAAGGGAAGTTCAAGACCACAAACAAAGGACAATTGGAAGAGATCCATCAGCCCAACATTGCCAAAAAACCTATCAATCTTGGACATGAGCTCATTACCATTCCTCCAAGTGAATTCAGAGCCTGAGGAGGGAAACTCACACAAGCCCAAAGCCTGGACCATCAACTGGAAGCCAGTGGCAGAGCTATCCACCACCCCATTGGGTCTGTCACTCCCCACCAAAACACAATTGAAGTCCCCTCCAACAAGCCAAACCACCCCATTCACAAAATCTACAGCCAGGTTCCAATCCTCCCACAGCTCCTACCTCCTGCTAGGGGTTTTGGGTGCTGTTTTGACTCTTGAAGTGTGCGAAAACCTGTTTCTGTTTGCGTGGACCCTCTTATTAGACATTTATGAACATTTGAACTTTAGTTAACCCCTGGGAAACCTCATGATTATTTTGCATTCATAATACACTGTTAAAACTGCAGATTTAGGCCTAATTTAATGTACTCTTCTCAGAATGGATGTTCAATGAATTACGACTCTCCGATGATTATGTAGGAGCACTTGTCAATTGATTTTGACTAATTAAAGCTAGTTATGGTTGATGATGACATTATCATCAGATCCTTGCATTTCTACCATCTGACGGTTCAAATCAGTCTGTCTTGCAGGTTGACAGGCATTCCATGTTGGCTGATTGACCTGATTAGGGGGCAGCTAAGTGTATACGTGACCTTGACCCATTGGTCTTTGCGGTGCATAGTTACTAGGTCAGATTTGGGTCTGCTACCCAAGGTCTTTCTAGGAGAAGTTATGGTGGTTCCTCCAACCTAGATTATAGGAATTAGAATATGGGTTGGACCTAACATTCTCCTGTACAGCACACACATCCTCATAGGGTGAGGATGGCTGGAAAGATGAGAAGGATTAGAGAACCTGGGATCAAAGGCCCCAATTTGGAACTCGTGGGGTTCCGAGAAATGCTGGCTCATAGGTTGAGCCACTTCTAATTGATTTACAAACTCTTGTCCAGTAGGAGTCGTGAAGAATGGAATCTTCAATTTTTGGATTGAGTGAATCTAGAGATATTTGCAGAGTTTCCAATTATCCACTCTTCCATTCTTTTTGTAACTAGGTCCACTTTATCAAGTTTTTTACAAATTAGTTCCATATTGAATGAATTAGAGTCGTGGACCTCATTAACATTCGGTCTGGGTTGTTGGGATTGGTTGAAAGTGTCCATGGAGGCATGGTTGATAGAATTTTCACTCATTTCCTCAAACAAATCATATGCACTATCTGCATCCTTGTTGAGAAAATTGCCTCCGCAAGAAGCATCCACATGATTATGGAGTTGCTCAATTAACCCATGATAAAAGATCTGCAGAAGTTGCCATTTCGACACCTCGTGGTGCAGACACTTCCGCAGCAGTTCTTGGAATCTCTCCTAGGCACCATGAAGCAGTTCTCCCGACTGCTTAACAAAAGTAGTAATCGGCCTTTGCAATGCATTATACACCCGACTAGGAAGAATTTCTTTAGGAAGGTCGATTTAAGATCATTCCATGTAGCTATCGACCTTCCAATAGTCTGGGACTAATGTGTGGCCTTATCCCTGAGAGAGTAGGGAAAAAGCCTCATGACCATTTGCTCCTCATCCATGTTTCATGCTTTTGTGGTTTGGACCCAAGTGGTCAAGTCCTCCAAATGTTGAAACAGGTCTTTAGAACCAAGTCCATGAAAATGTTTGATCAGGCTTAACACATGGGCTTGATTTCTACATCACTGTTGAACACTATGAGTTACTACACTAACGTGTTTGGTTTTCAAAAAACCTGTCGTTGTAGTATGAAAGCGAAGAACTCGTGTTCAACAAATAAAATTTATACCGGAATAGAAATCCTGGGTCGAACTTAGGGAGGCTATGTCAATCTATATTCGCAATTATATTTTCTTTAGAATTTTTCTTGAAAAGTGAAGCGATGCAATTACAATGAAGCCATAATAACAATCAGAATAAACGAGAGAGAGAAAACATGCATTCAATAATTCAAAATGTTTATACAATAAAATCAAAGAAGAATTACACTAGAAAGTGGGAAATCAGCTACACTAGAAAGAAGGAAAATTCTACTCTAGAAAGCTGTAAAGAAGAATGGGAGAGAGAAGTTATCCTCCTCGACGATCTCTTGGAGGATGAGCAGGACGAGATGTTACTTGGACGAAGGAGGACAGAGTAGGAAGAAGGAGGTCGAGGTAGGAGGAACGAGGACAGAGCAGCACGTCGTCGTCATCGCGGGATCCTCTTTCGAAATGAGAGCGAAAATTTGACTTTATCTCGCGAAGAGCATCCCGGGTGTGGGACAATCTTCTCTTGAGTTTTGGAGATGTAGAGGAGAGAAGGAAGGTATGAGAATTTTGTGTGGAGGGGGTCTCATTTTATAGTTGCAAGGAGTGAGGGCAATTTGGTCATTTTAATTTGAAAACCATTAAATAAGGGATCTTTAGTGACAGATAAAATCGTCGCTAAAGCCCTATCGTGGGCGTAGTGGGGCGGAGCTCGCACGCCTGCTCGCCTACTCACGCGTAATGTGTGCTCCACGTTCAATTGATCCTAGTCGTCTGATCGTGAGATTGGATGGCTTATCTCGCGCCTCGCAGCGCCTCCTCTGCGCGCAGCGCCTGCGTCTGATGGCTCGTCACTCACGGGCGTGCGATAGCGTGTGGGCACTATTGAGCGCTCACAGTCGCTCGATCCTCATCGCATGATCGCACGTGCCTACTCGCCCGTGCCTCAACAGCTGCTCACGAGGAATCGAACGCGCGTGCCTTCTTACAAGCGCGTTTGATCAACGCGCTATCAGCGCGTTTGTGTTGCGCTTAAGATTTTGGGTGCGCGCATCCACAACCATTGGATGTGCATCCAATGGCGGAGAATCATCGAAGAAGAGAGGGCACGGCGAGTGTAGCGGCTGGTTGGGCGGCTGAGATGGCACCACGTGGCACCATCTTGGCCATCCATCTTCTGGATGATGTAGATGGTGCTACGGTTGTCAGATTGAGTCGATTTTCTTGTCGTTAGGCTGCAATCATTGATCCGAATCCATCCGTGTGGTCGAATTTGTCGTTTGAAGTGCAGATTCACACCATCTTGGCCCGTGATCTTCTAGGGTTCCTCGATCTCTATCTGATGCTACAGATGTCTGATTAGGGTGATCTTGGAGTCGTTGAACTCCAATCGTCGTCCTGATCACATCTGTACGGTTGGATCTTCGATCCGAGGCCCCGATAAAAAGTTTTCCCTGTTCATGAACATAAAAGGAGACAATTAACCTCCATTTTATTCAAACTAATCTAAATGCAAGATGATGCATGTTATGCAATATTTATAATATGCAATGCAATCCTATGCTTAAGAACCTGCATAAATAGACATCTTAAGTAGTGTAAACATGTTTACATCATATCCCCATGCCTGTCTTTTGCTAGTCCCTAGCAAAAACTATATGCTATTTATAAAAGAATCAGGTTGGATTATTTGGGATTGACTTATTTTCAATCAAGAAAATGTTTACTTAGGATCTGAACTTTCAAAGACACAACAGTGCCCGAGTATCTACCAAAATGCAGACCGCCTCAAGCCCTCGCCTTAATCAAAGAAAATTTTCTTTTTCTCTCTTTTCCTCTTTTCAAATTTTTTTAGATTTTCAAGTTTTAGGGTTTGGCTTTCTACGGCCATTCAACTCACCTAAGATTTGATGAGAACCCTAAGTTCTAAGCATCTTATTGTGAATGTGATAGACTCGTTGATCAGCAGTTAAAACAGACTTTGGGTTTCTACGCCTCTAGGTGACCTTAAAAAGAGAATTCTGCCTAAAGGTGTATGTTTACAACCGGTAGCTTTCTCCCTACTTTTATTTTTACAGGTCAACACAAGGGTGAATCCAGTGTATATCCCCCAGTTTATTCTACTTCTTCGCTTCTTCCTAAGTGTTTTGGGAATTTTCAGTGCATTTATTGAGTTAGGTTCTGGACAACCGGTCGATGAGCTGTTACCACCAACTTGCCAGCCATACTCGTGTGGCGAAGTGTGGCTTATTTCTTTTTCTTTTCTCCTTTTCTTTTTGACTTTTTTTTTTTAAGTAGGTGGCTTCCCTGGTCTAAGATTTACCTAAAGGCAACAAAAAGAGAATGGTCCAGTGACTGGGCTCTAGACAACCTACCTATGGGTTGTTACCCACGATAACTTGTCAGCCATATCACCCTACAAGGTTCATTAGCTACCCAATTTCCGTTAGAATAGCTGATTAACAAGTCAGTGACAAGATAGCGTGTAGATGCTTTAGGCTTAGAGTTCCCTCAAATCAGAGGGCGGGTTGATAAGTCGTGTACTTATCACCCAAACTTATTTACTCCAATTATGATAGAATTAAGATGGTGAGGACTCAAAAAACAAATCCACATTGTAGTGGATACACGGGTCGATTAAGTCCAAAGACCTGAAGGGTTTTTGTGTTCAGATCCTAATGTAATATTTCCTAGGATTGAAAAGTCCTAATGTCCAACTATTCCTTCCTAATTCAATTTTTTTTTTAAATAAGAAGAGAAAAAATAATTTACATGAATTTCACAAAGCTGACCAAATGATTCTAATGAATCCACCCCCCCTTGCTTAGTTGATGCAATGTTTGCATTGAGAAAGAGACATGAAAGAAATGGTAGAGTATGAAAGATGTCACCTGAATATGAAGCTCGTGTCAGCTTTGTGTCATATGTACAAATGCTGAGTTTAATGCCGTCAGCTAAGTGAAGTCCAGCCAAAGAAGTCACAGAATGGCTAGAGCAACCGTGTCTGAGACGGGTTCTGGAAGAGTATGGTCAATAACAGGCTTCAGACGTTGACCATTGACTTTAAATGTGTTACCTGTCTTTGGGTCAGAAATCTGAATAGCTCCATTGGGAGAAATCTGGTCAATTATGAATGGGCCATTCCATTTAGATCTAAGTTTGCCAGGAAAGAGCTTAAGTTTAGAATCGAATAACCAGACCTTCTGGTTCAGCTCAAAGCTCTTGCGGGAAATCAATTGATCATGTAGAGCTTTGGTCCGAGCCTTGTAGATCTTGGCATTCTCATATGCATCATTTCTAAGCTCCTCCAACTCAGATAGTTGGAGTTTCCTGGTCTTCCCAGCTAAATTTAGATCTAAATTGCATTGTTTGATCGCCCAAAATGCCTTGTGTTCAATCTCTACAGGTAGATGGCATGCCTTTCCATACACCAAACGGAATGGAGACATGCCGATGGGCATTTTATATGCCGTACGGTAGGCCCAAAGAGCATCCTCAAGCTTTTGAGTCCAGTCCTTGCGATTAGGCCTAACCATTTTTTGCAGAATGTTCTTGATCTCCAGATTGGAGATCTCAGCTTGTCCATTCGTCTGGGGATGGTAAGGTGTGGAAATTCGGTGATTAACCCAGTATTTAGCCAACAAATTTTGGAATTGGGCATCAGTAAAATGAGTGACACCATCACTGATGATGGCCCTCGGAATCCCGAACCTACTAAAGATATTTTTCTTGACAAAATCGATGACCACCTTGTGGTCATTGGTTCGGGTGGGAATCACCTCAATCCATTTGGACACAATCAACAGCAATAAGAATGTACTGATGTCCAAATGAAGGGAGAAAGGGTCCCATGAAATCGATGACCCAAACATCAAAAATTTCGACAGGAAGAATTGGGTTTAGGGGCATCATATCTCTCTTAGTTATGCCCCCGAGTGCCTGACATCGAGAACATGACCTTAAGAAATCCTGAGCATCCTTAAATAAAGACGGCCAATAGAAGCCAGATTGCAAGATTTTTGCAGCCATCTTTTTCCTGGAGAAATGTCCACCACACCCAGATGCATGGCAGAACTCGAGTGTACTGTTGAATTCATTCTTCGGTACACATCGGTGAATAATCTGATCAGAGCCGGTGCGGTACAGCTTAGGGTCCTCCCAGAAGTAGTATTTGGCCTCAGATTTGAATCTATCCCGTTGTTGCTTGGTCCAATCCTGGGGGATTTGACCAATGGCCAAATAGTTAACAATGAAAGTAAACCATGGGGTGTGGACACCTGAAACTGTAAGAATAGCTTCGTCTGGAAAAGTGTCAGCAATCGGAATGTCCAGACAAGAAGAATCACCTAGGAGTCTCGACAAATGATCCACTACCACATTTTGTACCCTGGTTTTATTCTTGATTTCAAGATCAAATTCTTGAAGTAGAAGAATCCAATGAATAAGCTAGGGTTTGGCATCCTTTTTGGCCAAGAGATGTCTCAAGGCTGAGTGGTTGGTGTAGATGATAACATGAGACCCTAAGAGATAAGCCCTAAATTTTTCCAAAGGGAACACTACAGCTAGTAATTCCTTTTTAGTAACAGTGTTCTATGCTTCATCCAGAGTTTTACTAGCGTAGTAGATGACAGAGGGCTTTCTATCAATTTTCTGACCCAAGATAGCCCCAACCTCGTAATCAGAAGCGTCGGTCATGATCTCAAAAGGGATATCCAAATTGGTGGTTATAATATTGGAGCACAGGTGACTGCCATTTTCAGGAAATCAAATGCCTTTCGGCATGATTTGTCGAAAATAAACAACGTTTCTTTGGCAAGAAGATTGCTCAAGGGACGAGCAACCTTTGAGAAATCCTTGATGAATCTTTGATAGAATCCCACATGACCAAGATTTAATAAGATTTGTTTAACAGATGTGGGAGGAGGAAGTTTAGCGATAGCATCAACCTTAGCTTTATCCACTTCTTGGGTCATGAAATGACTCTTTTCCCAGCTAAGGACCAATCGTGTTTTAATACATCGCTTAAGAATCATTTCCAGATTCGCCAAACAAGAGTCAAATGATTCTTCGAAAACAGAGAAATCGTCCATGAAGACTTCCATAAACTTTCCCATCATGTCAGAAAATATGGCTAGCATACACCTTTGAAAAGTTGTAGGTGCATTGCATAAACTGAAAGGCATTCTATGGAAAGCAAAGGTTCCGTAGGGATAGGTGAAAGTAGTTTTTTCCTGATCCTCAGGATGGATAGGAACTTGGTTGTATCCCGAGTAGCCATCAAAAAAACAGAAGTACTTCTGCCCGGCTAGTCTTTCCAAGATTTGATCGATGAAAGGCAGGGGAAAATGATCATTTTCAGTGGCTGTGTTCAGCTTCCTGTAATCAATACAAACCCTTCAAGAGGAAGCTGAACAAGTTGTGACAGATTCTCCTCTCTCGTTAGTCACAGCGATAGTCCCGGCTTTCTTCGGAACAATCTGCACAGGACTTACCCAAGGACTATTAGAGATTGGATAAATAATTCCTGCATCGAGCCACTTGATGATTTCCTTTTTTGATAACTTCTCACATATTTGGATTTAATCTCCTCTGCATCTGGTGAGAAGGGCGGGATCCATCTTCCAAGAATATTCTATGATTGCAGTAAGATGGTTCAATCCCCCTGAGGTCATGAATGGTCCAACCAATTGCCTCCTTGTGTTCCTTCAGGACCTTGATCAATATAATCTCTTGCTTCTTTATCAATTTAGCAATGATAATCACAGGGAGCATCTTCTGAGGTCCTAAAAATTGATATTTCAAATTCTCAGGCAATGGTTTCAGTTCAAGCTGGGGTGGGTTGATGATTGATGGTAAGGTAGATGCTGAAGGCTCAACAAGAGGAAGAGGTTGTGAGTGAACAAAATCAATAACCTCTTCAGAAGATGGCAGGTCAACCATAGAGTGTTGCAGGTCGAATTCGTCATCAAAGGAGGAACTTTCAATTGAAGAAACCATCAAACAAGTTTCAATGTTTCCATTATCCTCCTTAAGTTCCTCAATAAATCCGCAATCCTCAAATTTATTCATCGCCTTAAAAATATCCAATTTCATTCGTTGATCCCTAAAGGCGATTTCCATGCTACTACTTTCACAATTAATGTTGGCCTTAGCGGTAGCCAGGAACGGACGCCCCAGAATGATGGGCGTGTTCCTCAGATTATCAGGTACATCCATGTCAAGGACAAGGAAATCTACAGGAAAATAGAAATCCTTGACCTTAACTATAACATCTTCAATAACGCCTCGTGGATTTGTGACCGAGCGGTCCGCTAACTGTAGCATTACTGAAGTTGGCCGAAGTTCACCTAATCCAAACTTCTTGTAAAGAGAATTCGGAATTAGGTTGATGGGTGCACCTAGATCCAAAAGTGCTCTATCAAATGTGTAATCTCCGATGACGCAAGAAATCAACGGAGCACCTGGATCTCTCTTTTTTTGAGGGAGATGGTGTAGGATAACAGAACTAGCCTGCTTGGAGAGTACCACCTTCCTCGGAATAGATTCTCTCGACTTACGCTTTTGTGTGCATAAATCCTTTAAAAATCTTGCGTAAGCCGGTATGTGCTTGATGGCATTGAGGAGCGGGATATTGATCTCAACACTCTTAAATATACTCAAAAGCTCCTCATTGCTATCGATAGACTTCTTCTTTGATTTGATCAAAGCTTCAGGAAAAGGAACATGAGTCAGATCTTTGGAATCAAGTTCCTGAGCCTTGATTTCTCCTCCAGAATTCCCCTCTCTCTCCTCAGGTTCTTCAAGATTCAGTAGATCAGAATAGTGTGGTTGTGGATCTTGACTCTACTTACCACTCCTCAAGGTGACAGAATTTGCTGAAGCATAAGAGCTTGGGTCTTGGGGAGGGTTAGGAAAGATTAGAGGGGCTTGATTAACCAGAAATTGTTGATTTGCAGAGGAAGAAGAAGAAGAAGAGGAGGAACCTGACTCAACCACCTGAGCATGTGCGTGTGGGTCCCTCTGATTTCCGTACCCATGGGCTTGGTTGCCTGGATTCAGAATATTTCGCGGGTTGGGTACGGGTTGGGATGGTAGAGATCCGGGTTGATGAGAGTTAGCAATGGGCCCAGACTGCAAGTTGTCCAGCGAGGTTTTCATTTGCTGCATGAGCTGGAGCATGAATCCTTGCATCTCTACCATTTGTCGATTCAAATCAGCCTGCCCTACGGGTTGACAGGCATTCCAAGCTGGCTGATTAACCTGATTTGGAGGCAACTGAGTATATACATGACCCTGACCCATTGGTTGTTGCGGAGCATAGTTGTCGGGTCGGAATTGGGTCTGTTGCCTCGAGTTTTTCCAAGAGAAGTTAGGGTGGTTTCTCCAACCCGGATTATAAGCATTAGAGTAAGGGTTGGATCTAACATTCTCTTGTACAGCACAGACATCCTCATAGGGTGAGGATGGAGAGAAAGAAAGGGAAGGATTAGAAAAACTAGGATCAAAGGCCCTAGTTTGGAACCCATGAGGTTCTGAAAAATGCTGACTCACAATTTGAGCCGCATCGAGTTGATTCACGAACTCCCGTCCAGAAGGAGCTCGTGAAGAATGGAATCCCGAATTTTGGGATTGAGTGGATCGAGAGTTGTTCATAGAATTGCCAGCCATCCACTCTTCCATTCTCTTAGCAACCAAGTCCACTTTATCAAGTTTGTTACAAATCAATTCCATATCAAATGAATGAGAGTCATGGACTTCATTGACATTTGATTTGGGCTGCTGGGATCGGTTAAATGTGTCCATGGAGGCATGATTGATTGAATTCTCACTCATTTCCTCAAATAAATCGTGTGCACTATCTGCGTCTTTATTGAGGAAATTTCCTCTGCAAGAAGCATCCACATGATTTCTGAGTTGCTCAGTCAACCCATGATAGAAGATCTGCACGAGTTGCCATTTCGACACCTCGTGGTGTGGACACCTCCACAATAGGTCCTAGAATCGCTTCTAGGCCACATGAAACTGCTTCCCCGGCCGCTAGGTAAAGGTAGTGATTGCCCGTCTCAAGGCATTGGTACGTCCGACTGGGAAGAATTTCTTCAGAAAGGCTGATTTCAACTCATTCCAAGTTGCAATTGGTCTTCCTATTGTCCTATACCAATGCACGACCTTATCCCTAAGAGAGTGGGGGAAGACCCTCATGATCATTTGCTCCTCGTTTACGTTTCGTGTCTTGGTGGTCTAGACCAAAGTGGTCAAGTCCTCCAAGTGCTGAAATGGATCCTTGGAGCCAAGCCCATGATAATGTTTGATAAGGCTTAACACCTGGGGCTTGATTTCTACGTCACTGGCTGGAATCTGGACGTTGGGACGTTCCCGTAATTTGAAAGATCATAGAAATCCTTCAAGGGCTGAGCGCCCTGCATTCTCTGGAACCATTCCTGCATTCTCTGCATTTGTTCCAACTGCCTTCGGAATTCTTCCTGTGGATCTCTAGGTAGAGGAGGCTGTTGGTCGGCCATGGGATCAATTTGACCAAAATATAATTTATGATTCCTAGAATACTCTAGTGGTCCTTCTAATCGAGGATTCAATGACCGTCTTCCCAACATAAACTAGGAGAAGGTCGGAAAGACTGGGGATAGGGACCTTGCAGCACAACAAAACAAGACTGTCCTTAGGTGGGGTAGCCTAAGGATCTACTGACTCCTAAAACCCACCTTAAGAATGTAAATTATTTACTGTACTTGTGTCTGCTCAATCCAACCAGTTAGAAGGAGGGATTGGGGAGAAGGTTCTTCCTTCGGCTTTCGCCTCCGGTTCCTAGTGTACCCCCTAACCGTGGTCGTTTGACGCTACTCCCCTAGCTAGACATCAGATTAATCAGTACAAGTAGGTTAATCAAAGACAATCTCAGACTAAGCCCTGAAGAGCGAATCAGACCTTAAGGCCAATGTCTACTCAATTTTATTAAGGCTTGGGATTGTGGTGCTTATGGAATGTGATGGGCCCTTAAAATGGGTTGTGGCTTAATGATTGATTGAGAATTGTGTAAGTGCGTGCACAACCAGGGTTTTCAAGCAAGATTATTTATGATGCGTGGATTTTAATGTTCAAATCTTGCTTAAGTAGCTTTTAGGGTTTCAAATTAGGTGGATTGCAATCAAGTTTCGAGGCAAACCAAGTTGTCAAACACGTGTGTAGATCGCTTTCCTTTAAAACCAGAAAGAAAGTGGAGTGCCTAGAATAGACCTAGATTGAAAACCCTAAAGAGGAGCTACTTGATGAGTTGATTTTAAGTAGAGTGGTACGGCCCAAACAACTCAAACAACCAGCCACAAATGCACCACTAAGTTAGGCACACAAAGATGGTTAACCTAGAATGATTTCTACTCTTTTATGTGTTGCTTTGTGTGTATCGGTTCCATAGATCAAAACCCGGTTGAGTAGAAACAAATCAATTAGGTTAAGTGCCTTGAATGTGGGTGTATGTTGTGTATTTGTTGAAAATTGCCCCACAAGATTATCTTTTTGTTATTTTTTTTTTCATAAACGAGGGTGGAATGAATGTGAGTGAGAATCCAAACAACCAAACTATTCCTAGGATTTATGCAAACACCTAGGTTAATTGGAATTTGGATTTAATATGGCAAATGAAATCTATGGAGGGGGGAAGAATGGGGAGCACTTACAGTTGTCTTCAACTGCACTTTACTCCGGTCTACCGCTTGATGATTCCCTGATGGAGGTCTCTGCAAAATAATAGACACAAGAGAAAGCACGTTAGAAAATAATGAAATGCATGAAATGCGAAAAGAAGATCGAAAATTGTTGCCTCCCCGGCAACGGCGTCAAAATGTTGAACGCTATGAGTTACTACGCTAACGTGTTTGGTTTTGAAAAAACCTGTCGTCGTAGTATGAAAGTGAAGAACTCGTGTTCAACAAATAAAATTTATACCAGAATAGAAATCCCAAGTCGAACTCAGGGAGGCTACGTCGATCTATATTCGTAATTATATTTTTTTTAGAATTTTTCTTGAAAAGTGAAGCGATGTAATTACAATGAAGCCATAATAACAATCAGAATAAATGAGAGAGAGAGAGAGAGAAAACATGCATTCAATAATTCAAAATGTTTATACAATAAAACCAAAGAAGAATTACACTAAAAAGTGGGAAATCAGCTACACTAGAAAGCAGGAAAATTCTACTCTAGAAAGCTGTAAAGAAGAATGGGAGAGAGAAGTTATCCTCCTCGACGATCGCTTAGAGGAAGAGCTGGATGAGACGCCGCCTGGATGAAGGAGGACGGAGTGGGAAGAAGGAGGTTGAGGCAGGAGGTACGAGAACGGAGTAGCACGTCGTCGTCGTCACGGGATCCGCTTTTGAAATGAGAGCGAAAATTTGACTTTATCTTGCGAGGAGCATCCCGGGTGTGGGACAAGCTTCTCTTGAGCTTTGGAGAGGTAGAAGAGAGAAGGAAGGGATGAGAATTTCATGTGGAGGGGGTTTCCTTTTATAGTTGCAAGGAGTGAGGGTAATTTGGTCATTTTAATTTGAAAAACATTAAATAAGAGGTCTTTAGTGACTGATAAAATCGTCGCTAAAGCCTCATCGTAAGCGTAGTGGGGCGGAGCTTGCGCGCCTGCTCGCCTGCTCACATGTAATGTGCACTCCACGTTTAGCTAATCCTAGCCATTTGATCGTGAGATTGGACAGCTTATTTCGCGCCTCACAGCGCCTCCTCTACGCGCAACGCTCGCGTCTGATGGCACGTCACGCGCGGGCGTGCGAGAGTGCGTGGGTGCTATTGAGTGCTCATAGCCGCTCGATCCTCATCGTGCGGTCGCACGCGCCCGCTCGCCTTCTCATCAGAGCTGCTCGCGAGGAATCGAACGCATGCCCCGCCTTCTCGCAAGCGCGTTCGACCAACACGCTATTAGCGCGTTTGTGTCATGCTTACAATTTTGGGTGCGTGCATCCACAGCCGTTGGATGCGCATCCAATGGCGGAGAATCATCAAAGAAGAGAGGGCGTGACAAGTGTAGCGGCTAGTTGGGCGGTTGAGATGGTGCCACGTGGCGCCATCTTGGCCGTCCATCTTCTGGATGATGTAGATGGTGCTACAGTTGTCGGATTGAGTCAATTTTCGTGCCGTTAGGCTGCGATTGTCGATTCAAATCCATCCGTGTGGTCGAATTTGTCGTTTGAAGTATGGATTCACACCATCTTGGCCCTTGATCTTCTAGGGTTCCCCGATCTCTATCTGATGCTACAGATGTCTGATTAGGGCGATCTTGGAGTCGTTGAACTCCAATCGTCACCCTGATCACATTTGTATGGTTAGATCTTTGATCCAAGGCCCCGATAGATCTGAGGCCCCGATAAAATGTTTGCCTTGTCCATGAACATAAAAGGAGACAATTAACCCATTTATTCAAACTAATCTAAATGCAAGATGATGCATGTTATGCAATATTTATAGTATGCAATGCAATTCTATTCTTAAGAACATGCATAAATAGACATCTTATGCAGTGTACATGTTTACATCAATCACCAGTTGGAATCTAGACACCGGGATGTTCTCCATAATTGGAAGGATCATAAAAATCCTTCAAGGGCTGAGTGCCTTGACCATGCATTCGTTGGAGCCATGCTTGCATTTGCTATAATTATTCCAGCTGCCTTCATAGCATCTCATGCTAATTTGGAGGTGGAGGTGGTTGATTAGCCATGGGATCTACTTGACTAAAATTCAACCTAGGGCTCCTTGAATGGTCTAATGGTCCTTCCAAGCAAGGATTCAATGACCTCCTTCCAAGCATAAACTAGGAAGGGGTCAGAAGGATTGGAGAATAGAACCCTATAGCACAACAATACAAGCCTGTCCTTAAGTTGGGTAGCCTAAGAACCTAGGCTCCAAGATAGATTCAAACCACAACATGAATTTTGTGTTGTCCTTAATCTAAAAGCTGGTTAAGTTGGGATTGCAAAGCAAGGGGAGTGTATCCTGAAGGCCACTAATTATGCCAAACCCCTGCCTACTTAAGTCGTTTGACAATCAGGCCCACCAACTTAGCACCTTCTAGAGAAAGAAGACTTCACAATTTCACACCATAGTTTGAGAAATACCCTAAAATGGACTGATGAGTCCTAGGGCCAATGTCTACTCAATTTTAGATTAGGCTTGGGATAGTAGTGCTTTTGGAATATGATGAGCTCTTAAAATGGGTTGTGACCTTAATGCTTAATTGAGATGTGTGAGTTTGTGCACAACTAGGGTTTCAAGTAAGATTATTTGGATGAGTGAATTTTAGAGTTTAAATCTTGCTTAAGTAGCTTTTAGGGTTTAAATTAAGGTTGATTCAATCAAGTTCAGGAGGCACATTAGGATTTGCAAACATAGGTGAAGATGTTTTCCTTTGAAATCAAAATAAGATGGAGTGCCTGGTACTGACCTTAAATGTTAACCCTAATAAGCAAGCTACTTGATGAGTTGTTTTTAGATGAATTGGTGCGACCCAAACAACTCAAGCAATTGGCCTGATGCATCATTGAATTAGGCACACAAGTGGTTACCTAATCTAATTTCTACTCTATTATGTGTTGATGAGTGTATCAGTTTCAAAGATCGGGTTATCGGTTGAGTATGAAAAATCAGAAGAGGTTGTGTACCTCTATGGGATTTTAAAGATTTTTTTTATATATGGAGGGTGAGGTGAGTAGAGGTGGCAATCAAACAACCAAACTAAGCCTAGGGTTTATGAGAGCTCCTAGGTTAATTAAGGTTTGAATTAGGGTGATGAAATGAAATATATGGAGGGGGAAAGAATGGGGGAGCACTTACAGTGGTCTTCAATAGAACTTTACTCCTTTCTACCACTTGAAGATTCATTGTCGGGGTACCTGCAAGATAATAGAGAGGAAATAAAAGAGAGTTAAAAAGTAAATAAGTGCGGGCAATGCGGAAAAATAGTCAAAATCCATTGCCTCTCCGGCAATGGAGCCAAAATGATTAGCCAGATTTCGTACGCTAAAAGGTTGAGTTTGAAACCCATCATTATAGTTACGTAAAAATCCATCAATCAGATAAAATTTATAATCGAAACTTAAGATGAGTCCTAAGTCAAACACAGGGAGGTGAACGTTTGATTAAAAATCACGTTTAGAATTATTTTCGGAAAGCAGATTAGCTAGTTGAAAGTAATCTAATAAATAATAGAAAAGAGAGAGAGAATATTTAGAGAAAAGAGAGAGAGAATATTTAGAGAAAAGAGAGAGAGAGAGAACCAATATGTTATAGCCATATGTTCATTACAACTAATTTCTACAACTAGAAAGCTGAAAATCTACACTAGAAAGAGGTAAAAAGAGAGGGATGAGAAAATCCTCCTCGACGGCTGCTTGGAGGACAAGCCATGTTGACGGAGCACTCGGAAGAGGGTGGTGAGATGTTGGATGAGGGAGAATGGAGCTCAAGGATGGAGGATAGAACAAGGCAATGTCGCAATGGGATCTGCTTCTCGAATGGTGGTCAAAAGACAACCACGGGATGCTCCATGAAGGAGGTAAGAAGATGGGAAAATTATGTTACTCTAGCTCTAGTGGAGCATCGTGAGTATGGGACCAGCTCGTAGAGCTTTGGAGGAGGTAAGAGGAGAAGAGAAGGGATGGTGAAATATGTGGTAGGGGTGGCCCTTTTATAGGTGCAAAAATTGGGGACAAAAAGGTCTTTCAAGACTTAAAAATAAATATGCAGCCTTTAGTGATGCATATAAATGTCACTAAAGGCGCACATTGTTGTTGCCACCTCTTCATCTTCGATCGTGCAATGAAGATCCAACTGCTCAGAAGAAGCCACGTCTATGCCTCTTTCTCTTCAGCCGTTGCCTCTTCATCACGCCTAACTCATCACAGCCATCTAATCATTCGATTAGACAGCTTAGATCGCGTGAGCCGATTTGCCTTCATACGTTCTGCACGCCCACGTGCGATGGCGCATATGATTGCGCATCATCATGTGCGTGCGTAGTCTCCTCCATCCGATGCTCAATGTCACAACACATCTCGCCTTTGTAGCCGCTGGATGCGCATCACACGGTCAATTGCACCCGCACCTTCGATTTGAGGTGCTCGAGGTCTCGAACCCACACCACTTCCTCATGCTTAAGAGGCTCGACCACCATGCTACGAGCGTGGATAGTCGAGGTCTTGATTTTCCCTACGAATGCTCTCAGCCATTGGAAAGAGATCCAACGACTGGGATTCAATGTATGGGTGAAGAGGAGGTGCTGCAGGTGGTGTTGGGTGGCTGTGATGGCGCCACATGGTGCCATCATGGCTGTCCATCTTCTTTGCTTTGTAAGTGGTGCTACGGTTGTCGGATTGAATCGATTTTCACGCCGTTGGGCTGCGATCATCAATCTAAACCCATCCATGCAGTTGGATTTGTCATCTGAGGTATGGATTTACACCACCTTGACCCTTGACCTCTGATCTTTCTCAGATTACATCTAATACTATGGAAATTCGATTGGGACGATCTCGGAGGCGTTGGACTCCAATCGTTGCCCTAATTTGATCCATACGGTTGGATATTCAATCCGAGGCCCCAATAAATATCGCCCTATCCCCTTATCACAAAAAGGGACAAATTAACCTAGAATTTGTATAAACTAATCTAATTGCAGAATGATGCATGTTATGCATTATTTATAATGCTAAATGCAATTATATGCCTAAGAATATGCATAAATAGACAGTTTATGTGACATAGATGTGTCTACATCAAGGATTAGAAGAGACCTCCATCAAGAAGGAGTTGGAAATGTGATTCCAAGAGCTTGTTATTAGATGACGAAGCAAGAAGTCACAATATTTTTTACCATCTTGAAGGAGATGAAGCTTCCAGATGAGTTATCGTGCAACATCTCACATGTGATACAAGTTAAAAAAGAAAAGGGTAACATTGATGAAAATGCATGATTGCCATATTTTGATGAAGGAGCTTTTATTGGTGGCTATTCGGGGTTGTTTACCTAATAGAGTGACAATTATCATAATTGGCTTATGCCACCTCTTTAAATGCTTATGTGTCAAGGTTCCCAGATCGTCAGATCTTGATATGCTACAATCCTGAGACATTCTAACATTATGTGAAATGGCAAAGCTATTTCCTCCATTGTTTACTATCATGATACATCTCATCATCCATTTAGTAGAGGAAGCAAAGATTTGAGGTCCCTTTTTATATTGATGGGTGTACCCCATTAAGAGGTAGGTATTTGTGAATTATACAAGTATCTACTAGATCTCTTTCCAAAAATTGTGTTTCATTAATATGTGACTTTTTTGATGTTTTAGGTTCTTTTTGACTTTGAAAAGTTTGTTAAGAACAAAGATCATTCTGATGGATCAATTGTAGAAGAATTCTTAGCAAATGAGTGCTTAACCTTTTGTTGAAGGTATCTTGGTGGCGGTCATACCAAATTTGATAGGCCACCGCAAAATGACAAGGATGTTATCCCTGAGATGGATGAACATGTACCATCTCCACTAGGACGACCTTTAGGGAAGAAGAAAATAACAAACAAGTGATTTGATCTCTAGAAATGAAGAAGAGTTTCAAGGAATAAGCTCGATTCACATCACTATTCCAGGTGCATCGTTATGTTCTCTTTAACAATGAAGAAGTCAGTCACTATATAACATATCTATTGAAAATTCTTCATCTGTTTGATTAAATTATCATGACAAGTTGAAGTATCATGTAACCAGAGATTCATTGCCTTTTTAAAATAGGGAGCATAAGGCTATGCTAAGAAGGCATCACCGTTCACCTCATCTATGTCAATTTGAACTCGATAGGCTTCATAGTCTTGAGTTAAATTATTGGTTTTGTGATTGAGTGAGATGCTTTTGATTTTGTAATTATTCAACTAAATTTGAGTTAGTTTTTATCAACAATTGAAATCATATTACTTAATGAACATTTGGAGAAAGAAGGAAGTGATAAAGTTTCTTAGAAGTTGAAGTGGTTAGCTAAGGGCCCTTCTGACATGGTTGTTGCCAATAGAGGGTACATTATTAATGCGTTTAGGTTTCATGCCATAGAACATGAGAAGGAATTGAGGACACAAAATAGTGGTGTAGCTATCAAACTGTGGAAGCTATCAAAGATTTGAATAGTGAGGGCGCTCCAAGACCAGATGGGGTACAAGTTCTTTTCTACAAAGAAATATGGAATGTTCTTAAGGATGTGATGGACGTTATACATGAGTTTGAAAAGGGCAACTCTAGATTTGAAAGACTGAACAAGTCTTACTTGTTCTTGTTACCAAAGAAATTAGGTGCGGAGCATTTTTCTGATTACATGCCTATTGCGTTGTCGAATTCCATCTATCTTATCATCAACAAAATTCTAGCTAATAGAATTCGTGGTGTGTTGCAAGACTTGGTTATGCCTGTCCAATCTGCTTTCTTACTTGGGAGGTCACTATAGGAATCATTCATTAGGGCTCAAGAAATGGTGATGGGATGGCATAGGCGAAAATCCAAGGCCTTCCTATGGAAGGTAGACTTTTCTAGAGCCTATGACTCAATTTCCTGGTCGTATCTATGGGAAGATCTAAAAAAAAGAAAATTCCCCCCTCTTTGGATACAATGGGTGAAACGATGCATCACAATTGCCTCCTATTCCCCTTTGATAAATGGGAAGCCATGTTGAGCCTGGATCCAACCTCAGTATGGGGTGCGGCAAGGCTACCCCTTAGCCCCATCTATTTTTAACTTTGCAATGGATACTTTGGCAAGATATGCTTGCAAGATGGCAGCAGATGGGATGATAAAGGGATATTCGATGACAAACAGAAGGGCTTTGGCTCCCATTCTTCAGTACGCGAATGATAGTTTTTTTGTGGAAGGAGGGAAGAGGGAAGCACAGGCACTATACTATATGGTCAACATATTTGGTGAAATTTTTGGGCTGAAATTAGATGGAAGTAAATCCTCCTTGGTCTGTTTTGGTATGAACGATACAGACCAGTGTGACATTTCTAGCATTCTGGGCACGCCTATGATGCACTTCCAATCAAATATCTGGGGCTGCCATTGAAGTGCACAAAAATGAAGAAAACTGATTGGACTTTTCTCTTCTAGAAGGTGGCTACGAAGCTAGAAGGCTGGAGTAGCCGTTACTTATAGAAAGGGGGGAGGTTTATCCTGTTAAATTCAGTTATCACATCCATTCTAGTTTTCTTCTTCTCTGTCTTTCGAGCTCCAAAGTCAATTTGGAAAAAACTTGATGTTATGTGCAAAAGGTTCTTCTGGAAAGGGGCTTCTCACCAAGGTACCTTCTTCCAACCTATTAAATGGGATTCAATTTGTTCTCCTAAGAAGTATGGTGGCATGGGAATCAGATCTCTTAAAGAGTTTAATGATGCCTTGTTGTTGAAATGGGCGGTTTGACTACTACAAGGGGAACAAAAACTTTAGACAGAAATCATTCATGATAGTTATGGGGTGGAAAATGATGAGAAGAGTCATTTGAATCCTCATAAGCCATCTCCTTTCTGGACCTTTGTGGTGCGTGCCTTGGCTGATAACTGGAATTTATTCAAATCAGTCTTGGGTGATGGAAGAAGCTTTAAATTCTAGTTGGAAAAATGGCTGCCTGGTGGGGTGATAAAGGACAGGTACCCTCGCATTTTCGACTGCCACTGATAAAATGCTTTGGTATGTGATTATTGGGACACGACTTCTAAGAATTGGACGTTAAACAGTGAGGTGGGGAATGGCCATGGAACAAGAACATGGGCATAAAATGAACGCCTCCTACAGGAACTTGCTGCTTTCAGACCTACACCAGAGGAGTGTGATACATATAAATGGGATGGGACCTTCTCGTCAATGGTTGCCTATGAGAAACTCATTTTCTCTTCCAGGTTGGCGGAGGTGGATGAGGTTGGGAAGAAGTTATGGAAATTGAAAGTACCATTGAAGGTGCAAATTTTCTTGTGGTTGTGCAGAAGGGATGGTTTGCTAACGGGAGATATGCAGCATAGGAGAATGGGCACCCCTGCTCAATTTTTCCACTTGTGTGGGATGCACAATGATTCCAGTCATCATATTTTCTCTACGCGCATGATAATAGATTGTGTTTGGAGGAAGGTCTGCAGGGATTCTATTCCCACGTGAGATGATCTATGGAGTTCTTTTTTGATTTTGAATAAGCCATATGTGCCCATGGTGGCTATGTTATGGTCGGTGTGGAGAGCTAGAAATGAGAATTTGTTTCAGGAGAGACCAGTGAGTGTGGATAATATTGTAAACAATTGCTGGAATCTCATACATATGTGGGGTTCATTCTTGTAATCCATTTCTTTCATATAATCAATAAATGCTCTCCTGGATTGCTATCGGCGATTCAATAGATTTCCTTTTCATTTCAAAAAAAAAAATAGTGGTGTAGCTGTCATTTTAGGTTCAAGTAGCTATTCTAGTCGAAAAGATGATCAACCAATTGACGGGGAACAAGATTATTATGGTGTGTTGAAAGACATTCTCAAACTGAGCTATTCAATGATGTGTAGGGTGGTTCTATTTAGATGGATGGGTTCATCCAACTAAAGGGTGTAGGACTGATGATTGTGAATTCACCATTGTTAATTTCTCTAACTTATCACATTCAGGGAAGGATATCAAGGATGACCCTTACATCTTGGCATCTCAAGCATTGAAAGCATTCTACATCAAGGATAATCAGAATGAAGAATGGCATGTGGCATCTTGGCATCTCAAGCATCTTGTCATGATGACGTCAGCTATCTCCTTCAACCTCCAGCCGGTAGGAGAACCTCCAAACCCTTCCCACGACTTGATCTTTAGAGATCTGTATCTCCCAAACCACGCAGCGAAATACAGAGATTTCTCTTAGCTCTCAGTTATCATAGGAAAAGCTCCCCACTAAGACATATTGAAGCCTATCTTCTGAAAAAAAAAGAGCGAGGAAGAGAGAGAGAGAGCAAAGCCATTGGATTTCCTCTTAACAATTTTTGAATTAGAATTGTTGAGTTTAAAGATCGAATTACTTGCATCTAGTTCTTGAGCTCTTGATAGTGAAAAGTCATGCATTTATTTGCTCCCAGTGAACGACCTTGGAATACATTTTATTTCAAGAATTATAAAGTTTAAAGGTTTATTTTGTGCGTGTTTCGATTATACTACGACACAATTTTATTAAACCTCGTTTCACGCATGTCACTTTTGGCGGTGTTGTTGGGGAGCAACGCACGCTTACCACTATCATTGTGTATATATTTTTTATTTTATTTGTATATATTTGTATATATTTGATTTCTAACTAATTATCTTTTCCTTGGTTGTTGATTCTCTTGGATCGGATCTGATTCAACCGGGCCAACCACTTTACCAACGGTTCAACCACTCAAAGGATAGGTGATTGTGCAGCAATCATAGGTCTTAATTGACCTAGATTAAGCTAGGAGTTAGCATAAGTTAGGGTTATGCATGCATGCATACGCATTTTCTGCATCTTTACTGCTTTCCTTTAGCTATGTATAAAATAATGTTATAATGTGCTGATTAAGTGCATTATGTTGATTGCAGGGAATAAGCTGATCAAGAGCTGGATCAGGAATAACGGGAGTTGTAGTAGAACTGGAGTAGAAGGCTTAGATTAGATGTAGGAATAACAATGTAAGGGAGTTAAAGGTTTGCTATGCTATTAAGTAGGAATAAAGTAGTAAAATGTAAAGTGCTTAGGTCCATCCTAACCCTAGGATAGCCTAGAGATTTCCCCAAGCCTTAGCCACCCTTAGATTAGGTCACAACACCCTAGGAAGCCCTAAAACCCTAGTTCCAACCCTTATCTAGACGTCCAGATAAGTTATAGGACATCCAGGACCCTTAGCCATCTCCTGCACACTTCAAACCCACTTTTGCAGTGTTATTGGACGTCTAGACACTTTGTCAGACGTCCAATTTTTGCGGAATACCCAAAACAGAACCCAAAATCCCTCCTGACTCTGATTGGACGTCCAGACAACAAGTCTGGACTTCTGATTTTTGAGTATAAGACGTTTGACACTATTATTAGACGTCTGATGCTGCTCTCCAGTTCTTGTTTTGAGATTTAAGCTTTGATCTTGGATCTCTAGGTCCCTAAACCCAATTCCAACCCCATAGGAACCTAAATTAAGGTGCCCTAACCCTAGTACATCACCTCTAGACCTCCCTAAGGACCTAATTAGGTCCTCACTAAACCTAATTGACTTTGATCTTAGTCAATTCCATCAGCCTATTCAATTGGACTCATTGAGTCCAATTGAGCCCTGATCTCAGCACACACTGTCCAATTGGACTAAGTGAGAGTCCAATTGACCTATACCTAAATTAATTGAGTTGTTTTACTCTCAATTAAGTTTCCACACACCCAATTAAACTTGTATTGAGTTTAATTGCACTTTACCTTAGTGAATTAGGGTTTATAAACCTAATTTGAGACATACCTTGACCTAAACCCACTAGAACCTAACCTAATCAACCTAGCCACCTAAGTTTCGACCCACACACACCCACACACACCCACACACACAATCCACATGAAAATACCTAGCCTAGAGTTCTCTAGAACTCTCTACCATGTGTGGTTGCCTTGGTTGCCAAAATTAGCAACCAAGAGCCATTCAATTTTTAGATCCACATTTGGTGGATCTAAAAACCACCATCCATCCTCTCTCTCTCACTCTCCCACGAGATCCCACCATAGGCCTCTCTAGAGAATTCCATAATTCTCTAGAGAGCTTCCCTTAGGTCTATAAAAAGACCTAAGGGGTGGCCATTTGCACCCATTCACTTCCTTGGCATATTGGTGACATTCACGCCACCTCCACTTAGCTAGCCACTCCACCTCCATGAGCTCACTACCACCACCATGGAGGACATCATGCCGGGATGCTGGATCAATCCTCCCTCTCTCCAAGGGTCGGCCTAAGCTACATTGGCTGCCCCTCATTCTTCTCCCGACCACTCCAAGGCCATCAGGGACCACCCCTGAATGGCCTTTATTCTGCTAGATTTAGTTTATGCTCTCCATGATTTTTATTGTTTTTATTTACTACTTAGTAGTGTAGCCCTTATTCTCCCCCAATGATGCATGCAAAATCCCCCTGTAGATTCTTGTATGCGATCATTTTCTGGTAGCTAGATTTACATTTTTAAGCATTCATGTACAAGCTTTCTTTTACCTTTCATGTTGCAAACACTCTCTTGAATGAATAGAAGATATATTTTAATATATATGTCTATGTGTTGAGAATCACCATGAGCTTATTGCAATATCTTTTGAGTGATTAATGTTGCCTGTTTTTAATTCCTGATATACTTGCAACTAAGCATGTCGTACTTCAATATGTAATAATCATAAACTGACGTGTGATTTTAAACGAAGTAGAGCGGCAAAAAGATCGATTTCAAAAGTAAAAGCAACACCTCCTAGAGATGAACGACTGGGACTCAAGTCTCGTTATCTTTAGAAATCATTTTTTGACGAACGTTTTTGCGTGACTATACTACGATTTCCGATGACTTTCAAAATGCATGAAAATGATTCTGTCAATAGGTCAATTTATTTTCTTCTTATTCGCCATTTTTCCTTGCATATATATATATAACTAAAGCAAATCTTAGGAATCCAACCTTGCCTTATTTTTCTAGAATTATCATTTGAGGCAAGACATTCTTGATTTTTTTTTCTGAGAATTAATTGTGATTGAAGAGATTTGTTGATTGATTAGCACACACATCCCAAAATTCTTGTGCTTATTAGGGACTTGTGCTAAATTGATTGGCATACTTTGACTAACACCTTCTTGTTTGAATCTAAGGTGCACATTAATTTGAATTAAATTAGAGTCCAATTAAAGCCAATTAGGGTTTTGACAATTTTACGGTTTTAGAGTGCAAGAACACATTTGCAAGCTGTAAAGGAAATCTCTTCCCACATTGTGTGCCACCCAAGCCTTGTTTGAATTGACTTAAAAATCTAAGCCATAAAATATAAGCTCTAAGATCACTTGAACCTTAAAATTTGAGACTTAATACCTGTTTGTTGAACAAAATAGGGTGGTTTGGGTGAGTTAACCCATATTTCATCCTCGAACCCATAGGGCAGGTTAGGTGAAATTGGTTCACATTGTGACCCAATCAACCTAGAAATTAGGTAACAATTGAAATTAATTTCTAAATCAAGTGATAACCAAGGCACATGCACATTTAAGCCTAAAATTGGTAGACTTAGGGCTTAACTCATGCTTCTGGTCTACTTAAAATCGTAGTGACAAGGAAAGCTGAGTAAGGGAAATCCTGTAACTCGTGGGGTCACTCTACCATGCAAGGGTCTTTATGGGACTCTCCTTTCCTGGATACCCAAGTAATTCTTAGGGTGTGTGAGTTCTCAATTTAGATGTCCATCTGCCTTGAATCAACCTTAGTCATCCAATTATATTAGGTGCCTTGATTGGGTCCAATACATATCTAGTCCCTCTCATCTTTTCTGTAATATATGCATAGGGAGGAGGCCCTTAAGACTCGCCTTAAGGCCTTCATTAAAGTTTAATTCTCAGGGTTAAGCCTCGATTGATTTGCGTGATTTTTGATCCAACCAACATCTCTCCTGATCATTCTGAATCTGAACTCGATTCTCCATATTTTGATCCACCACTTGATTTGATTTCTATCACCTTACCTGGAAATCAAACTAAAAATTATGAAAATGTCCACTAACCCTGAACATCGTAAGAGCCTAAAAGATTGAATGATTGAGGATGTTATCAGACATAGAGAAGAATTTTTTAGAACCTTAACCCCTTTTAATGGAGATCAAGGTAGTGAACCTAAAACCAGGAACCCCATTATGAGCCACACCAAATAATTGCAACCTAGGTGTTATGTTGTTCGACTCGGGAAACCCTCTTAGAACAAATGATTGTTATGAAAAGACTTCATAGAAATGAGGGTTTACAATATTTTTTAAATCCATAACTGTAGAAAAATTATCAAGATTTCTTTAAACAACGTGGGTATTTGATATATCAATTAGAAGATTTGATTAATGAAAGATACCTAGACCCCCACCTAGATCTTGATTATGAATCTTGGGATAATTTTGAGGACAAACCTAATTTTCCTGAACCTGGGTTCCAAAATGGAGAGTTCTATGTTGAATCTCCAACCCAATTAGAACCAAATGATGATTTTGGGCATAAGGAATTACTTGATATAGAAAATCAACTTATGGGTTCGAAGGATTCCATCACAGGTGTTCTTGATTTTGAAAGCAAACCAACAGGCACAAGTTTTGAAGATAGTTCAACTCAACAGGAATTTCAAAAAATCTATGATGACTTTAAACCTGCATTCCTCGAGGATACAATCTCCACACCTTATCTTGGTAAGGTCAATTTTGAGTTTAATTCATGTATTTTTAAAGAGGATGCATCTGAAATCCCAAGCAAGATTAATTTAGAAATAGATTCTAGTGACCTAATTCTAGCACTTGACCTAGAATCTAGACCTGAACCTACTTGGGATAATGGTAAGGCTCAATTTAATGAGGATAAAATCTTGAATTCAAAATAAAATGATTTTCATGGGCCTACTTTTGATGATGCAAACTCTCTAGATTCCTCGGTAGAGCGTATTGATTTATTTGAATTAAAACCAATTTATGATATAGAATCAAAGGAATTTGTAGAGTTAAGATTAGATTGGATCTACCCTAGATACCTTGAACCCAAGCCTATGCCTAATGAGGATATCCCTATTCACTTGGAATAGAATCTAGGTTAGACCAATTTTAGGTTGACAACTTTGTGGGTTTTAACTATTTCTGTGATGGTTATCTAAATTTCAATTTAGATTCATATAAATCTTTTCACTTATGTTCTGTTCTCAGATTCTCCTATGCTGATGCTGATTTTGAACCTTATTCTGATTTAGGAGAATCCTTGCTTCTAGAGGGTTATAGTCCAATTTATGACCTCGATGTCAATGACCAGTTCTTTGACTCTGACTCCAAGGTCATTGATTTGGAACCTAGGGCAGTTGCTTCATGGTGACAGCCTTCCTCTATAGTTCTATTATTTCGTCGTAGTATAATATAGAGAAGTGATTACCAGTTTAATACAATTTGTTACTCGGAAATAAAAGAGTTCCCGAGGTCGAACTCAGGGAGCAAACTGTATTCTAGAGATACAAATTCTTATTACAAAAATATTACAAAAATAAAGAGAGAGAGAGGGAGAGATAAAAATTTGGTTTCTTCTTTCTTCCTCTTTGTTTTCTCTTCTCTTTGGCTTTTGGTTTTTCTTCTTTGTTTATCTCCTGGTGGTCTTCTTCTTCTGCCTTCTGTTCTTCTTATTTCTTCTCTTCTTCAGAGCTCCTCATCTTCTTTTCTTTCAGTTCTGCCTTTCTTCTTTCTGCCTCAGCTGTAAAGCTTTTCTTCTTGCGATCCCTTGCTCAGTGGCACGGCGTCTTCGTTCTCCTTCTTTCTCTGCAGTCCTTTTACTGCAGGGCGTCGTCTGATTTTCCAATCAAACGACTTAAATCGCCGCTGCTACAGTGCTCCACCTTCTTTCAGTCTTCGTCGGCCTTCTTCTTCTTCTCTTCTTCCATGGTTCTTCTTCTTTGTTTACCTGTGCCGATGTGGGACTAAACTGAGGCCTCTCCTCGCGTGAGCCTGCTGGAAGACCGCGGCCTTGCTTCTGCAGCTGCAGCTTCGATCTTCGTCGGTTGCTGGCTAGCTGCCTTCGCAGGAGTCTCCGTAATCCGCAGCAGCTGGAGACCTGGAGTCCTCAAGCCTGGAGCGCGGGAGAAGCTGCTTCAATGTGGCGTTAATGGCGGTCGAGCCTCAGAACCTGTCAGACACGAATATGGCCACTCGGCCTGATCAAACTACTGGGGAACCTTCGCCGTGGCACGGCAAAGGTGTTGAGCTGTGCGGCAAGCCGCAAGGCGGTGTCTGGCGGCAGCCCTAGGTCGGACTACAACCGGAGAAATGGGTTTGTTTGGGGGAGCGTTACGGAGGTGTGGAGTGGCAGTGGAGGGGTGGGGGGTGCTCAGTGTGATGAGGCGGAGGTTCGGTGAGGGTCGGCGAGGCGTGTGAGGCTGTGGAGCGATGGGGGCATCTCGCCGGAGGGTGGCCGGAGACGAAGGGGGTGACGATGGTCAGGGTCGGTCGAGGGCTTAATTGAACAAATTGAAACCGGGGAAAGAAAGAGGAGAGGAAGGGAAGTAGTTCTAACTTACTTGCAGGGACGAAGGGGGAGCAGCAGGGCGACAGTCGTATCGACTGTCGCCGGAGAAGAAGATGCCCAGGGGAAGGGGCGGCGACGAGGAGAGGGCTGGAGAGGCACCAGCTGGGTACGGCGTGGCGCGGGAAGAGCGAGGGGGGGCAACCCTGCAGCTGGTAGTGCGGCAGAGCGACGAGGAGGAAGAGGAGAGAACCGTCGGAGCTGGTGGGCGTCTGCCGGAGTGAGAAGAGAGGAAAGTTAGGGGTTTTCTCCGTCAGATCCAAGCTGCTCAGAACGGCGGAGCGACGGGGGTATTTATAGAGGCGGAATCAGAGAGGAGGGCGGAGGGAGACGACGTGTCTCCCTCGCCGGAGGACGCCGGAGATGGAAACCTATACTGTTCGTGCGTTCGCACGGCCGGTATGGTGGGTTGCAGTGACCAGGGGGGTGTTCCTGCGACGGCTGACGACGCAGGGCACCCCCGGTTGACTTGCCAGCCCCTCCCCCTCACCCTGCGCGGCGCCATGCTCCGCGCAAGGTCGCCGGAGCATGGTGCTGGTAGGCTTTGGCAGGAGGGACCTGAATGCAAAAAATGAAGGAGAGTTAGGGGTAGAAATGTGAGGGTTCAAAAGTTGAGGGCCAAAAAGTAAATATATGAGGACCAAAGTGCAAAGTTGGTCAAGAAGGTTTCTTCTTAGGCTCAAATTTTTATACATGACTAATTAGGACCTAAGGAATTTGATGGTGAATTTTATTTCTAGATTAAACCTTGTTTGACAGGTCAATTTATGTAAAAACCCAAATTAAGTTATTAATTGGGCATGGTTCTCAATGTAGGTCAAAATGGGATCTGAAGGCCAAATTGAAGGTTCTAAACCCTAGAGATTATTTTTCTATGAATTTTAGAGGGTTTATTCTATTTTTACTTTGCCTCGAACCTCGTGAATTAAAGTGGGTTTGTTTCAAGGTTACAGATTATCATTTAGTTCCTTGGAATTGCTGTAGCCCTTGTCAGATCATCCCACTTTCCTTCTTATTCGGTTTGCTTGACCTGTGTTTGGACCCTGAATTACCCTGTATGCAGATTATACTGGTAAAATTGCATTTTTACCCCTTATGACTTGTTTTCTCCTTAAACTCAGAATTCTCTGAGTTAAGCCTTTCCTTGAGTTATGTAGGAGCTTTTATCCTTTGTATTGGGTCAAAATGAGCTAGTTATGGCTCATGATGAGGTTCTCATCATACCCCCATGCCTAGCTTTTGCTAGTCCCTTAGCAAAAACTTAAGGTTTCAACCCTTGTTCTAGACCATGAAGTTCTTAATAGCTTTAGATAAGTGCTTTTTTTATTTGAGCTTAGATTAGGTTAGAATGCTGACCATAGGCCTAAAAGGTACTCTAGTACCAATCAAGATCCAAATCTGTCTAGCCTTAGCCTCAGTCTTTAGCAAAGGTTTTTAAGGCCCATAAGAACTAACCTAAGGTTTATTGGACTTTGTGGTTAAAGCACCCGTGCTTGAAATGATTTTAGCCCTGGCTCAGTTCGCAGTGCGTTTTATAAGAGAGAGATAGAAAGTTTTTCTGTTTGGAGAGTTTTCTCTCTCTTTTTCTTTTTAGTTCTAGCCTAGGATTGGCTTTTTAACACGGTCTGTATCAGATTCCTTGCTCCCATCATCAATCCTCAAGGGTTCCTGGCGATCGATGCTTCGAGATAGCACCGCCCATGGCAACCCCCGGAACCCTGGCTATTGAGATTTCGAGATAATCCCATCCATGGTGTTCCGTGGCCGAATCCAGACCCTGGCAATTGACACTTCGAGATAATGCCATCCATGGAATCTGAACCAGCAGAGTGCTTACATGCCCCCAGTAGGATATGTAAATATCCTAAGAGACAAGCACCGAGGAGATGATATTTTGTTACGCATCTTCGAGGGGATTTCCTGCCTCTCCGCGCTGGGAACTCGTCCAAATCAACTTGTGTTGATCGGCCGCTCCTATTCTAGGTGTTCTTTTTAGAATTTTGCGACGCTTCTGCGTGATTTTGATTTTTACGCTTACTGAACCAGGCTGTGTGTGAGGTTAGGGTGCTTAGGTTACTGAGTCCCGTAAACCAAAAATTAGTTAACGAGGCCAAATACTCCCTAAGCCTTGGACCTAGTACTTAAGCTTTTCATTTTCCTCAACCTCTTGAGGATTGTCTAGATCTTAATGGGTACTAAGAGTCTATTCAAGAATGCCTAAGGTTTGCGTTCTTACTAATCTCATTATATACTTTTCAGTTATTTTCTTGAATGAGGTCTAGAACTTAGGTTAATTCCTTAGTTCCTTACTAATGACTATCACCTTTTCTCATAATTTTGTGCTCCTTTTTTATTTTGTTTCTTTTCTCCTTCTCCTTCACAAAATTTCCTTCTCCTCTTTTCCTCTTATTCTTTTTCAAAAATTTTTAATTTTTATGGTGTTTTTGGCATATGTGAATTTTTTTGTTTGAAACCTTTTCTTACAAGTTTTGCACTTTCATACCCCCCCATGCCTAAGATTTGCAATGTCCTCATTGTAACCTAGGGGGTTTTTATTCAACTTAGTTCATACATTAGGACAGATGTTTTGATGAGTGAATGGGTCGGGGTGACTGTTGCGGACGATTTCTAATCTCAGATGCAAGCACCTGAGGTGGAGTCGGCTGTCCTAAAGTGTGAACTTCAAGTGCAAAAAGGTGTCAGAACAAGTTTCAGGTTTTCAAAGAGAATGACGGGCTGCCTCCCGTTGAGCGCTAAATTTGATGCCTTCAGCCAAGCGAGAAATGCGATGGAGAGGGGATGGTCAAATCAGCGGAGTTTTGTAAGACAAGCACCTTGATTAAGAGCCTGGTTGGTCCGACCAGGTGCTTGTTCAGATCAACAGGCTGATGATGCAGCCCAAACCCAATCAATCTGGTGGGTTGATAGATGTGGATAAAAAGGTGTGGAGCCCACCATAAACTATGAAGCTCAGATGGATGTGGAAGTGTAAACACAGGGTTTGGCTGAGTCGAATCAGCCTGGTCAGAGTAGGGACCCGTAGAATAATCAATGAATGACGCGGAAACCCTACAGGGGTGATCAGAGAATGATAGAGCATGGTATGTAGTCTGATCAATGTTCGAAACCCGATGTGGAAATGCAATCGGCTCGGTGAGAGGTGAATCTGAATAGAAATTGAGTCCGGTTGCGGGTCGGGGTTGGGAAGAGGTTTTGATTAGTTCTGTGTGTGCAGACGAGGTGGCAACTGTGTGTGAGGGCTCTTCTAGAAAGGAATGACAAGTGATTTTCTGTAAAGAGTCCTCTAGGTAACTATCAAATGCCTGAAGAGTGTCTGTAGGATGAAAGAAATCTAATTTGAGCAAAGATTTGAATTCTGGGTTGCAATCACTCTTGGCATTTTCTATTTTTGGTTCCTGAGGATCGAAAAGGAATGATTCTGTGTTATCAGTGATCTCGGGAATCAGGACCTCAGAGTCGGAGTCAGAGTCATGTGAACTGAGGTCGTAGATGGGCCTGGCGTGTTCAGGAAGGAAAGTCTCTCCGCAATTATAGTCAGATCTGAAATTGTCGGAGAGTTGGCGAAATTGAGATTCATGATCATGAATTCCACCACAGAAAAAATCATCAGCAGCAGCCTGACTGGGTTCTAGCCTATATGTCAATTCTGGGCTCAAAAAGGTGTTCTGTTCAAGCTCGAAGCTGGTAGGATAGACCCCATTAAAACCTTGCTCATCCAACTCCTCAGTTTCTGTATCATAAATTGGCATGTTTTCTGAAAAATCGATCAGATTTCCTGAGGATGTTGGAGAGGGGTATTCATCAAATAGAGGCCCGAAATCATATTCTGTAAAAATTTGATCTTGCTCATAAGGAGCCTCATAATCTTCCCAATAAGTTTCAGATCTAGGTTCTAGGCTTAGGATGTGGGTAGAATTATTAGAACCTAAGTCCTAATAACCTTCGAGGGCCACCTTATCAAAATAAGGGGCGGAATTTATACCCTCAAAAGGTTCAATTCTGATCTCATTATTGCAGGAGTTTTGGAATTCTAGGCTTGGCAATTCATGGCCTAAGTTTGGCTTATCATTGTGTTCTCCTGCAATATCCCAACCTAATTCAACATTGTCTTCTATCTGGGTTGGGATTTCACAACCACTTTGTGCCTCAATCCCGAGATCTGGGAAACTGGATTGTTTCTTAATACTGTTCCAAGATGGTTCATTCTCTATTTCTGGTGTATACGGGTATTTCTGGTTGATAATTTGTTCTACTGATTTCATCATTTCTACCCGTTTTATAAGGGCATCTTGGTGTTGTTCCCAAAGTACAGGATTTGTCAAGCATTGAAGGTATTCAGATTGGTGTAATTTTTCTATCTCAATGTATCCTGTCATGAGCATATCTCGGGTTGATCCTTTTGAAATTTCAGTCAATAGAATTTGGGCACAGTTTATGATGAAAGCTGTGGTTGTTGGGACATCAACCTGAATGTTTTCTACTGGTGTTGAGGGTTTGATTTCATAGATTTCAAGGTCATCCTCAATCATCTTATCTTTCATGGATCTCAGATATTCAGGTTTTTTGAATGGTAGTCTTGCTAGGTAATTAGGCTGCATAATTGGATCAGGTGGTGGAATCAAGATATAGAATCAAAGTTTGAATCAAGATGGAAGAAGGGGATTTTGTTCAGAATCAGAGGAAAGAGGGGCTATGTGAATGATTTCTGCAAAAACAAAGGAGCCGAGGCTTAGCCTCGGGGAGAGTGAATTTCTATAGGAGGTTTCAAGGACCTCCTGAAAAATACTGAAGGACTGGATGAGATAAGCAGGTGCTGGACCCAATCAAGACACCCAAAAAATGTTGGGTGACTATAGAGGTTCGGGGCAGATGGACCCCTTGATCAGAAAGATCATCCACCTGAGAATTACCTGGGCAGCCAGAGAGGGAGAGTCCCGCGAAGACCCCTACACGGTAGAGCGTCCCCACGGGTTACGGGGTTTCCCCCACCCGACCTCTCTTGTCATTGCGGTTCCAGGTAGACCAGAATGGGGATTTTGACCTCTTAAGTCTACCAATTTTAAGATCAGGGTGCTTAAGGTTTCACTTGAACTTTAGTCTTTTAAGTGCAAAGAGTGACCTAATTTAAGGTTGGTTGACCCAAGGGGTCAACTTTACCTCTTGTTTTCTTTGAGAGCTTTTAGGTCTTGTCTTTTAGGGTTCAAGTGTTTAGAGAGCCAATTGTTTTAGGTTTTCTTTGAATAGGTATTTTCAATCAATGGTTTAGGCACACTTCTTTTGGATTTTCTCCATTCTTGATTTAAGTAGTGTGTCTCTAAAACCCTAATGTTGAATCTTATGTTGGCTCTACTTGGTCCAGTTAGTTCTCTGTTGGGTAATTAGGGCTCAAGCAAGAATGTGTTAGCCCTTAAATACCCTTAATAGTGTGCAGGACTAATGAGTTGAAAACATGCAACTCTTTATGGTTACTAAGTATGGAAGACAGGTTAGCCCTATATTGCTTGTTCTTTTCTTTTCTTCCTCTTTAGAGTTTAGGGGTTAATAGCGAGAGGAAAAATTTACCTGTCCTCGGAGTGGTTGTCGTGCGGTTGCTTGTCTTCTTGATTTCCTGTAGCTGCACAAAAGAGAGGAGATTATCAGAAATTAAAAAGAAACAGGAATGTTTACCTCTAGAATAGTCGTTGCTCCCCGGCAACGGCGCCAAAAACTGGTGACAGCCTTCCTCTATAGTTCTATTATTTCGTCGTAGTATAGTATAGAGAAGTGATTACCAGTTTAATACAATTTGTTACTCGGAAATAAAAGAGTTCCCGAGGTCGAACTCAGGGAGCAAACTGTATTCTAGAGATACAAATTCTTATTACAAAAATATTACAAAAATAAAGAGAGAGAGAGAGGGAGAGATAAAAATTTGGTTTCTTCTTTCTTCCTCTTTGTTTTCTCTTCTCTTTGGCTTTTGGTTTTTCTTCTTTGTTTATCTCCTGGTGGTCTTCTTCTTCTGCCTTCTGTTCTTCTTATTTCTTCTCTTCTTCAGAGCTCCTCATCTTCTTTTCTTTCAGTTCTGCCTTTCTTCTTTCTACCTCAGCTGTAAAGCTTTTCTTCTTGCGATCCCTTGCTCAGTGGCACGGCGTCTTCGTTCTCCTTCTTTCTCTACAGTCCTTTTACTGCAGGGCGTCGTCTGATTTTCCAATCAGACGACTTAAATCGCCACTGCTACAGTGCTCCACCTTCTTTCAGTCTTCGTCGGCCTTCTTCTTCTTCTCTTCTTCCATGGTTCTTCTTCTTTGTTTACCTGTGCCGATGTGGGACTAAACTAAGGCCTCTCCTCGCGTGCGCCTGCTGGAAGACCGCGGCCTTGCTTCTGCAGCTGCAGCTTCGATCTTCATCGGTTGCTGGCTGGCTGCCTTCGCAGGAGTCTCCGTAATCCGCAGCAGCTGGAGACCTGGAGTCCTCAAGCCTGGAGCGCGGGAGAAGCTGCTTCAATGTGGCGTTAATGGCGGTCGAGCCTCAGAACCTGTCGGACACGAATATGGCCTCTCGGCCTGATCAAACTACTGGGGAACCTTCGCCGTGGCACGGCGAAGGTGTTGAGCTGTGCGGCAAGCCGCAAGGCGGTGTCTGGCGGCAGCCCTAGGTCAGACTGCAACCGGAGAAATGGGTTTGTTTGGGGGAGCGTTACGGAGGTGTGGAGTGGCAGTGGAGGGGTGGGGGGTGCTCAGTGTGATGAGGCGGAGGTTCGGTGAGGGTCGGCGAGGCGTGTGAGGCTGTGGAGCGATGGGGGCATCTCGCCGGAGGGTGGCCGGAGACGAAGGGGGTGACGATGGTCAGGGTCGGTCGAGGGCTTAATTGAACAAATTGAAACCGGGGAAAGAAAGAGGAGAGGAAGGGAAGTAGTTCTAACTTACTTGTAGGGACGAAGGGGGAGCAGCAGGGAGACAGTCGTATCGACTGTCGCCGGAGAAGAAGATGCCCAGGGGAAGGGGCGGCGGCGAGGAGAGGGCTGGAGAGGCGCCAGCTGGGTACGGCGTGGCGCGGGAAGAGCGAGGGGGGGGCAACCCTGCAGCTGGTAGTGCGGCAGAGCGACGAGGAGGAAGAGGAGAGAACCGCCAGAGCTGGTGGGCGTCTGCCGGAGTGAGAAGAGAGGAAAGTTGGGGGTTTTCTCCGTCAGATCCAAGCTGCTCAGAACGGCGGAGCGACGGGGGTATTTATAGAGGCGGAATCAGAGAGGAGGGCGGAGGGAGACGACGTGTCTCCCTCACCGGAGGACGCCGGAGATGGAAACCCATACCGTTCGTGCGTTCGCACGGCCGGTATGGTGGGTTGCAGTGACCAGGGGGGTGTTCCTGCGACGGCTGACGATGCAGGGCACCCCCGGTTGACTTGCCAGCCCCTCCCCCTCACCCTGCGCGGCGCCATGCTCTGCGCAAGGTCGCCGGAGCATGGTGCTGGCAGGTTTTGGCAGGAGGGACCTGAATGCAAAAAACGAAGGAGAGTTAGGGGCATAAATGTGAGGGTTCAAAAGTTGAGGGCCAAAAAGTAAATATATGAGGACCAAAGTGCAAAGTTGGTCAAGAAGGTTTCTTCTTAGGCTCAAGTTTTTATACATGACTAATTAGGACCTAAGGAATTTGATGGTGAATTTTATTTCTAGATTAAACCTTGTTTGACCGATCAATTTATGCAAAAACCCAAATTAAGTTATTAATTGGGCATGGTTCTCAATGTAGGTCAAAATGGGATCTGAAGGCCAAATTGAAGGTTCTAAACCCTAGAGATTCTTTTTCTATGAATTTTAGAGGGTTTATTCTATTTTTACTTTGCCTCGAACCTCGTGAATTAAAGTGGGTTTGTTTCAAGGTTACATATTATCATTTAGTTCCTTGGAATTGCTGTAGCCCTTGTCAGATCATCCCACTTTCCTTCTTATTCGGTTTGCTTGACCTGTGTTTGGACCCTGAATTACCCTGTATGCAGATTATACTGGTAAAATTGCATTTTTACCCCTTATGACTTGTTTTCTCCTTAAACTCAGAATTCTCTGAGTTAAGCCTTTCCTTGAGTTATGTAGGAGCTTTTATCCTTTGTATTGGGTCAAAATGAGCTAGTTATGGCTCATGATGAGGTTCTCATCACTTCACCTGATCAGGAGACCACCCAGGAATGGTTGGTTAAGCCTCTCAGCAACTGGTCTCCTTCACATTACTGTACTAGAACACATTTTTATCCCGAATCATCTCATTTTGATCCGATTGGTGTTGATTTTCCACCTTAGTTTGACAATGAGTGGGACATTGATCAAACTGATAGTCAACTGTTTATTACTTCTATTTTCATAAGTAGGGTTCCTATATTTTTCACTGACCTGTTAGCTTTTGAGGATCCTTACTCTGAGATGGCCGAACCTATGTAGCCAAACCTTCACTTTTCATCTCATTTTGATCCAGTTGGAGTTGATTTTCCACCTCAGTTTGACAATTAGTGGGACATTGATCAAACTGATAGTCAATTGCTGATTACTTCTATTCCCATAAGTAGGATTATATTTCTCACTGAGTTGTTATTTTTTGAGAATCCTTACTCTGAAATGGCTAAACCTATGTATCCAAACCTTCACTTTTCATCTCATTTTGATCCGGTTGGAGTTGATTTCCACCTCAGTTTTACAATGAGTGGGACATTGATCAAACTAATAGTCAACTTCTGATTACTTCTATTCCCATAAGTAGGGTTCCTATATTTTTCACTGACCTGTTATCTTTTGAGGATCCTTACTCTGAGATGGCTGAATTATGTAGCCAAACCTTCACTTTTCATTCATAATCTTTTTGAGCCAAACATGGCCTGATGTGTTCCACATTTATTGATCCACATTTGCCAACCCACTAGACTTATTGGTTTTGGTCTGCATAATCAGCCAACTGATCTAAACAGGCACCTGGTCAGTCCAACCAGGTTGATCATTAAGATGCTTGTTTTACAAAACTCTTGCAACCTGATTACTCCTTATGTTTGGGTTGTTTTACACCCAACAGAAGGTGGTAAATTTAGTGCTTAATGGGAGATAGCTCGTCATTTTCAAAAAATCTGAGACCTTTCAAACTCTTCTTGAACAACACTCTTATTGCACTTTAAGGTTTATAATTTAGAATAATTGACTCCACCTCCAATACTCCACCTCCAATTTTAGAGCTTGAAATCATCCGCAACAACCATTTCTGACCCACCTGCTCACCCTTTATAAACTTGTTCTAAAATATGAACTAAGTTGAATTCGAGCCCATCATTTTTGCAACGAGGACATTGCAAAACTTAGGTATGGAGGGGTATTAAAGTGCAACTGATTAAGAATTCAATTGCTTTGAAGGGTTTCTCATAAAAAAAATACAAAAAAAATTGACGAAAGGAGGGACAAAACTTTTTTTAGCTAAAATACAATTTTTTCAAGAATGGCGAAGAGGAAGAAGAATGTGTTGAATGATTAATTTGTTAGTCTTGGTTAAATTCAAAGTTGTTTGTGCTCTAGTCTAGTATCAGGACACCTATATCCTCAACCTTAGATTTTTTGGGTGAAGTATGCTTGATTAAACACAATTTAAATTACCCTATTAAGAGAAGTTGAAAAATATGAATTCTTGGACTAAGGGGCACGAGTGATTAAATTTGTCTCTTTGTCACTTTTGGTCTAAGAGTTTGAAGAATTGGAACACAACCTCACGTGCACGAATTGAGTTTTAGGATCCAAGTAGAAAGTTAATAAAACATTGAACTTAGGTAGAGTTAGAAAATAACTCTTTTATGGAAGCCAACCCTTGAATAATAGAGAGCCACTTTTCTAATAAGGTGCATGAATTTTAATTTTTGTTTGGTGGGGCTTGCATGCGTAAGCCTTAGTAAGCAGTGTGCCTAACCTCACAACCCCAAAAGGCACATAAATGCCCCACACACTTGCACCACATAAAATAAAAAAAAGAGAAAAATAGAAAAGAAAAAAAAAGAGAAAAAATGGTGCTAGAGTTTTATTTTCCTTTTTCGAGGAGATATACCCTGAAATTGACTCCGACAGGAAGCTAGAAAGTTGTCAAATTCATGTGGGAGCAGCCGACTGATTCCAAAAGGTTATTAATTTGGCACTTAGGACCTATAACTAGATTCACTTCCACTACATGTGTTCCAGCATTGATAACTACAAAAGTAGGAGTGAAACTGAGATCGACCTGAATTGTGTGCCCATGTGTTTAATAATCAAGAATCAGGTAAAATTAAATTAGGGAGCCATTAGATCTTAGTGTCTTGAGAAACTAGGTCATCCAAAATCCTAAACATAAGAGCACTTTTGTCTATTTGACCAAGATTAACAAAATAAATTTCTAATCGAGCTGAATGGCAAAAATACCCTTGAGCTAAAATTTATGCTGAACTCTAAGAATTTGCTAAGGGACTAGCAAATGGTAGGCATGGGGGTATGATAGTAAGACCATCATCCTCTATATCTATCCCAATTTGGTTAGGTTCTAAGGCTAAATTCACATAATTAATCATTAAAAGGGTATAATTCAATTTTGGCTACATTAAGAGGAATTAAAGTACATTGAGTTAATTTTGTTATTTTAACAGAAAAATACAAATGCAGATTAACCAAGGGGTAAACCTACACTTAATTGAAGGTCAAATGAGCTCAAATTTTCATTAAGTGGGCTTGCATTGATTGGTTTAGGATTTCTATTAAGATTGAAAGGTAATTCTTAAATAAAAACCCTAATTTTAGTCTCACTTAAATTAACAAGGTTCCAATGAAAATAAATGTAATATAAGCCATCTAAAAATCATTGAAAAATATTCTATAAGGTTTGGAATAAGTAATTTTGCAAAATGAACCTGATTTGACCTAAAATAGAGACTAAGGTTAATATTTAATATATTTTAGGTTAAAACATAAATTGACCAATCAAACTTCATCAAAACCCCAAATTGAAGTCACCAATAGATTGCCTAGGTCTAAATTAGGTTACCTTGAAAATTTGAGACTAATTGGACTTCATCTTCACTTACTTTGCATAACAGCCCTCAAGTTTCAATTTTATTTCATTTTAGTCTAAAATCGTATCTTTTAGGCCCCTTGCTGACGTCATGATGACATCAGCTATCTCCTTCAACCTCTAGCTAACAGGAGAACCTCCAAACCCTTCCCACGATTGAATCTTTGGAGATTTGTATCTCCCAAACTGCGCAGCGAAATACCACCAAAATTGGTGGGGATATTCCTCGTTCATAGTTGAGTGTTTGAGAGCTTTTTACAACTCTTGATAGCAACTTTGGAGGCTGCAAATCATGGCTGAAATTAGCATCAGGGCTCACATACATTATCCATTTCAAGGCCACCAATCGACCTCAATCATGGCCGTCGCACACCTATATAGCAAGGTTGTGCCTTCACGAGCCTCCTTATCAAGTTGTAGCGTATCCCTACCCCCTCCTCCTTCCCTGACATTGCTGATGACGAGACCTTGGAGCTTTCTCCGGCCACCTTCGTCATTGCACCTTTCTGCCAACCGAGGGCGTGATTGTCTTCCTCGTTCACTCGCTGAGGTTGTCGCCATTGAAGCTGATCCTCCACCCCTCGTCGCTCTAAGCCACCTTGCTGGACTTCTCTTCTTCCCCATGTTCAGACGGCCAACGTTGGACGCGCTCGGCTTTCCCCGTCGTCTCCTAGGTAGCTATTTTTCTTCCTTTGTCTCCATAGCATAACTTATACTCTATAGATTTAGGAATTCCCCTTTGCACCTTCCTCCTCTTTGTCTTCTCATGGCCGGCAGGAGCTCCGGCGACCGCCAACCGCCACTCCTTTGCCTCCTTGCTCACCACCGACCATCGTGGGAGCTTCAATAAGTTGAGGAGAGCAAAACTCCTCAACCAATTTGGAGTTTCGACACCTCCCTCGCTCCGCCGAACACTACCTCTGACCGCTACCCCTCTTGAGTTCGGCCAGCCACCTCTGATTCCTACACACCGCCACCACCTTCAGCAAGCTGTGGCGGAGCACCTCAGCCATTTGCCTGAGGCCGTGGCCCTCTCAATCGCTTAGTCAACCTTCACTGTCGCCGTGACCTTTTTTGATGTGGATAGTCATCCATCGACCTTCTTTGAGTTTGCAAGCTTTGCGAGAAGCTTCGTAGAGGCACGAGCGCACTGATGATCGCCCCTGGATCGCTTGTTAATTAAGAGTCGTTATGTTTTAGTATAAATGCAATCCAAATGGATGTCATGTCATTTATTTAATTACATAATTTTTACTGGTTTATTGCAAGTCATTTATTGGGAGGTAGTTATTAATATACATCACTCCTTATGTTCCAAAAATGCTCTTTTATTCCAAAAATGTTAAGTTTATTTACCCATGAATCAAAGAATAAATGAATGAATTAATCAGGTTAATTATATACAAAATGAATCAATTAATGTTAATTATAATGCCTCAAACATATTTACAAGTTGAAAGGCATCAAAAATCACTCTAAACTGCTCTATGTTAGTTATGTACACTATACTAAGTAATACCTAAGTATAAGGCACAAAAACACTAAGTATACACTATATTAATATATATAACTACTTATACTAATATATAATATATGTACAGGGATAGATATAAGTGTCACTAAAGCCTTACAAAATATATATACATAATAAAGCAAACATATGTATTTTATACTATATATACACATACGTATATACTCTATATATATACTACAATACACACACACATACATAAGCACATACTTAACACATATATATACACTTAGCATACTTAAATCCTAACTCTAACACTCAACAGCACATACATATACTTAGCAACACACACATGAACACACTTAGAGCAACACTTAGAGCCATTTTTTTCAAACTTAACTTATGCTAGCTATTTTTTTTCAAACCTAACTTATGATTAACTTTTACTTAGACCAAAATTAATGGTTGGTGGGCCTAGTTTTTCACAGGATCGACAACCTTCTCGGGTCAGATCGGACCACTACTAGATCGGGCCCTAGTTTATTTATTAATGTATTTTTGTGGATCTTTTAGGCCCATTTCGGCCCATTCAGGCCCATCTATGTGCTTATGCACCCACACACTTAAGCTCATTTGTTTTACGCCCTGTGCTGATGATTGGGAGGGTTGTTGGTGCAGGGGCTTATAAGCGGCTGCATCCCTTCAACACTTCAAGGTGTGGGACTAAGCTGGGTCGAATTCCAACATGATTTCATGTTCAATTAATGTGTGAATTGGCCAATTTCGAGCCTCGATTTGAGTGCTCATTTGAAGTTTATTTTCTAATTAAATTTTATAATCTTAAAACCTATACATAGGGTTACCTATTGATGTATTTAATTTACAATAATTAATTATTTAATTATATTTAAAAATTAGTCAAACTTGCTAAATTATACATGTTAAATTACTACTTACTTCCTTAATTAATGTTCAAATTAATAACTTAATGACTCAATTGACTTATAATTTAGTTAATATACATAATAAAGTATTTATTATTCATTTTTAATTTATTTTTATTTATTTATTTTAATTTATATGCATTTATTTAGACATTTTGAATAGAATGTACATAATTATATTATTAATACTATTATACAGTAGAAGTACATTGTAAATAGGTTGAAAATAATTAAAATTATTTATGCAACTATACAACATAATTTCTTCAATAATAAATTAATTTACTAATTTAATTTATTTAACTTAATAACTTACCTAATTAACTTATTAACTTAATTATATACAATAAATAAATAAATAAATAAATATACAGGTATGTTACAGTATAGTGTAATTACTTTGATAAGTATATATAGTTATAAATAGGATTGTATGTGTATACAAATTTATTTAGAATTATATAGGTATATATACATATAATCTAATTAAATAAATATATAATTATATAATTATGATATATATATTGTACTCAACATAAATGCTTATTTAAATAATTATAATACACATATAAGTTATTTATGTACATTATAGTTATATATTTTATTATTTACATTTAACTTAGTATTAATTTATATATACAAGTATAAATACTATATACATGGTATTTTTGTAGAATTTTTGGCTTTTTCAAGTTTTTATGGTGTTTTTGTGTTTTATAGGAATAAGAGAAGAGAGAGAGAAGGTGAGATAGGACGAGGAAGGACTCTTTTTGGATTTTTGACATTGAGTTCCTTATTTAAAAATCATAGTAGACTTAACCATCTACTGGTATGTGCTACTAGCTTGAGGGTTCAAAATCCACTCAACCTTCACACACACCTAACACTATATCTAATCCTACTCAAGACATTTTTATTTTATTTATTTACAATTTTTTATATTTTTTCTATATTTACAATTTTGCATAGACATGGCTAAAATGGAATGAAAACTTGAAACCTAAGCCATGATTTTCAATTCTAAAGGCTAGAATGAAGATGTATGCATTGAAAAACATCCAGACAACATCATACAACATGATTGAACATTAAACCATGATTAATGACCTCAAATTCCATTAAACTTCAAATTTTGATGGTTTTTGCAATTACATGTTTCTGATAGTGGTTTCAAACACCATTTATATGCTCTTCTAATCAAATTTGAAGCAAGGAATTGTACATGAATGCTTAATAGATGAAGTTATAACATTACAACACATTGTCAGCCCATTTAACCCACAAATCAACCCAAAACTCCCTCGGAATCATTCAATTCAGACCTGCTACTACTACTAATCTCAGCAGCTCAGTGCTGCTACAGCATCTTGAATATCAGATCAACAAGGTCTGATTTGTAGCTCCTTTGTGCCACTTCAGATTTGGAAAACCCAGATCTAAGTGTGCTTCAACCTAGAAAATCCACAAATCACTAGAAAATAAAGATGACAAATCACAGAATGTAGCTACTATGAACCTTTTATGTACTAAATTGGGATATTCAAACCAATAACAAGCATTTACACATCAATCAAAGATTGGTTTATGATTTGAACTCACCTCAGAATCAACTCTATGCATAAAAATCATCGTTAAATGCTCTAGATTCCAAATCTCATCTCATACCTGGGATGTAGAAGGCATCCCAGAATTGAGATATATGATTAAAATCTCCACACAAATCATCTCAAATTGTTTCCTAACAATGCTGAATCCAAAGGAATCTAAATACAACTCCTATAAATCATTGAAACCCTAATATGACCTTCACCTTACACTATAGACAGTGTAAGGTGAAAATCCACATTAGGCTTTCAGAGGCATTAAATCCTGGTTCAGAAGTATCGCAAACAACCCTTGATAGATCTATAACTCATTCAAAACAAGATTAAAGCTCAAAGACAAGATAAACCCTAATCTAATCTCTCTTACGTCATTGACAATGTGAAGAAAGAGATTAAATTAGACATTGAAATCCACTAAAATAGAATCCCAGACCTTCATTTAAATCTCTCAAACATAACTCAACTCCTGAATAATGCACCGAAACCCTTTGGATTAAAATCCAAATCTCGCTCAAATGGGTATTTGAATCATTGCTAGAGCCTCAAGTCAGTGCAACTAATTTTCCTTGGCTCTAGCTATCAATGAAGAACAAAACTTAGATCAAAACCAGATTAGATGAAATTGTTGAATCACTCAGTTCAAAACCATTGGAGGGTCATTATGATCTGGTGGAATGAGTGGGATGACCCTCAGATGGAGTTTGGCGCTCAAATCAGATCTGAATGCTTAAGAGCATTGATTTGATTTGATGCCTCATGGGTGATTAGAAATTAATATGCCAGGAAAGCATCTAGAAGCGATCATGATATGTAAAGGGTGATGAATGGATCAAAACGAAGGTGAGAAATCACCTCTTTGATCTACTCCTAACTTAAACTAAACAGTGAGGAATTATGATCTAAACTACCTAATAATACTCCTATCTAATCTAGAAAGCAGTAAATCCTAATCTAAAAGGACGAATAGGACCTTTGGGAGGAACCACGGCTGGTGGCCGTGGCGAAAAAGGAGGGGGAGTCTCCAGCAAATGAAAGCTCACTAGAGGAGCTTAGGGACGTCCTTAGGTGTTATGAGATCCTTAGCGACGTGGAGGAACCAAAGAGGAAGAGCTCCACCTCTGTTACCGATGGCGCCGAGTGAATTGGGGGAGAGGAAGCCAATGAGGAAGAATGACCAACTCAAGGAAGTAGGAGGGGAGCTGATCCTTTGCTAAGGATGCTCTCGAGCTCCTTAAATAAGTGATTGGTCGAGTGTGGTCACCGGATTTTGAGATTAAACGATTTGGGGGCGAACGGTGAATGTGAGAGGGAGAAGAGTGCAGGAAGGTCTATGATGAAATTCCACCGTAGGATGAGATGTGGGAGGTGTTGCGAAGGTGCATGAAAAGGCACGAAAGCTATAGTTAAAGGTCGATTGTTGATCAAGAGGTCCAAAGATTGGATGATGGCTGCATCTCGTGTTCTTCACGAGCAACAGTGGAAGAGGTTGAGTTGCAAGTCTATTAGTGTTTTTACACCAATGCCCTCTAAGTGAAATGGTGGAAGAATAGCAGACCAGGAACATAAGTGGTGAAAATGAATGCAGAGTAGTCCTCAGAGTCATGCAAAGAAGTCCTTCGACTTATTTATGTGAATAAATGTGATGAATGAAGGACCTAAATGTTAAAGTCTAAATGCAAGGTCCTTGTGATGTCCAAATGCAATGAGATTTTTATTGAAGCTTAATTGAACATATTAAAACCTAATTCAACCCTTGATTTATACTTTGGAGCTCAAATATGTGTTCAATTGACATTTGGATCATCAATTTGTATTTTCTAAATACAATATCTCAAATGTGACCTAATTATGCATTTTCAACACAAATTGAGTGTTTAGGTCTTTTCCGTTAATTCTTACACTTAACCCATTTATCACGTTAATTAGATAGTGTTTAACCTAGTTTCTAACTTTGGCATTTTAGCTGTGATGAGCCACACCTCATCACGCATTGACGGCATCCCTCCAACTCTCGCCATTGTTGCCATCTTCCCTCTCACCAGTAACCACCGTCTACTGCCCTCACATCCCCCAAACTCCACCAGAAGCCTCATGGAATTCTGATAAAGCTTTCCAGCCTCGCCTCACAACCTGAGGCCCCATCAAATGCATCTTCCCTCTCGCCGAACACCTCCCCTACAACCTCTTTCACACACGAAGAGGAGGAGGTCTCCTGCTGTTGGCAGGGACCAAATTGAAGGAGAGGAAAAATTTACAGGGGTTGAATTACAAATTTACAAGGATCAAAATACAAGAAAATTAATACTTTTTAAATTCTCAAGGACTGATTGGTAATATCCTTTGATTAATCAATAGCTTGTCTTGATTATTAAACATTTGGAGATCTTATTGCATTACGTACCTTATCCTTTAGGCATTATTTGAATTAGTCAGTGCTTGATCTCAATAATTTTTATTTTATTCAATTAAGCATTAAGTAATCAAAGGAATCCCCAATTATTAAAATTAAATAGCGTAATCAATTTCTCATTGATTTGCTTTCATATTAACTTCCACATTGGTGGATTGCAGGGTTTGTGCAATTATCATCTAGAAATCTATTCTCTTAGCTCTCAGCTATCATGGGAAAAGCTCCCCACTAAGACATATTTAAGCCTATCTTCTGAAAAAAGAGAAAGAGAGAGAGAGAGAGAGAAAACAAAGCCATTGGCTTTCCTCTTAACAATTTTTGAACTAGAACTGTTGAGTTTAAAGACTGAATTACTTGCATTTAGTTCTTGAGCTCGAAATTATTGATAGTGATAAGTCGTGCATTTATTTGCTCCCAGCGAACGACCTTGAAATACATTTTATTTCAAGAATTATAAATTTTAAAGGTTGATTTATGCGTGTGTAGACTATACTACGACACAATTTTATCAAACCTTATTTTGTGCACGTTAGGTTGCAACTTTGTAAAATAGATAGCTTTTAGGGAAAGGTTTTCAAATGCATTAGACTAGTTTTTGACACCGTTCGAGCTTTACGTAGTTCATTTTTTCCTTGAGGTTACAACTAATTCATTTTTTTTGTTTTTTGAAATGATCCCTAACTCCAAGAATAAACAAGCTATCATATCCTTGTTCTTATTTGCTTATAACAAAATCATGCTTGCTTGCTTATCCTTTACATTGAGCACTTAATAGTCTGAGCTAAGATGACCCAAAAACTTTCTCTCACTCAAATTTTTAATGGATGTATATTCATATGCTTTTGCACCCTGCATGAAAAAAATCAAACCCTTTTAGAACATAGAAAGCACCATTTACAATTTGGCATTACAATAAAAAAAGGAATAAAATAATATGTTAATAAGATGCAAATAAAGTGAGAATAACATCAACGAAACAAGCACATCTTTTCCCCTTCAAGTTCAAACAACCCTACAAATTTAGAAGTAACTAACATAATAATATCTATTAGTTACAATTTAACATGATAATATCCAACAATCAATACTGGTTCCTATGGAAGATTAGATTGATTATTAAGATGATATAAAGATTTTGTACAATTTTTAGGTGGAAATATTTCTTGTTATCCGACTAATAGAGAGGCCATAGTGCTCTTTATATAGAGAGGCAAAAGGGTATACATGGTAAATCCACTATAGTCTAAAAATAATAAAGACTTAATCAAATATTTTATTTCTTAACACTCTCTCACAAGTCGAGACATGGGAGACGGCGAAGACTTGGATCCTTAAGGTAGTAAAGATTCACTCTTGTCGACTTGGTAGTCCTCTCTTCATGTCTTCAACCCTAGGTGTCCCTTCTTGTACTCCCTCATAGAGGCAGTCAACGCTTGGTTTCTCTTGAGGTGCTTGAGAGTACTGCCCGAATACTTGACATCTTAAGTTAGCTCCCATATTCAACTCTTGTATCTTCCACTCAACATGTAAGGACCCAAAAGATAAAAATTGAAACTTTAAGGGCTACATGCAAATGCCCAAAGAAAAACAAAAGGCAACTTTATAGGACCTAAATGCAAAAGACCTAAAATCCTCCCTTTTTTATTAAAACCTTAAGGTCTTGAATGAAGGGTCTTTCCACCCCCTTTCTATTTCTTCTTCAAACGACAAAGGGGTATCTCCCCTTTGCACACCACTGTGATTGGCCCCCTTTGCTGATCCAAGCAGCTCCTCACCGACGAGATCCTACACCTCTCCAGGACGCCTCCATTACTACGACATCCAACCCCGAGTGGCCCTCATGTCCAACAAGGGCCATGAGTTGAGCATCGATGTCGATGTGAATCCTTGCCTTCTCCACCGACATTGATGGTGTGGCCGTAGTACTCGAGGTCGATGTACCTGTGGCGGGACTTGTAGTCGAGCCCAAGCATGTGGCTGCAGCATGAGAGGAAGTGGGGGCGTAGTCGAAGGTGTGGAACCTGACGAGATCGTAGTTGAGGGGCATGCGGAGGATCTCCTTGCAGATGGGCATTGTGTGCCAGTGATGCGAGCAACGAGAAGAGGGAGAAAAAGAAGAGAGGAAAGGAGAAGAGGAGAGAGCTTCTTTGGTGGCTCGCCAAAGGCTGGCGGCACCGCTAGTGGGCCTCCCCCTCTAGGGTTTCTTCTTCGCTTTCTCTTTTCCTTTTCTTCCATGGGATCAAACCTGCTCTGATACCATGTAGAGCTTTTATGGGGAAATATTTCTTGTTATTCGACTAATAGAGAGGCCTTAACCCTCTTTATATAGAGAGGCAAAAGGGTATACATGGTAAATCCACTATAGTCTAAAAATAGTAAAGACTTAATCAAATATTTTATTTCCTAATAGATTCATAAATCAATAAGCAATAAAATATTAATTCTTCATATGACAAAAGATTTTGTTGATGTTGCAAAAAAAGGTCATCAATTATAGTATATGGAAAACCCAAAACTAATTCCCATGTAGACAAAATATCCATCTGAATAGAAGTTGTCATCAGCATGCATGATTGATGTGAAATCAAATTGCAGATGAGTGAGCAGTAGCCTTCCCTATTTATACAAGGTTTCTTCTATACTTGCATGCAACCTTCATTGTAGTGAAATCCTGCCTTTAAGCCAAAAATGCACTTGGACTATATTCTTTGTGATTTATATAACTATGATAGCTCATGCTCATGCTCTTTCTGGATGCAATCCAGAGCATCCCAACTTTGCAAAATGGCTCCTGCTCTTTCTTCCTCCTGAGAAGGGGGAGGGTCATTCCAACCTTATCCATCCTAATACAGTTAAACATGGGGGCATGACATGATGTCCACATCTCACATACTTGGAACATGACCCACCCACCCAAGCTATTTTAGGAAGAGGATAATCGGATTGTGCTTTGGGATGAGGACAAGAGTCACCCAAACTTTCCTTGATTGGAATGTGGTTGTTGCTGGAGTTCAAACGGATAGTTGTGATATCCATGTGGCCATTGACTAAGTAATACACATATGATACACATACACATCATGTTCGATTTCGTATTGCAATTGGTGCAATTATATTTAGCATTAGGATTATCATTATGGGATTGTTTGGAAGGTAGAAGGGTCTTTAGCAGAAGTTCCCCCTTCCAAACGTGGCCTACGGATTCAATCACTGAAATAGCATATTTTAGAAAAATGTTTGAGATACAATTTTCTTACACAAAGCCCCACTCCCCTTGTGTGGATTGGAGGGTTAAGATAGATTTTGCAAGAATTTTTGTATCTCTACTGAAAACCTTTATTTTAATAGTGAGTAATGTGTTTTCTCAATCATAATTTTTGTTAATCTTTGAATCCTGATCATGTTCTTTTTGTATAAAATTGGTGATTGCCTCTAATGCATGAATTGTTTTGTGTAATCACAATATTTAAATCTAAAATCAGCATGATGGTATCTGTATCACTCTATTTTTCAGCCATCCCATTAATCGCCAATGTTGCGTAAGCTATTAATCTCATCTTCACATGCGAAGGTAACAATAATCTTAACAGCATTCTCCAAAAAAGGTGAAACCAATTCCAAATTTTAGATAGTACAACATTGTTTACTGATTAGACATTAAAGTAATTTAAACTCCAAAAACAAAAGTTAAATCAGATTTGACTATATGCAGCTACTGGGCACATCTGCTGCAATTTGAGTTACCTGTTGAACGACAGAAGACTACACTATTGGAATTGGTTTTGAAAACCTGTTGGTGTAGTTCAAATAGCGAAGAACTCGGGTTCAACAAATAAAATTTATACCAGAATAGAAATCCCAAGTCGAACTCAGGGAGGCTACATCGATCAAGATTCGCAATTCTATTCTTTTTGTGTTTTTGTTTAAAAAATGGAGTAATTACAATGAAATGGAATCAATATAAACAATAAGAGAGAGAAAACATTCACTTAATGTTGCAAAATGTTTGTACAACGAAGAAAGCGAGAAATTATACTAGAAAGCAAGAAAACTATTACAACTAGAAAGCAGGAAAAAGGAATAGGAGAGAGAAGTTATCCTCCTCGACGATCACTTGAAGGACGAGCCGGACGAGACAACACTTGGAAGACGAGGAATGGAGCGGGAAGAAGGAGGTTGAAGTAGGAGGAATAGGAACGAGGCAACACGTCGTCGTTGTCGCGAGATCCGCTTATGGAATAGGGGCGAAAATTTGATTTTAACTCTTGAGGAGCATCTCGGGTGTGGGACAAACTTCTCTTGAGCTTTGGAGAGGGAGAGAAGATAAGGAAGGGATCAGAAATTCATATAGAGGGGGTGTCCTTTTATAGTTGCAAGGAGTGGGGGCATTTTGGACATTACAATTTGAAAAACATTAATTCATGACCTTTAGTGATGGATAAATCCGTCACTAAAGGCCTGAACGTGGCCTTCGTGCCCGCCACTTGCATGCCTCCTCGCCTCCGCGTCGTTCAACGCACGCACACGTCCGTGCACTCACAGTCATCTGATCAAGAGATCGGATGGCTTAAGACCACCTACGCTTGCGTTGTGCGGCCGCGTGCGATCATGCGTAAGCATCGCACGTTTGATCTCACGTGGGTGCTATCGCTCTCTCAACGTAGTTCGATCCTCATCGCGCAGCCCTGCTCGCTCACGCGCCCCCTCTCCTACTCCTCAATTTGAGGTGCAGTGGGCTCGAACTTGCGTCTGATCGCTCACATAGCACGCTGACCGCTGCGCTATGCATGGCTTTGTGTCGCGCTATGGTTTCGAGTGCATGGGTCTGTAGCCGTTGGATGAGCATCCAACGGTGGAGAATTGTTGATCGGATGAAGACGAAAGGTAGAGGCGGGTCCTTGGGGGCCGGTTGGGCCGCTGAGATGGCACCATGTGGCTCCATCTTGGCCATCCATCTTTTGAGTATTTTAGATGGTGCCACAGGTGTCGAATTGGACCAATTTTTGTGTTGTTAAGATGCGATCGTCGATCTGAATCCATCTGTGCAGTCGGATTTGTCGTCTGAGGTATGGATTAACACCATCTTGGCCCTTGATCTTTAGGGTTCCTTGATCTCTATTTGGTGCTACGGATGTCCGATTAGGGCAATCTTGGAGTCGTTGAACTCCAATCGTCGCCCTGATCAGATCCGTACGGTTGGATCTTCAATCCGAGGCCCCGATAAAAAGTTTCCTTGTCCCTGACCATAAAATGGAGACAATTACTATACAATTTGTACAACTTAATATAAATACATGATTATGCATGTTATGCACTATTTACAATATATGATGCTATTGTGACACTAAGAACATGCATTAATAGATATTTTAGGTTAATCAGATGTATGCACATCGCACCCCCATGCCTATCTTTTGCTAGTCCTTAGCAAAAACTACAAGTTATTTATAAAAGAATTAGGTTGGATTACTTGGGCATAAGTTATTTTCAACATTAAGAAATTTTTTTACTTAGGATCTAAACTTTCAAAGACACAACAGCGCCCAGGTATCTGCCAAAATGCAGACCGCCTCAAGCCCTCGCCTTATTCAAAGAAAAATTTCTTTTTCTCTTTTTCTTCTTTTCTTTTTTTTTTTTTTGGATTTTTGAGTTTAGGGTTAAAGAGTGGCTTTCTACGGTCATTCAACCCACCCAAGATTTGATGAGAATCCTAAGTTCTAAGCATCTTATTGTGAATGTGATAGACTCATTGATCGGTAATTAGAACGGACTTCGAGTTTCTATGCCTCTAGGTGACCTTAAAAAGAGAGTTCTGCCTAAAGGTGTATCTTTACGACCGGTAGCTTTCTCCCTACTTTTATTTTTATGGGGTCAACACAAGGGTGAATCCAATGTATATCTCCCTGGCTTATTCTACTTCTCCACTTCTTCCTAAGTGTTTTGGGAATTTTTAGTGCATTTCTTGAGCTGGGTTTTGGACAATCGGTCAATGAGTTATTACTACCGACAACTTGCTAGCCATACTCGTGTGGCAAAGTGTGGCTTATTTCTTTTATTTTCTTTTTTTCTTTCTTTTCTCCTTTTCTTTTTCTTTTCTATTTGACCTTCTTTTTTTTCTTTTTAAGTAGGTGGCTTCCCTGGTCTAAGATTTACCTAAAGGCAGCAAGAAGAGAATGGTCCAATGACTGGGCTCTGGACAACCTACCTATGGGTTGTTACCCACAATAACTTGCTAGCCATATCACCCTAGAAGGTTCATTAGCTACCCAATTTCCGTTAAAACTGTCGATCAACAAGTCAGTGAAAAGATAGTGTGTAGATGCTTTAGACTTAAAGTTCCCTCAAATCAGAAGGTGGGTTGATAAGTCGCGTACTTATCACCCAAACGTATTTAATCATATTATAATAGAATTCAAGATGGTGAGGACTTGAAAGACAAATCCACAATTTAGTAGATACCCAGGCTGATTAATCACAAAGACCTGAAGGGTCTTTGTGTTCAGATCCTAATGTAATATTTCCTAAGATTGAAAAGTCCTAATGTCCAAGTATTCCTTCCTAATTCCTTTTTTTTATGTATATAAAAGAAGAGAAATAGAATTTATAAGAATTTCACAGAGCTGACAAAATGATTCAAAAATGAATCCACCCCCCCATGCCTAGCTGATGCAATGTCCACATTGAGAAAAAGAGACATGGAAAGGAAGGGTAGAGTACGGAAGATATCACCTGAAAATGAAGCTCGGGTCAGCTCTGAGTCATATGTACAACTGCTGAGTTTAATGCCATTAACTAGGTAAAGTCCAGCCAAAGAAGTCACAACATGGCTAGAGCAACCATGTCTGAGATGGGTTCTGGAAGAGTACGGTCAATAACAGGTTTCAGACGTTGACGGTTGACTTTGAATGAATTACCCGTCTTCGGGTCAGAGATCTGAACGACCCTGTTTGGAAAAATTTGGTCGATAATGAACGGGTCATTCCATTTTAACCTATGTTTGCCGGGAAAGAGCTTAAGTCGAGAATCGAATAACCAGACCTTCTGGTTCAGCTCAAAGCTCTTGCGGGAAATCAATTGGTCATGTAGAGCTTTGGTCCGAGCCTTGTAGATCTTGGCATTCTCATATGCATCATTTCTAAGCTCCTCCAACTTAGATAGTTGGAGTTTCCTGGTCTTCTCGACTAAACTCAGATCTAGATTGCACTTCCTGATTGCCTAGAATGCCTTATGTTCAATCTCTATGGGTAAATGGCATGCCTTTCCATATACCAGACGAAACGGAGACTTACCGATGGGCGTTTTATATGCCGCACGGTAGGCCCAAAGAGCATCCTCAAGCTTTTGAGTCCAGTCTTTGCGATCAGGCCTAACCATTTTTTGCAGAATATTCTTGATCTCCTGATTGGAGATCTCGGCCTGTCCATTCATCTAGGGATGGTAAGTGATGAGAGCCTCATCATGAGCCATAACTAGCTCATTTTGACCCAATAAAGAAGATAAAAGCTCCTACATAACCTAGAAGAAGGCCTAACTGAAGGAACAAGTGCCTTGAGAAGAAAATATGAAATAAAGGTTAGAACTGCAATTTTACCATTGCAGTACGTAAACGGGATTTCTCAGAGGCAAAACATAGGTCAAATGGTATAAATGAGATAAAAAGAGGGTTGAGTCAATCAGAAATGGGTTCATGTGCAATCTAAAAACTAAATGACACTTGGTAACCCTAAAACAGACCTGCTTAAATTAACAAGGTTCCGGTCAGAACAAAAATCAATTAAACCCTCTACAAATCATGGAAAAACATCCTCTAGGGTTTAGAACACTTAATTTGGCCTTTGGAACCTAGTTTGACCTAGATTAGAGTCCTAGCTCTTCAATTAACCTAATTTGGGTTTTTACGCAAAATATCCAGTCAAACGAGGTCAAACCTAAAATTCAACTTCACCATTGGATTCCTTAGGTCCAAATTAGGTTTGTACCAAAATTTGGACCTAAGGAGAGGTCATCTTGACCTACTTTGCAATTTAGTACACCCAAATCACAAATTGGTCCCTATCTTTTGAATACCTTTACGGAGAGCCCCCTAGGTTCTTTGCCTCCTTTGCAAATCGGTCCTGCCGCCATTGCTAGGGCAGAACCGAGCTCCGGCGAGGTTCGGAGAGGGATTGCTCTCTAATCCCTCAGAGATTCCCTCCCAGAAATGGAAGGAGGATTCTCTGAGGAATTCCCTTCCTTATAAAGTCAATTACAATCGCTGGTGTGAACCCAATCTCTCGTGTGAACGCACGAGAGATTTGGGTATCCACCTTCCTTCCAACTCCGGCAAGTCGGCAGACCTAATGGCGCGTTCTCCATGTGCTGGCAGGAGCGGCCAGCACCTGTAAAACACCCCCCAGACCCTACCGCAGGACCGGAGCTTGATTTGGCCGAGTGTCCACCCCCAATTCGTCTCCTCCTGCCCGGCCAAAAGTCCCAGCAAGCTCCGGCGAGCTCCCCTCTCCTCCCTCTTCGCTCTGCCACAAAACCAGTGGCAGAGTTAGCTTCCTGACTTCCCTCCGCGTCACGCAGTACCCGCGCACGCCGCCTCAGCCCCGTCGTCGCCGTCGTTCTCCCCCACTGGGCGTCATCTTCTCCGGCGACAGCAGGTACTGCTGTCCGCCTTCCATCCCCTTTCATCCTTACAATTAGGTTAGAACTCCTCTCCATCCTATCCTCTCTCTTTTCCCCTTGTTATCTCATCGGATTACCCCTCGACCGACGCTGACCACCCTCATCTTCCACATCACCGACCGATCTCCGGCGAGCCGCTTCCACCATTCCAGCCCCCCACCCGGCTCGCCAACCACCTCGAGAGCTCCGCCTCACCACCAGGAACTCGCTCCACCCCACAACTGCCACTCCAGACCTCCATAATCACCCCCCGAACAACCCACCATCTCCGGCCACAGGTCGACCTAGGCACGCACGCCTAGGCCAACCTGCTGCCTGCAGCATCGTCCACCGCCTTCGTCGTGCCACGGCGAAGGTCTCTAGCTGATCTGATTGGGTCGAGAGGCTTGTTCTGTGCATGACAGTGTTTGAGCCGCTGCCGCCATGGACGACCTCTGATGAAGCTCCAACGAAGCTCCAGGCATCAGGCTTCCCAGGCTGCAGATGCAGGAGACTCACGCGAGTGTCGCGAGGTGAGTGAGCCCAGCACGGAGCGCCAGCAGAGCCATTCGCTTGGGCAATTGCATACGAGAGTCTGCGGGCGCACGGGAAATCAGGGCGGACCCTTTAGTCCCACATCGTGGGTTTGCAACACTCAGGTACGCTATAAATTGTATTTGTGCTTTAAGCTGGTTGCCTCCGTAAGCACAGGGGTGAGGTCCCTCACTGCCCTCACACGCCTCATCCACGACTTGACCTCGCAGATCTGGCTGATCCGACCCGACCCAGACCTACGCACTCCTCGTGCATCACCACTTGCCGGTGCTCCTGGTCCCGGGTACGATCCAACTCGATTATGGCTGTGGCTCTGGGAGAGCGTCCATGAGCGAACTGCTTAAGAGAGAGACGCATGGGTAGAGGGAGAAGGGTTAGGTTTTGCTCCTGTGCAGGCAGGCTGAACGCAGGAGAAGAAGGACTTGGCCGCTACAGAAGAAGAAAAGGCAAGCCAAAGAAGAAAAGGAAGAAGGAGCAAGACAGAGAAGAAGATGAAAGAAAGAAGCCTTCGCAGGAGAAGAAGGAAAGAAGAAGAAGAAAGAGCAAGACACAGAGAAGAAGAGAGGCAAAGAAAGATTAGAAGATCAAAAGAAGAAGAAGAAGGCTTCGCAAGACAAGAAAGAAAGCAGAGAAAGAAGCAAACGAAGAAGAAAACGAGAGACTGCAGAAGAAGAAGAAAAGGAGAAATACTTTTAAGACGTCTGATCTTGTGATCAGACGTCCAATTTCATATTTTTGTCCTAATTATTTTTAATTGCATACATTCACATTTGAATTGATATTTTGAGTAAATTAGAGTATTCAATTACATTTTGACTAGTAGTAATATTTCCATTTGCTCCCTGTGATCGACCTCGGATACTCCGGTCTTCGAGTAATAAAATTCTTTATATTTGTTTAGACGTTTTGTCGGTTATACTACAACGTGACATCCTTTAAACCTGCACAAAACGTCGACAACAGTAAGGTGTGGAGATTTGGTGATTAACCCCATATTTAGCCAGCAAATTACGGAATTGGACATTAGTGAAATGAGTGCCACCATCACTGATGATGGCCCTCGGAATCCCAAACCTACTGAAGATGTTCTTCTTGACAAAATCGATGACCACCTTGTGGTCATTGGTTTGGGTGGGAATCGCCTCAATCCATCTGGACACGTAGTCATCAGTGACAAGAATGTACTGATGTCCAAATGGAGGAAGGATCCCATGAAATCGATGTCCCAAACGTTGAAGATTTCGACAGGAAGAATTGGGTTTAGGGGCATCATATCTCTCTTAGTTATGCCCCCGAGTGCCTGGCATTGGGAACATGACCTTGAGAAATCCTGGGCATCCTTGAATAAAGACGACTAATAGAATCCAGATTACAAAATTTTTGCAGCCGTCTTTTTCCCGGAGAAGTGTCCACTACACACAGATGCATGGCAGAACTCGAATATACTATTGAATTCGTTCTCCGAAACACATCGGTGAATAATCTGATCAGAGCCGATGCGGTACAGTTCAGGGTCCTCCCAGAAGTAATATTTGGTCTTAGATTTAAGTCTATCCCATTGTTTCTTGGTCTAATCCTGGGGGATTTGACCAATGGCCAAATAATTAACAATGTCAGCAAACCATGGGGTTTGGACGCCTAAAACTATAAGGATGGTTTCGTCCGGAAAAGTATCAGCAATCGGGATGTCCAGATGAGAAGAATCACTCAGAAGTCTCGACAAATGATCTGCCACCACATTCTGTACCCCGAATTTATCCTTGATTTCAAGATCAAATTCTTGAAGTAGAAGAATCCAACGAATAAGTTGGGGTTTGGCATCCTTTTTAGCCAAGAGATGTCTCAAGGCTGAGTGGTCGGTATATATAATGACGTGAGACCCTAAGAGATAAGCCCTGAATTTCTCCAAAGAAAATACTACTACTAGTAATTCCTTCTCAGTAACAGTGTAATTCCTCTAGGCCTCATCCAGAGTTTTACTAGTATAGTAGATGACAGAGGACTTCCTGTCGACTTTCTGACCCAAAATAGCCCTGATCGTGTAATCAGAAGCGTCGGTCATGATCTCAAAAGGGGTTGTCCAAACTAGTGGTTGCAACACTGGAGCACAAGTGACTACCGTTTTAAGAAAATTAAATGCCTTACGGCATGATTCGTCAAAATCAAACGGCATTTCTTTGGCGAGAAGATTGCTCAGAGGATGAGCAACCTTCGAAAAGTCCCTGATGAATCTTTTGCAGAATCCCACATGACCCAGAAATGATCGAATTTGTTTAACAGATGTGGGAGGAGGAAGTTTAGCGATAGCATCAACCTTAGCTTTATCCACTTCAATTCCCCGTTCAGAGATTACATGACCCAAGACGATGCCTTCTTGTGTCATGAAATGACTCTTTTCCTAACTAAGGACCAATTTTGTTTTGATGCATCGTTTAAGAATCATTTCAAGATTAGCTAGACAAGAGTCAAACGATTCTCCAAAAATAGAGAAATTGTCCATGAAGACTTCCATAAACTCTCCCACCATGTCAGAGAATATAGCCAACATACACCTTTAAAAAGTTGCAGGTGCATTGCATAAGCCAAATGGCATCTTACAGAAAGCAAAGGTTCCATAGGGACAGGTGAAAGTAGTTTTTTCCTGATCCTCGGGATGGATAGGAACCTGGCTGTATCCCGAGTAGCCATCAAGAGAACATAAGTACTTCTGCCCAGCTAATCTTTGCAAGATTTGATCAATGAAAGGTAGAGGGAAATGATCCTTTTTCGTGGCTATGTTCAGCTTCCTGTAATCGATACAAACCCTCTAAGAGGAAGCTGAACGAGTTGTGACAGATTCTCCTTTCTCATTAGTCACAACGGTAATCCCAACTTTCTTAGGAACAATCTGCACAAGACTTACCCAAGGACTATCAGAGATCGGATAAATGATTCCTGCATCGAGCCACTTAATAATCTCCTTCTTGACCACTTCTCGCATATTTGGATTTAATCTCCTCTGCATCTGGTGAGAAGGGCAGGATTCATCTTCCAAAAATATTCTATGATTGCAATAAGATGGCTCGATCCCCCTAAGGTCATGAATGGTCCAACCAATTACCTCCTTCTGTTCCTTCAGGACCTTAATCAGTTTAATCTCTTGCTCCTTTGTTAATTTATCACTGATAATCATAAGGAGCATCTTGTGTGGTCCTAAAAACTGATATTTCAGATTCTTAGGCAATGGTTTCAATTCAAGCTGGGGCGGGATGATGATTGAAGGTAAGAAAGATGCTAATGAAGACTCATCAAGAGGAAGAGGTTGAGAGTGAACAAAATCAATAACCTCTTCAGAAGATGGTGGGCTTGCCATAGAGGGTTGCAAGTCCAATTCATCATCAAAGGAGGAACTTTCAAATGCAGAAACCATCATACAAGTTTCAATATTCACATTATCGTCCTCTAGTTCCTCAATAAATCCACAATCCTTAAATTTATTAATTGCCTTAAAAATATTCAATTTCATTCTTTGATCCCCAAAGGCGATTTCCATGCTACCACTTTCACAGTTAATGTTGGCCTTAGTGGTAGCCAGGAACGGACACCCCAGAATGATGGGCATGTTCCTCAGATTTTCAGGTACATCCATGTCAAGGACAAGGAAATCTACAGGAAAATAGAAATCCTTAACCTTAACAATAACATCTTCAATAACGCCTCACGGATTTGTGACCGAATGGTCCGCTTACTGCAGCGTTACTAAAGTCAGCCGAAGTTTAGCTAATCCAAACTTCTCGTAAAGAGAAGTCGGAATTAGGTTGATGGATGCACCTAGATCCAGCAGTTCTCTATCAAAAGTGTAATCTCCAATGACACAAGAAATCAATAAAGCACCTGGATCTCTCTTTTTCTGAGGGAGGTGATGCAGGATAATAGAACTAGCCTGGTCGGAGAGTACCACCTTCCTCAGAACAGATTCTCTCGACTTGCACCTCTATGTACATAAATCCTTTAAAAATCTTGCATAAGGCGGTATATGCTTGATAGCATCGAGGAGTGGGATATTGATCTCGACATTCTTGAAAATATTCAGAAGCTCCTCATTACTATCAACAGACTTCTTCCTTGATCTGATCAAGGCTTTAGGAAAAGGAACATGAGTCGGATCTTTGGAATCAGGTTCCTGAGCCTTGATTTCTTCTCCAGAGTTCTCCTTTCTCTCCTTAGGTTCTTCAGGATTCGGTAAATCAAACTAGTGTGGTTGTGAATCCTGAGTTTGTTTACCACTCCTTAAAGTAACAAAATTTGCGAATGCATACGAGTTTGGGTCTTGGGGAGGGTTAGGAAAGATTGGAGGGGATTCATTAGCCAAGAATCATTGATTTGAAGAAGAAGAAGAAGGACCCTGCTCAACCACCTGAGTATGGGTGTGTGGGTCCCTCTGATTTCCGTACCCATGGGCTTGATTGCCCAGATTCAGGATATTTTGCAGGTTGGGTAGGGTTGAGATGGTAGAGATCCAAGTTGACGAGAGTTAGCTTTCAGCCCAGTTTGCAAGTTGTCCAGCGAGGTTTTCATTTGCTGCATGAGCTGGAGCATGAATCCTTGCATCTCTACCATTTGTCGATTCAAATCAGCCTACCCTATGGGTTAACGAGCATTCCAAGCTGGCTGATTGACCAGATTCGGGGGCAACTAAGTATAAACATGACCCTGACCCATTGGTTGTTGCGGAGCATAGTTGCTGGGTAAGAATTGGGTCTGCTACCCCGGGTTTTTCTATGAGAAGTTAGGGTGGTTTCTCCAACCCGGATTATAAGCATTGGAGTAGGGGTTGGATCTAACATTCTCCTGTACAGCACAAACATCCTCATAGGGTGAGGATGGAGAGAAAGAAAGAAAAGGATCAGAGAAACTAGGATCAAAGGCCCTAGTTTGGAACTTGTGGGGTTCCGAATAATGCTGGCTCATAGGTTGAGTCGCATCAAGTTGATTCACAAACTCCTGTCCATAAGGAGCTCGCGATGAATGGAATCCCGAATTCTGGGATTGAGTGGATCGACAGTTGTTCATTGAATTTCCAGCCATCCACTCCTCCATTCTCTTAGCAACCAACTCCACCTTATCATGTTTATTACAAATCAATTCCATATCGAATGAATGAGAGTCATGGACTTCATTAACATTTGATCTGGGCTATTGGGGCCAGTTAAAAGTATCCATAGAGGCATAATTGATCGAATTCTCACTCATTTCTTCAAACAAATCGTGTGCACTATCTGCGTCTTTGTTGAGGAAATTACCTCCGCAAGAAACGTCCACGTGATTTCTGAGTTGCTCAGTCAACCCGTGGTAGAAGATCTGCATGAGTTTCCATTTCGGCACCTCGTGGTGTGGACACCTCTGCAATAGGTCCTGGAATTGCTCCCAGGACACATGAAACTGCTCCCCCGGCCACTGGGTAAAGGTAGTGATTGCCCGTTTCAAAGCATTGGTACGTCTGACAGGGAAGAATTTCTTCAGAAAGGTCGATTTCAACTCATTCCAAGTTGCAATTGGTCTTCCTATAGTCCTGTACCAATGAGTGGCTTTATCCCTAAGAGAGTGGGGGAAGAGCCTCATGATCATTTACTCATTCACATTTTACACCTTGGTGGTCTGGACCAAAGTGGTCAAGTCCTCCCAGTGCTGAAACAGGTCTTCAGAGCCAAGCCTATGAAAATGTTTGATCAGGCTTAACTCCTGGGGCTTGATTTCTACATCTCAGGCAGGAATCTAGATGCCAGGACGTTCCCAGTAATTTGAAGGATCATAAAAATCCTTTAAGGGCTGAGCGCCCTGCATTCCCTGGAACCATTCTTGCATTCTCTACATTTGTTCCAGCTGCCTTTGAAATACCTCCTGTGGATCTTGAGGCAGAGGAGGCTGTTGAGCGACCATGGGATCAATTTGGAAAAAATCTAGTCTACGCCTCCTAGAATACTCTAGTCATCCTTCCAATCGGGGATTCAATGACCTTCTTCCCAGCATAAACTAGGAAAAGGTCGGAAGGACTGGGGATAAGAACCCTGCAGCACAATAAAACAAGCATGTCCTTAAGTGGGGTAGCCTAAGGATCTATAGACTCCTAGAACCTGCCTTAAGATTATAAATGATTTACTCTACTTGTGTCTGCTCAATCCAACCAGTTAGGAGGGACTGGGGAGAAGGTTCTTCCTTCGACTTGCACCTCCGGTTCCTAGTGTACCCCCTAGTCGCTGTCGTTTGATGCTACTCCCCTAGCTAGACATCAGATTGATCAGTACAAGTAGGTCAATCGTAAACAATCTCAGACTAGGCCCCGAAGAGCGAATCAGTCCTTAAGACCAACGTCTACTCGATTTTATTAAGGCCTAGGATTGTAGTGCTTATGGAATGTGGTGGGCCCTTACAATGGGTTGCGCCCTTAATGATCAATTGAGTATGTGTAAGTGCTTGTACAACCAGGGTTTTCAGGCAAGATTATTTATGATGAGTAGATTTTAATGTTCAAATCTTTCTTAAGTAGCTTTTAGGGTTTAGAATTAGGTTGATTTCAATCAAGTTTGAGGCAAACCAAGTTTTCAAGCACGGGTGAAGATTGCTTTCCTTTTAAAATCAGAAATAAAGTGGAGTGCCTAGTATGAACCTAGATTGAAAATACTAAGAGAAAGCTACTTGGTGAGTTGATTTTTGGTTGAGTGGTGCGGCCCAAACAACTCAAACGATTGGCCACAATTGCACCACTAGGTTAGGCACACAAAAATGATTAACCTAGAACAATTTCTACTCTTTTATGTGTTGATTTGTGTGCATCGGTTCCACAGATCAGAATCCGATTGAGTAGAAGAAAATCAATTAGGTTAAGTGCCTTGAATGTGGGTGTATGTTATGTGTATGTTGAATTGCCCCACACAATTATCTTTTTATTTTTTTTTTATAAGCGAGGGTGAAATGTGAGTGTGAGTGGAAATCCAAACCACCAAACTAATCCTAGGATTTATGCAAACACCTAAGTTAAATGGAATTTGAATTTAATGTGATGAAATGAAATCTATGGAGGGGGGAGAATGGGGAGCACTTATAGTCATCTTCAACTTCACTTTACTCCAATCTACCGCTTGATGATTCCCTGATAGAGGTATCTGCAAAACAATAGACACGAGAGAAAGCAAGTTAGAAGACAGTAAAGTGCATGAAATAAGAAAAGAAGATCGGAAAATCATTGCCTCCCTGGCAATGATGCCAAAATGTTGAATGACGGAAGACTACGCTATAGGAATTGGTTTTGAAAACCTGTCGTTGTAGTTCGAATAGCGAGGAACTTGGGTTCAACAAATAAAATTTATACCGGAATAGAAATCCTGGGTCGAACTTAGGGAGGCTATGTCGATCAAGATTCGCAATTATATTCTTTCTGTATTTTTGTCTAAAAAATGGAGTAATTACAATGAAATGGAATCAATATAAACAATCAGAGAGAGAGAAAACATTCACTTGATGTTGCAAAATGTTTGTACAACGAAGAAAGCGAGAACTTACACTAGAAAGCAAGAAAACTATTACAACTAGAAAGTAGGAAAATTCTACTCTAGAAAGTAAGAAAAAGGAATGGGAGAGAGAAGTTATCATTCTCGACGATCGCTTGGAGGATGAGCCGGATGAGACAACGCCTGGAAGACAAGGAACAGAGCGAGAACAAGGAGGTCGAAACAAGAGGAATGGGAACGAGGCAGCACGTCATCATCGTCGTAGGATTCGCTTCCACAATGGGGGCGAAAATTTGATTTTAACTCTTGAGGAGCATCCCAGGTGTGGGACAAGCTTCTCTTGAGCTTTGGAGAGGGAGAGAAGAGAATGAACATATCACAAATTCATATGGAGGGGGTCTCCTTTTATAGTTGCAAGGAGTGGGGGCATTTTGGACATTACAATTTGAAAAACATTAATTCAGGACCTTTAGTGACGGATAAATTCGTAACTAAAAGCTTGAACATGGCCTTTGTGCTTGTCACTCACGCGTCTCCTCGCCTCCGTGTCCTTCAACACACGCGCACGTCCACGCGCTCATAGCCGTCTAATCAATAGATCGGACGGCTTAAGACTGCCTACGCTTACACCGCGCGCCTGCGTGCGATCACACGTAAGTGCTACACATTTGATAGTGCGTCGATGCTATTGCTCTCTCAGCGCCGTCTGATCCTCATCGCGTAGCTCCGCTCGCTTGCGCTCCCCCTCGCCCGCTCTTCAATTTGAGGCGTAGCGGGCTCGAACTTGCGTCTGATCGCTCACATAGTGCGCTCGACCACTGCGCTATGCGTGGCTTTGTGTCGCGCGGTGGTTTCGAGCGTGCAGGTCTATAGCCGTTGGATGAGCATCCAACGGTGGAGAATCATTGATCGGATGAAGAGGGAAGGTAGAGGCGGGTCCTTGGGGGTCGGTTGGGCGGCTGAGATGGCGCCACGTGGCACCATCTTTGCTGTCCATCTTTTAAGTATTTTAGATGGTGCCACAGGTGTTGGATTGGACCGATTTTTGTGCTGTTAAGCTGTGATTGTCGATCCGAATCCATCTGTGTGGTTGGATTTGTCGTCTGAGGTATGGATTAACACCATCTTGGCCCTTGATCTTTAGGGTTCCTTGATCTTTATCTGGTGCTATGGATGTTCGATTAGGGCGATCTTGGAGTCGTTGAACTCCAATCATCACCATGATCAGATCCTATGGTTGGATCTTCAATCCAAGGCCTCGATAAAAAGTTGCCCTATCCCTGACCATAAAAAGGAGACAATTACTATACAATTTATACAACTTGATCTAAATGCATGATTATGCATGTCATGCACTATTTACAATGTATGATGCTAATGTGACACTAAGAACATGCATTAATAGATATTTTAGGTTAATCAGATGTATGCACATCATTACCCATTTTATGAATAAAAAACCAATAAGGGATTGATGACCATGGGGACTCCTCCCACCATTCTTGTCCTATATGGAAAATAATTTGAATGTCTGAATCACACATCCGAATATGAGATTTGCCAACGAACATGAACACCTTGACTAAAATATGCACAGAAGATGGAATATGCATACACATTGAATGGCAGTCCCATTTTTCCAAAAGCTAAAGTTGATGATAACCAAGAACTACTCTCAAACTTAATATATCCAAACCAGGGGACATCATTGCTCTTCTTCCACAAATGGACTTATATAGCCCCTTCCTCCTTTTCTTGTTAGTGGCCACTACCTGGGAGTGTGCCCACAACTTCTTGAGACGTCTCATTCTAAGGTTATACTCAATTCTCAAGCTTTACATAGTAATGACTTTACTTAGTAATGGTTATGTGTTTTTTGATGATTCTTTTTCTTGTCTTTTCTTTTTTAGATAAATGGGGAGGAAAAGGAACTATAAAGTAGTTAATACAAGAAGAAAAACCAACTTGCAATTGCAAGAGAGCAATTTGATGATGACATATCAACTTCAGTCTCATCACTTAGTGCTCTAGTAGTGTCGTTAGAAGATGTCTCAAAGCTAGGTTGATTTCTATTTTTAACATTTGGAGTGCATTTAGAACCTTTTTCTTGAGTTCTTTTGGGGAACGATAGATAAGATGCTAATCTACTCTTTTATCTATCTCTTTATTGTGATAGAAATAGCTTCATCTTAATCAAAGAAAATGAGAGGTCCCACCTTAATGAATGAAATTTGGGAGTTGGAAGATGGCATGAAGATGGAGGTTCAAGTTGGTGTTGTTGGCATTCTTGTTGGAGATGAAGTTGCTAAATTTTCGAACTTTGTCGGATCTGTGGTACGAAGATCAAATTTAGTCCCCATAGGAAATTCTAGTTGGACGCACATGGGAGCTCAATATAAGAGGGCAATATGGGAGGCTATTCAGGTTTAAGAGCTAGTCATAGTTCATCTTTTTTGTTGACTTCTTAGTTAATGAAAATATTTACAACAATGTCATATGTTTTGTAGAAGATTAAGTTTTCGCCATGTTGTAATGAAAAGACAAGGAAACATGTCATGCATAGTGGTGCTACAAAATGGACGGCGTGGAAGAATGAAACTACGAGCAAAGTATTTGATAAAAGACATTCCCCAGAAGAGATGTGGGACACAGTTGAAGATGCTCGAATTGACAAACGACAATTTCTTACACTCGCTCATATTTGGCTTAGTGATGAGCCTCAGGTATTGTCTTAATGCAAATGAATTGAACTTTTCTCAATATTTTTATGACAAATACATCACTTTTTATTTGAGTGCCCTTGCACCTTTAGAAAATGTGTGAGCAAAATAGGAAAAATCGGCTAAAACTTAGGGATCCCCATTGCACTGGAACAAAGACATTTGCTAGGATTATCCATGAAAAGGTAACATGTTTTTATTTAATATCAATCTATTGATATTAAAATAATTCATATATGCTTAGCTCTTGAAACAAATGTATGCAACATTAGACACAAGTAGATGGACTCATTCCTACAAGGGTTGACATTTACATTACTAGTCGGAAACACAAGGATGGAACTGCAGTGAATGAGAATGCAAAGGATTTAATGGTATATTTCATATGCTTTCATTGATTTACTAAGAAATGATATGTTTTAAGTTCTTTTCGAAATGGTAGTTGATGCAAAAATTCTGCTTGGATCATTTTTTGATAATTTGGACATGAGGTATTGATCATGATGGTGAAAGGTTGATTATCCTAAGGTATTTGTAAAGCAATGTGCATTGGTTTAAGTTCTTCTAAAGGGGGAGGAGGATGGTGGGGTGTTATGTAAGATCTATAGATGTTTTTCATAATCATTGACAATGAAGCATCATGCTAACCACAAAGATTAGTATTTATTTGATTTCTTTTCACCTTCTTGGATATCATTATCAAATAGTTTATTATTTCAGGTCAATCTTAGGTAGTAAACTCCTTATGTTAACACTTCTTAAATATCCCTCCACCATGTAATCTTTTTTGAGGTCTCTTAAACCATGTAAACTGAGAAACACTTTATCAAATACGCCTTAACTATACAATTATTAGAACATTTGTCATGCTACTGTTTTAGCTTAAATTGATTATCTTCATGCTTGTTTTCTCTAATTTGATTATGACATAAACGTGTTGTTTCTTTTTTCTTTCTTCTTTTTTCCCTTCTTTATCACTTACAGCTCTATAATGGTTGTTATTTTGATTATGCTAGTTGGATTCAGATTTTGCATATTCAGATGTAATGTATATTTTGTAAATCGACATGCCCATCCTCTATTTTGATGTTTGTTCTTCTTCCCTCCTAAATTATTAAATTCATGACATAGAATCCGCAACCACATGTGCCAAAACTACAAGTATATACAACAAAATAGAGTATAGCAATACATCATCAAAATAACTCATCTCCTCCAGTGAAATGACCTTTCCTCAAATTCTTGAAATGGCTTTGGGGGTCATCGTAAGATTTTCGATTCCTCGAGGTCTTTATAATTTTCACGCATCAAACGAACACTTGAGGGTTATTTTGGAATTTTTTAGACTTCAAGGTGTTTATTGTAAATCCTGCATGTTAATTATAGTGCCTAATAGTCTTGGGGAGTTTTCTTAAACTTTGGGGGCTATTTTGTAATTTTTGTACGTAGGATAATGTTGGGATCGTAGAGCGCGTATTTGATGAAAAATGCTTCATAGTACAATTGCGAAATACAATCAACAAAAATAATTTCTAAGCTAACGAGACTTGGAGTCCCGGTCATACGTCTCTGGGAGGCGTTTATGGAAATGCAAATTTGAAATCGATCTCTCTTTCTCTACTTATTCAAAATCGCATGTCAATTTATGCTAAGTTCGTATTTATGCACGACATGCTTAGTTGCCAAAGTATCAGAAATTAAAACATGCAACTTCAATCACACAAAAATATCACAACAAGGCTCATGGTGATTTTCACAAATATATATATATATATATATATATAAATATTTTCATTGATTCATGATGGTGTTTGCAACATAAAGCTCATGGAAAGCTTGTAGAGGAATGCTTGAAAACATAAATCTAGCTAACAGAAAACTATTGCATACATGAACGTAAGGGGGGATTATGCATGCATCATTGGGGGAGAATATAGAGCTACACTACTAAGCAATAAATAAAGCATTAAATATATGAAGAACTATAATCTAGTCTAGCAGAACTAAGGGCATTCAAAGGTGGGCTCTGATGGCCTTTGAATGGGTGAGAAGAGAAAGAGGGGTGGCCAATGGTGCTTAGGCTGACCCTTAGAGAGGTTGAAGAAGTTGATCCTGGTCTAGGCTTGGCGTGGAGGTGGTGGCATCATGGTGTAGCTTGTGAACATGGAGATGGAGGTGGTGATGGCTTATGGAAGGTGGAGCTATGCTAAAAGACCAAGATGGACCAAATGGCCACCCCTTAGGTCTTTTATAGACCTAAGGGAAGCTCTCTAGAGAATTATGGAATTCTCTAGAGAGGCTTATGGTGGGAGCTCGTGGGAGAGTGAGAGAGAGGATGGATGGTGGTTTTTAGATCCACCAAATGTGGATCTAAAAATTGAATGGCTCTTGGTTGCTAATTTTAGCAACCAAGGCAACAACACATGGTAGAAAGTTCTAAAGAACTCTAGGCTAGGTATTTTCGTGTGGATGGTGTGTGTGGGTGTGTGTGGGTCGAAACTTAGGTGGCTAGGTCGATTAGGTTAGGTTCTAGTGGGTTTAGGTCAAGGTAGGTCTCAAATTAGGGTGTAGACCCTAATTCACTTAGGTAAAGTGCAATTAAACTTAATACAAGTTTAATTGGGTGTGTGGAAATTTAATTGAGAGTAAAATAACTCAACTAAGTCAGGTCTAGGTCAATTGGACTCTCACTGAGTCCAATTGGATAGTGTGTGCTGAGATCAGGGCTCAATTGGACACAATGAGTCCAATTGAATAGGCTGATGGAATTGACTAAGATCCATGTCAATCAGGTTTAGTGAGGACCTAATTAGGTCCTTAAGGAGGTCTAGAGGTGATGTACTATTGTTAGGGCACCTTAATTTAGGTTCATAGAGGGTTAGAATTGGGTTTAGGGAGCAAGAGATCCAAGATCAAGGCTTGAATATCAAAATAGGGTCTGGAGGGCAGTTTTGGACATCCAATAAAGTTATTAAACATCTTATAATGAAAAATCAGAAGTCCAGACTTATTGTCTGGATGTCCAATCAGAGTCAGGAGGGATTCTAAGTTCTGTCTTGGGTATTCTGCAGAAATTGGACGTCTGACCAAGTGTCTAGATGTCCAATAACACTACAGAAGTGAGTTTAAGGTGTAATGGAGTTGGCTAAGGGTTCTGGACATCCTATAACTCATCTAGACGTCCATATAGAGGCTAGAATTAGGGTTTTAAGGTTTCTTAGGGTGTGGTGACCTAATCTAAGGGTGGCTAAGGCTTGGGGAGGCTTCTAGGCAGTCCTAGGGCTAGGATGGACCTAAGTTCTTCACAATTTATTGCTTTATTCCTACTTAATAGAATAGCATAACTTAACTCCCTTACATTATTATATACTGCATCTAATCTAGGTCTTCCACTCCAGCTCTACTGCAACACCAGTTATTCTTTATTTTTCAGATCCAGCTTTAGATCTAGCTTCTAATCAGTTTATTACCTGCAATTGACATAATGCACCTAATCAGTACATTATAGCATTCTTTTATGCATAGATAAAAGAAAGCAGTAAAAGTGCTAGTAATGCTTATGCATGCATGAATTATCCTAACTTATGCTAAGTCCTAGCCTAATTTAGGTCAATTAAGACCTATGATTGCTGCGTAATCAGATAACCTCGTAGGGACCTTCGCATAGTTTTTCCTTTCTTGGAGGGGCAAGGTGTAATTTTTACACCCCTAAGTTTTGTTCTAAGGATCCTATATGAAAGAACTAGTTCTGTGGGGCCTAATCCATAAATTTTCTGGCCCTACATAACCCAAAAACCCTAAACCCAACCCTATAAAATCCCTCCCCACCTCGTGTGTTGCAACTGATGGTAACACCATCATTCGTCTTAACTAACTTGATTTAGTCAAAATCAAGTGATAAATGCTCCTAAATGATTATATGAGGATCATAATTCCACACCGATATGATTTAAGAAGAAGACAAGAAAATATGGTTAATTATGTTATTTTAACAATACATCACAAATGCAGATTAACCATAAGGTTACTCAATGGTTAACTAAAGGTCAAACGGATATAAAAGGCTAAAAAGTGGGTTCACATTGACTGAATTAGGGTTTCACGCATTTCAAGGGTAAAAACAGTACTAAAAACCCTAATTATTAGCTACACTTAAATTAAAAAGGTTCTGGTTAGAATAAAATTAGTTTAAACCTCTTAAAAATCATTGAAAAATATTCTAAGAGGTTTGGTATCTTGACTTTGACCATCTAAACCCATTTTGACCTAGAACAGAGATTCAGATGGGAATTTGTCTTGATTTGGGCTCCTGTGCATTTGCCAAGTCAAATTTGGTCAAAACTCAAATCCATGTTCACCATTAGATTCCTTGGGTTCAAATTATGTTGATAACAAAATTTGGGCTTAAGAAGAGTCCATCTTGACCTAGTTTACATTTTAGTCCTTAAAATCTCTATCCTACAAATTCAGACCCCTAGGTTTCAAGTTTGTTGCATATAGGTCCCTAACTTTGTCATCATCTTCGCACATAGGTCCCTGCCGCCTGGTTCCTAATAGGGTCAATGACCCAAAGTTGCCAACATTGACTTGATGAAATCATCATCAAATCACCAAATCCCACCAAATTTGGTAAGATTGGTGTTCACATTACGCTTAATCATTTGCACCAAATCCCAAGTCCTAATGTAGTAGCAATCATCACCAGCAAAGCTTTTCCAATCTTTTTTCCCACTAATTCCTAGTCTAACAGCATGAATTCTTCCAAATTAAGGTCCAAGCAACCTCTATTTAAGCTTAGGGAACTTCCAACGTGTTTCCCAGCATGGTTTAGGCCAGAAAACTCTCTTCCTCCTCAACTCTACCCACCTTCGATCATGGCTCCAGCGAGCCTCATCGACTTCCTCCTTAGGGCGGCTAACCGCCAAATTGGTCGGTCCTCTACCTTCCCCAAGTTCGTTTGCTCCTCGCCAATCAAAGAAGGGGTTTCTTCCACCTTCATCCTTGCCGCTCGACCTTATCGGAGGGCTTCATCACCTTCGCGTCTGGCAAGCCACGCCGATGTGAATCCTACCCCCTTTCATCCCTTAGATTAGGTCTACCTCTCCCTTTCCCTCTCCCTCTTTATATTATTTCTAGGTCCTTGGTCCCTAGGTTTAACCACTACACACACAGAACCCACTCCTTCCCTACATCCGGCACGAGCTCCGGCGAGCTCATGCCAATGCCACACTACACCAAACACATCAACACTACCTCCCACACCTTTTCTATACCCCGCTGAGCGAAAGCCCCAAAGAAATTTGGGGCTTTGGACTCTCCCTCTCCCCGTCAAACAACACCTTCGCACACCCTCTCCGACCTCGACATACCTCCACGAGCACCCAATCACACAACCATCACCGCCACTGCACCCGCTGCCCTTCGACAATCGTTCTGAGCTATTTAATTGGGGCTCCTTACCTATTTTCGTGTCTCAGGTACTCCATCGGAGCTCCCTCACCGCCACCATCTTCCTTGACGTCGTTCGCCTCTCTCCGACTGCCATACACCCTGCCATCAGCTTCAATTAACATGGACGAGGCTCACGAAGGTTTCCAGATCCTTGATTAGGTGATCCAACAACATTTGTAGCAGCAATTAAGGAAGAAGCCACTTGCAGCTGCGTGAAGAACTCAGGGACTTTAGTCTCACATCAAGCATGTTTAAATTTAAAATTGATTTATATGGTTTTAGCTGTGTTGCCTTATCACCTCATAACCACGGGGTGAGGTCCCCTCTTATTCTTCTGTGCACTCTCGCTCGCCACCACATGCTGGCAGGCGTGGACTCGTATTCGATTACCCGGACCCATTTACCCGATTAACCCTAACCTGGTCTGAATAGAGAGAAAGAGAGAAGGAAATTCTGAGAGGATTGGGAGGGTATTTTGCACTGTTCAAACTTGGGTTTCGTGCCTAACACTTAGGCAAATTTAGGTGATCTGGGCTAGATACTTAAGGTGTCTGAGCCTTGTTCTTGACGTCTGATTTGAGAGGAAAATTGGTTCTAACTTTGGAATGAGATATTGATATGGGTTACTATCGAGAAATTGGCTTGGATATTGTGCTTAATTGTTAGGGATATTCAGTGGTTTCAACCACCATTTTTTTATCTCTTTTATTTTTACCTTGAGATACAATTTTTGAGCATTAATTCCTACTTTGTGATTGAAGATTCATTGCATTATTATTTCTTATTGTTGTGATTAATGAATTGAATTACTATACTTGCTCCCTGTGAACGATCTCGGAACTCATGATTTTTCGAGCTTTATAAATTTAAATGTTGTATCAACTTTTGTCGCTATACTATAATGCAATGTTTTCCTAAACTACGACGAATTTGGATGCAATAGCGACCACCTCCCAAAGCCTTTGGGGCACCCCTTGAGCAGCATGCCTGACGAACTCGTGAGAGAGATAGAGCGAAAGGGTGTCAGAGCAAGGGAGGGGGGGCACACCCATTTCTTTTCCCATGCGCACACGTGTTGTGGGAAGGGAGAGCGGGTTGCGGCGCCTGAGGCGAGCACGTAGGTAGAGGCATTGCGATGATCGAGGAAGCACACGAAATGAGGTGCTAAGATGCTTGAGGCAAGCGCATGTGCAACTAGAGTTTGACAGCCCGAGAGCATGCCTAGGCATGGGGCATGATCGTGCGGCCTTCGACACACTACATGGCTCGATCACACATGCTGATGGGTGGTAGCTGATGCATATCACGATCTATGGCATAAGAGGGGGGCCAACACTTGTGCGATGCATGTCTAGGGGGAGGGCTTGACCGGTTTGTGTGAACCAGTCAGCCTGAATCGGTCCATGACCGGTCCGTGCAACCTAGAGTCAATATTTGGGCCAGTTCAAGGCTCAAATGGACTCCGAATCATGCAAGAAAGGTACCATTGGAAAGCTATTTCAATTTCCCACATTTTAGTACCCTTCCTACTCCATTTCGAGCACTTTAGGCTTACTAAAAAATGAATTAAAGCTCCTAATAGTTCCCTTCACCATTGTGATAACTTAGGAAGTATGCCCAAGAGCGACGCAACTCGCAGGAAGAGGTGAGTAGCACCTGTGGGAGGCATGAGCAGACTACCAGGTAGAGTGGTCTTCTCTCCACTCACCTTAGATGTAATTGTTACATACATATCTTAAGTGCTCCCCACCATGATAAATGCTATTAGATGATTAGTGTCTCAATATTTTGTTACTGCAAATACTTCGTCTCTTTCCCTTAGGGGTGATCATTTTTTTCCCTACACGAGGTATTCGAATGTGGGTTTTACCCTTAAATGTCGTACTTATGTCCTTGAGCTTAACCCTATGAGAAATCACCACTACCAGAATCACTTGTTAGCGACAATTAGGAGGTATCCGTGAACTCTAAGGAAAATTTACAAGTCTATTGTGGATATGGAATGTTGTACGTGTGGCGCTTGAATTTGATAGGCATCAAGTAGGGATTCACTTGAACCCTAGGATAAACTAGATATGGATGCATGGGTAGAAATATCAACTGAGAATGTTAAGTGGGTGGAAATGTGGATGTGGGGCTAAGACCGACTGTGTACATTTCTATTGTGGGGGTGAGCTGGCCCTCGAGAACACATGTACCAAGGAGAGCTAACCGTCCCGTTGCTTCCCTATGGATATGACCTAGTCCATGTGGTTAGATTTTTGTTGATTATTCAATACTTTGATTCATCGATTTTCCACCACACAAAAAACACGACATATTATTTTTTTATTTCATCTTGTTTTAAGCGAAAATCAACTTGTCACCTACCATACTATTGTTGGTTATGTGATGGCTATGTTGTGGACCGTGTTGTTTCTTTCTCCATGTCCTAGTGGTGGTTTAATGTCTTGCCTTCCTTCTTGTTGTTCTTATGTTTTTGTTGTGATGCATGTGTGGGTAATATTATGTTTTGGTTTATTACTTGATGGACGACTAGGTCTTGGGTTTAGGATGCAGTCCGGCTCAGTTCTCATATGGGTCTGGGTTGGGTAGTAACATATAGCCGTGAAATTAAAGACTTCAAATTCAACAAATGTTGATATCTCTTTTTCTAGTACTTAACTCTTCATTCTAAAGGGAGCACATGCATAAAGGGTAAGGGAAATTTTATTTATTTTCTCTCTAAAGGGTAGTTTTGTAGATATTTGATGGTAACACCATCATCCGTCATAACTAACTTAATTTAGTCAGAATTTAGTGGTAAATGCTCCTAAATAGCCATCAAAAGAAGTAATTCCATTCTGAATTGAATGCGAGAAGAAGATGGGAAATCCCATCAATTCTGCTATTTTATCGAGAAATCGTGAATGTAGAATAAATGAGGGGTAATTAATGGTCAAATGAACGTAAATTTCTAAAAAGTGGGCTCGAATTGATTGAAACAGGGTTTTCTGTGACTTGAAGATTATTTTATTAATAAAAGCCCTACTTACAGCCTCACTTCAATTAAACAGGTTTTGGTAGAAATAAAGGTAATCTAAGCCTCCTAAAAATGATTGAAAAATGTTTTAAAAGGTTTGGAACCTTCACTTTGACCAAAGGGATCCATTTTGAGCAAAAATAGAACTTAGGCGAGAACTTACTTTATTTTGGATTTCAGTGTAAATTAACTAGTCAAGCTATGTCAAAACCCAAATATAAGATCACCATTAGATTCCTTAGGTTCAAATTAGGTTAAACCCAAATTTTGAGCCCAAACAGAGACCATCTTGACCTGCTTTGCATTTTAGCCCATTTGCTTCTATTTCTCATAGAAAACCCCTTAAGTTTCGATGTTCCCTTACATTCAGCCCCCTACC